>OX439039.1:31318063-31998063 GCA_949317995.1 Acholoe squamosa | reverse complement strand
TGCTACATCGATCTGATTTGAGATGCAAAGTTTTAGTTTCTTGTTTAATTTATTATGAATTCTTAGCAAATCTTTACTCAGACCCCATCTTATTTATGATTTGCCCCCCCCCTTTCCTACGCCCCATTATTGAGGTACAAAAAAGACTTCTCGATAGATAAGGATATTGGAACATTTGTCATATGAGGTTTCGTGTGAGCTTTTCATCTTAAGTGAAAATCAAAATTTTTTTTTTCAAAATTCAATATAAAAAAAAGTAGCTTGGTACTCCAAGCATCCCTCAAGAAAACCCATATGTGAAATGAGATACAGACCCACATTAGTGTTTAAACTGTTATGGCCCCTTTAACAAATTCTATGTACATGATAACATATAGGGAATGATCCTGGGAGGGAGGGGGGTCTCCTATGATAGTATAGGCCTATGCCCCTCCTATGACAGTATATGCCTATCCTAGAGAGCCTAATCATCTGTTCATTTTCGGATCGTTGTCTATTTTGAAAAAGGCCCCAGTTCCAGAGTTAACTTTCTTTTCAAATCTTATTTCTATTTTTTATATTGCAGAACGCCAATTGTCCTAGTCATATGCCTGTCGTACTTCCTTCTGCTTGGTATCATCATGTCCATTGCCTATTTCTATGCCTTTGGGGTTATGTACAAAACAACCGTTCAAAACAGGAAGAACATAAACCTCATGCAAAGGCGGGAAGCAGAGACAAACAATAGACGCCCATCAGCAGACATTATGCTTAACACCAACATGCCATTGGCGGTAAAGGTGGCACTTGCAATAGCCATTTTCTTTTTCATATTGTGCTTAGTAAACCTGTTCTACCTAGTGACCATGTTGATACGGTCCAGCATGGTCCTGCATCATGCAGGTAAAGGTAAATACTACTATAAGCCTTGGTTCTGGCTTATCTACCAATCTGCTCTCAGAGTCTCAGACCTAATCTTGTGTGGGATCATTATCTTCTGCATAGGTCTGCCCCTCTACACCTGCAAGGGGTGTGGGCCGTGCGCTTCTCCATAGAATTCTGTGTGGTCGTCGTTCAACTCAGTGTATGACACGGTTCTGTCAGATAATATGAAAACTTGTCGGACGTTGGCTTTTGCCGGCAAAATCGCTGCCGGGCTGGCAGCATTTGCGAGACTGCTAGATCGAATGTCTGCCTGTAATTTGGGGACTTTGGACTACATTTTGCTTTTTACAGCTTGCAAATCGGACCATTATAAAGGTTTTTACAGCCAAAACAAAAACGCGGTACTGTTTGTTAAGGTTTTAAGAGTTAAGAATTATTATAGTGAATTAATTCTTGTTTTTCACTAATTCTTTCCTGAAAATGATAATCTGGATGTACCTGGTCCTACCAAAATCAATTCAGGCCTGCAGAAGAATAAAAATCTGCAGGACCAATTGGCCTGCGGAGGAAAAAACTTTTCATATAGACTGTCCTTATGAGATTTAAATTGTGTCTGCGTTTTGAAAGAAAAGAAAGCACACAGAAGAATTTCACTGTTATTTATTCTCCCTGGAATTGCCATTTACATGATAAAAGTATGAAAATTAAACTGCCCCATTCATTTGGGGTCTATCTAACCAGCGTACACAAGAACATATTATTATTTAATGAAGTGAATATGAATTTTATGTAGTGTGTCATTACATCACTGCATGTAAAAATCAACACTGCAGTCTTACAACAACTCACCATAAATCACAGGGTCTGGCCTGTGAAAATCAAACCTGTTAGACATTGAACTGCAGAGAATTTTCAATGTGAAAATCTCCAAAACTTACTTTACAGCAACTAGATTATTTAAACAAAAAACATGTACTGACAAAAAGAACGTGCCTGAGATTGGACACAAAGCCTTTCCCACATAAACAAAGAGCTCTGTCAATCTTCTATTTCCACCCTGAAATGATAACAAATCCCAATTTATAATGGGTTTTGTGTCATATTTTGTGTGAATAGCTCCGATTCTCGGCAAAAATCGCGTAGTGGAGCCTCACCTTAACATTTTACCTGCAAATCCGTAACATTGTTAGGGCACTTGCGAGTTGAATATATACCCTCCCGGAAACGTAGACATGCTCCATATACAGAGGAAAGTAGTTATTCTTGCAAAGTGATGATAGCTCGAGCTGGATCTTGAGTAAAAAATGAACCTGCAAGTGCCCTTTGTGATATTATCAAAGTTCAAATCATTTTCTCATTGTCGATTTACATGTAAATTGTATCATCATGAGTGGATGATTAATCATTCCTCATTTGGTTCAATAGCACATCAATGTTGCTCATTGGTTAAACGGTTTAACCACTGAATCGAGGTTGACCTGATAGCTTGACTGTACTTGGACAGTGGTCATCTCGTGCATGTACAATCTTTGAACGAAATGTGGCTACCCCGGTATGTCCATTGGATGCATTATAGGCATGCTAACACGGGATGTTATAAAGTTACATGCTGCCAACAAATATGAGAATAAAATGGTTATGTCATAGGTTGTGTCCACCTTAATTATTATAGTAAAGACATCATAGGTGTAAGTAGAGCGTGTCTGGTCACGATCTTATATAAATTATATTCTGCATGACAAACACGCGCCTGCCCTGACCCTTAATTCTTTGGATGTATGCTGTAGATACAATCAAACTTAGATAAAAAGAAAAGATCGATGGTATGTTTCAGCTTCAAACCGTAAACGAAAATATCGCCCCTTCCGTAGCCTTTCTAGTCCACTCCCCTTTCATAGTTCAGGAATTGGATGAATGAGAAAAGTGTCAAAAAAGGCCCCTGTTGACAGGTGTACATGTACACATGTATGTGAGGAAACTTATAGTTAATAAAATATCTAGCAACAAAAACAGGTGGGGGAATCTCGATTCATGCATGGTTTGAGGGAGTTTGTTGAGAAGGCCCACTTGGCAAAAAAAACACTTTTGCAAACGTTTTATTTGGTTTGGATAAAAAACGTTTTATTAGAGGATGTTTTTAAACATTTTTTCAACCCATTTTGAACCAAATTAAAACGTTTGTTTATTTCAACCAATTTTTAATCAAATGAAAACGTTCTTTTTAGTTATGTTTCTTTTAAGTTAAAAAACAAGAAGTTTTTTTTTAACCTGAAATAAAATGTTTTTATAAGAATGTACGTTGTGTACATGTAAAAACGTTTTTTGACGTTAAAAAAAACCTTTTGCAAGCTTAGGAATCAAATAAAAACGTTTTTTTAACGTTTAAAAATACGTTTTTATGCCAAGCAGGGGGATTAAGTAGGGCCTACATCTCCAATATGATTTATTGCACATCATTACCGCATTAGCTCGGATAGCTCGGTAGGTCGGATTTTTAATTTACATTTATATAGGACATATATCAAAGGATGTATTCTTTGATTTCATTGTAAAATAATGACGGGAAAATGATAACTGTGAAAGAGAAGAACACGAAAAGGATACAGGAAATACATGAAAAATGTAATGAAAACACTTTGAAATATGAAAAAATGAGACAAAATTCTTAAAAATCCCCCCAAAAAATAATTTTTTGGCCCCGTTTTGCTAGGGTTGGTCGGGTAACTGGAAGCAAACCTTTCTTTTTATTTGACCTAACCAAAAACACAAGTGTAGCATATAGAGGAACTGTATGCCCATTAAAAATAGCTAGCGATTTTTAAAAAAGATAAGTCTAAAAAATGTTGACTGAGTATCCCCTGCTGAAGTTTTCCCCGGTGAAGTACCGAGAGACACAATTTATGCCATGACCAAATGAAAGTATCCTAGCCATCATCTCCCTTGTTGTCTCCTAATAATTTTGGTTTTAAAAATCAAAATTCCGCTGTGAAATAAGAATTTTAGAGCTGATATTGTGGGGCATATCTGTAGAAGTTGTGCTGAATGGGAAGAAGAGAGTGTGTCGTACAGGGGCTTGACAATGATACAGCATAGGTGTACGCCACGCCCATGGGAATACTGGGTTCAGTACTGTATATATAGGCTAGGTGTTCCATTATATATGCGTTGGTCTTATGGGTAGAATAAATGAACTTGAAAGGGGAGGGTCGGTAGGTCGGATGACGAAACCAAAGATAGGGGTACATGCGCCTTATACCCCCCCCCCACCCAACCTCATGAGATGAAAATTCTTAACTATATAGAACTTTATAGAACGTTAAAGTAACCAAAATCTGACCTCATGTGTACTTTAGTTTATAGGATCCGCGTGATGCGCGGTGCGTTTTATAGGCCTAAATATATGGGTAGTGCGCTCTACATGCATGTCATTAGATTTAGAGCACTGTATATATATATATATATATATATATATATATATATATATATATATATATACAGTCAACTCTCTCTATTGTGGTCACCATTCGTTCTTTCCAAAAGTGACCACATTGGCGAGGTGACCACATTAGAGGGCATAGAGTTAGCAGGCAGAAACAAAGAAAGGTTATGTGTTGTTCTGTGTTTCTATTATGAGAATAAGCTATATCTGAAACTTGGTAAGTTAAATTTGGTTAAAAAAATCCCTTATATTGAGATTTGGATGTATTAACAAAAATGCTTGATTTAGGATAAGGAAATGTGTTGCTGGCCCCTGGGACAAGAGTGGGTGCCATTGAGGGGACCAGAGGGGCGACCTGAGAAGTCTTCTACCTGCTATGGCATCCCTCAGATCTCCAACCCCCCCCCATACTCCCTTATAGACTTTGAGGGGACCAGAGGTGCGACCTGAGAAGTCCTAGAGTTGTTCCAGTCCACTGACCATGCCCTAGAGTTGTTCCAGTCCACTGACCATGCCCTAGACCTATTCCAGTCCACTGAGCACACCCTAGAGTTGTTCCAGTCCACTGAGCATGCCCTAGAATTGTTCTAGTCCACTGACCATGTCCTAGTTTTCCTTTTCTGGCTCCTCTCAAGTTTCCTCTCTGAGTATGACCTTAGCTGTTGAATTATGTGTTACACAACCATTACCCACTCACTAAGAGCCACCCAATATCCCTTCAGGCTTCTATAAGGCACACAATTGAATTTGGGGTGACCACATTAGAGAGAGTAAATGTGACTTTTTGACTGGAAATTGGTGACCACAAGGAGAGGTGACCACATTAGAGAGGTGACCACATACCAGAGAGTTCATTACATTAGAACAAAGAGGGAAATAATTCGGTTCTTTCCAAAAGTGACCACATTGGCGAGGTGACCATATTAAAGAGGTGACCATAAGTAGAGGGTTGACTGTATATTCGATTTGGTAGTTTATTCTTATTGTTCTCTATCTAAGACAAAACAGTCCCATATGGGAGACAGGATTCGTCATGTGATAAAGTAAGGCCCTCTGGTGTCAAACCACAAAGTGAGTCTGCCACAGCCTCGAGCCCAGCCCCACTATGTGAACATGTGGGCCTGGACAAGAGTCTATTTGCAGATGGTTACTTTTGGCTCCCCCTGTAGTCTTAGGAGACACTAATATCCCCAGGATCATGGTGCAAACACACTGGCCCCCTGAGCCTATAAATGCTTCTCTGTGGTCCCAGTACTCTGCTGTTACACTGCACAATACCTGTATTACCAGTTCAATATAACAGCTACCACAGTGGGAGGTAGGGGGTAAGACCTTAACTGAAATACATGTGTTTGTTGACTATATATTGATAATGTCCTATATCTACCATTCCATAAAGATGGCAATTGTTCTACCTAACTAACTACCAACAGTGGAGCAGCTGTCTTCCCTGTTTCTGTGCATGAGGACATTGTAGCCTATGTAGGCCCTTCACACTCACTGTGTACATGTATACATGTGTCCCACACAGCCCGGAGGGCCTTATGGAGTGTAGTACAGTGTTTCTCTACATTGTGATAGTACTAGTTGTGTAGGCACCTGTTTGTACAGTAATGGCGGGGCCATATGCCTTTGTCTTCATGTCATATTCGGGACACCAAATTTAGTCTAAAACCTAATTATAAAACAGGGGTGACAATTTCTAGGTGCACAATTGTCTTAAAGCATCATTTATTTGTTTAGGAGCCTTGAATAGGAGCCTCCCTTGAATAGGAGCCGGGGATAGGAGGGCTATGAAATCAATATTGAATATAGGCCAGGCCTTTAATAGGGGATGGGTTTGGCCGACTTTAGAAGACTAAAGTAGCAGAACATTAACTTAAGATTGGATTTCATTTTATCTAAGGTATTACAAATACGTCAGGAAATGACTGAAATGAGACTGAAAGTCTAGGCAAAGAGCCTTTAGAGCATTATACTACACTAAATTACACCTGAAAAGGTCAAGGGTCTGTGCCTATACTAAAGGGTATAAAAACCAACGCTGTTCCTTGGAATCATGTGATCTGTGGTTTTATTTCATGTTTGGATCAGTGTTTATTTCATGTTTGGATCAGTGGGATACAGACGGCCCATAGGATTAACATAGAAGCTCGTATCTCATGGCCAGTAAGAGGACACCAAATGGTTATAAAACATGTAAATAATTATCTTTTCATGTAATTTCAAAAGAATTTCCAACATTTCTGGCTCAGATAACATGAAATAAATACTAAGATTCAAGAGTAGTGGGAATGATTGAGGTTATCTCACTTGGCTTCGCCTCGTGAGATAACCCTCAGTCATTCCCACTACTTGTGAACCTTTGTCTATATACATGTATGTAAAACACAGCACCCACCGAAACAGATGTGATAGAAAAATGGGAAACATACAGTCAACTAAAAAGAATTCCCATGTACCCATGCAAAGTGAATAAGATATGCCACTAGAGGGCAGCAGGGTCGTCACAAACCACAAATAGACTTCTGCTCAGACTCTACTATTTGATAGAGTTGGGTCTGAGACTGGTCTGCCATGGACTGGTGTCCACAGAGGGAGGGAATGTTCATGGTTTTATACAGCCTCACGCAGGCCAGTCGACTCTCATGGCGGCAGGCATGTTAGAGCATCTGGCAAGACTCATATCTCGGACTGGTCACTAGGGGTTCGCCAGCCACCAGCAGTCACCAGCGGATCTTCAAGATCCCAGAGAAACCACGCTGGCCCCAGCTCTCTCCCAAAGGCATACATAAAGAGATTGTTACTGCCAGCACACATCTCCCCACCCTGCGTATCATGCGCACACCCTCCCCCAACCCTGCTTATCTTGCGCACACCCTCCCCCACTTGTGTATCATGTGCACACCCTTCCCCACCCTGCATATCATTCATACTCCCTCTCCCCACCCTGCGTATCATGCACACACCCTCCCCAACCCTTCGTATCTTGCGCACACCCTCCCCCACCCTTCCCCCACCCTGCATATCATGTGCACACCCTTCCCCCGCCCTGCATATCATTCATACTCCCTCTATCCACCATGCGTATCATGCGCAAACCCTCCCCCACCCTGCGTATCATGCCTAAACCCTCCCTCGCCATGTCCATTGTTCATACCCCATATCCCAGATGCTGTATGCGGGGATTGCGTAGAACTGAGACACAGGGTACAGGGACCGGATCTAGTACGAATCAATACAAACCAGTACGAATCCATACCTACCCTGTACGAATCAGTACCAATCAATGCGAACCAGTACAAATCCATAGCAATCCTGTACGAATCGGTATGAACCAGTACAAATCCATACCAACCCTGTGCGAATCCATTTTTGACCCCCCCTCTCCCCCTTGTCATATTTCGTCATACAACGCTTGACCCCCCCTCAGCATGACATCATGCAGAGAGATACCCCCCCAAGGTGCATAAATAGTGTAGGCCTATAGCCTATAGACAAAATTAATTGAAATGTTTCAAAGGGACATATAGTGGATGTGAATTGGCAATTAGGGAAAAGATACATGCAAAGTAAAAAAGATGAACTAGCACTGATCAACAAACAAACAGAAAAAAAACATATAAAACACTGTCAGGTTTAAGCTTATGGGTCCTTATCATTATGGAGGATGCACCACTTACACAAGACAAATGTTGATGCCGCTGCGGACCCCTGGAGTCTGGGCCGCAACACGGATGTAAGGCTGTCAGTTGGTCCGAAATGTCAACATATTTCAAACTATAATAAAGTCTAATTTTAGACATTTCATGATTCTACAGCGTAGGGACAGTGTCATTAGGGTTAGGGCTAACATTCAAATTCTATAAGAAGAGAGGGATGTTATCATGGTTCCTTTATTTTCAAAATTATCACAGCCTCTAGCTCAGCCAATCTTGTGGATGCAACTTCTGGTGGTTGCGGCCGAGACCCCAGGGGTCCGCGGTGGCATCAACATTTGTCTCATGCTCATCACTTCTGTGCCTTTTTTTTTAACAATTTTAAACTTTATTTGGTCTAGAGATATTTCATCATGTTTGCCGTCTATAAGTATACATACAGTCATACATGTTTGGTTGTAATTTCCATGAGATCACTGGCCTATGTACATACGATAATACATAATAAATTACCCATTTATAGGATAATAGTAATAACAATAACATGACAAAACAGTTAATGACCAGATCGTCATTTTAAAAATGTTGTTGTGATGTGGCCATATAAACTCCTACCACTTGTCATAAAAATTATGGCTGCATAATAACAATTCTTTGGGACAATCTAGGACACTTAGTTTACTTTAACTCCAATAACAATTATATCCCCCTGATCATTTTACAATAAAATTTATACAGCAAGTATTGGCAAGGTCTGATTTAATTATACATCGATAGAGTCGGTTAGGACTTTCTTAGATATAGCCTTAAATCTATCCATATCTCTCACATTTCTAGTATCGGTTTCAAGATTATTCCAGGTTTGGGCACATAGACATTCCGGTGACTTGGCATATGCTGTACAATTGATTTTTTCATATTTTAACACAGGTGCACTTGAAAATCTAGTAATTCTTACATTGGGTTTAATATAATTTTCCATAGTAGATCTCTTAAAGGCTTATACATGGAGTACTATGGTAGTGATCATACACAAGTATTTCCTGTCACAAAAGGTCCCAAAAACTGTCTAGATCAATAGTCCAATACAAGCATCACAAATTCTCAGAAGACCATGGATTGCAATTATGCTTCCAATTTAGGATCTTTCAAAGTAATTCAGTCACCTCAGCATTTCACCGTAGAACCTGCAAATAAGTCCCATAGAGTTCCATTCAGACAAAGATATGGAGACAAAGGCAGGACGTCCCCTTTACATCTCCCCAAGCATCCCCTCAATGAAAATAGCAACAGGGTGATGGAGGGCTCCAAGGGGAGCTTCATCATTCATCAACAGCATGAGGGGGTGGATTGGGGGAGGAGCAAAATATTTTTGACACCTCAAGGGGTGGGGGTGGGGGGGGGGTCAAAAACATTTCGTGCCTTTTTAGCAAAATAAACCTGTGGATTACTATGGATGCTTCCCTGAGACAGCAGCGGCGGTTCAGGGGTAATTTATATGCTGCCTAAGGGTAGCAGTGGTCCTTTTCAAAAAGGGTTAAATTGGAATGGGGCCTGGATTAGAGGTAGGATAGAGAAGTGCACCCTGGCTTGTAGGGCCTTTAGGTAATATAAAATTTATGTCAGATGGATAATGCATTAAACTTCCCTACCTTTACAAACCTTTTTTTTTTTTTTGCCAAAACCAAAGTAAATTGTGATTTCTTGATGACATGATGTCATGAAGCCCATGACCCCCCCTCCCCCTTGTCATGCTTGGTCATGGGAAGTGGGACCCCCGGCCCCCCCTCCTGCATGACGTCATTTGTACACAGCCCTGTATCATTGTGTGTGAGAAAATCTTACACACCCCAATATCATAAACATGTACATGTACTAGTTACACACCCCTATTGCACATAATACTTTATACACCCCCATTCCTTATAACGCCTTACACACCCCTATTACGTATACTACTTAGGCTACACACCCACGTTCCATATACTACTTACACATCCCATCCCATATACTACTTCCACACCCCCATTCCATATACTACTTAGGCTACACACCCACGTTCCATATACTACTTCCACACCCCATTCCACATACTACTTCCACACCCCATTCCATATACTACTTAGGCTACACACCCACGTTCCATATACTACTTCCACACCCCATTCCATATACTACTTCCACACCCCCATTCCATATACTACTTAGGCTACACACCCACGTTCCATATACTACTTCCACACCCCATTCCATATACTACTTAGGCTACACACCCACATTCTATATACTACTTACACACCCCCCATTCCATATCCTACTTACAAAGGCCTACCCTGATTCTGTAAAGGGCCTAATACATTTTTGTACTTTACACACTCCTATTCCATATACTACTTTATAATACACATCCCCATTCTGTATAGTACATGTACTTTTACTCTACACACACCCATTCTATATGCTACTTTATAATACACATCCTATTCCATATAGGGCCTACTCCTTACACAACCCCATTCAATATATTACTACTCACTCCACTTAAGAAAATAGGGGTTGTTGATGGCAATTCTCACTGCAGGGGGAGGAGGGGCAAATAGAAATGGATTCTAATTATGACCATAGCAGGGGCGTAGGAAAAGGGGGGAGGGGGCAGGGGGGCCTGGGTCCCCCAATCATAAAGGGGGTGGGGCCTGAGTATTTCTGCACCCCCCCCCCTTTAGGCTTTAGGGTCTTTACCAAAAAAAAAAGAAATTGCCAAGAATTCATAGTATATTGGACAAGAAGCTAAAACAGTCATCTCAAATTGGTATTGGCATAGGGAAAATGGGTGCCTGAGCCTCAGATCAGATCTAAATCTCACCAAAAATTATCTTTCTGGACAAATTCTACATAGGTATGTATAGCTGTCATCACGCTCAAGCCGACAACTTAAGGTGGTCATAGTGAGCCCCCAGCTGGGACCCCCCCCCCCCCAATGAAGATTTACTTCCTACGCCTCTGCATAGCCCTTCTAAATTTCCATCCCATATGCTAGGGAAGCTCCAGAACCACTTGTAGCCAATAGCTACAGGGGGCGTTCATGGATTTATACACGCAAAAATGCGACATATTTAGAACAAATGTGTCAATAAACAATGCCTGTTCATTCCTAGTCGTTACTGTAGTCCTTGTGGCCCTGTTATGAACTAATCTTAGCAATTAGGGTATTGACGGGAAACCATATCTTATTTTAATGTTAGTGTCTTTTATAGGCTTTAGGGTCTTTATCAAATAAAATGATTCTTGCATGGTTATTGAAATATGTGCCACTGTCGAGGAGAGCAACAGCTTTATCTAATACAGCTGATGACGTCACGATTGCCAAAAATGCATCCAAGTTTTGCTTGCATAGCACGAGGATGCAAACAGATGTTGTCTGTAGCTTTTGTCTCCACAAATATTGATAAATAACCTTATAGAAGGTCCCTGTGCAATATTATCATCCAGTACTTTTTGCCATTCTAAATAACAAAATATATTGCCTCAACCTCCATGTACAAATAATGCACCACCTGAAGCAATGTATTGACTGGTTAGCAGTTTAACGTAAATCAGCTAAGGGAGTGATCATTCTTTAACAACGGGGGGGGTGGTGGTGAAATTCCACGCATGCGCGATAAAAAAAATTTCCAGCCCCCCCCCTCGGAGGGGTCTGAAATTTTTCTGCACCCCCCCCCTCGCAGGGGTCCAAAAATTTTTCGACCCCCTTTTATTCTTTAGTGGTGCACAGGCTTTTTCGTGCAAAAGGGGCAACATTTTTTTTGTCTCCCCCCTAAGAGCTAGGGGCCTGAAATTTTTTGTCCCCCCTAATTCTATATTTAGACTATAAAAACGCATTTGATACCGTAATTTATTCTAAATTACTAGAAAAATTGAAAGCTTTGGGACTCTGCAAAAAAACACTCGATTTCTTTAAATCTTATTTAAGTGATAGAAAACAACAAACTATAGATAATGACCAGATATCAAACCCAAGAAGGATCTGTGTTGGGTCCTGTCCTTTTCTCGATTTATATAAATTCTCTACCAACAATTTGTGACAACATACATGTTACTCTATATGCGAATGATGCAGTAATCTCCACCACATCTGTGAATGATATGCAAGAATGCCTTGTTAAACTATCCTCATGGTGCCTAAGCAATGGTCTTACAGTTAATGAAAAGAAAACCAAGTGGATGATTTTTAATAATAATAATGACATGATACCGGTTTTTAAATTGAATAATGTGATTCTAGACAGGGTTGATACCTTCTCATACTTAGGACTATTATGGATCCATAAATGTCTTTTACACAACATAGATGAAATGTTATAAATGGAGTTAAAACAAAAATGTTCCAACTGGCGAGAGTTAGAAAATATGTAGATGCTCCCACTGCTCTAATAATATACAAAACCATGATTCTCCCCACGTTCGACTATGTACACTTTATATGGGACAGGGAGTACAGGGGAGATACTAGAGAATTACAATTACTTCAAAATAGAGCGCTAAGAATTGTATACAAAGTCAGGTTGGAGGAAAATCCCCTAATGACGACTAATCAAATACCATTTGTAATTGCCAGGAGTTGGTTATACGGAGAAAACAACATCTACTGAATTATATCTATACCCTGTCTAAAGTATTTCAATGGGTGGATGATAGAGACATACCAACCAGGGGACATGAAGGCATAAGGTTAAAAGTACACAGAAGCTTTAAAACAATTATTACTAAAAGTGCAATGTACAGAGGCATCATTCTCTGGAACAGACTAAAATCAGAGTACACTAGATGTGAAGAGAAGAAAAACACTTTTAAACTTAAAATCAAAAATAACTGGGATAGTTGTTTCATGAATTTATATCAAAATATTCAAAGCTTCTTGGTTCAATAACACACCTAAGGTTCATATTGTAACCTGATTTCATAAATCACCCACTCATCTCATACCATCAGAAAATGCTGTCCAACTAGTAACTACCAACGCTAAACTTATAACTGTGTAGCCTCAAAGCAACTGTTTGGTGTGCCATACTGTATATATGACAATGAAGACCAAATATGCCAATACAGGGGGCCTAGTGGAGGTAAGGCAATGCGCCCATACTAGGTATGAACTCGTTTATTCAATTTTATTGTGTAAATGTTTTTATAGACCCAATAAAATACTTAAAAAAAAAGAGGGTTCTGAATTTTTTTTATCCCCCCAAACCCACCCCCCCCCGTTGTTAAAAAAATGACCACACCCTAATACAATGTAGTTGGCGACACTCTGTGATAGTTGACATATCTCTTTTGAAGGATGTGCCATCAGAAATAGTTGGGCAGACCATGGCATACTCTATATACTGTTGTTGTGAGTGACTAAATGATAATAATAAAAAAGTCCTATCTGGGATATTTTCACATTTCTTACCGTTTCCTTATTTCTGTACAAATTCAAAGGCTACGCATTTCGTTTTGACTTCTAAATATGTCACAAATGTTTTATCAAATGTCATATATGAGCCATGCATACCTGGTAGACGCATGTATTCCATATGAATCACTTAAAAACGAATGTAATTGATAGATGGATTTGCCTTGAAATGGTGGCCAATCTCCCAACTCTTATGTAGCAAGTTTTTGTCATCAATAGGCCCGGGAGGGGGCCACTCCTGGAAATATGGCAACCATGTGCGTACAAAAACTAGAGGGAAAGGGGGTCCTTTTTGGCCCCATGAGCGGATCCGGCAGGATCCTCTACAAGGGGTCTATATTTGAACATTTTGGGCTAAAAAGGTATCAATTTCAAGGTGGAATTCTCTAGGAAAATTTTTAAAAATTGCAGCAAAAGGGGTTGGGTTAGTGGGAAATTTTCCTGCTGAAAGGGTCCAATTTAAGAGTGAGGTGTAAGTTGGAGGTATGCTTTTTTGCATTTTTTTTAAAGGGTTCCCCATCTAAGGGGTATGATTTTAAAAAGTATAAAAGAATTAAGGAGATTTCACAGGTGTATCCCACCAAAACGGGTATATATTTCTGGAAGATTGCCCCGCTATAAGGGGTATCAAGTCAACAGAGAAGTACGCACACAGTTACTATAGATCATATATGGAGTGCCCCCTGGCCTGGGTCAAAAGGCTCCAAACAGCTGCAAAATATCAAAGTATGTTAGCTTTGCTGTTAGATCTACATATCAATCAACGACAACTATGATATATATATATATATATATATATATATATATATATATATATATATATATATACCGGTATATATATATATATATATATATATATATATAGGCCCTATGTGAACAGCCCAGTCAAGACCACCCACAGCAAGTTTATTGCATGTCTCCTTGTTGTTATTCTAACCAGAATGAGACCAATGTGCAAAGGGTCAGTTTATATAGTGTCAGATAGGGGAGCCGCGTACAGTACGACCCATCCGGCCACCCTCTCTGACGCGGGAAATACTCTCGGCGTCCCGATACGAACAATAAATGCTCCCTCTCTAAACCTTAGGTGCCCTACATCCGGGAAACTTGCAGGAGAACGGCAGGGAGGCCCCAGCATCTTGGTCGGCGGCGCCGAAAACAGATCGATAAAACCACACTGCAACAGGAATAACCATCCCTCCCTGCTTCCCGAACAGCATCCTTATCCCAGGTATAGTATGGCGGCAAGAAGAAAGGTGTTTGACCAGTCTCAATGTCTGATTTTGGTGAAGATAAGGGTTCAGGGTTGCGACCGCCCAGGCTTCACTACGGAGCACTGGCTCGAGCCTGGAGTGGGGGGGGGGGGGGGGGATTAATGTCCCACCGCGCTGGCTTTTGTGCAAGTTCTTGACGAGGCTGAACTCTTTTCACGTTTGGTTGTGGCTGTAGACGACACACTGACACGATAACTGGTGACCATTCCCTAACGGAATGCCCTTGTGTGCATCTTGCGTCAAAGTCATTTTCGGCCCTGCAGTGGACTGAAAAAAGGTGCAGTGCTAGGCTTCCATAAGGGATGTCTAGGGCCTAGACAAGGGAGGCCAGCCCAGACGGCGACTGGATTTAATAGAGGGAGGGGTTTGTATTTCATTTTGAGATGGCGGGCCTAACCAGAAGGTGGCTATGGCAAGCGATATGTTCCTGATATCAGTTTCTTCATTTGATATCACAGATTTTGTCACTGATATCGCAGTTTTAGGATTCAATATTAGAGTTAATTTAGGAGAACCCCTCTATCAGGCTGATAATGTAGATTAAAACCAGAAATCGGGGTTAATTGACTGATATTCCAGGCTGGCAGGCAATTAGAGCAATTAATTAATTATTCATCATGTATTGTAAACTCCAGTATTGGGGTGAAACAGCAGTTTCTCAAAAACTTTGATATCACAGTTTTTAACTCTGATATCACAGTTTTTAGCTCTGATATCAATGTTTCTATCTGTGATACCTTAGACTTTATCTTTGATATCAAAGTTTTTAGCTGTGATATTGATGTTTTAATTCTGATAAGAAGAGTTGTATACTTTGATATTGGGGTTATTAACTGTGATATCAAAGTCTAAAACTATGATATCAAAGTTTCTGATAAACTCAGGTTTCGCCTCAATACTGGAATTTACAGAATATGTATAAAATGAAAAAGAAGGCGGGGAAATGAATGTGTCACAATATCAGTCTGATATGGTAATATTTCAGAAAAACTCTGATATCAGACTAGGAAACTGTGATATCAAAGTTAGAAAACCCTGATATCAAATGCTAAAACATTGATATCAAATGAAGAAACTCTGATATTAAGGGGTGAACATTTGGCTTGCCACAGGTGGCTCCGTGGTCAGTCGCTACAACATGACAGGGCCATCTAGTATCGGGCCTATGCAATAATGCAGTGCCGTCCGTCCATCCACGACCTAGTCTAGCTCAGCAGCCCAAATGCCATAATTTTGTCACAAGTAAGGGAAAATCTCCCAATGTCACTGGTGTCTGATTAATACAAGCTTTCTGTAAGGGCATTCAGGATTCTTAGGGAGTGATCATTTTTAACTCGAAAGACGAGTTATAAGAGTCGGGTAAAAACGCACCCTAATTCAGTGCCTCCTAACAGTAGACTAACAGAGAGAAAAAAATAAGACGCATTTAGCCCTATGTTAAATCCCATAGGTGGTGCAAAAAAACAAACATTCACGCGCTTTTGGTATAGAGTGGTGCAAATAATTGATGAATGTTGATGAATTTGCCGAAATTCAATCCGTCCCCGCGTCTCCAATGTCGTAATTTCGAATCGATATGTATTATTAAAAAGATAAAATAAATACGTGTTCGCCCTGTCGCTAATTGGCATCACAAAGCCGTGGTTGTGCGAATTGACCTAAATAACCATGGAAATTGGGTCGGGCATGCGCAGATAGAACCAAAATTCAACATGGCGGACAGCGAGACGATCGACATGTGGGGCTTTATAACAGTAAAAAGATAGGGTGTATTCAATTCAATTTGATTGATATTGCCAAAGATGCATGTATTGTATTCAAAAAGCCATTAATTTTGAGTTAAATTGATAGAATATATAATTTCTCCGTCGAAAATGCTACTTCCGGCAAGGAGGGGTCGCGCATGCGCACAGAACATCAAAATCCAAAATGGTGGACAGCGAGACGATCGACTCACGGTGCTATCGAAACTGCTGGATTATAACAAAATGGAGGAGAGTTACACTGTCTCATATGTTTTTATGGTTAATATGGATCATTACTCAAGACCTGCTGGTATTGTGCAATGCTTAACTCGCCAAGAGAGGAGTTATTCGCCATTGAAACATACGAGCGATAATGGATGCATTCTCCATAGGCTTAACCATTGGCACTGATAATGCTCGAAGAAAACATGAGGTTAGTATCAGAAGGGGCCTAAAAGAAGATATTAAGTGCCCTTTCGAGTTACTTGCATTGCAAAATGCTGTCCTATATTTTAACAACAGTGGGGTGGCGGGTTTGAGGGGGGGTGGTCAGATATTTTTCAACCCCTTGACCAGGGGGGTCAGAATTTTTTCATCCCCTTGACTAGGGGGGTCAAAATAATTTCACCTGTTTTCAGCAAAAAAGTCTGAGTGTTACTATAGGTTTAAAGGGCATGTTCACACGCGATTTTTGCCTCCCGAGGGGGGGGGCTGAAAAATTTTGACCCATAGAGAGTGGGGGCGAAATCAAACCCACCAGCGCCCCCCTCCCCCCGTTGTTAGAATATGATCACTCCCTAAAGTCAGGTTCTGATTTATAATTGATGTCGGATGATTTACAATTCAATTGCGAATTTGGAAGTTTTTTGGAGTTCCAACCATTTCAATTGCAGACAAAGAAAATTTTTTCTTATATGCCTACCAGTAATATAAGGTACATCTAGTTTCATGCATGTTGCTTAAAAGTCAGATTATGATGTAAAATAAAGATTGAAAGGTTGTGAAATATTCCCAAAACTGCTCTACCTTAATTACCTCGTTAGCTCCTTAAAAAATAGAAAGACTAGAAAACATTATTTAACTTTGTACCGACATGTTTCGGGTTTGTGCAACCCTTTGTCAAGGCTGTAAAATAAAGTACCCTTTTATTAAATTTACACAGAGCTGCCGGCCAAGATTTTGCAAGTTGTATCTGTAGTGGGCTGAAACTGTGCCTGCTACATGACTCAAGAACTAAAGGAGAAGAAGACCGCTTGGTGGCCCCTAAGGGTGACGACAGATTGTCGGTAAGGGCCTCAGAAAATGCAGATGGGAGCATTGTGGTAGTGTTGCAAGAACATGAAGCCTGACCAGGAACGTGTCAACAATCTGCTGAGGGACACAGTGACCCTCCTGTGTAAGAATGGACTCACCTACAATGATGAGCTGCGCGTTGAGGCCCTGATTGGTGTCACCGTTGACAGTAATGATGTCTTCCTGGTGCACATCAACGAGCGGTTCGGGCCTGGTGGTGAAAACAAATCTGACCGGAGTACACCTGCTGTCGAGACTGCCATAAACAATGGGGGGCAGGCATGTAATAGTGGCAATGGGGGCAACAAGGGTAGGGACAGTGCAGGCCACACACCCCAGCAATCACCAGCACATGGGCCCCAAAGGACAGGGAGCTCAGACAGTGGCTCGGTGGCCAGTCCTGGTGTTGGTTGGGGCAGTGGGGCACCCTCCAGGCAGACAGCCCCACAAGTGGACCTTAGTCGGGTGAAGTTAGAATCTGTAGATGCTGGCGAGGATATAGACAGTGTGGAAGACTGTTTGGTGGTGAGGTCACCGCAGGCGGTGGCCCACCAAGCACGTATGGTAGCCGGGCAGCGCCGGGCTTACAGTCGTCATAACTCAGCATCCCTCCAACACCCTACCCAAGCCTCGAGCAGTGCGGGTGGGGACGATGCACAGGCCATGCGCCAGCAGTACTCTCAGTCACACAGTATGGCCAGCAGTGATGGCTCGTTCACAGACTATGACCCGGATACGGGCGAACCCCCACTCAAAATTAAAAAGCAGGCAGCAGAGGATCAAGGAGATGAAGTTGATGATGACGACTCAGCGTATTACCATGGGGGAGGCAGTGGGCAAGAAAATACAGGACAATCACAATGGCCCAACCTCTCAGACCTCGCAGCACATCAAGCCCACCAAGCATTCCAGGAGACCGGTGACGGCCACCTAGGAGCAGATGCTGGCGGTACACTACCCGGCTGTTCGACCTGGCCCATGCCAGCCGGCTCCCAGCGGTCGATGATTCCTGGCGCGCCTGGTTCAGACATGGTAAGGAACTCGTAATTACTTATCTGTTAGATTATCATAACCACCCGATAGATAAAGAATTTAAATGATAATTTCATTAAACGGGTGGTCATTAGGAACGGCTTCCATTAACTTCATTATACAAGAGATTCAAATTTAGACAGAGGGGGTCACAAAAAATAGTTATTCCCAATGAGTTGCAAATTGGCCGTACTAGTATTTGATTTAGGCTGTGCTCAGGCAAATTCAGTAGATTATCAACTGACTGAAGAAAAACAGCGACAGTGTCTGCGGATTTCCCCCCCCCCCCCAAAAAAAAAAAAAACTAAGAATTTCTGATTTATCTCCGAAATATTGATATAGTATTTTTCGTGTTTTTTTTTTTCTTCTGATATTATAGTCGATATTCAGGGATTCATTAAATACCGCTCTTTATACATCTCTAAATTCATATGCTACAACCTTGAAGTATTGGAATCAATTACCAGGATATCTGGTACCATTATGAAAAAAAAAATAAAGGAATGACTCTTTGATTCGGGGTGGTGACTCATTCACCACGAGAAAGAAAACTAAAAGCCCATCCCAAAACAGGTACCGGGGGTATTTTCTTGTTTCAAAATTGTGGAGAAAATTAAAAGCAGTTTAGCTAGCCTAGGTAGGGTAAGGTTACCTGCATTTATTTTTTATAGTTTCCTACGGCTACCGGTTATTCTATTCAGGTATTAACTGTATCCAAGCTACCATGTACTGTCTACATTATTTTGATTAAAGCTCCGCATAGTGAGTTAATCACTGGATGGGGATGAAAATGAGGGATAAGATCATGGAGTTGCCCAGCTTGTGTTTTCTGCAGCTTGACTTAACGAGCAATGAAAATGATTTTAATTGTATTTTGAAATATATAGGACAATTATTACAATACTTTTGATATGATACGGTTAAATAAATGTATTTGAGAAAAATCATATGCTTACTAACAAAGTCTGTCTTAGACCTTTTGGCAGTGGGGAATTTACAGAACTTTCAATCCATACCAAAGGGCACTTTACATGCAAATTGGCTCCCACGATTGCTTTCCACCGTTGGCCTCCCGAAATTTCAGCTAGATATCCCATATCCAAGTACTTATGACAGATAACATTGCCATAACATTGCCTTAGAATAAGATACTTCTTCAGATACGTTAGTTCAAATTTATTCTCTGGTGTCACCTAATGCAAGCTGCTCTAAAAACAATTGGGGCATCAAATAACACACACTGCCATACAATAAGAGTAACTAAAATTTAGTGACAAAGAACTTTCGAAATCATTGATTGATGAAGTAAGAAACTGCAATTTATCCGTGACACATAAAGTGAGCGTGTCCCTTTTTGGTTTGTGAACTGGCAGAGTGTTACTCTTTGATTATGGAAGCCGTTTCTGCCTTGTAATAGAATAAATATCGATAACTTGTTCATAAAGTAGGAGAAGTTTGTCATGTTTGGCTCGTTGTTGTAGATGAAATGACGTATTGAATAGATGGATTTCCACATATCCCTTGAATTGCGGCTGATTCTATACATTTTGAATGAGACACGCTTGTATAGCGACATACTAATGTGTGCAGCTAGCGAATTTTTTTTAAAAAATGTGTGCGTAAGTCTTTTCCAGAAACAGTCTCCATCTCTTCGGTACGCCATTTCATTTCATCTCCTGTGTTTATTTTTGCAGTTCCAAACATACTGCAAGTTTCCCATTATGTCTCATCTGACCTCTGGTACATGAATTAATTAATTTACCTTTGTAGACGAAACTCAATGCAACCTTGATATTAATTAAGGTTATTTCATGTTGTTTCTTGAGGTTGTTTCTACATGAATTTGATGAAAAGAAATATTTAGTGAAAATGTAATTCTAGAAACTGAATATGTCATAATGGGAGACTTGTAATGTGTTGAATGTATTTTAGGTTGTTCTTCTCCTCGCCAGTCAATAATAGAAGGTCCTGTCAAGATTAAAATTCAAACGTAATGGTCAAAAGAAGTTATCTCTTTTACGTATGATAATTGCAAATAAAAAAAGGAAATTTACATTAATATAGAACTTGAATAAAGTTTTTAACATTAGTTTGTGGGACTTCTATCATTGAACCCTGTGGTAAGTAATAGCATGTTTTCTTATAATTAAGACCTAACACTTGTTTGCTGAGGTTGGGGTGGGGGTTATTTCCTGACTTGGATACAAACTTTTCTGGAGAAGCGATGTGTGTAGGTCAGGGAAAGGTGTGTAAAATAACACGAGATAGAAGAGCTGAATAATGGGACACTATTTAAGGATAGATTATATGAATGAGTATTTGGCGGATCGATTCAGTTCAATCACCTGCGTCGTTGTAATACTACGGTACCGGTATTCATGTATTGTTAGATAATGGTATTACAATTACTGTACAAAGTGTCAGTAGTCACACTGATAATTTACTTGAGGCCAGTTCTGGTCTCTGGTGTAACATCATAGAGAACAACTCATATGAACCTTGATTTGTTATTATGAACATCCTTATCAACACATCAGATAGCTTGTCAAGCATGGTTAGGACTTGGGTTTTTCGCCCTTCACACGTCAACATTTGAAGCGAGTAACACTGCATGTGTATAGGTCATCTTAATTTTTCCATCACATCGAGCATTCGTCTGTTCAGAGTGCGTCAACAGACTAATTCAGTATGGCACGATCTTGAAAGAATTTCATGTCGACTATACTGGGAACAAAAAGTAACACAGTCACATTATGCGGGCCTAGTAATTGCAACCAGTATCACTTGTAGGCATGAATCGTGGCAGTGCTTATGCTTATAGAGAGAAGAAAGCCTTTTTATGCACATACTCTGTGAAGCATTTTTTTTCTTCGCAGGGACGTAAAAAGAATGTCTTGATAGGCTGAACATAATATATGTAAACATAATCCGAATAATGAGATACTCGTCAGTATGATCTCATCACAATCGATATAGACAAGGACCTTACACATGGTGTAGGCATCTTATACTCAAAAGTATGGAATTGCAAAGTGAGATATTTCAAAAGAGTGTGGTAGATATGATGAGGATCCAGTCAGTGAGATTGATCATTATAGACTTTGAGTGAATTGATTTGTTAGAGACAATCGGTAATTTATTATGTCCTCAAAATAGAGGTTGTTGAACTCATAACGGCTATCTTAATGCGGAGTGAAGGAGATAAAACATTAACCGCAGCCGTTTCCGTTTTGCTCCTCAGTTTGTGCTACCCACAGAGCTACCGCTGCGTCGGAGAAAGTCAAGGACAGCGCTCAACAAGCCACACAAATGTATGGTCGCTGGGTGCGGGCGGAGCTTCTTCCACAGTCAAGATGCACGCCGCCATGAGCGTCAGGTGCACAGTCTGAAACATACTCGTGGTGTGAGCCCATACAAGTATAATAAGGTGTCCACCGCGGTCACACAAGCAACAACCAATCTTCCCATGTTAGAGATGGATACCTACCCGGCTGTCATTGTGCCTTCTGCAGAGGACATGTCACCTCTGGTGGTACCCTCTGTTAATGAGGAGCAAGATGAAAAGGATGACCTAACGAGTACATTTACTATTACAGTTGAACCGCCACCATCCTACCCAGACTCTGAACAGCCGGAAGCATCATAGTGAAAGATAGTGCAAGTGTGATATACTAGAATTGTACAGATATTTCTCATAATGCAAACCGTAAACATATTAAAGATGCAAATTCATTGAAAGTCACAAATCATTACTACATCAGTACTAACAGTCATTATGCAAGCTTGGCGAAGGGAAATTTGTGTTTCCCCCCCAATCCACACTAGAATTACCTGGACAGATTACACCTATTGCCAGTAAAATATCAAATATCTTGGTACTTTGAAAACCTGCATAAATGTGTATATTCATATATATTCATAACACGAACCATTGCTTGATATTATTGTGTAATGGTTTAAAATCTTAAAGGTGCTTGTCAGGACCTGGTATAGTGCTTAGATTTTAGGGAAACAGGATAAACCTTAAAAAATTGGTGCATCCTCAAGAGTTACTAAAGCCCCCAAGATTTTTAGAGAAGGTTTTCTTCCTCTTGTAGCCATGGAACTGGTTGCCGGCTACTTCTTCATCTGGTGGGCCTCCGAGACACCGGCGGTCCCGGTACTCTGAGGACAAACCACATGCATGCACTGAGCCGGGCTGCGGAAAGCGCTTCTTCTTCTCAAGCCACCTAAGTAGGCACCGCAGCCAAGGCCACGGAGCTAAACCGGTCTCTGAACCCCCAAGTCAGCATGTGATGCAGGCAGATGGGGGACAGCCTGGTACAGTAAGGACTGTTTTGCCAAAGGTGCAATAGTTGTTCAGTCTCGTCACAAGTCAGAGAAAGCTAACCAAGGAGAACAGGAGTTTCGTACATCCACAGCCGACTGTGACATTAAAATTACTTTCTCCTCCACTCCCTACTGTCTCATATTGGACTGAAGAAATGAACTCTCAACCAGCTGGCTTTTATAACCCTTCCACAAGCTAAGAAGAGATAAGATAAGAGGTTCTCTTGAACTATGGTTCTCAATTCTAGAGCTTACAGTATTAGTAAATATAGTGTGCCATTTGCAATTACAAGCATGCATATGGCATATAGACTTGATTTGAGGCCTATTTTATGACTTCAGGTAAAGATTTCTGAGAGTTGAGGGACTTATTCCTCTCCATAAGTTGTAAAGTAAATCTTAACTAGGAGATATACAAACATTACAGCTATAACTGGGATGAGAAGAGCATTTATAACTACGTTAACAAGCTCAGAACCATGAGTAGACCCAAAGTAAAAGACCGTTCCTTTGTGTCTTTGTAGTTCCACCACGAGGGGAAGGGAAGAGGGGGCAGCCCGCAAAGCTGGGATGTGCCAGCAGAAGTGATGGGATCGTACCGGGTGCGTCGGTCTGTGCATGCGCAAGACAAGCCTTATGTGTGCAACTATCCTGGCTGCAATAAGGCATTTTATCATCGGCCCAACATGTACAGGCACCGCAAAGAACATGGGAAGAGCAATTTGCCTTCTGTCTGGCCTAACAGCTCTGGCAAACAATCTGCTAATCTGCCCACCTTTGGTGTATTCATGTCTCCGGCCCCCAAAACAGAGGTTATCCCAAGTAGTGGAGTGATCGGTGAAGGTAGTAGCATCTCATTAGAGCGGACCAGCAGGACATTAAATTACCCAAACAAACATTGATAGGTGAACCCTGCCAAGTTTAGCCCTTACTCTCGCCTGTGAACTGGGTTCTTTGCTTACATATAGATTATCTTAACTTGAGTGAACAGATGGCCACCAACAGAGATGCCACTTTCCCTGGTTTGCCAGGAATAACTGGGGACGAAACGGATAAGGCACATCCTGCATATAAGGCGCACCCTGAGAGAGAAAGAGATGCCACTTTTCCTAACTTTTTAGGAATTCAGAATTTTTGATTTTCATTCCTATAGGTTTTTTCTTATTGTGAATTGAGAAAATTGGGAGGATCTCCGAATTTTTGGGGATCAGTGAGTGGCATCCCTGCCTGGGTAGAAGGAAATGCTATAAGGTGCCTCTGGATCTTTATTTTGAGGAGTTTAAGAATTGTTCTATAGTGTATATATATATATATATATATATATATATATATATATATATATATATATATATATATATATATATATATATATATATATATATATATATATATATATATATATATATATAATATGATATCCTCGCCTTTAGGGCACACCGCCAACATAATCCGTTCCTTAAGGGTATACTAGGACTCTATCCTTGTGTATAAGCCGCACCTTGTACATGGGGTATATTACATTTCACCAGAGATGAGAGATTGTAGGTATTGAAGTTGGGGTTTCTGAGCAAAGATGCTGAAATTGAGAGTCCCTGTAGAAAAAAATAGATGTACCGGTATTCATCAAGGGTTGTACTGTTTGAAATACATCCATGGAAACATGATAGACATGTGACGTCCCAGGTGCTGACAAAAATTAATACAATGCATAGAGTAAATTGACCATAACACAAGAGCAAAGTTGTGAATTCGAGAATTGCAGAAGCCTGAGTTTTTATCTCTTATTTAAGAAATTCATGTATCGGGAACCTTTAATAAAAGAAAATACTAGAATAAAAGTACCAATGACTGGATTTGTACGTGGGTGTTCATGGATAGTAAAGAGATTCCGTCTGACTAAGCTATTATTATGAGCAATATTTTGATTGTTTTTTCTCGATACCCCCTCCAATGTTTTAGTCGGCGACCCACTAGAACGTCCCACAAAAGTAGTTTGCCAATGCAGAGTCGATTCAGTTTTCACATGTAGGATAAAAGCGACATGGTGGGGGTGTCAAATCTTGAAGAGATTATCATTGTAAAAGAGAGATAATCAAGCCTCAGAATCAGCAACTATTGATTACGGTTGATATATTTTGAATTGCAAATGGGCATACCGTAATCTCCCGCGTATAAGGCGCGTCTTATACGGGGGGTTTTAGTTCTCATTGGATCCACAAGGGGGACACCAAGACCTTTCTTTTGATATCTTACATGCCCCCTTGGTCAAAATAGGACAAAATGGGGCCCAGGAGGGCCCAAGGTGGCCCAAGCTACCCATTGGTTTTTGAATTTTGAAAATTCATTCAGTAGAACCAAAGTTATGAATTTTTCATTTTTTTGAGAATTTTCCAAAACTCTAGGTGCGCCTTATACGCAGGCTGCGCCTTATACGCGGGAGATTACGGTATTTGTTAGGGATTTTAACTTACACTATAGTTCACGTAACTTTGAACTTTACTTCAGAATTCGTTTTTGTAACATTATTCACAGAAGGAAGCGATATTTTATGCATGTTACCACAGAACATGTGGGATGTATTAGATAGTGTCGGTTTCGAACAATCAATGAAAAGATTCATCACTAAGAAGCCACAGATTTGTTTTATATGAAAGAGAAAAACGTCTTTCCTATGGCCAACCCCAGCCATATCTAAAGCAGTGCTTCCATCTTTTCTCCCCCTGACAGTTGGGCCAGAACATAAGAAGCCGCTCGCTGACTCAACCCAGCACGTGGAGTCAGCCTTTGGCTGGCAGTCACAGTGACAAGCCTCGGCCCTTCGTGTGCACCTACCCAGGTTGTGGCAAGTCATTCTGTCATGGCTCGGGGCTCAGTCGCCACAAACGTGATCACAAATCAGAGAGCATGCTCGTTGGGCCCTCCTTTCCTGTGACGGCTTCTGCGTCAGCCACCTCCACTCCTGCTAGTTACCGACAAGGCATCGAGAGACCGCTCAATCATATGAACATTCAGTACCCTGTCTCACAGCCCAGATTGGATCTTGAGCAGCAGTTAGCATTAGCACTGAAGCAGGAAGCATTGGAGCAAATGGAGCAGAGTGACATGGGTCTAGTGGAATGATATTAGTCAAGTGGGCTGAATTAACGAAACGACTCAATTCTTTCTTAACATGTCAGTAATCTGGGTAGAAAAGGCTAGTCTGAAGGCACATAAATGTTGCCTGATATATATAAGCAATGTGATAAATTATGTATTATATCTTGATGAAAATTAACCTATTCATATACATGTAGCATAGCTTGGTGCCCTTTCAATGCACAATTCGACATTTGCTTTATTAGAGGAAGGAAACTTGGTTTGAGTCATCCAGAAAGATAGTCACAAGGACATAAAGGTGACAAAGTATACTTACATGATGGTATATAATATATAACTACCCACAGTATTAACATGTAAACAATGATGTACCAACTACAGTGGCCAACACGGTAACAAGCAGATGGGCATTAAGAAGTGATTACGGCTATTTCTTTCTACATTATAGTTGAAGCGAGAACATTGGAGCTATACCCAACGCAGTAGAGTCGGGACCCTCATGCCGCCACCGACACATAATACCAGCCTGGACAAACCCTATGTGTGCAACTTTCCAGGCTGTGGTAAAGGATTTAATCATGGCTCCAGCCTGAGCCGACACAAATCAAAGGAACATAAAAGTACTCACACCAAGCTAAGACAAAGCTGTTATCTTGCTGATTTTCCGCAGGCCCAAAATATAAGTACTGCGCACCCTACCTATTCAAATGCAGAGCGAGAAAAGA
This sequence comes from Acholoe squamosa, assembly GCA_949317995.1. Lineage (NCBI taxonomy): Eukaryota > Metazoa > Annelida > Polychaeta > Phyllodocida > Polynoidae > Acholoe > Acholoe squamosa. Next base: position 31,971,155 of record OX439039.1, on the reverse strand, counting down.
ATTATATGGGAGACTCGTTCCAAGATGAAGAAGCACCTTATGAATAGCCCTAATATGTCATGTTCAGGGGGATTTTTCGATCAAACAAGAAAGACATTTCTTGAAATCTTGGGGTAATCCTAATCAGAATTGTGATGCACAGTGGGTCACAAGTATGCTGGTTTATGACACGTCATTGTACTGAATAGATGGTTGCAACAATCCCCAGCTGTAAAAGAATCGTCCGGAATTTCCATGTCTTACATTCCAAAAAAGAACATTAGATTTCTTAAAGGGAACGAGGCATACACCTCTAAATGAAAGTTGCCACCGATACCCGGGTATCCCAAATGGCAATTCAATTGGGGAGGTGGGGGGGGGGCATTGGGCGGTATATTTTAAGCAGCATGTATATTCAGCATGAACTTTTCAGTTTAGTAGCATTCTGTTGTATTTGAGATCATATAAAGTATTAAGACAATGCTATAACTTGGTGTTACGGCCTGCTCATCGGGACACCATACACACATGGAAAAGCCCAGCGCTGAGAGAGATCTCCCTTTTGCTCTTTTCTAGCCGATATATCCTGGAACAAGCATGGAGTTCTCAAGCGGCGTTTATCCACACCAATCAAGAAACCCCTATCGACCACGCCAGTCTGGCAGCAAAGAGTTTAGTTGTCAAGAATGTGGTCGGAGCTACTATTACAAACACCACTTGCAGCGTCACTTGAGTTGCAGTGGACACAGTTCTGTGGAAAGCTAAAATATGTTAACATTGACGAGTGATAACAGGAAAGGAACAACAGTGACAATAGGAAAGGAAGATAGTATTAATCACAGGAATAATCTTTTTCAGAAAACCTCTTTTCTGTTAATAGAACTGGTAGGATCGACAGAGTTTACAGAACTTGCATGGTTATATTTTCAAAATGAAAATCAGATCTTTTATGCCAGCGGGCTAGTTGAGGCATTTACTAATCTATTTGTAGTTAAGCTAAATAGATAATTCTGTGTTCACAGATAATGCTGAGTGTATGATCAGAACTGAAAGTTGCTGTTCGAAATAATGATAATAAAATAAGCGGAAAAAAATCTTTTCCCTACTCATTGTGTAGCAGTAGTGTTCGAGTGTCATTAGAATAGCTGTTGATCAGATCAGCTAGTATTGCTCTGCTTCCATCCATTGTTATCTCTAAATTACCTTAAAACCTCATTTATAAGCTCGGGCTTCCCTAGCCCACTTAAAAGGGTCTATGTCTCATCTTTCCTATCCCCTCAGGATGTGTGTGGTGCACATATGCGCGGGCACTGACACATTCCTCTGTGAAATTGTGTAATGTTGTTCTCGCCATGAATATGACCTTAGCTGTCGAAATGGCGTTAAACATCTATTACTCACTCACTCACTCACTTATAAGCTGCACCGCACGTCTTAGTCATAGCTTGACTGGATTTGCTCCAAGTCTCACCTGAGATCTGAAAACTTAAATTTAGTTTAATACTAAAGCATGTTTCTGAGAGCCCTTGTAACTTTTGATACCCGGGAGGTATCAAATTTAATCCCCCTGTGGAGTGGGGACCTTCATGTGAGGGCATGAAGGAGCAGAATAACTTCATTGGGAGTCCACAAGGAGGATTCTCCTTCCATACTAACAGTGGGCATACCAGATTCGTAAAAGGCGACAAACTTGGGGTTTCTTGTGTCTTGGGGTGAGCATGTGGGCAGCTGGTGTCCATATGCGCGGGCCTGGGCTTACATGCTTGTCTTTTGCCATGGGATTCCCCCTCAGTGAACCACGTCTGAGTGATCAAAGGCCGTGGTTTGTCTGGCCCTGCCTATGGGACCAGGCAAATAAAAGAACACTTGCTATCCTTCGAAAAGAGTAGGGGAATGAAGCCCCGGTAGCGGTTTTCCCCCTCGACCCTCCTCATAGATTCGGTCATTCATCTCATAGATTCGGTCATTCATAGATTCGGTCACTGCTGTGTCGGGCAAGCAGCATATAAATACCTGTCCAAAAAGAAAAGAAAGGACTTAATGTCCGAGAAACCTTGAATGTCTGAGTTCCTCGATGGCCCCCGGACGTAAAACTAAACAAACAAACAAACAAACAAACAAAAAGTATCAAATTTAAGTTGGGGTGGGTTTGTGAATAAATTGCAGTATTAGTATGTATGTGACGTTTTACGGTATTAATGTTAGAATCAAAGATTGCAGTATAGCAGAGAGGAAGCTATTGAAGTACCAAGAGGAAAACTTATGTTTTATTGGCTCAGGGACCACCCTGAGTCTATACCACCGGGTAGGTGGTGTATGATAAAAGTCTTTCATGTTACATTTTGCATTTTAAATTTTCTGTAAGAAATAATAGTTACAAAAGAATGAAACTCCTGTACTTGATAGTTTACATCTTTGTCTACCTATGTATGCAAATAGCACATCTAAAAATGAAGTTTTTTATTTATAGTGATTTTTTATAAATCAAAAGAATGCTGATTTTTTCTTTTTCGCCAATCCAGTCCTCCATAGGTTTACCTTCGGGCTGGACTTTTCTCTCTTTATTTCTATTTGGTTCAAAAACAGCGTCTAAAAGTGAGACGCTTTGGAAGCCTTTAAAAAACGCGGGAAAAGTCGCCCTGCGTGCCAATGCACGTCTTTCAATTATTTTGATGAAGCACCAGTTTGGTGGCAACTGTAGCTCTCAGATTGGATGGATGGATATCGGTGGGAGTATGATGTACTTCTGATCGCGTCATACTGGAAAAAAACTTAAAGTGAATACCGTTCACGCCATGCAGTGAACAAGCCGTTTGGATGTAGCGAGCCAGGCTTTTCAAAGAGCCACCACTATAAGCACTGTCTGCAGAGGCATCAAGTCGATTCTGGTCACACACCACAAGTCTGACCCTGTACCAATACCCATGGACGTACTCATCAGCCACAAAAGAGGCAAATGTGTTCATAATGGAGCAGCAAACTCTAGATCTATAGACAGAGGTTGGATGTAGGTGCTACACTCTGACATGTCATATATCGTCGCCTTAGTGCAACAAGGATGTAACTGACATTTTAGCAAAATTGAGCTTTCTTCTGTTTTACTATCTATTGACCCTTATCTAACTTCTATTAAAGAATTGAAGCTCTATCAATGATATATGTATCTACAGGCCCCAGTGAAATGTTGCTGTTTCCACTTTGTGCTATAATAAGTGCAACACTTCTTTTGCCTCTCCTGCAAAATTTAAAATATGCAGATACAACCTTGTTGCTCTGAGGCGACGATTTGTAATTAAATGTTCTTTCTTTATCTAAATAAGTTAGTGGTTATATGATATGAATATGAATACATAGAGAAGGAGCGATAGCAAACTGACGGAGGCTTACACATATGACCAAAATGATGAAGGCTTGTAACTGTAGAGATTGAAAAACTTAAATAGCAAAGAAAGACTATCCTGATGAAAGCTATGAGGCAGGAATAACATATTAGATTGGTGGGGACATAAGGGGAGAAGGACATTGATGGTCCTTGTGTCAAAAATCGTCCAGATTCCTATACAGGCTGACAAGTACATAAACCAACTGACAGAGGCTAACCCCAGCTTGTGTCTGCTTCCCTTGTAGCGCTACATGCCAGCAGCCTATGGCTTAGGGGGCCGCCCCTTTCCGGTTCCGCCTCAACCACCATCCACCCTATCTACCCACACTCCAAGCCTTGGGCGCTGTCTCGTACAGCGACGATCCCACAGCAGTGTTGGTAAACCCTTCTGCTGTGGTGTACCTGGTTGTGGGTCTAGCTTCTTCCAGAAGCGGAACTTGCGCCGCCATGAAGGGATGAAGCATGGACGCAAGACCACTCGTCGTCGTGCCCACATGCCCAAATTGTGGGGACCTCCAGTCAGTCGCGACACTTCCACTGCCTAGTTCTCGTCTGGTCATTATGCACAAGGGCTAATGTTGGAAATGTTGAAGGATACAGAGAAAAGGGAAATGCTAGAACTTAGCAATGGATGGTGGAATTCACTCTGAGGTTATTGTGTAGTATTGCTGATGAGATATTTTTTATCAGAAATAAAAATTGCCCCAGGACAAGGAAGGAGGTTAGGACCTACTCTAGAACATAGATGTGTGTTCACCATTAGAAATTGAACTACCAGGACAAAGAAAGATCTGAAACCTGTCCCACTGTTAGCTTAGTGAGAAACTTCTTGTAGCATTGTGAGAATAAGACTTCTTGTAACTGGCTCTTAATTGTATAGATTACATCACAAAAAAAAATATAATGATAAAGATTTTTGTGGCAGCCTGGTGAAGTTTTCAATTGTTACCTGCTGGACCAGAAATGAAATTATTTTTATGGGATGGCCCAACCCGTAGATTGCTGTTCGAGCCTACTCTGACCAATTGCATAAAAACGTGTGGAAATAATTGGGTGAATTTTGGTAACCCCAAAGAGCATCTGCCATAGATTCTAAGCTGGTAAATACAGTATTAGGTCTGATTTGTCATAGTCAACGGGAATTCTAGGATGATTTGATTTCAAGCATGATGAGAATGGATAATTTCATAATCGGTTCTAAACATGACTAAATAATTGGGTGTTTTAGTTTCAGTCAAGGAACAGATTTAGAATGTTACTAAATTCGATAGAAAGCTGTTATGTGGGACTTTCTCATTTTATAGCAGTTATGGCCAGGGGGCGAAGAGACGTTAGCACTGCCCAATGAGACTGGGAGCAATCGGCGGTACACATGCCAAGTGCCTGGATGTACTTGTAGCTTCTCGTTCATGACGAGTACAAGACGGCACGAGCGGCAGGCACACATCTACTACAGGCAGGGCAGACAGTATAACACTCTGAATGTGACCGCAGGACAAAATAAGGACACTTACCCCACCAGTTCACAGACCAATCAATGTGACTCTGTGGCACAGATCACCAATTTAAGTCATCACACAGACTTGTAAAAGAATAGATAACAGAGGTACCATGGATGCTGCCCTCAACATGATTAAAAATAAAACACTTAAAAAAACTTGATAAACAAGACACAACTACTGAACGATTGTTAAGTCAAAGCCCCTGGACTAGATTGAAGTTAGCAATATTAAATTTTCGTTACTGTCAAAAGACTCGCTAGATATTTAATAGTGGCCTAACAGACAAACAACTATTAGCCCGTACAGATGTCCTAGGTCTTCATCAGATTGAATCAGTGAGGGTTTACAAGACTGATTTCTTCGCAGGATCTCGCTGAAAGAAATGTTAGAAAGCTCAAAATCTTGTAGACATGAATTATGTAAAGCGTATATAATATGATTAGAAACGGGTAGGTGTAAAAAACAGTGATGCCCCTGATATTTCAATTATTAAATTATTTACCCATACTCCATTTTGAAAAGGATTGTTTGCGTCTTCAATATTTATCAAAATGTTTGCTGATATTTTGGTGCTGAGGATAAGATAGCTAGAGTTGCAGTAATAAACTATCAAATCGGAATCTGTATAAAAGTGTAAGTACCAGTATTAGTATTCACTAACAACGTTTAAAATTCTTTTATGTTAGATATTTGTTGATGGTGTACATAATGTTTAGTAGATACTGCAATGGCAGGCTTGGAACTGGGGATGGAGTGCTTTGCCTTTGGTGCTTTTTCAAATATCTCTTGCTTCCTCTCGTGTATGACTTAGTAGCGTTAACATTTCTTACATAAACATATTTTCCTTATTGAAACTTTTAAATAGAATATAAAAATGCTCATTGAGCCAAAAAAAAAAAAAACTGCCGTGGAGGACACAAAACGAGACCCAGGTTGCTGCCTCTCTAGACTCTACATTCTGGCCTTTCTCCCATTCCAGACGGTTTATACTTCGTGCCACCAGAACAAGTATCCTAGCAACAATCTGGCCTCGCGGTCCATCCGGGAGGGGCTGTTGAAGTACCTGGCAGAGCCCGTGGACCTGACACGCTTTGAGGTGCACTCTTTCCGTATAGTGTGGCGCTTCGACGAGCCGCTGCTGGACTATGCCTGGATCCAGCTGGTGCAGAACCACCTTGTGTCGGACCAAGTGGTAGCACAGGTCAAAGGTGTAGCCTACTTTGTGTCTGCCCTCACCGGCATCTTTAACAAACCTAACCGAAAGGGGGAGGTGCCACGCAACATCTACCCAGCAGTTAGTTACTGGGTGGTGGCACGCCGTGGCCATTACAACCACCTAGGGCTGTGGAAAGACCTGCAGACTGCCTATCCATCGGCACAGATCAAGGCTATCGGCAGTAACGCCGATTTGGACACCACAGAAGCCATCTCATCGGCTCTCTACATCGTCCTCAAGGACCACAGTTCTGGCTATGTGCGCAACCGGGTGGACGCCAGTGCAGCCTCATGTCTCAAGACCAACCGGCAGGGAGAGCACCCGCTGGTGCGCCTGGTGCTCAAGGACCGGTCGTCCTTCGAGAATGAGCTGCTCCAAGCGGTGTCCGCATTGGATGCGCTACGTATGAACATGACGCTCACACTAGCTCTCTGAGCATCAACCCACTACCAGTCCCCCCACTGAGTTGTGTGTTTATAAAATCTTATATGCTATATTGATAATTACTATTGCTGTAAGTGAGATTGATGGGAACTTGATAATCAACTCGTACTAGAATGAAAGAATGATGTAGGCATTTGTATGAGTGTGATAAGGATTTAATAGGAAGGATAAAGATACACTAAAGGCTATAGACAGTGACTTGAGTGGTGGTAGGGGAGATTTACTGCAGAGTGTGATAGATCACATAGATTGTTGCTGATTATGGATTTTGAAACTGTTGGTAGAAATTAACTGAATGAAGATGGTTAAATCTCCCGCGGATTTTTTTTTCTAAGGTGAGAGTGCCCAATGGTGCTGTAAAGACTGATTATCTCCCACCCAAACTACCTGTATCGTTAAACCAAAATCCCCCAAAGCCTCCATGGCAGCAAATCCCTCAACAGCTTGCAGGTAGCTGCTCTATTACTGGGAACATGATCTGAGTAAAAGAAGAAGAAAAATATATATGCCAATAGATCACCAGAGATTTAGAAGTCATATTATATTGAAGAAAGGGTGTGTTTTGCCCCAAAAGATAAGGTGATGAAGTGAAGGTGTCCGGTAGAACTGTTATACCCAAGGTGTTTAAATTTGGCATTGTTATTTTCTGGAGTATATATTTTCACATGGGGCACCGTGATATGTTTAGTAGCCAATAGAGCTGCCCCTGTAGTATCTGATTCAAGTTAAGTAGCTGTAAGCTACTGTTTTTTCAATCGATGAGTTCTTCCTTAAATGTCGGAGAATTTTAGAAAGTTAAGGGCCCCTAATTGCATGTTATTTCCATTTGGGGATTCTCTTAAACATTAACTGAGAATATTGACCGGTTTCTGCATGAATTGACCCGACAGAATGTGTGGAGCCGCTTGTTAGTTTTGTACACCTTTGTTCAAGATATTATAAAAGATGAAATTATGCGAAGCAGTAGTTTGCACTAGGTGCTCTTTTCGTGAGATATACTGCAGATCTTGTCCACTGGAAAGTGTTTTTGTTTCCGAGTGTTAAGATTACTGATCTGGATATCGTTATTGCCGTTAGCTTGCTTGTTCAAGAGTTCATCTTTGAATACTCAGTTACGTTCATCGTTATCTCGTTAATACCTTATTGGAGTTGTTTTTATGGAGAGCTCCCATCTTGAGATTTACCCCTTTGAAGCTATTAAGTTGCATGAGAGCGACGAAAAGTAGACAATTATTATTTATCATTTTCATACTCGTTCATATTATTAGAGCTTACTACAGTGATGTAGGGCATGGGTCTGATGTTATAAGCTAGAGCTGGACACAGCTTAAAAGTACTCATTTTAACTACACCCATGTAGTTTATATTAAAATGTTATAATGTTATTACCATTATTATAACAGGGCCGCATGTATCATTAGCCCTTGTTTATATGAGTTAATTTGGGAGAGGAAGTTAGAATCAATTTTAGCTGCTTGTTCTGTAAACTGTAAAAATATTATTCTCTTTAATTATGTTATCTGCTTGTTAAATAGTCTGTTATACGACTCTAAGCCAATACTCGGTTTTATCCTTTACATTTATGTTATATTTCTTAGAATCTTTATTCTTTTATGGTACATCTTAAGAATAGACAACGTTTCTTTTTTTATTTAAATCAGGGAAATCCTGGTATATTGTTGTTCTTCTAAGAATGTGACTTTGGCCAAAGTAGCCCCCTCAATTTAAGAATATTTTACATATTGATAACTTGTTTTCATGCGCAAATTAGATATCAACTTGTCTTTATCATATACCAGGCTTTCAAAGCGTTTCAATCATGTTCATAATTCCTGTAGAATGACTGTATTTTCAGTATGCTTAAAAAGGAATATGAGAATGCGATTGATGAATTAGAAAGCTATGCTGGTTACAGTATAAGCCAAGATACTGCACAAAATGTTTGCGGATGGCATATGTCACATGAATTAACCCATCCCAAGTCGACCGGACAAAAATCTTTCCTCCATCGGGTTTACCAATAGTATTGACGCTAGTCAATCGTTATACCATTCCAGGATAGGCGCTATCAAAATGCAATATAGCATTGTTGGAATCTCAGAGATTTAGCTATAGGAAATATTTCCGTCGTCTCATCCTAGTAGCAGTAGCCCCATCCTCTTCCCATTGTGTGCTTCATTCATATTCCATGTATATTAAGAGTATAATGAGCCAGTGTCTTATCATGAGTTGTCATTCTGGGTGGTCATGTGCCCTCGCAGAAGGTGATGTTCTTATTATGTATGCTTGTAGTGCCACCTTGCATTGTTTACCCATTGCCAACCTATTACCGTTGCTTTGCCCGAATAAAAGCGTTATATTTATATTTTACGCAATTTGTTATCTTGATTAAGAGCACTTGACAAAGTTATCAGCTTGAGGAGAAGAGCTATATTAGCCAGCCAGGTAAAATCTATTTTCCTATTCTCACATATAACACGCTCTTGGGCTACATGCGAACGTCTTACAAGCTGCAGCCCATGTGCAGAGTTTTATATTTCTAAAAGACGATTGATTCAGTTGATGTGGTACACAAAGCGCACAGTTAGCAAAATTCAATCCCTAAAACTCAACTTGATGAGGATGCCTTTTTCATACCACATACCCTTGTCTGGATGGACATACTTTGTCTGTTATTACTCTCCTGGATTAAGATATGGAAGTTGGATTGCCTCATTTTATGTGTGGCTTTTCCAACATCTGATCAGAAATTCTTTTAAATTAGGTAGAAGCTGTTCCGCGGTTTAAGGGGTTACCCTGGGAATAGCAGTATTGGGTCACCTATCTTCTTGGACCGGATATATCTTATGAGCCTTTTCCAAAATCTCTGCCTGAAACCTGGCGAACAGTTTAGGCTCGAGTCACCCACAGTGATCACCTCGTAACCTGGTCCACTCTTGGCTGTCTACTTGCAGGCCAGATATCCTACTCACACCCCAGCACATCCTAGAGGAGGGCATGCCCCCCAGCGCCGGAACTACCCTTGTGGTTATTGTGGTGCCGCTTTCTGTCGTCCAGCTGAACTAACGCGCCATGTCCGTGTACACACAGGTGAACGGCCGTTCAGCTGCTCATATTGCCCGGCCACCTTCACCCAGTCCAGCAATCTTTACAGCCACCAGAGGAATTGTGCACAGCGACCAGGCTTACTCGCTGAACAAAAAAGCCAAAGACGATAATACTTAAAAACTCATAGGGTAGCCAAACCATACCTGAAACTGAGCACCAACCTGGTTCATAATTCTGGATAAAGGGAAAGACCAAGAACCTAATCGTAAGAGTAGATATAATGGTCCAACTACTGTAAAAAATGTAATGTGAGTAGAGACTATACCACCAATACATCTGCATAGTTAAGAAAAAAACAAAAAAACATTTGACATCTACTCAGTTTCATCATCAACCACCACAGAATTCAGATATGTTACATACAACTGGTGACAAACATTGATAATGGTGTCAATATGCTATGCCGGTTATTCACATTCTGGTGCTATGGGAACCGGTCTATGGCCCATCCAAATAGAAAGCGCAAAGTTTCAGTGTGGCAACAGTGAGGATTTTATACATATAGTGAAGTTCATGACTATGAATAAACATATCAAAATCTGGCTTTGATTACCCAAGAACTGCCCTGATATAGTGCATAGTCTTAGATCATCAAATATAGAGATTTCAGAACCCACAACTTCTGACCTTTAAATCTTTTGTCAGATACGTGTTATGGACATCAAATTCAGAAAGAACCATTTCCAAAGGAACATCCTTTCCTCCATACATTTGAGCTGTTTTCATAATGGAAATCACAGCATTTGGTATCATTTTCAAAAATTCCTTTTCAATTTTCATTCTCCCTGTTACCCTTTGTCCAAAATGTCGAACACTAGGGTACGTATTTAACACAGGTTAATATATGAATGATAAAGATAGTGCCAGAATTGACCAAGAAATCATTTTTTGGGTACCCGTCTTTTCAGTTCTTTTTGTACTAGGCACTTTCCTTTCATAACAAATTAGTCAAGTGATTTGCCGTTGTAAACTTTTTTTAGCAATATCGGATTGATTTGGGGGTAAGACTCCCAACCTAAGGTATTCAAAGTGACACTGACATACCGGTAGCTAACTTTAACTGCTGAGATGTATAAATGTACGATGCGACACAACAGTTCTACAAACTGATACCTACCTCAAATACTGTTAGCCAAAATTGTCAAAAACCGTTTTAAGAAGAATCAAAGTGAGAATATAAAATAAAAACACATAGCCACGTAGTAACGTCCATACGTGCATTTGGCTCTTTTCAGATGTTGGGCAGTAGACAGATGCATGCGATCTTCATTGGCACTGCAGCAGCAGCAACAAGCAGGGGGGCTGACAAAAAGAAATCAAACTCTTGTCCATTCTGTGGGAAATTGTTCAGCTCCCGAGGCGACATGAAGCGACATGTACGCACACATACAGGTGAACGGCCGTTCAAATGCCGCTTCTGTGGGAAAGGTGCTACTCAGTCGTATAATGCCAAACTACATGAGAAAACATGTAAGCTGAAATACTACCAGCCATCTCCGCCTCCACCGCAGACATACCTGGGGTTATACGCAAACACTATCTGTGCTGAACCCACCCTTCAAAGACATGGCCATTACCCTGCCTTCCCCATGCTCAGTGAACTCCAAACTGAGTTCAACCCAACACACTCGGTTATAGACTCTGCCCACCCAGGGTTGGACTCAAAGGAAGCCCAAGAGGACGATGACTCAAACCATGGTATAATAGACTTAGCCCATCACTCAAGTGCACAGAGGATCACAGACCAAGAGTCAGACCCAGAACCTGAGGATCTAAGCAAACTAGAAAGACATTTCAATCAATAGTTACAAGCAGTATAAACCATACATCTCGGCTATGTAGATAAATGGCACACAAATCAACTAAAGTACTTCATAAATATATACATGTGAAAGACTGGGTGATGTGAAGAGGAGCATGGACTGTTTATATCTATTTATTACTATTATAAGAGATGTTCAAAAAGTAAACATAAGGGCAATTCCCCTTATATATATATATATATTTTAAGACAGATAATGCATAAGCGTGAATTGATTTTAAAGTAATCGCCCATAAGCGTGCCATGTGATAAAATGGCACAGAATCTGTACAATGTCATGAAATACTAATTGCATGCCATAATCTTAGTCATCTAAATACTTCTTGATATTCTTGATACAGGAATGTCAGATTTGCAAAGTCTTTGTTTTGATCATTTATACAAGTTAGAAGTGAGTGTTTATATCAACCCAGGAGGAGGGCCTGGCCATATAATTTTACAACACTTATTTCACTTTTTGTTATGTCGGATGTGAGTTTACTTAAAAAAGAGTTATAGGAGGGAGGGTGACTTAGGATGCTTCCAAGAGAACGGGGGTCATTAGGCTTAAATTGCAACAACAACAGAAGGCAAAACTTCTTTTCGAGTTTGCAGCGATGTAACCTCTAGTTATATTTTTGCATTAATTTAGGACTATAACAATGGACTGTTCCTGTTAATAACAGAAGTTTACCAGTAAGCTACCATCTCTGGTATAACCTGAACATGTTCCTCAGTGAATGAATCTATGATAGCACAATAAAACCTAAGCTCAACATTGAAGATGTTCAGCTTCTTTCTGTACCACATGCTATTGCCATAATGTGGACCATCCTCTCAACAAAATGCAGAAAGATCGACTCAGAGATTAAAGAAAACTTGGTGTTGCCTTTTTCCAGACGGGTTCCATGAGGCCTTCATTCGGCACAGTGCCATCTTGGCCGACGAGAGATGTGTCCTGTAACTACTGTGGCAAGATCTTCAAAAAGACAAGCCTACTGCGGAGACACGTCCGCTGTCATACGGGTGAGCGGCCATTCCGCTGCTGTTACTGTGGCCAGGGCGCAACTCAATCTTATAACAATACTATACATGAGAGAACCTGCAAGCACAGGAACATTCAGTTAAGTTCTCAAACGGCACTGTTTGAGCCCTCCCTCAATAATGGGCACACAATGGAATCTCCAACAAGTAGTGATAACAATCCACTGAAAGATGAACAAGGGTCCCCAAAGTTTGTTAAAGTTTGACGATGCCCTGCGTATAATGTATTGAGATGGAAGAAATGATTTGGACAGAGGACACACAGGGAATGAAAATTTATCCACTTTCAGTTTTATTCACACAAAAGGCATTAAGAATCAGTTTTCCACAGAGGTTGCTGTAAACTGGAGCAGTATATGTTAGTTGTGGGGAATAGCTGATGGTGCTAACTCAGGTTGACTTTTTGGGATACATATAGGCTGTTTGATATGTAGATTATAAGTTATAGGGCTGGAATATTTAGTTATCATTGCAGCTTTACTATAGTTGCCGCATCTATAAACAAATAAATGATAGACATGTCTCCTAAAGACCACTGTATTGGATGGTATTTCTATGAAGACTGAATTGATGTGATAAACCCATACAAAGGCCACCACGGCTCCTCTGCTCAAACAGAAATAGACATTAAAACAGGACTGCTTGTTATTGGCTTTTCCAGACTGATCTCAACACACCCTCATATCTCCTGAACTTCAACCGTCAGATGCTTAAGCCAAAGAAGAACTATCGGTGTGACTACTGTGGCAAAGTCTTCAATCGTCCTCATAGCCTCAAACGACACGTTTTCTCACATACTGGAGAGCGACCGTACCATTGTCGCTACTGTGGCCAGGGTGCCACCCAGTCCTATAATAATACGCTACATGAGAGGCACTGCAAAATGCGCAACACTGAGTCTGGCCAGTGAGGATATTTGTTAGACAAAGAACAGGTTGACAAAAACACTGACACAGTCTCTCCTGCTGGCATTGATAACTCTGGACATAGCACTGTTCGAGCTAGTTGTAACAGGCAACTGTCAGATTAAGGAAGGTAAAATGAGATAGCATCATTCAATACTTTACTCTTCTGTTAAATGTAAAGTAAGTTCGACCCTTTAAGATACAGGTAGGGAAAAGAAATGGGATTAAAAACGTCCTGTTATATAGCGAGCTTTTGCTATTACGGGGTACAGGTGATTAATCAACGATTGATCGAGATTGACATTCCATTGATAAGGCACATGTTTACACACAAAAGACTTGGATACCGGTACTGGAATAACAAGTGTACATTGGCTATCTTTAGCTATGTGACTGATAGCTGACTTATGTATCACACCGCTTCTATATGTATATGGCAACTAAATAGTAAAGCTCTAAGAATTGTTGTATAGACAATCAGAGATGTCAGACCCTCAGAGGTTCGTCTATTGTCAGAGGTTCAGAAACCACTCAAATTGAGACTTAAATGCAGTTTCATATGTTGGGAAATGCCTCCAGTTATGAAATGTTCAATGGCCCTAAAATTTTCAGAGGTTTGACCAACACTCAACTGACATCTCTGAGACAATAGAAAAAAAAAACACACTCAGATAGCAGGAAATGAAAGATTTTAAATAAAGAATGTTTAAACACTGGATATGTCCATGTTTCTATATTTATTGGACATGGGTAGCACTTTAGAAATGTTAAGATTCCAGCTTCTCTCACGCCCACTGCCCACATTAAAGCAAGAATGGTCTTTACTTTCTGCACTTTTCCAGGACTCCCTCCACCAGTCTTCACAAAACACTGCAGCCCCGTGGTCAGTTAGGAGACATTGTTGTGGCATCTGTGGTAAAACATTCAACGCTAAGGGAAGCCTCAACAGACACATCCGCGCTCACAAGGGTGAGCGGCCATTCCACTGTCGTTACTGCGGCCAAGGAGCGACTCAATCTTATAATAATACTATACATGAGAGAACCTGCAAACACAGGAAGAGTGGACCAAGTTCTTAAACCAAACCTGATGATGGCATAAGACTTCAGGAATATTATTTACGCGGCAGACACACTGCTCTGGGACAAAGGCAGGACTGACATTATCAGATATGTGTTTCTGACTGAATACCAAATATTGATACATGCCTCTGTTAACAGACAAATGATCCAAAGGTGCCGACTAAATAAAAGGCGATGATGCCTAGTACAGATGATTGCAGTATTCAATTATTTCAGCAGACAGCATGGTAATGTAGAATATGGGTGCTTAGGATAAAAAAAGAGATAGTAGGATTTCATGGCAGCTTTTATATCTTGTATCACCACAGTTTGGGTTGATTATTTGATGACAAATACACATAGAAGAGAATACACATCATGGTGATTATGCTAGTCAGTGTTTGGTGTAGTAGGTTTTTGTGCAAATAACTAATGAGAATAGCCATTTTTTGTTTCACTGTAGTATTGTGCTGCTGCTGCAATACTGAATTACCGTAAAACCATGTACCCTGAATTCATCCCATTAGGTGCACCTGGTACATTGGATTGTCCTAGAATATATTATCCTCGTGTATAAAGTGCATCCTTACTTCAGGCAGGTTCAATAAGGCTCATCAAGGGGGTATCCTCGCGTATAAGCCACACCCTATTTACGTGAGGCGGTAGGCGTTTATAATTAAGATTTATTTGTGAGGAGGTGAAAATTTATTGATGAAAAGGTGAAAGAAGCTCTTAATGTAAATGATTCCGATACAGATATATCATAAAAAAAGGGTGATTAATTACTAACACTAAAGTCTTCCTTGTTTTAATCATTTCACTATCTGTCCAGTTGGTGACACATGTATGTAATTACAGTGAACTCTGTGCGTTTTGTGCACCAGAGAAGTTTCTTGTGACTCCGTCACACACCGACCATCCTTAGTCCATATTGAACAAAGACCGGTTATTGTTGGCTTTTCCAGGATGATCCCTACAGTACCTCAGATCTGGCCAGCACATACCAGCCTTCGTCACCACCTTCCAAGGGAGCCAAGCAGTTTATCTGCGTCTTCTGTGGCAAAGTCTTCAAATGTAACGGTCACCTAAAGCGGCATGTCCGGTCACACACAGGCGAGCGCCCCTACCACTGCCGGTATTGTGGGCAGGGCGCATCACTATCATTCAACAACAAATCACATGAGAAAACTTGCAGGTTCAGGCCAGACCTGAGAATTGATTATGAAAGCAAAGTTAAGGCTAAAAGGTCAGCCAAGAAAAGCATCTCATCTAAGACAGTGTTGTCACCCAAGGAAATAGAAACAAAGGATTTGGTGAAGTATGAAACGGCCCCACCTGATACATGTACTGGAATAGAAACAAAGGATTCAGTGAATTATGAAACGGCCCCACCTGATACTGAAATAGAAAATCAGGGGTCGGTGAAGTATGAGACGCTCTCACCTGATAATGAAAGTAGTAACCTGTGATGTGGAATCAAGTCTACTTGCCACTAACCCAGACGCAGGCACTTTGGTGGGATAACAGTTATTAGAGGAACTTGTTGAAATGGACAAAATGGCCTTGCAGCACTTAAAGCCATCATCTGGCTCATGTAGGGAGACTCGAGTTGTCGTTGGATGAGAAATATTTGTCTGTCAATTATCAATAATCACCATTGACATTCATTGAAACTATGGTATCTCTTGGAACATACTGAAACTATGTATTACATGTAATCTCAAATTGAATAGCTGGACAAGTACTTAGGTTACAAGCATCTTATCGGGACACTTAACTGGAACTGATGCTTCACATTTAAGTAAAGGAATAAAGGTATCGGAGAAGAGTCGGTGTGTTCGGTTCTGTTTCAAATTGGAATCAGTATATTTATATGATTAGATGGGCAGGGATATTCAGCAGTATTGGCTCATTTTTGTATGATTGAATGTAGAAACGTTATTAAGCTGACATTTAAAGCATTCTAGATACCGTAAAACTGTGTTTTAGATTTGCTTCATAAACCTCAGGGGCCTCCTGTGGTCAATGGCATTGCTCTAAACTCAGGGTGCGGCTGATACGATGGTTTCACATCTGTGCTTTTTGGCTCAGGGCGTCCCTGAGTCAAGGCTGCCGGGTAGGCAGTGTCCATTTCATATTGTAGGATATCAAAATTAAATCTCATATTTAGATAAGAAATCATACTCATTCTGTCATTAAAGTCACTTAAGTGAATAGAAAACACTTGTATCTTTGCGTTAAATCAAGTTCCATCAGAAACAAAGTATCCTTGTATGTAAAAATAAAGTCCAAAAAAAAAGGGTTGTCAAAAACTCCTGATTTGCAAACTTTTGTGTTCTCCATTGAAACCTATATCTAAGTCAATTCTCCCTTAAGTCAATTCTCATTTAATTCCTATATAGAGCTGTCAGGTGGACCTCAAACTGTCTGAAATTAAGATGCTTTTGGTTAAAGAATAATTTCTCTGTTAATTCCTATACAAAGGTAGGGTGTTGTTACATAGGGCTGCAGAGTGGTGCCACATATATATGCATGTAGAAACTTTATTATACATCACCTCAGCCACAAACTTAGTATTGAATTAAAGCTAATGAATAGGCACATCCGACAAATATTATATTTATTATTTAAATTACCATAAAGACACATGTATAAGGCGGCCCTGAGCCATGGGTGCTACACAGCACATCGTCCATTCATAGTCATACCAGTAGCTTGAAATAAATGCTGTTGATGCGATTTGTTGTTTTGTAATGTTGAATTACCGAAAAGCTCTACTCATAAGTCGCAGCTTATAGACAATTTGAGACCCTCTGTTCGGATTATAGCACCACCCTTAACTCAAGGTGCGATTATATACTAGTGAGGTTCTCTGTATACTACAGCACGAAATAGCAATGCTCAGGCCCAAATCTTACTTTTTTTTAAAGTCAGGATGCAGCTTATGCTCAAGCAGTCAAGGTATTACAGTGTTTAACGTAGTAAGTACCACAGGCATCATTCAATGAGGCAGTCCCATGAGGCCTACGGCCTTAGGATGTTAAACAAATCAATCAATCAATCAATATTGGTCTTCAAGATACATCCAAAATCTCGATATTTGAAGGTGAAGTGCGTCAGTCTTGTGATTGGTAATCCAAACAAAAGGGGAGGGAGTGGTCTCTTAAAGGGACCCACCTCACACATTTCATCTCAAATACCATCCGGAGGAGAGATTGGGGAAGCCATCTTATATTATTTCTTCAAACCCCAATCCCATGTCTGGTACCATGAAATATCAGTCATGTAAGGCGCTAACACATATAAAGTATTCTTGACTTAAGAATCTTCCAGTAAGGCAAATAGCGGGTGGCATACCAGGGGTTGTCTCATGTGGAAGCATGGATCTGTGGGTAAAGAAAGAGCCATACATACAAGTAGTAGGACATTATTAAAGCAAATCATACTGAACACTCTTATTGATGCAAGGCTCTCCACATCCAAGTATAAAAAATGTGTTCCTACTTCTTATGGGACGTTTAGTTGGCTCCATGGTTTAGTGAATACTTTAGCCCTCCCTCTAGTTCTTCCAGAGTATGTGTTATAGTGTTAATGATTACCTTTTCAAGTGACATAATTATCATGGTTAGATATAAAGTTTAGTTCTTGATTCTAGTTCCTGTGCTAAGTTCATGGTGTTTGGACACATGCTGCCTTCCCTTGAGTTCCTGCCGCCCCTTTGACCAAGCAGAGATAGATAAGCCCCTGGTGAGAAAATAATGCCATGTCCACCATTTGCCTTTCCAGCTTCCGATGACATTCTACAGTCGTGCCCGCCCCAAGTACCCCAACATTAACCTGAGCTCTACTAACATCCGGACGGTGCTCACTGACCATGTGGTGGCACCGGTGACTGCCAGTGGTGGCACCACCCAGGTGGTGGCTTTCAGGTTAGTGTGGCGTGGGCAGGATGAGGAGCTTCACCATGCCTGGAAGAACATCCTTACCTTCCGCGACACAGTGGATGCTGTCATAAGAGTCATTCCAGGTGTAAGCTTCTTTATATCAGCAATCAGTGGAACCGTCTCGATTCACTCACGAAAGGACCAGCCGACCGACATCTACCCGGCTTTAGCTTATTGGGTGGTAGGTGTGCCACCGCTTTTCAGCGAGTCCCACCTGATGGGCATGATGATGAAGAATGGCCTTGGTGCCACAGTGCGGCAGATCTCCCAGCGGCGCCGTCCCTCTGAATCAGACCCCTTTTCCCTGGCTGACCATAAGGCAGCCACATTGTTCATGGTGGTAAAGGACTATGGTAAAGGCTATGTTCGCGATAAGATGGAGAACGCATGTGCAGCAACTGGGTTAGAAGCACCCCCAGCTGTAAGGTTTGTAGCTATGGATCCCAACTACAGAGCAGTGCTAAAGAATGCCCAGTCCAGACTCAACCTGTGTGGCTTCAAGCTACAATATGAGCAGTATTGAAACAGTTCATACTTTCTGAAGTAATACTGCTCAAATGTCTTCAGGTAGGGTCATGGTGAATAACCTAGAAAAAAAACACAGAAACACTGTCCCCGACACAGTGCAAAAATGTGGAAAGGGCAGAGCTGAATCACTCATATGCTAGTAGATTTGAAGAAGCATATCAGGAACACATGAAAATTGACCAGAGCATTATCAAGTATTATGTCATTTCATATAGATGTAAACATGTGATCATACGCCATAACAAGACTGAGGGATCGTCATTATCACCGCCAATAGCAGCATGTAGCAGTTCATGAATCTCTGCCGGTCTTTGCAGAAATATGTACTGGCATCCGTGCTTAAGCAGCTAAAGATAATCTCTCAGAAAAATGGAGATACACACACAAAAAAAAACTTCAACAAAAAACAAACAATACCCGGTAATGTATACTGTCGCAAAACCATCCTCTTGTGACTAAGAAAATTTCTGCAAACGACTAACTCTGTTGAAAAGGAAAGACTTTTTAAAACGACATGTTTCCATTTACTATAATCAATGTATGAACTGTACGTTATGTTCAATCAAGGTGGATTTAGAAAATCTCAGTACCCCTACTGCAAACATGTACAAAAACGGTATAGTAACTGTATAAGGTACAAAAGTCATATCAAAAGTAGATCATTTAGACAAATAGTCACAGAGGGGCCAAGCCCTAATACGTGTAGTACTCCATATCATTGTGTGTGTTGTGATATTGTCGACAGCTGCCATCTTGTTTTACTGCCTTTAGCAGTAGTCATCTGTATTCAATGTGAAGATATGATATTTCGGTGCTACATTTCTAGTGTTTTTTTCCTACGATAAAAATGTTACCCAGAACTAAGTTTACACAGCGTGACCGCCACAGGTTTGCTGTCAGAATCAACACTTATCTGATCATAGGTCCATGTTTCTGGTAGAAGAGAACACGTTTGGTAACTCGTATTTAGCTGCTATAAAGCTGCTTCAAGGTGTTTAGTACCCATCTAATGTGGTTTATAACTATCCCCTCTTCCAGGTCACAATTCTGTCTGATCTAAAGCCATATTGACAGAGTATTATAGCAAAGCCCTACAGATATATTCATCTCTGATATCAAAACACCATATCACAAATGGAAATGATTTCCTTCTGCAGGTTTATGTGTATGTTTGTGCTTAAGTCCTGTGTGTCAGTTATAAAATGTTCCATTCTATAAAATGTACATTCATCTCAAAGGTGAACCTTTAGACCACTGCATATACCACCTAGTTGTAGTATTGTTCAGTGTACGCAACAAGCCCAGGTTATTGTCCTAGGAGTGTGGGAATGGAGTTTTGGAATGGTGTTTTATAAATACCAGTAGCAAATCTCATGCTGTGTGTGATGGAAGTACAAAATGTGCTACTTTGCCGTAAGAGATGACATCCCTATGCAGAATATGTAATATTCAATGTTTTGTCCTACCTTAGCTTCCCTAATCGTTGATATTGTTTACCCCTTGGCAGCAGGCAGTTAGCCATTAAATGGGCATTTATAGTATTGTATTCAAACAATGACGATTTTGTAGTTCTCTACAGATAAAAAGGGTCTTTTTATCTACTACCGCAATACTCCGTGCATAAGGCACACCCCGTATATAAGACGTATCCTCAGCTGATATAGGAACCTAGCGGAAAATAATATTGACCAATGAGAAAATTCCTTTCATTCAGTGCCGACTTTTCAGGGTGCATTACGTAATACCTGGTACCCATCAGCTCGTTGTTATCAGTCCTGATCTCGCAAGGTATCAGCTTCAGCGGGGGTCAGCCCACTGAGGAATCTGCTAAGCGGGAATAGGGCGCATCCAGAGTAATATATTTGGCCAGTTTAAGACTGCACTCTATTCTGATATCCTCACCTATAGGACGCACCCTCAGATTTAGACAATCCCATAAGGCACACTAGGAATTCTTCCGTTCATATAGGCCTCCCCTTATACACGTGGTATTACGGTATGACGGTACACTTCATCATATTGTGCATTGATATTGTTATTTTTGTTTTGTTTTGTTTTAACCAGACACCTTATT
The DNA here is from genome assembly GCA_949317995.1 of Acholoe squamosa. Lineage (NCBI taxonomy): Eukaryota > Metazoa > Annelida > Polychaeta > Phyllodocida > Polynoidae > Acholoe > Acholoe squamosa. Next base: position 31,950,167 of record OX439039.1, on the reverse strand, counting down.
TGATAAGCATAGAAGTATAATAGATACCATATATCCTGTTGTATCATTGTAATCATTGAACTGCTATACAAGCCACTGTGTTGCTAATATATTCATGTGTTCATTTAATAAAGATTGAAATATTGATTTATGAGTATCTCATATGTTTGAAAAGCTGATTTCATACACGATCTTTAATGTGAGCACCTTGGATGTGCCCAGAAACAACAATGCCTAGCAGCAATCATTGAAACTGTCTCGAACTGTTGATAATTAACTAGTAACTAACAGCACTGGTAGTTATTAATTTCCATTTCGTCTCTGATAGGAACGGTTGGTAGAGGCTGTTTACACAGAACCAGGCTGGAGTAGCGGCAGTACCGCGAAGCGGTACGGGAGTGTGCTATGATGATTGCATTTGCTCCATGTGATGAGGTCTCACAATACAAAATTACTGAATAGAGAAATTGATAATTGTGAAATCTTCTTTATGTCTGCTTTTATGAGACATGTCATCAAACACTGTTATACCGACATTAACAGCGGGAGGTGTTTTTTATGCGATTTCTTGTTTACCAACTTTTGGATATACCGGTGGCAGTTTATACTATGATGTGATTTATCATAGGCATATAATCTTTGAAATGCAACGTTCCGCTATACCCCCATCAGGATAGAAAGTGAATTAGGAAGGAAAGCACATTGAAAGCAGGTACGGCCCATAATTACACATAAATGATATATTATGGGTGTCAAGAGTCGAACATTTATAGCACAAAAGAATAGTGAAGCCAAACTCAGTTCACTTATACTATATTAACTACCCCAAAATTTTTAAAATCTGGAGCCAAAATGCTGCATTCAACTGTTTTTTTACGATAGCTGGGTCACTCTCACCAGATTGGTGCAGGTCTGATATGAGATAGTGAAAAATGATATTTAGGAGTTCAGTGTAATCCTTTGGCACATGGAAAATATATGTATAGATGGATCTTGTTACACATTTCTTTTTTCTTAAATATATGATTAAATATTATTAACAGTGGAGTCTTTTTGCCATGTGTGGTTTATAGGTGGCTCTTTGGCCACCTAGGAGGCCTACTGATTATATTTTTTTTGCCAATTTTCCTTCAACAAAGGGTTTACTATTTTACACCATAGAAAAGGTTATGGTAAGTTCTATAATATTATTTAAAAACATTTGTATTTTATTGACTTATAAAAAATTGATGGGTCTCCTAATTATTTTTTCTGCCCTTTTTCTGGGACTTTGCCTTTTATAAACTTTGCAGTTTTTGTGTATGTACCTGGGGTCACTTATGTGGGTTTAAACATTTTTCACATTTTGCTTAAAGCCTATTGTTTGCAAAGATGTACAATACCCTGGGTAAATTTTCAAATATTGTTATAGTTATATTGGTTTACATTCATGCCACAGGTGGTGGTCAAAGAGCCACCCTAAGTGGTCAAAGAGCCACCCAAATGGCCAAAAAAGGCCCCCAATAGTCTTGAATGTGTTTCAAAATATTTTCAAACGGTCAGGGTATAGTTCATAGGCTATATACATCATTATGCATCTAATTTGTATTTGTAATTATTCACGATTATAGTAAAGTCATGGCATTATCTCAGCTGGTCAAAGAGCCGCCCCAAGTGGTCAAAGAACCACCTATTGGTTAAATAGCCACCAAAATACCCTCAAAAATGTTCAAAAGATATTGTTTTAGATGTCAGAATAGAGGGCATGAGATCTGTACATCATTATACATTCAATTTGCTGTGTCTAGGCTGAGGGCACCCATATTGACACAGCACTGTAATTAGGGGTGAGGGAATTGGGAAATCTTTCTGGAAAAGTCTGGACTCCAAATGGTGCATTCTGTTGCAACTTGGCAAAACAATTTCCTCCTTCCAGAGGACCTTATTTTCCTAGGGCCATTGTTCATATTATCACCCAATGCTATCCCCCAGCATTATTCTTTACCACCTCTCCCCCCTCCAGAAATCTTTTGAAATTTTAGAAGTAGCTGACACGATCTGATGAGTTCTTATCACATGATTGCCTGCTCCATTGGATTTATAAGGTAGGCCCTATAATGGCACAGTGATACTATCCTGAAAAGTCAAAACTATGTATGACATTACAATGAGTATGTGAATCGCTCATATTTAGTTTTGACACTGCCCCCCTAGTGTTAAGGTTCATTAGCTTTGGCACCCTCATCAAGGAGCTCTAACATGCGCCCCCCCCCCCCCAAAAAAAAAAAGGGGGAAAGAAAAGAAATCTTACACCCCCCACCCTCACCTGGTAATAAATGACTCTGCCTTTGCTTAAGTGAGTGCCTGTCTCAGTGATGGGGACAGGGAGGTGGGGTTTGGGCCATTTTCCTATTTTGAATTTTTCAATGTCAAAATATGCATTCTGGTGTTCTAAGAATCATTTCATAACTTTGGTTCTACTGGGAATATTTGAGCAATTCTTTCACTGTTGGGAAGCCCAGAATCTGAAGATAATGCTGAATGCAGTTGTCGCCATTTTCAAGGCCATTGTCGCCACATTTTGGCTACATGGCGACAGCTGCCCAGCCCTGGGAATATTACCGGTACTACTGCAAAACCTTATGTATAAGCAGCACTTATCTATGAGCTGCTTTAAGCCGCGATATATCTGAGATGCACTATATTGCTGCTGACCATCCACAGGGTTTTAGAATAATACTAACACATTTGTGGTAGATCAGGTGGACAGAAAGTTTGTTACTGTCGATTTGTCACATGAAATAAGGTTGCAGGTTGACAGCCAAAATTTTGAGCTTTAATACACTTTACTTCTATACCCCTTGCAGCCATCTACAAGTGCCAGTAGCAGCATGCAGCCATCCAGCAGTACCAACACCACTAAGACGACCACATCTACTACAACCAGGAACTCGTCGACACCCAGTCGCAGCCCGCAATGGCGCATGGCATCCCAGCAGTTGAAGGCTGTGCTAACCACATACCTTGTACGACCGGTGGTACAGGCCTCCCGCAGTGTGTGTGGCTTCCGCATGATTTGGCGCACTGCTAATGGACAGCCGCTTGACCAGATCTGGAACCAGATCATTGCTCATAGACTTCACCTAGACACCCTCCTCCAGGACATACCAGGTGAGTGTAGCATATCCCCGGGGGCCACTTGAATATATATGGACACCATGTGCATACAAAAAGTAGAGGGAAAGGGGTACATTTTGAGCCTTTGTAGCGGATCCTCCCGGATCCGTTAAAAGGGGCCCTTTTTGGATCAATTTAAGCAAAAAGGGGTACCTTTTTAAAGGGCTTTTGAATGGCGAAAGAATTTTTCAAATATTCCAACTAGAACCAAAGTTAGGGTTTAATATCGAGAGGTCATGAAGTTTTTCTCAAGTGAATTCTAAAATTTTGGCCGGGAAAGGGGTACCTTTTCCAAGGAAATTGTTATTTTTTGGCTGAGAAAGGGGTACCTATTTCAGAAGAATCTCAAAATATGGTCGAGAAAGGGGTATATTTTATGAAAGAAAATTCGGTGAAAGGGTCCCCAAACTGAGAGTTTGTCTTCTTGCACTCTAACAGCAGGAAAGGGGGTACTTTTCCAAGCTAATTCCTGTCAAAAGGGGTCCATTTTGGTTGAATTTCCCCGCTAAAAGGGGTACCAGGTCGGGGGCCATGTACGCACATGTTTACTAAAGAAAAAATAGGGAGTGCCCCCCCCCCGGGAGCATATCACAGGTAGACCATCAATGGACGACTCACAGACGAGGTACCTGGGATAAGGCAGAAGCAGGGTTCCCACTGGTCAGTTGAAAGTGGTATTTTTCTTTAACGGTCAGTAATTTGTTCACTCCTCCACATACTGTGCATTATCTGGTTATCAGTTTTAACACATAATACCCTAACAGAAGTGACTGTCTTAGTTTTGGATGCCTTCCTTTTTGGGTCAGATTGATCCGAAATATTCTCATGGGTTCATCCTGATTATATGAATAGCAAGTTCCTTAACGACAAAGGAGGCAGTTCCCTGCATGGTGTAATATTCCCAGTCTTTGATAAGATGTTACTGTTCTATGGAACAGTATGGTGTTCCTTCAAATGACATGTCTTGTACGGAATTCTCCATATTCCCTTTATAAAATTTGTCATAACTTAAAAGCATATCACATTTATAAACCATATGACGTTGTGTGACCTTTAGATTTCTTTGAGTATGGCGTAAGTACATTGAGAGTCCATTTGCAGTTGTCTCCTACCCCACACCATACACATGTTCAGGAAATGTTTTCAAGTCCGATTTGTATGATTATGCTCTTAAAAAATTACCTAACTAGTAAATCGCTTTACTGAAAAATTAAATTCAAACTTTTAATGAAGTGTAATGATAATGATAATAATTGCCTCATTATTAGCTGAGAGGCCTGCTCAGCTATTTAATTTTACCCAGATAGTATCCCTGGTCGACTTTCTCTCCTACTATAGATCAGGTACTAAAATCCATGGAATAGACGTGTATGGGGTCCCATAAATGCATCATATTTTTAATTTTATGCACTGTTATCCTATGTAATAGACCCAGCACTAAGGTTATAACGCCTGTCAATAGTAGGGTGGCAAAACTAGTCTATGTTTTTCACACTTATGTACGATGCCCGTCTACTGGTACAGCCCGCATGCCCCCATATAATATTAGATAACACCTATTAACCCATTTCTAACACTTATTACCGCCACAATGTCCTTAAATTAACAAGCTTTGAAAGCTGTCTGGCCACTCCATACCGAGTTTCAATTGGCCTGGTACCTAAAACAAGCATGCCATTGCAACATTAGGAGTCCACTCACGTGGGATTGCTACTTATTAGGAGTTCAAACTGACGTGCCATTGTCTTATTAGAAGGACAGGTACCTAAAACAAGTGTGCCATTCCCATATTAGGAGGCCAATCCCCCAATAGACATATTCCAAATTAATCTCTTAAATACAATCCTCGCCATGCCAGATCTCATTCAATGTAGCAGTTGTCTGTGTCTTTTGATTGAAATATGGATGTTCCTTGATTGAGGTCTTGTTTGATGTGCATTCAGCATTCAAAGTACATGTAACTGTCAACTTTTATAGCAATCTTTACCTTGTGCATTTACTTGTTTCAGGAGTGGAGCTAGTTGTATCTTCAATCACCGGCACTATCTCCAACCATCGAGGCAGGCCGGGTAATCCTGTAGACACTTTTCCTGCTGTAGCATATTGGCTGGTGGCTCCGAGGGACTTTAACCCCCAGGTTTTGTACGACCGCATGTCACACAGTGGTACAGGTGCCTCACTGAAGGTTATGCTACATCAGGCACTGAGCTCAACGGCAGAGCGCGAGATATCTGCCACACTATTTTTGGTTATGAAGGACTATGTTGAAGGAGGATTCGTACGGAGGCGGGTCGATGCCGCAGATCCAGGGATAACCAGCGGGCGACATCCAATCGTTCGTTTCCTTGCCAAGGACCAGGCCACTCTGCACAGCCTGCAGGTGGCACAGGCAAAGCTGGCTGAATATAAGTGTCCTGTCTCCACAGAGTTCTTCTAATCATAGTTATACATCGCCATTTGCCTCCTATGTAAGTTTGGCCAATAGAAAGTGAAATGTTAGTTGTGTTGGAAAATGGTAGTCACTGTATTATCACGTTTAACTATCATATATATTCATGTTAGTGTTACCTTGTTCTTTATAATGCCTTAAAATCCTAGGGTTAATGTGTTCACAAAGTTGTTGTAGGCCTAGTTCTGACCTATCAGTAGCTGAAAATAGAGTGTGTTCAAAGAATTGGTACCCCATATTCTAAGGGTGGAGATGTTCTCAACAGTATTCTTGTATTGAATTTTTTTTTATACCAAGTGTTATATATCAAGTATAATTGGATGTTATTAACTCGAAAAGAGTTATTAGCATGGGGGTGGGTGGGTCCCTAGTAAAAGTTTTTTGGGGTGTTGGAGGCTGAGGTGATGGTCAAGTTTACGGTCGAAAAAAAGAGGTTTTAAAAGTCGATATGGTTATCAAATGCATATTAAGTGCATCCTATATATGTCAGGATAATATAGGAATATCCATTTTGTATTAAACATGAGCAGTTTTGTAATTATAAGGAAAAATGTGAGGCAGGGTCTACGTGAGTGATAATAGGTGAAAAAAGTAGCTTTTTGGCTCAGTGTTGAAGGTATAGGGAGGTGGGCCAAGGTATCAACATTGATCAATTTTTCCTGCCCTTTTTGCAAGGGTGGTGCGAATAGGGCAGTTTTGGTGGGAGATATGTGAATAGTGGCCTGGGTGAGGGAGTGCTGATGTCAGACCACAAGCTAGACTTGCTCACGGCTATTGATTTATTTCTTTTCGAGTTACGAGCAATGCACATTGCTGCCCTATATTTAATCAATGGTGCTTTATGTTAACAGAATAACTCGGGTGAAAGATATAACTTGCCTAAAATGACTCATTTCATGTCATTTAATCATTTTGTTAAGTGGGGCAGAATTTCTTCTTTAGAGAAATTCTTTTTGACACGTATTTTCTTATTTATCTCTCAGGAGGAGCTCCTACCGTAATCTCCCACATAGAAGGCGCGCCTTCTACATGAATCAGATTGGGGGTGTGCCTTCTACACAGGTGGTAAATTGCCATCAGTTGGGGGTGCGCCTTATAGGGGGGGGGGTATTTTTACTATAGAACAGTACTAAACTGACAAAAATCTGCCTGGAGGGGTGCGCCTTCTACATGAAACAGCCTTCTCTGAGTTGGCGGTGCACCTTCTACGTGAGCTGCACCTTCTACGCGGGAGATTACAGTATATACATGCTTTTACCCTAAAATTCTGAGATTGCATTACTGCAGAGAGTGAACGCTAGAGGTTCCAGCGAGTGGGGTCTCTTGTCTAAGGCATTGTGCTTTATCATTATGTCACTGAATGTGAGTTATTTCCCAATGTATTGGTCCATCTGTGTTAGACTGAATGAAATACTCTCTTCATTAGTTACAATCCTGAATCTGATATCAGTATGATTATCGAGCCCAACCATACTGCCATGTGAATATATTTTTATATATCACTGTACATAAAGGTATTACAGTTGTTATAGCTTAGGCATCGCTTCTAGAAGTGTTATGCTAACACTTGGCATTATAGACATATGTGCACATACTGTTCATTGTTACAAACTGTTGATTTATTTGAATTGATATGTAGATAAGCATAGACGAAATTGCCAACACCTTGGATATTTTTTTATCGGGAAAGACAATCATATAAGAACAGTCAAAGATGTTATGGATCTGACTAAAAAAATGCTTACTGTCATTCAACTCTGCTTAGAGTCAGTCAAATTGTGCTATGCATAGTAAGTACCTATCAGCAAACACTGCTTTCTCCTATTTTGGTCCACCCCATATATTTTTGTTGACTGGATTGTTGTGTATAATGCTCATATTTTATGGTCAATGTTTCTATTTAGCATGAGTATTCCGAGAGATGACATTTATAAATGTGAATTATGTTTTTGCTCAGTATACATGATGGTGCTATGAGTGGAATACTGTGGTAAAAAACTCTTGTAAAGAAGGGCACATGGTCAACATGATTTATCTACTGACTGTCTTAGTTAAATTTCTCTTAAACAGAAAGAGCTGGTTTTGCTGAAGCTGTTATTGACCTTTTCACTATGTAAAATCTTCACAATTGATCGTCGCTATGTCTATGTGTATTCCTATTGCGAAAACCAGACGTTTCTGTCTGCTTTCCCTTGGAAGTTAATGCTTAGGCCACACCTTATTAAAATTTGGTCTATGGATTTTCAATTTTAGAAAATGGAGCAGGAGTGCGCAAATTTTTATTTTATTTTTCTAGGAAAATTTGTTTGTCTATGGATTTTGCATAGCCAAGATGTGGAGAAGGCATTTTTTTTTTGCCCCCCTTGCTCAGATGCCTATTTTAGCTTCTAAGTGCACTATAAATATTGGAATCAATATCTTCAGAATCTTTCCTATCCAATGAGTGGTCTGTGATTTCTGTACCTTCTTTGGTTGACCCTTCAAGTCCTTTCTAAAAAAAAAACAACCTATTTCCTAGAAAATGATGAGGGCGGGATCCATAGACATGATATTTTTCAAATAAAAATAAAATTTGTATTGAAGAAAATAAGGTGCGGCAAATCCAAAGACCAACTTTTTAATTGGTTTGACCTTACTACACAACCCTAAGGTACTAGTTACATTGGCTGATCATAGGAATATTGTTTAGTACTGTGTTATTTGTAATAAAAGAAACAAAATGCCCAATAACTGCATTTAACATTTCGGATGTAAAATACATTCCGTGTATTTTTCCAAACCTGCTGACTCATTTCAATTGGGACGATATTTTCCGAATTAGTGATTGGGAATTTTAAGTTTTAAGTCGATCGTTTAATGCAAGTTTGTTTCAATACTTGTACCAAATTGTTGGTGCTACCATGAGCCTCTACCATATTTATGTCATAATTTGTCATATGGTATCTTTATTTGGTCAGATGATAATCTAGTTATTTCAAGCTGTTTTGTTCGGAATATGAGTATAGGTGAGGGCACTCAGCATTAGTCTTTGGTTTCATGATATATATTTGATAAGAAATGAAATGAATTGAAAACCAGATCATATGTAACAATGTTGCACATGAGTTAATAATGCTGCACGTGAGAACTAAATGCTATACCCATATACATTAATTAAAAAATGGTTTTGTACAAAGATATGATGGGAAATACAATGTATTCATCATAAAAACCAGCTCTTTCACGTCTTTATTGAGGTGGTTTTGATAGATTTACATGCTGCTCATATAGAAACAAAGTAAGACCGATATATAACATGTAGTATGGCTTAAAACACTGGATTAAAAAAGAAAGAGGGGCCAACATGTTTTAACAGCAACCTTTATTCTATCGCTTCTTGATAACTACTATATACACATGAATTAGGAATATATACTGTAGTAGGGGTATATTTCCTCACCAGATGGACCCACTACAGCCAACTTTGTACAGGTGTGCTGCAGCTCCCACCACACCAGTTGGCACTCAACCAGTAATGGATGTGTGGACAGTATAACTCAAGAGTCGGACAATATATGTACAAGATTGTATGGAGGTGGTCATTTGAAATCTTAAGTTAGTCCTTGACCTATCCCAACAACCATCTTAGATTAATTGCATAGAATCAAATTATTAAATTATGGTTAACCAGACTCTTATCTTCCCCATCCTCCAGCACAGATCAGTGGTGATTGATTAGTCTATTAAACTAATACATGGTATACGATTAGCCTGATCGGTACAATGGTATGCTTGCAATATGTTTTGCCTTCATCTTGTTAAAGTTGTATTTTTCTTATATCTAAAGTAACATCATCTTAGATAACTGCAAACATCTCAACTTTCTCAGTTTTTTCAGGCCAACCTTGTAATTTGTCCAAATCTATTGAGATCTTATGCATCACTTGTATTGTCGAGATGGTGTCAGAACAGACATCTGGAAATATCTAAAAATCCTTTAGACTGGGTGCTACAAGTTTCCCACGCACATAGCCCGCAGGCTATGTAACAGGCTCGCTGACAATCAGCAGAATTTTCACTTGGGTTGGTGGCCGCAGTTTTTGCAGTACTGGGTTGCCCATAGATGCACAGCAGATAATTGTACCCAATAGCCAGCAACATAATCCAAGAAGTGTAGCAGGCGTTGAGAATCAATTAACCATCTGTACGCTCTGCAGCAGGAGTAGATCAGTATGATTAGTTTTGACATACATTGAAAGCTGTTGTAAAAGCTAGATTAGCATTTTCTAATATGTATTTCAGAGAATTATATACCCGTTGCCATATAATATGGTGCCATTCATACTGGTAATATGTGGCTCAATATGTGCACAACACAGGACTTCTGTTTCAGGTCTGTGTTCTTTGGTGGGTAGGGAAACCACTTTGTTAATAAGTTTTGGTGACAACCTGCTGATGGCAGCACTGAGTGGTCTGCTCTTCTGTCACCCATCCACATCAAAGTCACCACCACTGCAGAATACCACTCTGCTTTATGGCTTCAAATGAAGCAGTCAAGACTGGATAATTGCTTGAATTTAGCATGGTTAAAACGTAAGGAATAGATTGAGATTTTACTAGGACACTCTCTAACAAGTGGGAAGATGATAGATAGGTAGAAAGAGGAAGATATATATGTATATATATATATATATATATATATATATATATATATATATATATATATATATATATATATATATATATATATATATATATATATTGTAGCGAAATCAGACTTGAACTCAATAGCAAACACCACAAGACTCATACTATGGTTTAACACTGTTTATTGACCTGGCATCTGGCCACACCAGCTGCTCGGAGCTCTCTGGTCTCTTATTTACTGTGATTACTCGTGTCTGCAATAAACCTTGGTGCCAAACTGAACTAGTTTTGACTCCCAACTTCCTTATATGTGACCCATCCTAACAAAGTGGTACTGAAGTCGCACATTTAGAAGCCTAGATATAGGCTTCTCAAGTGGTATAGTGTCAAAAATATTAGATTTTTTTAAATTAATATTTTAGCATTTTTCTTACCTATGGGTAGATATCTTTCAGAATCCTTGCCTACTAAACTGAATGTAAGCCCCAAATGCCTAGAAGACATAGCTATAGTTTTCTTGGTTATATAGAATTACATGGGAATTATATAGGATTCATAATTTATTATATGTTTAAAATGTCAATTATCTCAGTTTAAATGATTTTTAATTCATCCGACTAAATTTACAGACGGAAGATCCTTAGAGGACCACCTGGTTCAAATATGCAAGTGTTATATACCAAATGAAAGCTCATGATGAGCTGTACATGAATATGCCAATAACTAAACATTTTGTATGTGCGACTTCCGTACCATTTTGTAAGGATGGGTCACATATAGTAGTGATTGTCTCTGACGCTGGGCCACCCCAGCGTCAGAGACTCGTCTTACATTTACTCCGATCTTGTCTTGGGCTCCAGGAAGACGATGATCCGCCGCCCTCGGCCCTACTGCCACACTCTCCCCTGCTAAATCTAAACTATAGGAGAGAGCTGTTCCTCCTAAAGGGAACATACTTGACATGTATCATGACCTGGCACAAGTCCCCTACGGTGCCCTATAATAATACAATATTATACAGTGCTCTCTTAACGTTATGTATCCATAATGTTCTGCTCAGTTCCTCTTGGAGACGACAACATTGCCTCTGGGCGCTCTCCCCTGATCCAATGTGCAGCACCTCCTCGTGAGGCTCCCAAACTTGAATTCTACCTTAGACCGACACTGAGTGCTCTCATCGCTCCGAAGGGCTGCACCTCCTTATGAGGTTCCCGTACTTTATCTCAAGTTGAATACGAGAGCCCCATAGGCTTAACCAAGAAACTCTGTATCACACCCCACAGTGTGATAACCCTTCCCCGTATCACACTCCCTGGGAAAACATCCAAAACGGTCAAATAACTGATGATAAAATCATTTCTAATGCCAAATAAATCGAATTTTGAACATATCTGACTAAATTAACTTGAGATAAATACAAAGGAGCACTTGAATTGGTCAGCACTGAGGGTTATCACACTCGGCTTCGCCTCGTGTGATATGGACAAGGAGGAGGTCTCCTGAGGAGAAGGGGGAGTTCTTCGGGGTAGGTCTGGACCACTCCGGGAAGCCGGAGGGAGAAACGTCAGCAGCAGAAGGGGGAAGTGGAGGCGCCAGCTTGGAAATACCAGGAGCACTGCAGGGCATCTCCGACTAAAACTTCAGACAGTGGTGTGGACCAGCTTCCAAAGGCAGCAGACGTGTCGGCCCTCCTTGGGGACGACCCAATCATTATGGCTAAGTTCATGGAGCTGAAAAGGAAGGCGGACCTAAAGAAGGCGGAGGTGGAGCGGAGAGAGCAAGAGGAAAAGGAGCGCTTGGAGAAAGAGGAGGCGGAGAAAGAGCGTCTAGAGAAAGAACGCCTGGAGAAGGAGGAGGCAGAGAAGGAGAGACAGGAGAAGGAGAGGGTAGAGAGAGAGTGCTTGGAGAAAGAGAAGGCAGAGAAGGATAGAGAGGAGAAGGAAAAGGCAGAAAAGGAGCGCCAGAAGTAGGAAACAGAACGTGGGGAAGATCACAAAGCAAAGGAGAAGAAGGCAGAGAAGGAGAAGGAGCCGAGCACAGTACAGGAGAAAGAACAGACAGCAGGGGCATCTTTAAAAGAGCCGCCTCACCAGTTAAAAAGGCCACCACGCAGCCACAGACAGTAATAGTCAGAGACACTGGACTTGTAGTGCAGTCACCCAGGGGGAGTTTGTTATGCAAGTGGCAATCCTGGAGCGGGAGGGGGGAGGAGCGGCAGCTACAGTGATGATCCCGGAGGGGATTCCAGCAGAGGTGGGGAAAGCAACGGACTCGAAAGCTCCTCTAGAGGATGTGGAGGGGTATAAAGTGCTAGTGATTACCGGGTGTAGGGTGGTACCAGTGGAGGCAGAGATGAACTTACCTGCAGGAGTATTGGACTTATGCCTTGGAGCATGGGATATATTGGCCACCCCACTCTCTGGACCTATTCGGAGATGATCGGCTCCCAACCCAACTTGAGTCCTGATATGATCATCGTCCCGGGAGGACATCCAACCACGGACATTGTCTCCCTGCCTGGTGGGGAATTTGAACTGGTCCAGACATTTCGGACGTGGTACAGCCCAACTGAGGTAGGACGCAACTTCTGCACAGAGTGTGGGCGGCGGGTGGAGGGGGCAATCAACCGTTTACCAGTCGCCAGGTGGGTAAGTGTTAAAGGTCACTATCTTTGGAAGGGTCTTCGGAGAAGGAGCTGCCAAGTATACGGAGCTCGAAGAAGAACAGTAGAAGATAGGGGAAGAAATCAGGGTCTGGAGTATACGGCCCGGAGTCAAGTATGGGGTAGACTGTTGTCTAGGATGAGGTCATCAAAAACAGGGTACTCAACCAGGGTCCTTCTATGGTACTTGCAGACGACGAGCGTTGAGGGGGTGCTGGAGATGCAGGAGAAGTGGGCGCCAGGGGGACACGACGGTCCTGAACGATGTCGGAGCATCGGAGTAGCCGGGCGGAGCTGCTTGTATAAACGTTGCCGGAGTTAATCAAGTACGGGATCCTCACGAGGAGGTGCAGCCCATCGGAGTGGTCAGAGTGCTTGAAGCAGCAGACGGGAGCTGCTTGTATAAATGTTCGCAGTAATGCCGAAGTTAATCAAGTACAGGAGCCTCACGTGGAGACCTGTTCAGCCCATCGGAGCGGTCAGAGCGCTCAGAGCAGTTATGTCAGAACCCCTCCTTGAATATAGGTCATTATTCATATATGAAATTGATGATTAAGCTCTAAATACATTATAAACCATAATTATGTCTAAAACACAATAAATCAGCCTTTTTCATAAAAAAGATACACAACGATATGCTGATTTATATCAGAGATTTTTATCTAGAAGGAATTTCCCATTTCTGTTTTCAGTTTTGGGTTTTTGGTGAATATCCCTGAAAATTGGCATAGGAATCTGCAAATTTTGATTATTGGAATTATTGGAATGGTTGCCATGGCAACCAGGAACAGGCATATAAGTTGATTTCTCATGAAAAATGTTCATTTTACCATTTAGATATGGGTCAATTCTACCAACTGTATTTCTTAATGATTTTAGAGTAATTTTGCCCCTCCAATGCCCCCTGATGACCAAATTGGGAATTAAAAATCCCCCGCGGAGGGGTGCTCTCCCTTGATGGGTCACATATATATATATGTGACCCATCAAGGGAGAACACCCCTCCGCGGGGGAATTTTTAATTCCCCATTTAGCCATCAGGGGGCATTGGAGGGCAAAATTACTCAAAAATTGTTATAAAAATACACTAAGGTAATTTTTGATGCAGAATTCAATGGTTTCATTTGAAATGCACCATTTTAGGTAGAAATGGCCCATATTTGGATGGTAAAATGAACATTTTTCATGAGAAATCAACCTATATGCCTGTTACTGGTTGTCATGGCAACCATTCCAAAAATCAAAATTTGCAGACTTTATGCCAGTTTTTTGGGATACTCACCAGAAACCCAAAACTGAAAACAGAAATGGAAAATTCCTTCTAGATCAAAATCTGTGATAAAAAGCACCATATTATTATGATTTTTTATGAAAAAGGCTAATTTATTGTGTTTTTAGACATTATTATGGTTTATGATGTATTTAGAGATTAATTATCGATTTCAGATATGAATAAGGACCTGTGTTCAAGGAGGGGTTCTGACATAACTACTAGGAATATTTAACCCAATGATGTCTCATTTTAAAGATCTTGAGATGAACTTTGATAATGAATTTCCCTGCAGATGGGTGTTTTGGCTTGACTGGTCATATATATGTATGTATATATATATATATATATATATATATATATATATATATATATATATATATATATATGTGGCTCACCCCACATTGGAGACATCTATGGTTGATCTTAACTGCAAAAGAGAATTGCGGCGGCTGTCTTGTAACAGGTTGATGCCCAGTATAGCCAGGTTTCTGGCCAATATACCCGGGTTGCTGACCAGTATACCCAGGTTACTGACCAGTATAGCCAGGTTGCTGACCAGTATAGCCAGGTTGCTGACCAATATACCCGGGTTGCTGACCAGTATACCCAGCTTGCTGACCATAATATCCAGGTTGCTGACCATAGTCAGTTGGAGAACTGTATTCAGGGTCGCGAGTTCAATCAAGAGTGCAACAGCATAACAGATGACCTACATACATTAGGGTGATTACCCCGTAATAAAAATAATCGTCCAAATTTAAACCCCCTCAATTGAAAGGGAAACATGTTAGATGAACAATGCAATAAACCCCAGGAGTTTTCTGTGAAAAAAAATCCCATACAAACTGCAGGTAGAAAGTGGTCATGGTCTGCGCACACACTACCACTCCACCAACCCCACCATGCAGGGATATACATAGGGCTCAGCAGTGCAGGTGAACAGCCTAGATGATATACTTTAATTGTTCAATACACTTTTGATATTGATTATTTCTTTGAAATTCCTTAAGTGGATGAAGCCTAATGCATTACCCAATAGCACTACTGGTCAATTTTGTCATTCCTCTCCACTGTAATTATGAACTCAGCCCAAGCATAATAAAAATCACTTATTAAGGCTTAGATATGCCCCCATATAACTGTAAATCTGTTCTAAACTACTCAAAATACAACCTAACACATAAAACCTTTTTTCAAGCAATAAATTAAGCTTTAAGATGTGCCTACCTCCATTACCACCATATTAATTTTTCAGTTCATTTTGAGCTGCTCAGTCCTCCAGGATGTGAGGAGTAACACTTCTAGTAAAGACAGAAAAATGTAGGATAGTCTCAAATGTAGATCAATGTGTCCCCTGTGCCCTCAGGGCATCAGATATACTCATATGAATGCCACAGGGCACGGATTTAAGATCATAGACCATACCCCTCACTCCCCTACCACCCAGGTAGACCTAGATTGGAGTACAGCAGACTCTATGGGGGCCGTTTTCACGGCACTCAGCCCTGCAAGTAAACACCCTACATACATGCATGTATATCAACTGCCTCCCTGACCAATATGTTGACTAAAGTGTAGGCCTTTATCGATTTCTACTACTAAGTTTTGAAAGACATTGCCACATCTAAACCCAGATTTACTTTTAATATACTAGAGCATTTCCAAACCTTTGTTTGGTATCCACAGACCCTTAACCCAACTAAGCAGAGATGCCACTTTTCCTGGTTTACCAGGAATTCCTGGTTTTGATTCCAAGATTTCTGTATTAGATTATGTTAAACTCCTGGGAAAATGTGTCGAAAGTCCAGTTTTCCTGGTTTTTGTCGGCCAGTGAGTGGCATCTCTGGACTAAGTCACTGGGTTCATGTGGTTGTTGGGGTCAGTTCGTGGTCGATCACGGCCAACATTAGTGGAGGCTCCACTACGCGATTTTTTGCTACATTCTCATGGAATGTTATCCCTATAGTGCCTAAGGTATAGGGTGTTGACATTCCTATATTGTAAACATGAGATTCAAAATTGTAAACATGAGATTTCAGGGTCATTTTATGGGTGCCATATTTCCAAACTAACCTACACCTGCATAGACTCTGTGATTGGGTGGGAGTTCAATATATAAACATCAACACAGCAAAATATAAATAACAACACAGCTGTTACACAGATCACAGGGTCTTGAACTGTAAAAATCAAACCTGTCTGATATTGAGTTGCATAGAGTCATCAGTGTGTAATTCTGCAATATTTACATTAGGTCAGCTTGATTTGGTAAACAAAAACATCTTTTTGACAACACAAGCATGCCTGAAATTGCACACAATGACATCCCAACATAAACAAATAGCTCCTTTAACATACAATTTCTACCTTGCAATGATAACAAATGCCACTTTGAGTCTTTGTTTGAGTATCATTTTGTGAGAATAGCTCCGATTCTCTGCAAAAGTCGCGTAGTGGAGCCACACCTATAGCCCTCTCGAAGGTGAGGGGAGAACCACGGATAAGGCAGTAGACTAAGAACTTATTTCAATTTAACTGACGATTTTAATCTTCATTGATGATTTGGCTACTTTACTGTAAGTAAAGTAATGGTAGCACTACAGGTACTAGCTTTTTTCTACCTACAACAACAAAGCATGCATATGAAATCTGTTTCTTTAAAGCACTGACCTTCGTATGCCCTCTTGCACGCCACGCTCATAACAGAGCCTAGGACAACTTTTTGGCAGCCTTCCCTACAAAATAAACCTCTAAAATGTTTATTTCTCGGTCGATTTCATGAGTTCAAAAACAAAATGATTGCAATATAATAACGAAGACAATAAACATAAGATTCTAAATTTAAATGGCATTGTGGTCTAAAGATCATGATTGTCAATACATGATGGGAAAATATGGTTAAATTCGACCCTTAAAGCATCAATCATAAAAAAATATGATGACTATGTACTGTCAGTATTGTCATCATTTTGACTACCTAACTACCTAAAGTTGTAGTTTTAGGTATCGTCACCTTAAGGACCTAAAGTGGTCACCACTGACTAGTTTCGGATCTTCCATGTTTTCAGTGTGACTTGTACAGGGCCACAATTCGAGCAGCATCTTGGTAAACGGTAGATTTCCAAATAAAACCGCTGTACAACTGAAGATAACATCTTCCCTCACTCTAATAGGTGAGCAGCAAGACCCCAAAAAGAGCCATATTTTAGGAGTTTAATTCACAAAAGTACTGAAAGCTACATGTCTTTTCATGTAGAGGGGACCATCACAATCATGAAAAGTGGTGTAAAGGTGAAAGCTTGTGCAGGATATATGAAACCAGCGAATAAGTATGACTATGTCTTCAAATTTTACTCATGTTTTTAAGAGCTTAAATATGCATGAATCTACCTGTCCTGTCGCTTATATTGGTTATCCAAAGATTTTGATGATACCTATCCCCCCTAAATTGGGTCCAAGGAACACAATGAAAGTAACCATTTGTTGCTCTAAAGTGGTGATGGTGGAAATCACTTATCATTTTCTGATGTTAAAAAGGTCCATACAAATATGAAAGGTGATTTACATCTATCAATAATGTATTGAACAGACTACAAAACAAAGATAAATCAGAATAGAGCAAGTACCATGAGAACATGCGATTTAAATTCTTCTTCTCCATTCCAAGTCACTGTTTGACAAACAATGTTCGTGAATGTGTCTTATAGACTCAGAATGGTGAAATAGGTATTCTCTTGTGATAATAATACTTTGCTGACCAGGTGATTGCTTAGCAAAAATACATTTGCTTAGCAACCTATCCCAAGGGTCTTGTTCATAAACAATTTTAACATGTGAATGTGATATAGGTCAACATCAGTATTTGCATTGAAATATAATCGGATCTTTTTAACAAATAAAAAATTACAAGATATTTGCTTAGCAACAAGGCTTTACACCATGGGACTTGCTTGTGAACATAACAAGATTGCATTCCAATATACAGTTACAGCAAAAGTATTGACTCTGCAAAACCTGCAACAAATGGTTACCTTAATTGTGTTCCTTAGAACCAATTTAGGGGATATGTATCATCAAATTCTTTGTATAACCATTATAAGTGTCATAACCCTTACCTGTCTCAGAAGGGGTCTGTTGCTAGGCAAAAGTGGCTATTGCTAGATAACCACTTGGCCTACACTGACAGAAAAAAGAGGATCGGCCTGAGTTTCACCTAGTCTCTTGTGCTGTCTGAGTATCAAGAGAGCCTCTGCTAGAGGCTCTCCCCTGACATGCCATAATCATGCTGAGCCTGCTTCAATGCCACACATTGGGAAAAAGGATCAGCATGAGTATGGCACAAGGCTCAGGCATGGTGCCATACTCAGTCTGAATCTAACTGAATACTCCAGCAAAGCAGGGGTCTAGCCCTTACACTGATGTCTGAGATTATATCATATCCTAGCACCCACCACACCATGTGCCTCATTAGCTCAGTTGATATGGCACTGAACTCTACATCTGAAGGTGGTGAGTTCAAGCCCCATTGAGAATTTTTGTAAAGTCATTCTCGGTAAGTCAATCTTATTGCTACAATGTGAGCATGAATATGCATTCATAATGGGGTTGTGAGAAGATTTTTCCCTATTAAGCCCCCCCCCCTCACCCATTCTTGCACATACTCAATATCCTTTCTATTATCCTCTAGTCCTTAGAACCATGATATCTAAGAATATAATCTTATCTATTTAGGATTATAATAGGAATTAATCACTAAAACATTTAGAGTAGGATCATATCTTTGCAGTAAATGTAAAAGTAACATATGGTCCCAGGCATATTTCTAATGTTTTGGGGCTTGGAAAAAAGTAGAATACCAGATTTCAACACACAGAGGGAGCAGATCATATGAGATTTCAAGTGGAGATCTTTCAGCACAGTCAAGATGGTGTAGTGGTAACATGTTTACCTTCATATGAGAAGGTCCTGAGTTCGATTCCAGCCCAGGGATTCTCTTCAAAAGTTGCAAGTTTTCAACCCGAAATATTTTGTTATGCAAATGATTTATTTTCTTGCTATTTTCTGACTTGGCAGACATTGAAGATTCTGTCAGTTTTCAAGCAGTTTTCAATTAGTTACAAAGTTAGGTCTTAGAAAAATACACTGTAATAGATGAGATGTTTCCTATTAAACTGAAAAAAAGAAAAATGTTTCTCAGCACCACCTAGACTTGAACCTGAGACCCCTCACATGCAAAGACTGTCTGTAAGCCCTACAATGCAGTGCTGATTAGTAACTCTTTAAGTGGGGTTGTGCCCACTGGGTAGTGTTGCTGGACTCACTCTGAGGATAGAATCCACTAAAGTGTGATCCTATGTATTGGGATACTCTGGCAGTGCATTACACCATAGGTAAGAAAGACTCCTACAATGGTGGAGCCTGTTCAGGTAGGATCCAGCATTGCCTGACCCTCTTCATAGAGATACTCAGGCAATGTCCTATTCTCTTTTATTATGTTACTCCAGTTGACCCTGAGCCTGTCTCTAAAGAGACTCCTGCACTGTGAAAGTAGGGCAGTAGAGAAGGTACAGCTAGGCCATAAACAATCTAGAGTAGAGTGTCAGGTATTGCTGGAGTATGCCTACACCCTAGGCTCACCCTGAGTATCAAAATATACTCATTTTGGCGACATTTGCCTGAGGCTAACGTTAGGCTCCCGGTGAGTATCATTATTTTTTCTGTGTAGCTACAAATGGTTACTTTTATTGTGTTCCTTGGACCCAATTTAGGGGGGGGGATAGGTATCATCAAAATCTTTGTAAGACCAATATTAGTGGCAGAACAAGCAGATTCATGGATAATTTAAGCTCTAAAAAAGACTAAAATTTGAAGACATGGTCATACTCATTGGCTGATTTCCAATAGCCTGCATAAGCTTTCACCTTTACTACACCACTTTTCATGATTGTGAGGGTCTCCACTGCATGAAAAAAAAACATGTTGCAGCTTTCAGTACTTTTATGAATTAAATCACCTCAGAGGGTACCCTGTGCTGATCTCCTATAAGTGGGACAGCTATCTTTCTCGTCCATAACATAAATGAGGCTAAACTAAATTTATCAGAGATTGACTTTATACCTTGTTAATATGAAATATTATTATTCCTCATGCATGTACACTTATATCATTGCTTTAACAGGCTAACATTATGCATTTTTTTGGAATGATCTTGACGACCTAAACAAAATATCGCTTTATATCATGATTCACTGCATTTGTAAAATAGACAAAGAATTGAAGTGATTTCACATGGTTTTATCATTATTTAGAGAATAGACAACGATCTTCTTCACATCAAGACTGTCTGTTGTTCTATAATGCACGAATGCATCTGAGTGCATTATAGGGCAACAGGCAGTCAAGATGTGAAGAATGAGTTGTCTATTGTCTTTATAAAATGTTTTACATTTCATTCCAATCAATCAAGTACCCAATCAAGGTATACCTAGAAGACTTAAGGGTACCTGACTGGTTTACAACTATGGTGACCTTGCTCAGCCATGAACTGTATTCCTATAATGCACTCAAGGTCACTTCTATCGTGCAGCAGAGCACTGCCAGCCGTTTTATAAAAGCTCTTAATATATAATTGATACATGAAAATATTGTCCATTTCTATACTTTTGATATTTTCATTACGTGTGCAAGTATTTTGGAATAATTTATAAACAATGGTAGTAATCTGGCCCTCGTCAAGATACAGTACGGCGATTCCTTTCTAAAATAGCATTGTGGATATCCGGATTAGGACTTCCAACTAATTTCATAGGGTGGGGACAGAGATAAATAGAGACAGACAGACAAACAGACCCGAGACAGACAGAGATAGACAAACAGACAAACAGAGAGAGAGAGAGAGAGAGAGAGAGAGAGCAGACAGACAGACATATAGACAGACAGACAGGTAGCGAGAGAGAGTTTCAATGATACATGCATACATGTACGTATTATAAAAAAATATAGTTTGCATTGTTTTGCACGATTATATCAATCATATCAAGTAGAAGATTATACAGCTTTTCTTATTGTTATTAGGGATGGTTTTAACACATTGGGCATGGCTGAGGCTTGGTTGAAGTAGGACCTGAGCATTATTTGAAATAAAACACAACTATATTAGTGTAAATTGTTTTGTTTTTTTTCATTGGTGATTATACTCAGCTGTATATTGCATGTATATATATATATATATATATATATATATATATATATATATATATATATATATATATATATATTGCACTGTTATAGTAGTAACATAATTCTATCTATAGGTGTACATGAGTATAATAATTCGTCTCATGTCAAATACGAATAGGATTAAAGTAACTACAAATGTAGTACCCCAGACATTAAATTGGATACTAGGGCAATGAATCAAATGCAGTCAACTTGACTGTGCCGAGTTAACTTTGCTGCACTGTGTTATCTACCTTATTTTGAACAACTGCATTAAGTACCTCATTATATACGAGAAATGAATTTGGTCTACAGTCATCGTGACAGTACAATGATACTTAGACCCATTCTACTATAGATATAACTGGGATCAAAGTTTGGTAATTTTAGTACAGTTTTATAGTGTAAAATCCTCGACTACAAGGAGCGCCCCAACTTTGCTGAAACTCTTAGGTGCGCCAGGGTTCCACCCTTGCATATAAACCGTGTGTATACTTATATACATGGGATATCATGGTATAACTTTTCATGCTAGTTAGGTAAATTATCCCCTGCATTATGACTAGTCCCAGCACCTCGTGCTGGGGAACTGTTTGCTTTACCTAAAATTTGTCAAATGCCATTACAAATTGAGAACTGTATCATTAAGCTCAAGTTTGATCAAATGTATAAGTTGTATAAAATTTGCTCCTTTGATATATGTGAGCCAGCAAGCAGAAAGGACAGTTCCTGTGGGAATTAGTACCAGATTTTGCCACCAGGGGGCACCACTATGGGCTAGAATAGGAAAAATATGCATAAAACTGTTATATGCTACTTTTTTTGTGGAGAATTCAATGGTTTTTGATAAAACGTTCAATTTTGGGTGGCAGGTCTTTCTGACCACGCAGGTCTTTCTGACCAGTAGAAGATGTTGCTAGCCAACTCTGTAACCACAGACATTGCAGTAACTTTGTCGCATCAGAAGACAGCAAATGAGGCCAAGTGGAAAGAAGCAGATGGCGAGTATGATGCCGCAAACTGTGAAATCCTCCACCATCATTCCTTGCTGTAAAATAAATGTAGATATTGAAACAAAGACCTGTGCTAATCGTTGTTGGCAAATGTGTATGATATTATAGGTTCGGACAACTAATGGTAGTGTCAAGTTAGTAGGTTTGTTTTTCAAAATACCTGATACAAGGCATAGTTATGATGCTGTTGCATGCATACAACCAACATACTACACATCGATAATCATCGAGCTATTCACGTATACATACCCCCCGGACATACCCATTTCGCAAAAAAAAACAAAAAAAACGTATACCTTTGGAAAAGGTTTGGTTAAATTAAAATATGTTTGGAAAAGACGTTTTTCTTTTGGAAAGAAGTTTAGAAATGTATTTTGAACGTTAAAAGCCCTTCAGAAAGAAAAGAACAAATATTTCAGAAACGTTAAAAAGGATGGTTAGTTACATTTTCCACGTTAAAGTTGTGTTTTGACCTACACATAAAAACAGCTTTTATCTTTTTTTTTTAAAAGCGCACAAAAAAAGCATTCCTTACAACTGCAAAAGTAACATCGTAAATGTTATTCTTTCCATTGGGTAATATCAAATAGGCTCACTTTCTATAACAAAATGAAATGAGAAAAGATATCAGGTAGACTGCTACTACATATTAATCAATGAGTCCAGAGGCATTTGAGTGCCAATTTTGTGCAAAAGATCTAGCAGCTACATATATGAAGAAACCAAAGCACATTGCTACACATCTTGGTTGTCCAGATTTAACCCAGAATTATACCAGATGTACATAGAGAAGTATTAGAAACAAGATACAAAAGGTTTTGATGGAAGGTATTTGCAGTAGTGCTGATTTCCAACACCAGATAGCAGCATCATACGGAGAGGTCTCTTGGTCAGTTAGACCATACCCTCACAGGAATAACATTACTTTACTATATTATTTCCTCCTAGTTATGCTATAAGCTGGGAAACCAAAATGCATAAGAAAGTGATTTGGGTTCCTGGACATGTAGCATTCCAAAAACTATTGTTAATTTGCTATGCGATATTGACACTCAAACACTATAAAATCCCATTTTCACTCACGGACTTCCAGTATACACACTTCATCAAAAATACATTAATCTATAATAGATGAATGAATTAAAAGTGAATCATACACTTAAATCACTACACTTATAATATCTTTACTTATGATTGATTATGTAAATAATTTACCCTGCACTGTGGACAGTTACCAGTGCCCCTCACCACCACCACATTAGTGGTAGGCTGTGGCTGTCCCACTGCAATTGTGACTGGTGTTGGTGGTGGTGGATAACCCTGGGGTGCATAGCCCTGTGGTTGTCCTCCATAGCCCGCTGGGGGAGGACCATAGCCCTGTGAGGGAGGAGGATAGCCTGTCTGGGGTGGAGCATAGCCTGCTGGGGGTGGGGCATACCCTGGCTGGGCTGGACCATAGCCTCCTCCCTGTACCTGACTGTAGGCGGGTGGTGGTGCACTGTATCCTGACTTCTCATCCATGGTGAATCTGAAAGAACATTAAATCATTAAAATCAAATTTTTCACTGCACTGTGAGAAATTGATCTGGCAATGTTGGGCATTTAAGGATCCGTGTCCTACCAGTAAAGGGGGTTTGTGAGCTAAGGACAGAGTATTTTGTTAAGGCGGTATGGTGAATGATTATACATGGTACTATGTGAAATGAGGCCAGGTGAACATCCGTGATGTTATACTAGCAATAACGTTATGATAGTGACCATAACAGCTAAATATCATCTGTAAGTAGTAAACTTGTGTATCGGAAATCCCCCGCCCCTCAGGGCCCCTTAAAGGCAGTTGGACTTGGGACGGACCCCGCATAAGATTTAACGAAGTGATCGTTTTTTTAACAAGAGTCGGGTGCACAAAAGAAATATTGGTCCAATCCCTCTCAAGGGAAAAATGTAATCATTTCCCCCTAGGTGAACCGAAAATCATGAACGAGTGCGCCCTTTTCAGCTATACAACATGAGGTAACACCCCCCCCCTCTCAGAGGGGTAAAAAGAACCACTCTCTTCAATCCCACCATCCCATCCGTGTAGTTAAGAAATGATCAGTTTCCAATGGAAGTACCACCAACATAAAATGGACCTCCCTGTTGATGGGGGGGGGGGGCATAACATAGCATAACATGGTCTGTTAACATAAAAGGTTAACTTTAGTGTAAACTTGAACAACTTCCTCGCTCCCTGATGACACCTCACTTCAGATTATAAGTACCTACACCTTTCGTGTGATAAGGTAAAGAACATAAGGATGCGTATAAAGAATCTCTCCTAAGTGAGTATCCATCTTTTATCAACAAGCAGGAAAACGTTGTAAAAACGTTTGTCAGTTACATTTCTTTATCCTAAAATAAAAGAATAGAATAATTTAAAGAATGTGTTTTGACTGCATTTTGGGTGTCTTTCTTTTGATGTTTGTTTTAAACTTTTGGAACCTACAAAGAACGTTAACTCACTGTGGGTTTCGGTATAAGTTGAACAATCCTTGTGATCTAGGGGCTCAAGAACACCCCTAGAATGCAAAGGACAAAGCCACAGTGGTATTTGAGCCATAACGCACCATGTGGGATTGGACCTATAGGGGTGCCCAATCCTTAGGACATTTTGGAGGCCTTCTGACTGCCATTCATGAACTATTTCTGAATTCTGGGGCAAGCTGAAGATGGGTTCTACATAAAACACTACTAAACTAACCATTTTAAAGCTAACACTGTGTATTATAGCTCAGGGTGAGGCCTATGAGTAAGGTTTCACGGTAACTCCTTTTAGTTGATTTAAGTGGGTATAAAGACCTACAACATAGCCCTGCCATCTAAGAACCAAGTGCAATGCCTCATATTGAAATGATTTAAACCCCATGAGCCAGGTTGCTCTGGGTTTATTACAACATCACAGATCCAACAATATGGATATGAGTATATTGAATAGCCACAGAAAAGGTATTTGTGTGTGACATGTTTGTTCCTCCAATACCCTGTTAATCTATTAAGTGTATTTTGTTAAATGTTATGTCAGGTTGACTGTAGAATTCTTATTATGCCAATATTCATTGAAAACCACCAATATTTTGACAATTATAGACCTTTCCATAGTATGCACCTTCCAGAAAAGTCCTTATACAAACCACACTGCCACCTGGTGTGAAGAAGATCTCTATCCCTTAGACAAAAGTATTATCCCTTAGTCAAAGTGGCTAACTTTCTCTCTTGGCTTAGTCAAGTTAGGTTGCTCGATTAGATTAGTCAGTGTTACTCACATACTTAGACATTGTTAGTCATATGTTAGTCATTTTTGCCTACTTAGGCATTTTGCCTAACTTAAATTAGACTTGACTAACTCAGATTTTATTTCTGTGTAAAGCCTACTGACCTATTGCTCCCTCTAAAAGTTTACACCAGGGTAATTGATTGTTGCAGACTGCTTCACACTGATTGATTTTTTAACATTTCTTAGTCACTTTTTTTTATTCCTACCATTGGGCTATAGGAGGGTGGAGGGATTTGTGTTGTTTTTGGGGTGCAGTACTTAATATGCTGTATAAAGATTTCCATAGAAATAGATAATAACCTTGAATTATCCACCATACTTTAACTAATTTACTATGTCATATGGGGAATTCACTAGCGTCAACTGGTAAAGGCTTGTGTCCATATCTCAAAGCCCAATACGAAAAGAAGACACAATGGGTAAAGTCAGCTCTGAAGTTTTATTGACACTCACAGGTATATATATTGAAAACAATCCTGATAGTTTAATTTCATTTCCATTGCCTTGGACCATGATAACTCCAATTGTCATAGATATATACATTTCATTCACAGATCCTAGATTATTACTAATTCTCCACATGTCGTCATTTCTAATCACTTCTCAGTAATATCCAAACTTCACAAATAAATCATTAACTGGATTTCCAAACATTAACAATAATTTAGTAAACTTTCATAACTTCATTGAATAGTCCGAATAAGGAACTTCTAATATATATCCATGGTTGAGTGAGTAAGAGCAATCTTTAACATCCAATGCGATGTGTGTATCTATATTTCAATCATGATGGTATTGACTAGGCAGAGGATAGGTAGATCTATTTAATTCCTATTGGGTTCCTAAGTCCCCAGAGACCATCTCAATTCACAGTGTTCCGACTAATAACTTTCTTTCCAGAATATATAATTTCTCCGTGTGAGCTGATGACTATACAATGTTCCCCTTTAATTCCAGGATGAACTGTGCTTCCTACTACTCGCTGACAATGTATACCCTTCCTGGCCCTGCACCTGCCTTATATACTCACCCCACACCGGCTACTTTCACCCGACACCTCCTGGACTTTGCTCCCCCGATGATATGGGATGCCTTATAGGATTGTATTCTGCTTATTCATAACTGATCACCCCATAGTGGTTAACATCTGATTGCACTTTGGACTCCACCCTGGAACATAGTCTTATTTATATACATTGGTTCTCTATGAGTCACCCAGGGACTCTGATCCCCTAGTTCCTAATGTTATTTCTCGCTTGTTTTTTATTACTTTTCGGTCCCTTCTAATGGTTCTAGTGAGAACCGGATCCTTACATACAAATATCACTCCCCCATGTTTAGCCCACTATGTCGATGTTATTTGTATACTTTTAATACGACCCGCTGTCTTAAATAAAACATCTTCACTATTGTCTCGCCTTACATTTCATATCTTTTTATCTCCCCAATGACCATTTTCCCGAAACGCCCCTCAACTCACCATATCTCAAATTGATTGATTTATCGATAAGAGGAAATCCAGATATAATGTATACTATGGTATACTATGCACACATAGAGTTGTCCTAAAAAGAACACTGACTATGGACTGAAGCTGACTATTGCTTACACGGAAAAGAAATGGAATTGACTACAACCTGGGCTGTTCAAATCAATGAAAGATCACGCCATAGCTTGTATGATACTATTCCTATATTGGTACCAATATCCAGAACAAATCCAGTTATGTTTGATGCATATATATTGCACTGATTGTTGTGGTAGATCGTGTTGCATCTACATGGGTTATGGTCAATAAACCTTTTTCTTTAAAGATAAACGTGAATCAACCAGTTTTCAACATTTCTCCACCCGGTAGGAGAAGTAATCATACCGATGTTTACATTGCCAATTCCATTACTTTGATGGAAGGATTTAACATGTCCACTTGCCCCTGGACATATCTCTCTTGCTGGTATATGCCAATAGATGTTACCACAAATAAGGTATGGTGAAAATGTATTAAGGGTGTAATGTATAGTTTCTAGCTTGGGTCACGATGGATTATGGAACCACAGAATAAAGACCACTTCCAAATAATGCAATGCTCCTTAAATTAGGTAGGTTATGTCTATAAGGAATAAACTTATAAGTGCATTGGGCATGGCCACCAGTGTATAAACAGTGGGTGGAGATAGAAAGTAATAACTTACAGGCCGCTAGGCTCATTTCATACCACCAGACACGTCAGAAACCAGGATAAGGATGTCATAGAAACATGATAGATGTTGTGTATGGTGGTAAAGTAGCTAACTAGTCATCACTCAATGTTTATATCACTGGATCTATAATCATGCATAGCTTTGTGTTCTGCATGTTTGAATCAAACCGAATTCAGATGCCAATTCAATGATTTTTTTTATGTATGTTCTGTCTTTGGGAAGGTGAGTCATTCTAGTATAATCTAGGGAGTCATTATTCAACACCAGGGCTTTTGACAGTTTTAGACCAGTCTGTGAGGCAAAAAGTTGTGTTCATCACCCTCCTGGTGAATAATGGAAATGTAATTTTATACAGGATAAAATTCCAAACTATAAAATTGAATGTGTTCTTGTCATTATAGTAACGCGTGTATTTTCTTTGTTTTAATGGGTCACCCCCCCCCCACCATATGAATGTAATATATGGTCTGAAATCACAGAAGGTGTGCAAATGGGAATTTTGGTGAAAGTCAGCCCCCTACACTTAGGATTTTGATTTTTCCCCAATTTTTTTTGGGTCACATTTTTGGGCTCAATGAGTTCTTGATGTTATATATGGGTTTTAGTGGTCCAATATCAATATTCTGACCCTCAGGGGGTTGAACATACCTAAAATTGACCCCTTTCAGCTTGGAAAATCAATAAAATCAACATATTTCATCATTTTTTTGTAGAATGAGGACTAGGTATGTGTCTGTCCACTTTTATTATGTAAATTATAGAGTCTTGTGGTGAAATAGGAGCAAAAATTATATTCCTGGTCGGATTTTTTCTATTCTTCTCAAGCATTTTGCTTTTTGTAAAGTGGGCTGTCCGGGCGATAATTTGGTCATTTGGCCTCCCCCCATTAAATATCTAAAAGTGAAATGGGTTCAATTATGCCATAAAAGATTTCCTACATGTTGGGGGTAACGTATGTTGAAAATAAAATTTGATTTCCTCCATAAACTTCACTGTGAGGGGGCAATAAGTGATTTTCCTTGAAAATCCCCCTTTTTCCTTGTCCGGGCGAAAAATCATGTTCCTTCCCCTCCTGTGTAGGATTAACACATTTAACTATCCTAACTAATTCAATGATTTTTTTTTATGTATGTTCTGTCTTTGGGAAGGTGAGTCATTCTAGTATAATCTAGGGAGTCATTATTCAACACCAGGGCTTTTGACAGTTTTAGACCAGTCTGTGAGGCAAAAAGTTGTGTTCATCACCCTCCTGGTGAATAATGGAAATGTAATTTTATACAGGATAAAATTCCAAACTATAAAATTGAACGTGTTCTTGTCATTATAGTAACGCGTGTATTTTCTTTGTTTTAATGGGTCACCCCCCCCACCATATGAATGTAATATATATGATGATTATGCTTGCTTACTATTGTCCAGCCCCGTGGCCTAATGGATAAGATGCAGAACTTTATTTCAGTAGGTCCCTGGATCGATTCCAGGCAATGCTGAGCTTTTTCAGTATGAACCACTGTCAGAGCTATGTCATAGCTGCTGTCGCATATAAGAACAGTATAGAAAAAGAACACTGTCAATATTCAAGTGTCAACTCTCAGTGCCCCTATCCTGTAATAAAAGCACTCAGATTAACTAATATGGGCACCCAATCATAGACCTGGTAAGAAAACATTAAAATGAAATCCGCCCTATCAAAACGTAATGATAAATTAGCATTTCCCATTAGATCTGGGACAACTCTATTATGTATTTAGCCGAGCCTCCACTTCGGACGTTGTGAAAAACTTGAATTTCATTTTATTATGCATGTTTGTGTCCTCTTTTGTGAGAATCGCTATAATTCTCAGCAATAATCACATAGGGTAGATTAACCTAAAGACGACCACATACCTAGAGTCGACCACGTGTCAGCTTGTTTTTCTAACTTTCACATGTTATACTCTAATATTATTGAAATGGAGGTGTTATAGTACCCCAAAGTATGATGTCCTGGAATATAATTTAAAAAGTACTTGTCACTGCATGATAATACACTAAAGTCCCCATGTTTGAATGGTATTTACCATGACCAGCTGGTAATTTCATCAGAATTCTCCAACTTTGTTTCGATAATTTGAAGATGACAAGTGCTCACATACACAATATTTTGACTCTAGGCATAGATAAATATCGTTGCTAAATAATAGCATAAGGAAAAGTGCAGAAATGTTAAATACTTTCTGTATAGGACTTATTTCCTAGAACATACCAATTTCACCATGAGATGACCACCATTTCACCTTGAGTCAACCACTCCTTATACACCTATTTGTGCATTTAATTGAATAGAAACCATTGATTATGTAGGATTACATCACAAGATTCATGGCCAGAATAGTTTGGGATAGAAATCTTCACTGGATTATGCTCTGATGCATACATTTCAATCTTTACTGTAATGTGACGGTTATTACTATGTAGAGGAACTATTTGATACTGAGAGTGTTATGATAAAGTTAAGGAATAGATTATTATAGTCCATATTGAAGGTATATTAAAGTACATTAAAAACAAAGCCTCTATAATGCAGGGTTGGAAATACCACTTCTATTTTGATGAGATTTACAATATCCATGGCCATAAGATTGCCTCCAATTTCCATTCTAATTGAGTCACTATAAAAACAAACATTTTCTTATGATGCAATAGTTTTGATTACACCATTTTACCGCATATCTGGAGAAGACACTTATATTCTTTTTTTTCAAATGATAGTTAAATGAACATAGCCCCATTAAAAGAGTAGTTATCAAGTGGTCAGCTCAAGGTGCAAGGTGGTCAGCTCAAGGTGAAAATAGACTAACTGAGATGGTCTTAGAAATGATGAAAACAATAGATAAACGTTACACATGGATTTGAGAAAGGTAATTTGTCCAAAAGCCCAAATAATTGTCTTTCACTTAGTACCTTGGGGAGCCCTAAGGACCTATTAGACTCACAGATATTAGCTACTACATTTCCCTTATTGAAAACCTGCACAGGAACGGTCGGCTTTAGGTTAATCTACCCTAGTGAGGCCTCAGTGTTTGTTATACTCTATTGCAACAGGATCACCACTAGGCCTTTTTGGCCTATGAGTACACTGTATCGTAGGCCTGGCTTCTCTATACAGCATAATGTCAAAGTGCCCACCTTCCCCACTTTACCTTCTTCTATTTTTGGAATGGTACCACCAAATTTAATAAAACTTGCACATATCACTTCCTGAAACACTTCTCTGCAACCCTACCTTATTGTAAGCACATGTTATAAATCCCTTTGAGTCATTTTCGATGGTTGATTCAATAAGTCAGGAAAGTGATAGATTCAACTTGGATTCTGACCAGCCAGTAAATTCAAGGTAGTACCAGTCATTTATCTGATAATACCAAGCACTAGATTAAAATATTATGGAGATGCCAACAGTATAAAGAGAGATACTGAAAAGGGGACCAGCCACAGTTTACAGACTCCTCAATTCTCAGCCAGTTACTAAGACCAGAACCCAGAAATGCTATTATCTGGGTTCGTAACAGAACTAGATAACGACCAATGGCAGGCAGAGAGAGTAAGAGAGAAAGGCCAACCAAATTGGTGGACAAATAGATATTGTAGCCATACAATTCTCTATGATGGTCTGATATACCTAAATCATTGCCATTATGATTAGGTTGAATAGCCAACATCAGAACTGCAAGTTATATTCTGAGAGTTACCATAAATACATGTACATTCTAAAGTTAGTTTTACAGTAGCCTACCTGTTGTGACCGTAGTTGAGCTGCTTCTGGTCGCTAGCACAAACTGGATCAATAGCACTGTGTGCAGAAACGGTGTACCTGACCCCATTTAAAAGGGGTCAGTCATCTCTCAGAACCAGGCAAAGTAATGTAAACGAGTTATTCAATGTTGCACACCACAATCAACTTTCGTAAACTTGAGAAGTGGTAAAAAAAAAGGTTGTGTGTTTCAGGTAACATGCTGAAAACAGTTAGACAGGGTAGGCCGATTCTCTTTTTTCTTTAAATTTGTAACAAGTACTAATGACTTGCGAGTGTAACTACATGTGTAATTAAACAATTAAAAAAAATTGAAGAAGAAGAAGAGAAAAAAAAAAGCTAGGATGGGCCTGATTTGCTAGGTGGGATAGTATTACCTGAAACAATCTCTCTAGGCCTTATCGGTAATGGGTTTTGATAAAATGGATCTGCTCTCCATTCAATGGTTATGCTTATTCAATATGGATTTATGTTCAGACATAATTTATATCATTATGATTATAATACATTAGCTAAGTTCTTATCAGCTCCTGTGCTAGAAAGATGAAACCGATATGAACCGATAATAATAGAACCGATAAGCTGATCTAATATTAATTGTTATTCATATGCGTCATTGCACAGCTGAAATCTGTGGCCAAGGAGGGTGTGACTTGTCCACGTTGGCAAATGATTAGGCGTGGACAAATCCCTTAGTCAACGTTATGTCAAGGGTGTGTCTACATGTATCATGTACTACCGTAAATCCTTGCGTATAGGACGCCCCTCACGTATAGGACGCATCCTGAGTTATTCTAAGTCCCATAGGACGCACCTATGATGAAATTTTGGTCACTTTGGTACTATTCTTTAGTGGAAAATCCTCGCCTATAAGACACACCTTGACTTGAGCTACATCCTATAGGACACACAGACTGTAAATCTGGTGCATAAGCCGCGTCTTATACGTGAGGATTTACGGTACTAGGAACTCAGGTACCCCACAATGTGCCCCAGCACGCCATTTAGATCTACATCTAGGCTACATGCATAATTTACTACACCAAGTATCTCTGAATGGAACTGTTTACGATGTGCTGCGCATTGTATTTATCGAAACTCACTCCATATCATCGACCTATGTAAGATTAATTTGCTGGGAATGTATAGGGGTCCCTCCAGCAATAGATAGTGCGACAACAATTTGTAAAATAAAGTTAAGAGAAGAAAAGCATCAATAGTATCAATAACTGGGCCATTTCGTGATTTTGTTCGGTAAAGTAAAAGAAACGATGGTTGCATGATATCATGACATAGGAGTGGTATAGACCCCGCTATAGACTCCTGTAGTGTGACAACCTTTAGCCATCCTTATGTCAAGGGTGTGTCTACACATAATACACTATATTCTATAATAATTGCGATACCCTAAACACCACACTGGGAACTTGTATACCCCATATAATGGCCATATAATATACTCCTGTATAGGGTAACATAGCAGCACTAACTTCATTATAGATCTGCACCCTGTCCTCTACATGCATCGTTCATCAAAATCGCTGATTAAACTCTCCGACAATGTACTACAAGTAGCTTTGCACGTTGTATCATATCGATAACCACCACATGTTATGTGGTAGATTTAACATACCATAGAGCTTGTGGTGGCTATGGTGGTGACCCTGCCAAACCAGTGGCCAAACGAGGTGTTTATCTCAGTTATGCCACACTTGACACCTTTTCAGACCATTCACAAACTGGCTATACGTAATATATTAGCCATGCTTTTCCATTCTTTTCCAGCCAAGTGTGGTATAATAACGTACATATGGTTGCAATCAGTACTTCTACCGACAATATGAGAGAATAAGCCATACGCCTCCATATACCGTATATATATTGAACATTTTAGTAAACTACATGCTATTTTTAGGTACAGTTAAAGAAACGGAGATACCCCCATACCAAGCTATACCAGAGAAGTTATATACAATGTATCTACCCACACCTTAGGCTGAGTCGGGGAGTTTGATGAGCAGTCATCTGGAGTTCACCCAGTAGCCTATATCACACATCCCTCTGCATCCTCTGCATACTATTTAGACCATCCCATTCCTCAGTCTGGTGATGGTCTGCCTCCATGTCACGGCTCCATATACACACCCTTATACTACTAAGTGAGTCATACAGGATGTGAGAATGCATGGTCTCAGCATTGTGGTCTTATAGACACAAAAGTATGGGTGTGAAAGGGTCACTTACGTTTACCCAAGTTCTCTGTTGTTCAACTGTTTCCTTCCTTGACCAGTTAGCTCAGCCCTACTTGTGACACTGGCCTGCCTAAGAGTGAACCACTTTACAATCCTGGCCTATGATTGGTTGGATCAGATCACGTGGAGATAAGGCGGTCAGTCCTTATCATGTAGACAGAAAGGCAACTCATGTATGGTGTTTCCACTTTTTCTTTCTTTCTTTCCTCTATAGTTATTCCTGCTATAAATTATTGGTCAATAAAAAAAAATGCATGAAAGCTTTCTCGTCACTTTTGTTCACTTTTTATTCTTCCAGACATGATCTATGCTCATAACATATGAAAGCTATGATTCCTACCCTCATTTATAGTGTTTCCCCCCTATAGCCTTAATGGCTCGGGAAATGGGTACTTTCAAAGGTCACTTTAAAAGTTTACCCTTTTTTTTTCCTTTTCAGAGATATTTAATTCAATTTTCAATCGCGTCAAGTTATGTTATTATGATTATAGTGTGCTACTATGAATCAGTCCTGGCTAATAGGCTTTGTCCTATTTTTTGTTTGGAACGGGTTTAGAGAGTGTTGAAATAAGAAGATCACAATTCATATTATCTCAAACTCGAACAATGTACCTTTTTAATTGGCAACTACGATCCTTCAGAACCCACAGGTGTTAGGTGTAAGCCCGTTTTGATAATCATCGTGTGATTTTGCCGTGAGAATTAATTTACATTTGGCGGTGGCCTAATGATATACATTTTCCAGGTCGCCAAAACCATCATATTTCGAACTTTAAGAGTGAAAGATAAAAATAACCATCACTTTATAAAACCTAACTACATTTGTGAAAGGGCACCTCTCCTGTTCAGAAAAGCTGCTTATAATGGCTTGCTTCCAGTGGTTTAGTTTATAGCTTACAAACGAAACACGAAACCCCTAACCATGTTTAAATCTAGTAAATATTAAGATCATATAGAATAAGGTAGATCTCGGCTTGCCGTTGTAGATCTGACTGTATCTCCAAAGACAAGACATGTATAATGTTTTTAAGTCTAGACTTTGAAGGATGTCAATATACCACCCATTTTATTTTGTGGCAACTCTTTCTACGCTGCCATCGAATTATTGCCATTTGACACATGTTGCAATACCCTGATTTGCAGACCATATAACAGGCCTATGTAGTGCTGCCATCTGCAGACTTCAGTAGGCGTACCTATAACTAAATTGGTGTCTATTCCCAGCAACACTATAGCATAGGCCTAATGCATGACTCTACGATCACTTCTGGCATTTGTTGTCAGAGTTGTCTGAGTTGCAATTTGATATTCTTAAGTCAAATTATTTACAGTTTATTTCTTAATTTGATAAAGACAGAAGATTCTAAGATCTTCGCCTGAACATGGTAATTCCATGGGTGTGACAAAAATTAGAGACCTCTCAATCGCATTACAAAAGTATTAACCTAATGTTCCAAAAAAAAAAAAGGTCTCATCTTTCTTGCGTCCAAAGCCGATGTATTTACTCTGATACATGTACTTACACACCCACATTTCCTATACTTCTTACATACCCTTACATTACATACGCTAATACTGGAAAGGTAAGTATAGTGTTGTGGACCTTTATGATGGGAAGCAGCTGCAACATAAGAATCTCATTGTCCAAACTCTACATAATCCCATACATGTACCTGTCACTTCCCTACCTCATTCCCTACACTACTTCCCAACCCCATTCCCTATACTATTTCCCCATCCCATTTCCCGCACTACTTACACCCCCATTGCATATACTACTTACACTTCCCATTCCATACACTACTTTGATCCCCATTCCATACTTGTGACACAGTCATCTCCACTCCCTATTGTAGCAACTACGGCGCTGGACCTCTACGGTCGATGGCTAGGCTTTGACGATAGCCCTCCAGCAGTTGTCACACGCCTGGAGTTTTGCTCTAACATAGAACTCCCTGTGTTGTGGCCACCTCTCTAATGTGGTAACCTCTACTTCTGGTCACTAAATTTCCAGTCAAAGAGTCACCTTTTCCCTCTAAAGTTGGGGGGACGTCATATGTATAATGTTGGTCATAGACATAATATTCGGCAAGGGTTCTTTTACAGCAAAATGTCTTTTCAAGGATCAACTTTCAGCAAAGTACCCTGATTTACGTGGGGAATTTTGAAGTTTTCATGAAATTATCCCAGTTTTCATCTACAATGAACGAAGTTCAAATTTTCCCCAAACAATGAAAAAATTCAAAACATTTGGGCCGAATCTTGGATGATTGTGTCAAAAGTGCCCGAGCAAGGGTAGGCTTTTGAATAAATCTATACCCAGTACCTTACCTCCTTACTGTCGTTCTTACACCCACACCCCTTTTCATATGCTGCTTACAGCCCCCCCCCCCACCGTTCCGTATACTACTTTACAATCCCCCCCCCCACATTCTATATACTACTTACACGCCCCCCGGCCATTTCATATATGGTCGATAGGCACCACTTGTCGTCATTTGGTCGCTCTGCCTTCTGTGCTTAATAAATCAGTGAAAATAGTATATACACATGTCATTATCATTTATTCTGATAGCCCAGGATTAGAGCTACATGGGGAACCATACATCTGAAGCATATTTTGGGAGTGAGGGGCCTAAAACTACCCAAAAAGACTCGTTTTTTAGCCAAAAAATCCTCATTTAGAGATAAATAAAAAAAATTACTGGTAGGAGGGCCCATGGATATTTCTAGGCAAAGGTATAAATAGTTTAAGAATTTTTTAAGACCTTTTAGGCATGTATATACTTATTTATTTATTTTCTGTAAGAAAAATGTGGTTGGTTAATTTTCAAGGCGATTCGTCTCATGCCCAAAGATGGGGACCTAGCTCTAATATGCATACAGTGCATGGACTATCTATACAATGCATTTTCTCTGGGAACTTATACTTGTATATGAGAAAAAGAAAATTAGAGTCTGGGTCCTGCATAGAGCAGAACAGAAGAATCGATATATGGTGGGTTAGTCTGGGGCTGTAGCAGAACAGTGTCACGCCCTGAATTTTTATATATACATGTACAGTTGTTAGGGTTTTTATATTTAACCATCCTTATCAATATCACAAAGCACCTACATATCAAAGGTATTAGACATGTGAAGGGCATTTTCCTACTAACTCCATAGCAATAGATATCACTATACGAAGGCAGAGGCCGACCCGGAGCGAATCATCTCATGCCCGACGAATCGTCTCACTCCCTGGCAGTAAACGCTAGAACTAAACCTATGACCCGCCGTCTGGTGTAAAAATCAGGAACGTTACGGACGCAGGCGGTTTGAAAGTTTGTCGCATTGAATCATGTAGAAAACATGTTATAGCCTGTATGGATCGAGCAAACAGTGGTCATTAGGGCTGTAAATTACCTCAGCAACATGTAAACATTACGCTTGGCTGATCTGGTTCACTTTCTACCGTTAGTCCTATGTAAAATGAAGGCAGAGGTGCGTGAGTGTAGGGCGTGAGACGATTCGCCTTGTCTTAATGCCTTAACTGTAGTGTGTTTGTACTGCATATATTCTGGCCTGGCATTACCATATCATAAAGAATACTAACACACACCCTGTCTTGTCCATTTGGTACACTTATCCTATGTTAGGCATAGTCTGTAGGTGACTGGAGTAAGACGATTCGCTCTGTCTTAATGCCTTAACTGTAGTGTATTTGTACTGCATATATATTCCGGCCTGGCATTACCATATCATATTGGCTTGGTCTTTTGCTAGTCTCTAAGTGTCCAGAGTGAGACGATTCACCCCTATCTAACAGTAGTCTCTCTCTCTACCCACCCCCATGTATGATTTTTATAATCTATACCGTAATATATATTTCTTGCAGATGCCTTATAAAGATCCAAAATCCCCATCATCATCATCATCATCATCATCATCATCATCATCATCATCATCATTATTATTATTAAATTATCTTTTTCTTATTCTTTCAGAAATACAAACCAAAGAGGAAGGGCATTGATGACCTGGGCCAAGATCTCCAAGAACGTTGCCGTGAGTCAAAGAGAAAGTACAAAGCTAAACTGAAAGGGGACAAAGGTTTGTACATGTACTATCAGTTCTGTTCAAATAATAATAATAATAATAATAATAATAATAATAATAATGATGATGATGATGATGATGATGATGATGATGATGATTAAATAATGATAATAATAATAATTCAATGATGTTTAAATAGTATCAATAATAATGATGATAATAATAAATAACAATAATAATGCTAATTATGATAATCAAATGATAATTATAATAATGATGATAATTTAAGTCCTGTCACTTTTTTAATATTTAACATGAAGGTGATGTACCTCAGGCTGAAGCTCAGGCTCAGTGGAGGCAGAGCCTGCCCTACCCCTTCCCGAGAAGCGGTGTAAGCCAGATCCTGGCTCTTCTCAGTGAGTAAAAAATAAAATTTATTTTCCCCCATCTTTTATTTGTAATACATGAAGCACCTTTTCATTTCATTCAAATTTTGTGTGTGGGCATATATGTTTTTGTTGTGTTTAAAAAATAATTTTCCTTTTCTTCCAGCAAACATTCCAGCACAAAATCTGAAGAAAAAGAAGAAGAAGAAGAAGAAGAAGAAGAAGAAGAAGAAGAAGAAGAAGAAGAAGAAGAAGAAGAAGAAGAAGAAGAAGAAGAAGAAGAAGAAGAAGAAGAAGAAGAAGACTATTTAACAGATGTAACATGTAACATGTACACAGATATTTAAAAGTCTATATCTATCTATCCAAGAAAAAGGAACGCCCTAACTTATATAAAGGCTGAGAAAAGAGTACTATATTGGATATCTATTAAAGCCATTTCTCTCACCTTTAATTAAAGGTTATAAATAAATACATTTCTCATTAAAACATATCTTTATGTGTTTGTGTCATGATTTCTTAGTTCTGAACTCTACCACGGAGACATTGCACTACAGGAGAATCATCTCACGCCCAAAAGGTCCCAACCACTTGTTAGAACCGTCCACCTTTTTCTTATATATTTGCTGCTGCAGCTGCAGGTGAATCGTCTCACGCCCGCGCGTTTGATCATTTCTTTGGTGTTAACCCCCTGTAGTAGTTATACAGTTATGGGAGAATTGTCTCATGCCCGAGAGAGGGGGGTCTGTTATTCAGCATACAATTAGTTGTTAATAAGAGTTACGGTGTCACACACCCCTTGTACATTGTAGGATTTGGGACTAGGAGGGGACACTGCATGTATTAGTTGTTAAGAGGAGTAAAGGTGTCACACACCCCTTGTACATTGTAGGGATTAGGAGGGGACATATTGCATGTATTAGTTATTAAGAGGAGTAAAGGTGTCACACACCCCTTGCATGTATCAGTTATTAAGAGAGGGGTTGGGGTTAGGGGCAAGTCATTCTGCGTGTATAGCTACCATAGAAAAATAAGATAGAATTATAACAACTACAATAATAATGGAATAACTACAATGATAAATAATAATAACAACAACAACAACAACAACAACAATAATAATAATAATAATAATAATAATAATAATAATAATAATAATAATAATAATGGAATGTTAACAACCATGATGTCATAATGATAACATTAGTTTTTAAGATGGCAGACACACAAATTCTACATAGTATAATTCATGAAATGTTAAGCAGTTAATAAATGTTATCATATGTTCAACTGTTGTTCAACTATCATCCTTTCATGGAGTCTATATGGAGAGTATCGTCTCACGCCCGAGACCTAGCACTTCCTGTACATTTGGATTAACATGGCGATTCGTCTCACACCCTGTTTTTTCATTATTAATGTAAAACTAGGGTACTTTTACACCATAAATTAATACATATGGATAGAATCATAGTTTTGGAGACCCACAAGTGCCAACTTAATGTACAATTTTAGCTTAACATCGAGTTTTTAAAATGCTCATACCTAATTATCATGCTCATACACCAACCTAAGGTGTCTTCTTTCATAAACAATCACAAAATTAACGTTAGATAATAAAGGGCATGGTGTAAGGTGACACCACAGAGCATATGGACTCGTAGGGCTAGGGCGTGAGACAATCGCCTATCGGGGCGATTCGTCTCACACCCTGGATGGGAGCTCTAGTGGTCTGATGCTTACAGGCAGGCCTAATAACGATATACCAAGATGAACTCATGGTCATACCTTACTTATTCATATATAAATAAATAAATTAAGTCCATTTTACATTTCGTTATGGTATTTGATAGGAAGGGGTGTAGAATATACTGGTGTTTCCTTGTACCGCATAAAATTACAACATTTTCTCTCACACTTCAAAATGATATCAAAGCCAATATATATGTTTTATGGTCCATATTATTAGGTAAGGTGTCTATTTTCATAATCATTCACAATAACCAAGTTAGATAATATATTGCATGGTCTTAAGGCATCCCACAGTACACAGGGTTAGGGCGTGAGACGAATTGCCCCATCACTTTTCAATTTGGGACATGCCTTCTTCGCCGGGGCGATGTAAGTACAGTTTCCAATATGTGGATGTTATAGTCCAATCCCTGTAGTTTACAACCAAAAAAGACTATTGCATGTTCTACTATATTTATTCTGGGGCCCCTGCCATGCCAAATGATGCCAAGTGGTGCATATCGACCATATACTACTTACACCTCCCCTCCATTTCATAGGCCTTTTAGGAATCTAGACCCATAAACAGCGGGTCCACCATTTTAAATTTGCTGGTTGAGGTAAATAAAATCCACTGATGGGTACCTTGTCCCTGGGTAACACCCACTTCCAGGGATATGCTGGTCCCATCTTATCCGTTTTTTATCAGTGCATGTCGCCAAAACCAGCTCCAGTTCCGCTTATTGCCAATACTACATGTAGGCCTACTTACACACCCCCATTTCATATACTACTTACACCCCCATTTCATATACTACTTACACCCCCATTTCATATACTACTTACACCCCCATTTCATATACTACTTACACCCCCATTTCATATACTACTTACACCCCCATTTCATATACTACTTACACCCCACACCATTTCATATACATGTACTACTTACACCCCCATTCCATATACTACTTGTAACACACCTCCATTCCATAGAATACTTTACACATCTCTATTCCATAGACTACTTACATATCCCCATTCTGCATACTACTTTTATTTTACAATCCCCCAATCTATAATTCTATAATACATGTACATGTACTACTTACACCTCCCCCCCCTCCTATTTGATATATTGC
Source organism: Acholoe squamosa (assembly GCA_949317995.1). NCBI lineage: Eukaryota > Metazoa > Annelida > Polychaeta > Phyllodocida > Polynoidae > Acholoe > Acholoe squamosa. The sequence continues at coordinate 31,908,935 of OX439039.1, read as the reverse complement.
CTTACCTACACCCCCACCCCATTCTGTACACTACCTTACACACCCTCACTCTATACTATTTCATTAGACACATCCCCATTCCATATACTACTTACGCAACCCCATCAATATACTTGACTATGTAATCACCGCATTCCCTTTACTAATTACACAGCCAAGTTACTTCTATCACAGACACAATTCGTTAGCCTACAGGCACCCTTTTTCTTTAGTGTCGAAGCCAGAACAATTTCCACTGCTCTGTTGGAAGGGGCGGCAGGGGTAGGGCAAAAAGATTTGGATTCTTGTGATCATAGGCATAGGCCTTCCAAATTTCCAACCCATATGTTAGGGAAGCTCTTTAAATGAGAACGAACTTGAAATAAATGTTTTGCCCCTTTCACATGCTTTAACTCGATGCAAATGATACCAATGCGATAGGGTATTACTCTGCTTGATTTTCAAGCTCTCCAAATCAAATGTAAATATTGTAAGTCAGAATAGAGTACTGAGAAGGAATAATAAGATCAAACTTAAGATTGCCAGATCTACCCTGGTCCTGTATGACAGAAACCCACTGGCAAGGGGTGTTTGCCTATATAAGGGGTGCATCCACTGCCGACGGATGGACCATCCGTCGGTTTCAGCCGTCATATTTATCATTAATTTCTATGAAGAAAATGACGGATGAAGGGAGACGGATGGTCCATTCGTCGCAGTGGACGCAGCACTTATGGGACCAGCTGAGTAGTGACATCTAACATGCCAAGGATAGGGATGAATTTGTTCAGAAATTAGATGGAGTGAATTTAGTTTATAGATGGTAGTGTATATGAATATGTGACAAACATGTAAATGTGTGTGATAAATGCCTGCTAATGATGCCCATATTATTATTTACTAATTTATACATACCGGTAAATTATTTGGCAATTGGAAGATTGTGGATATCAAAACATTGTACTTTGCTTATTCATGTCCCTCTAATATACATGGGTCATTTTGTTTATATCTCAATTAGGCCCTACTGGTTGTGTGTATTGCATGAACCTGATTTATATTTGGTTGAAACGAACAATTTATGTAATTGTATGATTTTTGACCAATAATTTTTTTTTCAAACTCGACAGAAACATCTGACCTTAAATCCCTGATATTGGACAGTATTGTGATTCTGCCTATGACGTTTGAATAGGCCTATTATAAGGGTCATCCTAGTCCTGGTCCCGTCATATATATATATATATATATATATATATATATATATATATATATATATATATATATATATATATATGAGACAAATATCACGTAATGATATTTGGGTATATTCAGTATTGACATGTTCCCACACCAGGGGTCTCACTGGTCAGTCCCTTCACCCCTGGTGGGGTTCTTGTGTTCCCGCTCATTCGAGGTGTAAACTCAGTCAGTGACGGTTAATTTTTTCTAGAATATATATATATATATATATATATATATATATATATATATATATATATATGACGGGAGTTCATCCCTTACGATATATATATATATATATATATATATATATATATATATATATATATATATATATCGTAAGGGAGTGATCACTTTTTAAGTGGGGGGGGGGGGGGGGGGGTCGGACAAAAGCATGCACGCAAAAGAACCCCGGCGCCATCTGAGGGATGAATGCACGAGACAAATGTTGACGCCGCCGCGGACCCCTGGGGTCTGGGCTGCAACCCAGATGTATCGCTGTCGGTTTGTCCGGAATTTCAACATAATTTATTTCAAAGTATAATAAGGTATTTCATGATTCTACGGCGTAGGGGCAGTATCATTAGGGTTAGGGCTAACATTTAAATCCTTTTAGAAGAGAGGGATGTTATCATGGTTTCTTTATTTTCAAAACTATCACAGCCTCTAGCTGGCAGCGTCAACATTTGTCTCGTTGTACTGTTTCTCATCAACCAGCCATAAAAAGAGTGACGAAGGCTGATTTTAGTTTTATTTAATCCCTCCCCCCAAGCAGTTCATTACCGGTAAGGCATAATCAGAAAAAAAAAAATCTGAAATCCCCCCACCCCCTCCCGTTGGTCAATGGGTAAAAAGAAAATCACTCCTTAATCCTCTAACTCCTTCCGCTCCCTTTATTTAGCCTACTCCCTAGGATCATGAGAAGGGACTTAGCAACGGAGAGGCGTCTGGAGCAGCTCACCGGTGTCCTAGTGGGCGGGAAACAAACTACAGCTCCACGCTCCTGCCACCTACCTGCACTCAGACGCACGATCTTGCCGGAAGCCAGTCATTTATGCAAATGAGGTCGGTCCCATATGAGAGGCCCGGGACCGAGGATAGCAAAGCGTAGTCAAAATGGCCGACATGGAAGAGGCAAAGCAAGGGTCGGGCAAGGAAACCCAGGATGCTGCTCCCACTGGAGTGTTTCGTCGCGGAGCTTTACGTCAGAAAAATGTCTTCGAGGTCAAGAACCACAAATTTGTCGCACGATTCTTCAAGCAGCCGACGTTTTGTAGCCACTGCAAGGACTTTATATGGTTGGTATAAAATCAGGGGGTGAGCTCTGGGCTACGGCCAGGGCTTGTCATCTTGTGTGTTGTTTGTTATGGGTTGACCGCTCAAACCAGAGCTGTCAAAATCGTTCTTGACTAATACCAGGCTTCAATTCTCTTTGCAGGGGTTTTGGAAAGCAGGGATTCCAATGCAAAGGTGAGTGTGATTGTTTTTAAATGGCTAGCAGGGGGCAGGTTGGGTGCAGTAGCAGTGTTGTCGGAGCAGACAGGCAGGGCCGTAGGGCCGCAGAGGTGGTGGGTGGGGACGGGGATGGGGAGGCTCGAGGCCGGGTATGGATGCAGCAGCAGCGGCAGCAGTAGCAGCAGCGGCAGGAGCAGAGGGAGGGAACACAGCACTGCACATCTCCTCTCCTCATCCCTCCTCCTCCCCCTCCTCCTCCTCCCGACCATCTCTCGCCTGGTGATGCACACCTTGCTCCTTTGCACCAGGAGGCCCTCAGGCTCAGCAATATACAGCCTCACAGGCCCCTGTCGTAACGGCCGAGATCTGCTCCTCCACCCACTGCCTGTGCTGTAGTGTATGGCCCACATTACTGGATCATCATCATGACTCTCAGTGAAGGAGGGTGTAACTCTGAGTAGCACAGAAACTGCAAAACGCCCACTCCCTCCGCAATCGCTCTCCTCCCCTCACTCTATAATTGCAATAGGGCTGTATAAACCCACTCTAAGTCTAATACATTAACCAAAGCTAGGTGTATAGGCCCATTCTGTAACCCTACAACAGACACAGGAGGCTTTAAAATACGATTATGAATAAGACATACACTTACTACTACTAACCACTACTTCTAGTTAGTGTATGTCCTATTCATAATAATAGAACTAGTCATATCATGATACCATACAGGTAGAGGCCGAGGGCAGAGGCCTGCGTTGTACCCCACTCCTACCACTCCATTCCGTCAACTCTACAATAACGGGCTTCCCTAGCCCACTTAAAAGGGTCTATTTCTACTCTTTTCTTGGGCTTCCCTAGCCCACTTAAAAGGGTCTACTTCTCATCTTTCCTATCCCCTCAGGATGTGTGTGGTGCACATGTCATATGCGTGGGCACTGACACATCTATTACTCACTCACTCACTCTACAATAAAACCCAGGGCCAGGTTAATACACTAGGTAGCGCTCCAGTAGCCCAACTGCTTACATGGGCATGCCCATCGTCCACTCCCAGGCCACCCTTAAAAATATGTTCGTTCCCTGTTCAGAGGCCTGGTGGAATTTTTTTCGAGAATGGGAAAATTTTTTCTTGAGTTCTGAAAAGAATTATTTTTTTGTCCATTAGCACAAGAATCTAGGTTTCCAATCACCGAATCCTATAACGCGATGACAAATTCATGTCGACAAATAAATTTTTTTTCCTAAAAACAATTTTTCCCCTCCCTCCCTCATGGGTCTGAAAAATCCCACCCTCTGGACAGGAAACGAACATATTTTTAAGGGTGGCCCCAGGGCTCCATAGGTTTACCCTTGGTGCACAGACACCACTCACTGAAATGCCATTTTGCAATGTAAAACAGAGCTCCAGGTCTTAGAAATCAAGCCTACATGCAGACAAATAGTTTGGTTATATTCACTCTAGATATCTAAAGAAAATATTGAGCCAGACATAATGCAGACCATTACAAACATTTGGGGCTATTACAGGTGCTGGAGTCAAAACCAGCCATGCCCCTGTAGGAGTAGCAAAGTGGCATGGCTGCCACTAGCGCCATCTGCTGTATCAAAGCTGGTGAAAGGGTCGTATAAGCCGCACCCACATAGAACTACACTCTGGGACTGAAAAGGTTCCCATTCATTACTATAGTCTGTTTATGTAAAACCCTGTGTGTAAGCAGCACCTTGACTGTATGAAAACTTTATATGCTGCAGCTTATATGCAGTTTTACAGTATACATACCAGTAGTACATGTATCAATGTATACTTCGTAATAGATCTACAACTGTTAGACATAATCATTCATAAATTCGGACGGTCGGCCTATTTCAATTAAAACTAACCTACACCCATTTTCCATCTGCTGTCTGTTACCTTATCCTATGCTCTGTGTAGGCCTACAGCTTGAACCAGCCTCTTCTTTGCCCTGGCATGCTTTGTTTTCCATGCCGGAGGTACGGTAACTTGGAGGATTCCAAGTAAACCTAAACGCCCTTTGAAAAATGTATTTTGTGTGTCCTACACAACGTTCACTTTGATTCTGATTCTAGAATCTGTAGGGAGGTGCTTGGAATAGGCCAGACATCTGCTCTATTACTCTGATTAAACGTATAGAATACGCTGTCTATTGGCTTGATTAATCGCACTGAATGAAATCTGATAAATGTACAACCCTTTATCCCCCAAAGATTTAAGTGAATGTGGTACCAAATGTTATTGCACTGTAGGTATGGTGGGGATATATTTGCCACAGGAATGAGAATTCCTGTGGCAAATATATAGCTTTGTCGTGTACGAATGTTTCCCATATCATTAGGGTGTCTCATTAGAGACATTAGAAATTATATCAGAATTATATCAAGACTATCTAGGGGAAAAGGGGTAGAAAATCTAAGAAATAGTGAAATGTTTTCGGGCCCATCTGTCTAGGATAAACATCCGATAAAGGGATTATGTAGGGTGTTAAGTTATTAGCTGGGAGTCCCAGACTCCCAGCTATATTACAGCGTCCTAGGACAGGGAGGAATGATCGTCCATTATATCGACCAAAAACGACAACAATAGCTCATCTACTGAAATCATCAGACCTTGACCTAGACCGTTTAGGCCTTGATGAGGTCCTTTCAGTTATTCTTTTTTTTTTCTGTGCCAACATAGGTATAATATTTAAGACCCTGCCTCAGACTAAATAGGCAATAACAAAACAGACTTATATAAGACCAAAGCAAGTCTATGTTTGTCACAGCTAAGTCAAGGCATACATGCATCCATTAACCCTCTAAAGGCCACCTACATATATAATGTATATACATGTACACATAAGTATGATGCACCTTATTATTATTTGGAGTCGTGGGACCATAAACATACGTGACATTCCCATAATAGGAGCCCCAATCACATAGCATTATTATATTTGGAGCAGTTGTTGCGTCCAAGTACCAAAATCACTCTGTGGCCATTCAGGATGAATAGGCGTCCATACACGTGCCTGGGGGAGTGTCCGGTCGTCTGCCTGCCCTTAATTGACCACCAATCGGGTGGGTAGGCTATATGAGGCAGTACACTAAACATAAGTTTGATACACCCCTACGACGTCTGGTTACTCAACAGGGCTGTATTCATGCATCATAATGACGTAAGGGCAAAGTACACTAAACATAAGTTTGATACATCCTGGGGGGGGGGGGGTTGATACCAAAAATATCGCTGTAGAGACCAAATTTCTTGATAACTTTGGATACATTTGTCATACGTAAAAGTAAACGTCACCACGAAGGCCACACTTTGGGAAACTCCTATTATTAAGGGAGATATGATGGTTTTTGTAAAACTGCCAGTTCTTGGACTTCTCTGCCAGTGCCTGGACTGGCATGCACCCCCGCGTCCCAAAAAACCCTTCATTTCGATCTGTTCCTTCCTCAAACCAGCCCTTTTTCGTCGGTGACGCTTTAAACAGATAGGTTTTGGCTGGAGGTAGGGCGCTACAGGGCTTGACAAATCAGTTTGGAGACACTGTGCCCACTGTGCACAAGGGCAAAAAAAATGTTGTGCCCAGAAGACAAGCTCTGTGCCCAGCATCTTTGCTTTCTATACTCAAAACTAGATGGTGGCATTAAAGTGCTAATTGCGTGATTGCCAGTGCAAAACCAGTAAGAAAGTTTTATCTAATAAATAAGGATAATGATGGGCACAAATGCACTCGGGAATTGTGTTGCAGTGTAGTGGAATAAGCATAAACCACGTCAATAAACAAAGGATAATACCATTTGGACAGCTTTGCCCATTGGGCACAACTTGAAATTTTTTCTGTGCCCAGTGAATTCTTTTTGTGTCTCGGGCATTGGGCACAGGGATTTGTCGAGCCCTGCGCTACCAAACCCTGGATAGTGCACAGGTGGACCGGCTGGGGCCGAAAAGGCCGCTTATTCTTTTTCGAAACCGATTTATAGGGGGGCATGTTCTTTAGGGGGACAAAACACCCCAGATTGATACCAAACACTCCATATCAAAGTGTATTATATCTAAGTACTGACATACATTGACTAATTGCTGACTGCATCACACAATTAGCATAATTATGCAGTGTCCTGGTTGTCCCTGTCCACTTGAGTGGTCAGGGACTTTTAGGAGGACTGGGAATTTGCAGAGTATGAAATCGCAATGGATATAGTCCATGTATAGTCTGGGTCACTAACTAACCATACTATATGTATGCTTTGAATTGTGAGTGAAGATTGAGACAGTTAGGCTACATTGGCAGACAGCTAGACCACCACCTATAACCTTGCTGTGGCTCTACTGAACAATGGCTCTTGGGGTGCCCATCACTAATCCCTATGTTTGGCCTAGCTGTGAATTTAGCCTTTCACCTTGCAATAGGTTCTCTACAAACCTCCTCTACTACGGTCCCTTATAACCCTTAGGGCCTACATGACTGCATAATGCTATAATGAACCACCCCCCTCCCTACACTGTAAAAAATGTGTGTTGAACTTACACTGTCTAGCTTCTCTCCCCCTCCTTACACTGTAAAAAATGTGTGTTGAACTTACACTGTCTAGCTTCTCCCCCCCTCCTTACACTGTAAAAAAATGTGTGTTGAACTTAACCTGTCTAGTTTCTCTCCACCACCACTCTCCCTACACTGTAAAAAATGTGTGTTGAACATACACTGTCTAGTTTCTCTCCACCACCACTCTCCCTACACTGTAAAAAATGTGTGTTGAACATACACTGTCTAGCTTCTCTCCACTACCACCCTCCCTACACTGTAAAAAATGTGTGTTGAATTTACACTGTCTAGCTTCTCTTCACCACCACCCTCCCTACACTGTAAAAAATGTGTGTTGATCTTACAGCTTCTAGTTATATTGGGCTTCAAACATAGAAATAGTCATTGATTCAGTTCAGCAATTAGTCTATATATGACAATAATTACTCTCTATTTGTCAGCAGTTAAACAATATATGTTAGTAGTTACTCACTATTTGTTAGCAATTAGTCAAAATATGTCAGTATCTAATCACAATTTGTCAGCATTTAGTCAATATGTGTCAGTAATCATTCACTATTTTCAGCAATTAGTCAATATATGTCAGGACTTAGTCACTATATGTCAGCAATTTTCAACATATGTCAGTATTTACTCACAATTTGTCATAATCTTAAACCTTTGAGGCCAACTGACATTACTCATTTGACATAGTGATGAGGAAATTGTCATAAAGGACAGGGACTTAGCACTCAGTGCTACGACTGTGACATTTTATTTTTCAATATACATAGATATGTTCCATTGCTCCTTTGTAGAATTCATATGTTAACAATTTGAAACTACTAATACATGGTGACTGAGTGTGTGCAGTGTTTGTGTTACATCGCCTTTCTGTGTTTTATCCGGTAGGGCCTAGTTAAGCCTACTCACTATTTGTCAGCAATTAGTCAATATATGTCAGTACTTACTCAATATTTGTCAGCAATTGGTCAATGTATGTCAGTAATTAGATGTAATACACCTTGAAATAAACAGCTAAGAAATAGGCATTGATTCATTTGTGCATCATGCCCTGAATGGCATGATGCATGTTATCTAACTCCCAGAGCCAACAAACAAACCACATTACCTGTAGAGATGTCCTGAGCCGCGATTACATGGCCCTTAGACACTTGCCATGGTGGCACAGAAAAAATAAATTATGAAAGGACTTCACCAAGGCCTGAGCGGTCTAGGTCAAGGTCTGATGATTTCAGTAGATGAGCTATTGTCGGTGTTTTTGGTAGACAAAATGACGATCATTCAACCCTAGTAATGCAATAACTGATAATAGAATTACTAACCATAAGTATATTGATCTAGAGAATACGACCGAGCAGCTATTACAGCAATGCTGTATTTCTTACTGATAATATAATACATAACCATAAGTAAATGAATTCAGAAAGTACGACCAAACAGCTATTACAGCAATGCTGTATATCCAACAGATATATGAAGTCCTTACACTGATAAAATCTATAACCTGATAATGATCATAGTCATGAAAATGAGTCATGGGAGTCCTCGTCTCCTAGCACATCATGTACCTAGCAGAGTTTCACTAGAGTGTCACTATACCTGACCTTTTTTCTCTATTTTTGCAGTATGCAGTTTTGTAGTGCACAAACGTTGTCATGAGTTCGTCTCATTCCAATGTCCGGGGGCGGACAAGGGGCCCGACTCTGATGTGAGTATCAAAGATTTACGTATATTAGTGCAAAATCTCTATTTACACAGGGAGACCGGTGTTATCATACATGTACTTCATTCTTCTTTCCTTTATGTGCTTTAAATACAGATTTTCAGCAGGTTGGGGTCTTTTGTTTCTACTGTGTATCTTCACACACATCTATACAACATGTAGAGGACTACTTACTTAGTTCTTCATGTTTAGCTCCTATACATAGCTATACTACTGTAATCTCCCGCGTATAAGACGCGTCCTCTAGGCCAAACAAATGCATTGTGCGTCTTATAGGATTTCTTCAAGTTGGGGGTGTGTCTTATACGAGGGGTAATTTTACTATAGAAATGTACTAACCTTACAAATTTCAGTATTAAAATGTGCGTCTTATACGCGAAAATGCATGTGCTGAGTTTGGGGTGCGTCTTCTACGCGCAGCGCATCTTCTACGCGGGAGATTACGGTACATGTTGAGAACTAGTGCCTTAACAGTACATGTTCAGGTCCTCAACATACTTGTACAATATTAATTGACCATACATGTTCATAAACACTTGTACAGCTAATTGAGGATTACTGTATTTTCTTACTCTCTATTTAGCATCTATACACAATTACACAAGAGGTTCAAAACTAGCATATTCACCATACATATTCATTGATACCGAATACTCAATTATCGACTACCTCTGTTTATTTGCTATGTAAACAGTTTCATTCTTTAGGGAGTATTGTCCGTTACAAATATCATTCAGACATCAAGGTATTTCTAGCCATGTTCCACCTCCTCATTTTCCTTTTGGATCTTTTGTCTGTAAGAGTACAGCTATGTACATAATCTTGAAAACTCTTTTCTCGTATATCAGATACTCAAAAACCTGTATACATGTATATGCTGTTAGGTCGAATTCTTGCTTCGGGAGATAGATAGTTAGAGATGGATTTACTACTTTTCTTATACATCAGTTCTCAGGAAAATGCCAATACCAACTGTATATCATGATAGCACAGCATATGATAAAATGAACTGTCAGGTCAGATATTGCAGCTATGTTGCTATTTAAACATCAGCTGGAGTTTCTAGGTGGATAGATGGGCATTTTAAGGATTGATTTTACCCTTGAATGACCGCGTCTGTAATTCAATCTCTACTGCATGTCACTACCCATGGCAAAATATTAAATGAGACGAGAGTATGGTATTATCATAATTATAATAATGCATTTTAAATGTAGTTGTGTACATGGGTTGAGGCTTTTTTTCTCCTTTGTCTCAGTGGACTGCCTGTAGTCTGTGAATATACTTAGTTACTGGGCAGGTCTTCTAGAGAAATTAAATTGAATACAGTCTATTTCTGTAACACTAGACATGCAGTTGAACAAGGCAACATAAAGTTCAATCTACATCTTGCTAATACTTGAGAGCTAGTATGAGTCATCCTGCAAAACTGGTAAACCCTGATGCTATGGCAGTCAGGATAGATGTCCCTGGTCTAGATAGATTCAACTAAGACAGCCTCGAAGGTGTATTTATTCCCAGTACCTACACACTCACTGAGTCCCTCACTTACTGACTCACTTACTCACACACACACATCCTAGCAAGCCCACTGATTGGCTGTCACTGGCAGGAGAACAACATCCGCCTCTGCCATACTTGACATTTTGACTCCCGCACGCTGTTTTCACTGGCGTCTAACCTAATTTTAGGCTCAGATGTGCCTAAAGCACGTGCCATGTGAGTAATTAAGATGATGAAGGCAGTGCTGATAGGCCTGCACCAGGTCCATAGGGTACTCAGCAGCACCAGCAGTTACTCTCACACGGTCAATCCAGGCTAGCCTCTGTGTATCCCTGTGTAGAGCTATATTCTACTACTTCTAAACTAGATCCCTTCAATAGGGAAAAATGCATGCTGTTCAAATGTCTTGTGATTTTAGACAATCGTTCTGCTGTCCAATATCTCCTTCAATAGAAGCAGACACATGAAATACACTTAATGACTTGACTTAACATTCATGGTCGAAGGTCGATCTTTTTATATTCATGAGTCACCTGACTTGAATGTTCGGTAGTGGTGATGGTTGTCCTTTGATTGCATCCACCTGAGGTTGCTATTTTGATGTCTTCCTCCATACTGGGCGCCATACTGGACTGGATTACCAGCAGTCCACTTTCTGTGGGCCTATATGAGCCAAGTGGGATGCATTATCAACCAATCAGATAATTGCGTCTATTCACTGCAGAAGCTTTTGCTACATTATGTAACAACTGGTACCTATCATGCTTGTTGTTATCAGTGCTTATCTCACTAGGGAACAGATCAAGCAATGGCCGATCCACTGGGTGTCCATACTAAGGCCTATATGCATCCTTCATCAGTTTACACAATTGGTGCAATACTCAGGGATGAAAGAGTTCAAGGTTTTCCTTGATTTCAAGGTTTTTTTCACTCACTTAAGAAAAATAAGGTTTCTTAAGTGTGTGAAAATCCTCTGAAAACAGGATAAAAGAGTCACAAATTACCTCCAGAGGTTGCATACATGCACACAGTCAGGTTCCTTGAAAACTTTCCCCTCTTTATTGGTGTTTGTTCCACTCTTCAGTGTAGTCTTAGCAGCAAGCTATAGTTCCTATGCTAGAAGAGTGTCGGATAGTATACCCCTTTTCTGCGCGTTATGATTTCACCATATAACTATATTGGTCATTTATTTCCTGCACCCTTTGACCTATCTCTATACATAACATTGTAATTGGTCCCTAGGTCGTGTTGCGCAAAGGCACCACTACCAGTAGATCAGGTGGTGCATATTTTGGGTATGCTATCCGAACAAGACCTTGGAAAACAGCTATATAGTAACATTCTGAAGGGATACTAGGACATACTCTGCAAAAGGGCCATAATGTGCACATTTTGGGTATAGTATCCGAACAACATCTTGAAAAACAGCTTTTCCTGTTATTTGAGGACAAACTACACCCTTGTACAACACCTACTGCCTCCTTCCCCCCCCCCCCACCAACCACACAAACCCTGTAACACACTGATGGATGGGACTGGAGGGCATATACAGTGCATTTAAAGTTGTTTCCTTTTTCAAGGTTTTTTGTCATCGTCGACTTTCATCCCTGATAAAACTTAACTTGCTTGCTTTGCGTAAAGAGTAGGCGCTGCGACTGTAACAGAAAATATTTAGGAAACGGCGGTGAAACTCATTATTTTACCAGAGTATGTAACCAGCTAATAGGAGTAAATATTCCTAACACAAGAGGTGATTTGAGTACGCCAAGTCCCAGAACACAAAATATGATAAATTAATTATGTTTATGATATATCTTGGAATATTGATTACTTCCACATAGCTTTATCCTGATAATGTTCATATGAAGGAGACTCAATAGCATTGGACCAATGATTGGTTATCCGGGCTGGCTAACTCAGACATGCTGCTCGAAAGTGTGTTACAAAATCATGTTTTGTAATCTCATTATGAGGTAGATAGTTAACCAAAGTAGGCCTGTTCTTACATTCATAAATAATCTTAACACCAAGATGACACGTTTAAAATCATTTAGGCGCTTTAGCATTACTCTACTCTAGGCTGCAAGGCTTAACAGATATTTACGTCATGTCGAATAAGACCAGAGGCGGGCATGTATGAAATTAAATACCAATACGTGTATGACTGGCCTACTAGCTGTTCGGTGAGCATAGTGCTAATTAATTGGCAAATATAGCGCCTGTTAATATCGGCAGGTGTGGTTACGTGTTGTTTATTGCACCTAACACATTAACTACCACTCAGCAAGCAGCTGTTCAATGGTATGAGAAATTAAGCTAATGCCAGGAATTTATCAAAATCTTTTTCATATTTCAATAGTTTAATGTGAGATACACATAGACATACAGCCTTGTCAGTACTTTACTAGAAAGTAAGGATATGGTCATACAGTTACTGAAAGAAACCCACAAAAAACAACAACAAAAAACAAAACAAACAGCAACATTCCTTTTTTCATATAACCGTTATCAAAGTATCAGGTTTTCACCTGAACTTCTGTACACCTGCAGTCTCGTGTACTTTAGCTGTTCTAAAGATATTGCATACATTTTCACTTTTATCATCCAGGGTAGAATAAATCATAGTTGGGCATTGATGCTGCCTGTACCTGTAATATCTATTGTAAAGAGACTTTATTTAGATCTACACCAATATCATATAGTAAACATTGAACTATAGACGATAGATGCGGGCTGTCGTGAATTTTGACTTATGAATATGATCACATCTGTCCATTAGTATGTGGGAAGGACACTGAGTTATATCAAATTAATGTGCTAATTGCCGACACTATGAGTGAGATGGTTGACGATGGTGTAAATTGAAGTCTGCATTTTTCACCAACGTCCATAAGAAGGCAAATGTAGGCATGTTTGTTACCCAATCCTAGGGGCTGGACTTGGTTTCAGGGTGAAAGCATGAACTTTCATGTCCAGCATTTAGTGAAAAGTGAAAATTCTACCAGAATTGACAATTACATATCCGGCCGTGGGTTGCCCTCATACAATAAAATAGACTCGTGGTTATGAGCCAGAACCAACAAATTCAAAGTATGAACATATTGACTACCCCCGGTAACCCCGGTATTAAAGTCACGTACAGTTTCACCACTTGTACCTCTGATACAGCATTCTTGCACCAATGTAATGTCTGAGTGAAGATAAGATGACTTCCTATAAATTAGGACATAGCTGTAGGCATTTGAGTTGCTGTTTTCCTCCATATTGGCTGGTACACATGGTAATAAGGGTTTCCTGTCCGTGGGGTCTGAATAATCAACTATTAAATGTACTACACTAACCACAAAACTCCCTGCATTACTCAAAGATACTGCCTTTTAATATGCACAAAACATAAACCTTGTGATCACATTTATATACTCCAAATTAGGTTCGTTTCTGCACTATGCACATTGCAAGACAGATACCATCATGTGAAAAGGTAGCTTTACCCGATTTTCGTGTAAGGAAACTCATTGTGACTGAAATATCAAAGAGTCACAATAGGGTTGTGCTCGATGTGGACAGTTTCTGCCTTTCACTGAGTTAAGCAGGTAGAAGGACAGGTGAGTGATGGTGGAGGGGCTGGGTTGGTTTAAATGGATAATCAGGAGGGGATGATCTTGGTTGGAGGTCATTGGATCAATGGTATAGGATAATACGATGAGTCGTCCTGAGTCTCCCCACCCATCACTGGACAGCCCTCACTCTGAATGGGACCCAAATAAAACCATTAAACACTAGTGCCTTTTCTTAGCTATGTTGTGTTATAGAGAGAGATTTTAAGCAGTATTGGCTCCACTAAGATTGCTAACCTTAAATATCTCCAACTGACTCCGAATTTATAATGCCATTTTCACACCTAGTATGCTGATATCCAAGTCTACACCACTCAGTCTGATATTGCTTGGTCAGGCTACCCCTCTCCAGCTAGACATTCTTCAACTTGGCATTGATAGCTGCTGGCCGAGGCTGGTAGGCAGTTACCCCAAAGCACACCTACCTTCTTACCTACCTACCCACCTGCCCACCTCCCACCCCCAGCTGACCTCATATCCTCTTTATGGCTATTGGCCTTATCAACCTTGGTCTGAGTCATGTGACCAATCATGTCATGTCCCAGCGACAGCCCGAGCCGCCATTTTAGACTAATTCGCAGACCTCTCCATCTACCAACCTGTCAGATTGAATTCAATTGGCATATGACAGCTACAGGGCGGGCCTGTGCAGAGCGATATGCCTTAGTGCCAATGATACCACATCAGCATATATTTCTGTCGGGTTATTTGGTAATAGGCCGTTTCGAATAGTCTTAAATGTTTAGATGTTGCTATCACTCATTCTTGAATAAGGTCTCTAATATTGGTCAGCATGGTCAAATGGAAGTAAAGAATGATATAATGAAAGTGAGATTTACGCCTAAATTTACCTTACGTTAGATATTATATAGCAGTTTCATAAGGAACAAACATACTGGTATCCCGTTTCCAAGTTTGCTTTGGATATTTTTTTAGTTCCTATTTGAAAAAAGGTGTCATAATTGGATTAATCAACCCAATACCGAGAGAAAATTAAAAGATGCAAGGTCACTGCACATTAGGTCTCAGAATTCAGCCTTCATCAATTTGCAAATCAGGACACTGAAATGGGAGTTCCTAGGAGAGCCCTACAACTGACTGATGCCAAGTTGCGGAGTAGTCTCTAAAACTTTCATGGACAGTGGGAACTACAATGAGACTGCAATGGCATTTATTGTGAGCTGAGTAGAATTGGTGGCATTCAGCCAACATGCAGGGGTACCGTTACAGTGTATAGATAGTAAAGTATACTCTATGGATATTTATATTCTGGTACTACTACCCTGCTATATTGACTTGATATGGTATACTAGACCAACGTCCCATTATAGGATAAGGTTGGACATTTTACAAGTAAATCATTGTAGGAGATGGACATTGGGCTTTACCCTGGTATATCATAACTCATACTTCTCAAGAGCGGATGGTTTATGCACTTTAAACAGTAATTTCGAGCGGAAACATCATTTAATATCTAGAACTAAAGTTTAGATTTCAAAGTCAGTGTCAACTATCGATCTGTAATCCAACAGTCCAACTGCATTTAGGACATTTTAGATTAAAGTGATGTATAGACAGTTCGGTTTTAAATTCCAATATTGGTTTGCCGAGGGCCAACACAACATAGGGTCTCAGAGTTGAAACTCAGAGGTTGAGTTTGTGACGCTGAAGGAGTATTTGGAAGCCAATCTAAAGCCTTTGTCTTCTTAATGAGAATAAAGCAGTGAATTTCATCCAGTCTATTGTATGGGCTAGGAAGGATTATGTTAGACTACCTTGACTGGACACTGGATAGATGCATGCAGTGGTTCACTTCTGGTGGTGAAAAACACTGCACGTGTTGGCACATTTGAATTATATTGCCTGTATGCCTATATCCACACCTAGGTAGTATACACAATGCTTTAAATGAAACAATTCATGCATTCTTGAACCAATTGATGTCATTATTCCCCAATCTTTCTCATTTGCTAGATCTATCGGCACCCGTCTATATGGTGACCTATAACATTTTGTATCTACTAAGGTTGCATATAGGACCCCGTATCAATGTTGATTTAACATACAATGTGCAATATTAGTATCGATCAGTGGCCAGTATTGGGCCCATCTCGTTTCACACCTACACCATGGCATTCAGCCCGAACAATGACTCTTATATAAACTGCAGACATGCCTCTGAGCAACTGTAAGTTAATGCCATTATTCCGGCATCATACTGAGCCTGCATGGTGTATGCGGGGGTGGGAATATGATAGGGTCACAGAATTATTTACTTCCTCGAGGTCCAGCCTATAAAGTATATCATTTCTTGGTGTATGAATAATTTATTTTTGCTAGAGACTTGTAAACTAATGGAGGTAATCTGTAATGGATGCCATAAAAGAATACATATAAACTCTTATGTAAATGAACTAATAATTGAGCTCATAATTGAGCTCCAAACAGTGACACGTGACAGCAACTGTGTTGGTTAATTGTCAGCCGCTTTATAGCTTGTATTTTGCCAAATTGTTTTCTATGCACGTCCAATAATAATAGACTAATCGCTGTCTGAACCGACCTCAGCGCTCCCCTTCGTTTTAATACTACATGATGATTTTGTCATTATTTCTATCAAATCAAATTCATTACCAAATAATAAAGAAATAATGAGAACGCATACCACGCCCGTCTACAGGCAAGTTTGGCAAATTGCTCAATCGATGTGTAAAATTCATTTTAACAAGTATACTGGTAGTTTTTTCCCCATAACAAACTGTTGCAAATATTGTCACCTCTGTGCAACTCCATCTGGATCAACAAGGTGATAGTTACCTCCGCGAGGCCCCTCATGGATGTACCCTTTACCTTGCTGACCCATATGAAGTTACTTGTTGCACTAAGGCGACGATATTGTGCATCATAACACGGCAACATACCTGTTTACTACTATACGAGGTCCCTAACCCTTTAAGTACATGTATAATAATCCTATATATGGTACATATGTCGTCAATGTATTGATTTAGTCCTTGCAAGTAAACCCTCATTCTGCATTAATACTTCATGATGACAAAACTCTATTTATATTATATAAGTTTGATACAGTTCTAGAACACCTGGTTACTCATCAGGGCAGCATTCCTGCATCACGATAACGAAGGGGCAAAGTACTTAAAATAATTGCTACCTTTAAGGGTTTAAGGTTTTATGCACAAGCAACATATGCCCAGGGTTCTGACACTAAGACTAGTTTTTCACACTCAGAACTCCTAAAAGCAATCTTGTCTTAGCCTTAGTCTCTATACATGCGCCTGTTCTGCCTTACCCCCCCCCCCACCTCCCAATCACCTCCTATTGCCCCACTGAAAGCTGCCCTGCCTCAATATTGTCTCCGACTTCATATAAATGAGTTTGAGTTGAGTTTGGTAATATTTTATTTGAACACAAATTTGGTATACAAGATTATCCTTTTCATTAGTGTCAAAGTACACGCTGACAGTAAGATGTCTATCGTATATACATACACAAAATAGAACACCTTACCCCCTTTCTAATCACCTCGTAATGCTGTCTGTACTGAGTGCCCCTTGCAGTGGTTCCGTCATACACAGCCCTCTGACGATCTAGGTTACTACTTGCCTCTAGTACTAACAAAGTCACCTCTAATGAACCCATTGGTCATCATGGTGCATGAATGTATCAGGATCGTCACATGTTAAATGTATTTAATTAATTTTCACCAATATTTGCCTTATTTTCCTAAAATAATAGTAAAGAATTCACTACGGCTCTGCCGTACATTTCTCAAGCTACCTGTATCTTAAAATCATGAAATAGAGATAAAGTATTCCTAAAGCTTTAATAAACAATGGTAAAACTTACTCAATGCTTTTACATTCGCATCCTCGTACACCTTCCTGTGCACATCAGGGCTACAGGTAATGAGTAGAGTCTAGGATATTGATGATGGGTTAATATAAGGCTTATGTGGGCGACACAGCAAGACTGCCAATTAATACAGGGCTATTATATAACGTAATTATCAGTGTAACCAAGGTCCTACCGTCACAAGGCCACTGCACACTGCCCTATCCTACTACCCCCTCCATCCATCTCCCCAGCTACGCTACCTCTTCTAACCTCCCACCTTCAGCAAGCATGCCGTCAAATCTCCCACCTGTTCCCTCATCTCCCAGCATCATCTCGATCTGTTCCAGTGTCATCGATATCACTTCCAAGATAACCCATCTTCTCCTTGTCCAAGCCTAAAATCAGTTCTGTCCCTTCATTATGTTTTCTCTGTTTAAGTTTTTTTTTTGTTTACCAAACTCATAATTCCGCTAGTTAACTTTTAATCTGATATCTCCCTATCATTTGATGAATTGCAGAGTAGTTTAAAAGGTTTAGATGGATAGGCCCTGGGAGATTATCGTCCATGAATACCTTAGTTATCATAATACAAAACAATGTATTAGGTTACCTGGTCACACGTCTGTATCACATACACCGCCCACGCATGATCTATTCTTTGCTTTTACCTTGGTATCACACATTAAAGGCAAATGTCGCATTTTATTGAGATTTTGCTATTAAGTCCCCACATAATTTTAAACCAATGCATGTTTACCTGACTGACACATACGTGTAGTGATGTTACAGAGTAGTGTGTATTTGCCCAATAAAGTCATGTAATGTCTAGTAAGGGACCTCATAGTAGGGGACCCCACGTGTCATGATTCAGAACGTCTATTCGCGTAGGCGGAGATTAAGCTTATGTCACATGGGGAAATGAATGTACCTCTTACTTTCGTTTAAACAAAAGCCCATTTACCAATCAGAGATGGATCTAAAACTCTTAGAGTTTACAAGGAATTTCTGCAGTAGTTTTGACTTGGACAGACTACTAGGAGGGTCTGTGTATAACCTGGGGGTATATATAAGCACACACACGTGTTGAAGCATTAAACCATGGTAACCGACCTATTTCGGCCTGTATAACATTAATATGGACATTTGCCACCATGAATAATCATACAGATGTCACTCCTCTTCCATCATTTTGCATGATGTAAAACATGTGATTATATTTGGAGGGCAGCACTACAGTATTAAACGAGGAGCAGTGTATCAACGCATATAGATTATATATTAGAATATTATAAAATCCCTTTTTACAAACATGGGGGTGTGGATGGGAGGTCCCCTATGTCACATGTCAATTTTAGGAAATGGCCATGTCACATGTCACTTACATCCCCATGTCAATTTTCACCTCTAAGGACCTGTCATGTCCCATGCCGAATTTTAGAAAGCACCTGTGCCATGGCACTAATTTTTTGCCTCATGTCACTAAGGCCCATGTCACATGTCGATTTTAGGAAATGGCTATGTCGCCATGTCAAATTAGTGGTCCACACCCATATATATATATATGGGCAATGTGACTTCCTACCATTCTAACTATACTGCGTTTACAAATATGCACAATTCATGGCAATTGCCACATGTGGGTTATTCCAGCGTAAAGCGATAAGGCCAACTAGTTTTCTTTTTTCACAATAGTTACCCAATTGCCCCTTTCTATATTTTCTGACTACATAAATTTCTATTTGATAATGCAAGTGGTTTCTGTATAGGGCTTAGTATGGGCGTCCTGTGGGTCCACCATTTTGAATTTTGCTGGTTGAGGTAAACCCCACTGATAAGACACACCATGAATGGTACCTTGTCCCTGGGTAACACACATGGACCATGCTGGTCCCATGTTGTCAGTTCTTATCAGTGCATGTCGTCAGAACCAGCTCCAGACCCGCTTCCAGCCAATACACTCTGTACCAATGGTGGTTATTCTTAGTCCATACTCAGTTACAACTAGATTCATTAAATTGTCCGCAGATCAGCAGGGCAGGGGATATGCATAATGCATTGAGTATAGGTCCTACCCAGTTATTGATTGATTGATAAATGCTTTTTATCGACATTAATTCTAATGTCACTGCGAGTTTACAATACTTTTGAACCGTTCCCATACCAGCGTAATGCAACTGAACGCATAAGGGTTAGTAGAGAGTTGATACAAGTTTTCGAGATGAATTCTGTCAGTTGTCAACTTTGCGTGCATCCCAGAGAACTTCCCCCCCTGAGGGCAGGACCTTTCACAAAAATGTCTTTCTTGACCTTTGGAAACTTTTAGTTTTACTTTCTCATTGTTCCTCAATGCCGTGGCGCCAGGAAGTTGCCGGATGATTTTGATTACTTGAATTTATGTCCCAGTAATTGTACATTTCTTGATTTCTGGCTCGGTTGGACATATTGCCCCATGTGTGTAGTCAATCAACGTCAGCATCTCGGATACCCTCGACAATACGCAATCTGTTGTACTGTGGGACTTGCACCTTCTCAGGTCTCACGACTTGTATATGGAAGGCCAAAGAAGTTCTGGTGATTATCTGGATGTGTTTTCCCAATTGGCGAAAAGGTAATATCAACTTTGACGCATCATTGTCATGTTGTACATGTATTACTAGACTGCTAGTTTCTCAAGTGAGTGTCAGTCACCTGTAAAAGAGATGATCTGGTCTTGGTTAAATTGTACGGTAATTCGCAGCTTTGCAGTATATACGGCCAGGTGGCCAGAGATCAAATGATCAATACCGTGAGATAAACGTTGTGGCCTGTTCTGG
The DNA here is from genome assembly GCA_949317995.1 of Acholoe squamosa. NCBI lineage: Eukaryota > Metazoa > Annelida > Polychaeta > Phyllodocida > Polynoidae > Acholoe > Acholoe squamosa. The sequence continues at coordinate 31,888,192 of OX439039.1, read as the reverse complement.
GAGGGTAGGGTCAAGTAGGCGTGTGCATGGTGTTTGTATATACTGCTTATCAGAACTCCCCGAGTGGCTACTTATCACTGGACATGTCCACACCAAGAAGCTAGGATCATGGGGTTATAGTAGTTATATAAGTGTTTCGTATTAGTATGTGTAATAAGAGCATGATGGCGTTTTAATATTTTAAACCACTGTGCATCTTGGTAGGTCATAATTGTATCTCATAAACTCTGAGTGACCACTGCTTCAAATTGTTTAGACTTTTAGCACAGAGTCAAAGTGTGTGAACATAGTAATATGTGCACATATATTTTGTATTATTTGTAACATTCAGCAAGAAAATTGAGGGACAGCTTCAGTGAAACTCTATAAAGTATTAGAAATTGTTGCACAATTTACAGACTTGTGTTTAGTGAGATAGGAAATATCTGATTGTCAAGACATGGTGAAAGGTCTACCGGATGTATATGTTCTTATAGAGCAGGTTTGTCTTTATATATTATATACACACATTCAATCATAATATCACTTCTCGTGACACCGATATTCATTGACGGCCATAGAAACTGATAAAAAGAAACATGAGCTGCTTTTACCACTACAGTAGGGACATTCAAGACCAATGGCGTGTGTAACCTATAAAAATACAAATGGAATGCATGGTTAAATGTTTATTGGGATATATTTCAAAGCTAGCTAGACATCTCTTGATAGAAGTGTTGTATTCCATATTGATTCAACATTTTTCAAAACCGGTACAAGTAAAATATAGTGACAGGATCTGCGAAAAAGGCCCTTAATGCAGGGTGCATTAAGGTGCTTATTCCCAATTTATGTCACAAATTTAATATATCATCTAGGGACTATGGATATTGCACCCATGTCACTGACACCTGTGGTGCCATCTGTTGATTTCCGAGATAATTATTGACGTACATGACGTCACATATTGACGTGTGACGTCACATGAATTCTACACTACCGGTAGATTTGGTCTGAAAATGTCGCTGCTCCTTTGTGTGATGCTGCAAGTTTTGATGTTCTTTTGTCGTCAGGACATAGAAGTGCGGTTCTGACAAATAATGTGTAATATATCATCTTTGTAATAAATCAGTTAGGGCCTACATGTAACAGCCAAAATCTAGATCTATGTGATAGCCACCGAGATAAAGTAAAACGTACATATAGTAGTCCTCCAATGCTTTGTAGCGATTGTAGCAAAATATCGACTGACCATCAACATAAATGTGACAAGTAGACTCTGGTCTAACCAGCTAAATAAGAGAAGAAGGCAGTATACATATATGTCAGAGACTAAGCCTGTTCTGCAGGTATTGTTCCACCATGCCACAGGTGTGGTGCGAGGGGTCGATGCAGCCGCCGCACCCTATGCAAAGTACACACAAGGAGCCGATACCAGCCCAAGTCCCAGTTTACATTTGGTCGCTCACTTACATGGTCAATACTAATATGTTAGAGCTGTGAGCAGAATCTATAATGTAAACAGAGCTTAAGCCCCACCACGGTCAAGATTGATGTATGCTGGGGTGTCTGTAGCCATAGTGCTGTACCAAGTAGGGAATAGATCACTTGTGTTCTTTGCATATCGATGGAGGCAACGTCGTACTCATAAGGGTACTTTATCAACTTTTTAGTTCACAGTAGTGGGGGTTGGTATCGTAACCCACCTATGGCATATACCATACTATCATTCATCCCAAACGTTCGATATGCATGTTTAAGTAAATGCATGTATGTTTCTCTCTGTGCTGTATAGTCTGGGAGAATAGAATCAACAGGTTATAGCAACAGAGGACATGTCTAAATGTATACACGTAGTGTGTTCAGGCCATACAATCTTTTGTGGTGACTGGATGGTATGTATACTAATATAGAGGATGAATATTGGGGAAAATAAGTATGCTAAGTAATCAGTGATGGAGCAGCTCAGGTATCTTATCGCATTAGGCACTGGACTGCCCCCACCTACCGCATCCCAATGTAGTACAGCATGCATAGGTGATAAAAGAGCAGGGCGACCGAATCCCTGAGATTACTACGCCAGCCCCTGGACATAAACGCTAATGAATTTCCCCTGGCCTGTCTGTAAGCTGCGGACAGGAACGGATGATGGGGTTTTAATGAGGGAGCCTGAGAGGTGGCAAGATTGCCGACAAGCTTTTTCTTATTGCTGAGCTTTGCCATTGGCATGTTTTTCAACAGAACTTTGCAGTTTTGGCAATATTCATAAATAGCATTATAGCCAGGAGTGTTTTCGGGGTATCTATATTACGTGACAGTTCATGACAGGGGCTGCGAGAAACTATATACATCCTTTTTTTTTTTATTAATCATAAACCATAGCGAGTACTATTATGAACTCACAACAGACTGTAAGAGAGATATAAATAGAAGAGTAGGTAATGAAAATAGATAATATAGTACATGTAAATATTATTGGCTCAGGGTTTGCCCTGAGTCATTACCGCGGTGATTTAAAAAATTTCGATCATAGATTTTGAAATCAAATTTTGCATATGAAATCCAAATGATACGTCTTAAACAAAACATCCCCTGAGAAGACTAGAATCACAGGTTCCCAACAACCCCCAACACATTTTTTTCCTCCATTTTCAAACTTTCTCTCTCCCCATGGACTACTACTCCTAGCTGACAAGAGGGCAACTGCAATTCCTATATAATCATGCGAAACCTTCCCAAAAGCGTCTGAAATTAAGATCGAAGGGGCATAGTGCTGCCTGTTCAATATACTTTCCTTCTGGAAAATGTGCATATGTGACCCATCCTAACAAAGTGGTACTGAAGTCGCACATTTAGAAGCCTAGATATGGCCCTTTCACGTGGTATAGTGTCAAAAATATCAGATTTTTCAAAATTGATATTTTAGCATTTTTCTTACATATGGGTAGATATCTTTCAGAATCCTTGCTTACTAGATTGAATTTAGGTCCCAAATGCCTAAAAGACATAGATCTAATTTTAATGGTTATATAGAATTACATAAAAGTCATATAGGATTCATAGATTATTAAATGTCAATTATCTCAGTTTAATCATTTTTTAATCGATCCGACTAAATTTTCCTACAGAAGGTCTAGAGAGGACCACCTGGTTCAAATATGCAAGTGTTATATACCAAATGAAAGCTCTTGATTAGCTGCAAATGAATATGCCAATAACTAAACATTTTGCATGTGCGACTTCCGAACCATTTTGTAAGGATGGGTCACATATTTGAAAACTGCGTGGCAATTCCCTCTGACCGTGCATACTGCATGGTGGTGTATGGTAGTGACAGCAGCACAGACAGACTATAGGTATATATTCAAACACAGAATAAAACACAGAAAGGCGATGAAACATGAAACACAGCACAGGGCTCAGGACTGACACCACAGCCAATCCCCCCCTCCCCCATGCACTGTTTAGGGTCTAGATTTCGCTCTACTACCACCTTATACCATCTGTTTTTCGGAAAACTGGCGAAAAAATAATAGACTTGCGGCAGGAATGGATTGAGAAACAGTGTTTTTTTAGGGGGAGGGGGGCTGGACCCACTTCCTGGACTGGCAAAAAATTGGCTGGATACTAGTTAGATATTAGAATGCAGCCCTGAAGGGACTTACACAAACTTTTAAAGCTATCACCTTACCTTAGTGATACTGTAGGCCTATATAACGATCTTTGAAGGACAAATAAGTATTTCCCAACCAAAAACCACACTGTTCCTCTATCTGAACTGAATATAACAATGTTTGGAGTCTAATACACCAAATTTGCGATACTATAGGCCTAAATGAGTAAGGGCAAATAACTAGTTCCCAAGCAGATTTGTCTGCAATTATGTAGCACATTCCATCATCTATTCATTTTGTTCAATGCTTCAACTCATATGTGCCATACCCTGAGCCATATGTGATGTATATCACACATTAAATCTTATATTTTATATACATGGTGAATAGTTGCTGCTGTTGATGCTTTTCTCTAAATCCCATCAAGAAGAGATGGTATACACTAAAAAATACTATTGTGCTTCTGCCTTCTGTTGATAATCCGCAAGTGACCGACTCCCCAAGTCGCACACTGAACTTGTAAGCTTCACACGAGCTCAAGTAGCTGAAGTGTAAGAGTAACTCACCTTAGCAACTATAGTGTGCATCAACCAACAGGCGTACCTCTTTATCACCAGGGCAATCCAGGGTTCCGTAGTAGGGATCATGTATGGTAAAAGATGAGGCCAACCGAATCCCTTAGAAAAAGACGTTCATGATTTCCTCTCCTGTCTGGTTTGAGTCAAGTCTTGTAGCTGGGTCAAGAAGCAAAGCCAAGGCTGTTTGGTGAATACCAGCATTTTGGAAATGAAAAGTCACCATGAGGAGGAGAGTAGGAGACTACCGGGAGTACTACTGGGTAGTGTACATTCTTGCCGAAGCTGACAGAGCAATAACTTGCATGGCTGTTGGCATAAATTGTAGATAAAGAAAGAAAACAGATAAATGGAAATACCAGGTAATTGGGTTTTAGTCCATAAGATACTTTTTAAGCATATGTTATGGCAGCATCATGAGCATTCATTTCTTGACCACACTGACTGAAGGTTTAGTTCATTTTCGTTCTGAGCTAACAAGAGAATGCCCTATAGACCCCTTTCCAATCCCATTAACTACTTGCATGTATCTGTATTCGAATCTTAGACATCACTTGCAATTTGCCTTTTCAATATGCTTACACAAGTGTATGCCTAAATGGGCAGAGATATGTGAAGGCGGGGGTGTTACAGGCACTGCTACCAATGTGGTTCAGACCCACGGGAGCATTATCAGTCAGTTCAGACAAATTGGGAGGTAATGTCGTCTCTAGAGTGAAGATTGTGTCTAAGGTCAAAGGTTCAAATGACAGATGTACATTAGGCCTATGCACTAGTACGAGCTTCGATGTCCAGGGACTATAGTCGAGGTATTCTCGAATTGAACCTCAGTTCCTTGTACACTGATTGGTTGCACCATTTCTCCAGATACGATGCACACTGAAACACCTTGTCCTTTGCCCTGTAAAAAGGATATTGAATGATGTATATGTAGGCCAGGTAAAGTTCAAACATGGTAATACGTGTTTTGCAAGCTATGCTCTGGTAAGGAGGATTTATTGAAACTCCTACACTGTGTGGTTCCTTATTGCATTATGTATGTATTATATGCAAGGTGACTTCCTTTATCTAGCTCACTGGCTTTATAGAATGTGTCTGAAGGACATTGTACAGACGACGAGCAGGTCAGAGTCAATCAGCCTCACACCATGGCAGTGCCTATGGTTAAACAATGTGGGAGGAATAATGTCATTAGTGTACATCTATGCTGTAAGAGGAAGGTAAGGTTGGGCAGTGGGCGGACAGTACAGTGGAATATGTGAGTGGGTAGAAGTGAAGGGGAGGGGGTATAGGAGTAGTATACATGTACAATTATTGTTAACTGGCAGATTAGGATTGTGTGATGGGGGGGGGGGGATGGCGACCATCTCCTACTTTACTCCACCATGACAGTTTTAAGTAAAATATGAATCCCTGTATAAAACAAAAGGAAATTATTTGGGAGCCCTATACTATTCCTATACATTCTTACAAGAGGATCTTTTAAGCCGCCATGCTATGGTGGAGTAAAGCAGGACTATAAGGTGATCTTTACTCTACCATGATCATGGGGGCTCTTTTACTCCACCATGCTATGGGGGGGGGATCTTTTAACTCCAACATAGCATGGTGGAGTAAAACAGGACTATAAGGGGATCTTTTACTCCACCATGCTATTGGAGAAAACAGGACTATCTTTTAAGTCTCCAATGTTGTCATCCATGTACATGTACTGCCCTCTAACTGCCCCCTCCCCCCAAAAAAAGCCAAGCCCCTTTTTTTTATATCTTTCCCCCCGGATTCCTTCCCCTTATATAATGGAGCTTGTCTCTATAAAGGATGCTTTCTTTATACTACTCCTGTTTTACTCCACCATGGCTGTGGTGGAGTAAAACAGGAGTAGTTTGCTAGCGTGGTGGAGTAAAACAGAGTAGTATATAAGGGGGAAAAATCCCTTATATAAAACAAACTTAAATCAGCAATGGGGGAAAACACACCCCTTAGGGAGAGGGGTTTCCTTGATGGGGCCCATATATAAAAAATAGGGGCTTGGCATTTTTTGTTGGGTATGAATTCTAGAAGCGAAGCTTTATTCATGTGACAGTCATGGTGGAGTAAAACAGGAGTAGTATATAAGGAAGAAAATCCCTTATATAAAACAAATTCAGCAATGGGGGAAAACAGCCTCCTCAGGGAGAGGGGTTTCCTGATGGGGCCCATATATAAAAAAAATAGGGGCTTGGCATTTTTTGGGGGTATGAATTCTAGAAGCAAAGCTTTATTCATGTGGCAGTCATGGTGGAGTAAAACAGGAGTAGTATGATGGTGTGGTGGAGTAAAAACAGGAGTAGTATATAAGGGAAAAAATCCCTTCCATAAAACAAACTTAAATCAGCAGTTGGGGGAAAACAGCCTCCTTTGGGAGAGGGTTTTTTCTGATGGGGCCCATATATAAGCAATAGGGGCTTGGCATTTTTGGGGGTGTGAATTCTAGAAGCGAAGCTTTATTCATGGTGGAGTAAAACAGGAATATAAGGGGATCTTTTACTCCACCATCCTATGGTGGGATTAAACAAGACTATACGGGGATCTTTTACTCTACCATGCTATGGTGGAGTAAAAGGTCTCCATACTATGGTGGAGTAAAACATGACTATAAGGGAATCTTTTACTCCACCATTTTATGGTGGAGTAAAAGATCTCCATACTATACTTTTACTCCACCATGGTATGGTGGAATATAATTGGGGGGGGGGGGGGCTATAATGGAATAAAGGGCAATTTCACTATTTTGTAATTAAATTTGTACTCATGGTTTTATAAATTTGTAGTCCTGGTTTTATACTTCTCCATATCTCATTGAGACAGTGATTGCCTTTATTCCATTACAGACCCCCCCCAACCACTGACCCTAGATTTTTTTTAAGTCACCACTCTGAGTAGCTATATTATGCCTTCATATTAGCCATGTACATGTTGGAAGGGGAGCTGTAATGGAATAACGGGTATTTTCATCATTAAAATTTTCATTATTGAATGTCTCTTTGGGACAATTATTGCCTTTATTCCATTACAGACCCACACCCCACACAGTGACCATTATTGTTGTAAGTATTGAGGGGATGACATTATGGGACAAAGTGCATTATCACTACTTACATGATATCAGATTCCCATTCATTTGTTCACTTCAGCTTCCACCTTTTACTATCAACCCAAGATTTAGCCTCTAAAGCAAAAGGGGCTATGCTTGGAGAAATTGCCTGGCCCTCCGAGAGACAAATGTTGACGCCGCTGGGGTTCCCGGGGTGCCCGGCCAAACGGGGGTTCTGGGGGTTCGATCAAGGATATATGCCAGATCTCTTCTGAATTTGAATTAGATTCAGATGAGATCATCTGAAACTTATGGAATCTTAAATGGAAGATTATTATTCAGATGAGATCTCATCTGAAAACAGTCGAAAGTGTGTGACAGCATGTTCCCACCACGTCCCTGAGGAACAGAGGCGGCGGGAATGTTTGTCTCCAGTGTGACGTCATTCTACTTCCGGCCAGGTAGAAATCCCCATAAGACACCCAGATGCACCTCTAAAGGTAGGGTCTGATGTTAAATTTCCCTGGTGGAGTAAAATAAGAGAATGCCGGGATGGCCTAGATGTGTGTAAATAGTGAACGGTTTTAAGAGTGTTGATATCAATGTCAAGGCAATGGCCAGTAGCATGTAACATCAAGTTTGCATTTGTAGTCAGCCTCAGGTCAACACTATACTATAGGCCAGGCATCGACTATAGCCAGCCTTTGTTGGCATCGCCGACAGCACAGTGCTTAAGTATAGGGGAGAGGCACTCAATGTGCCCAGTCAGCAAATTCCCAAGACAGTGACAGTGGTGGAAGATCGATGTGGTAGAATTCAGAGCTGCATTGATTGAGGGTGGACTTAATTTTATTGGGAAGGGGCGGTGATTGTCCGAGAGAGGCCTCCTCAGGGTCAGAGAGGACTGGGTTATGGTGGGCTGTGTGTAATGGACGTCTAATTTTCTTACTGATAGGGTTCTGTCATATGAGTCAAGAAAAGTCATGGACAAACTTGTGTTTCTGGTTTAAGTCAAATCTTCCCAGGGGGCATTCAAGAAATAGTCACAATTAGGCCTAAGGTATTTTTCTCTGAATATTATATTTTGATTTTATGACCTTTGGTATATATTTAATGGTTAGTCATATAGCCTTGGCGAAGGGGACGATGGGCTGCTGTAAAAGTAGTAACAATAAATCATGTGAATGGTCTGGATGGCTGGAGAACAATTCTACTGATAGCAAATTTCTATAACTGTTTAGCCCCCCCCCCAATCACGATATTGGCCCACTGGCAATGCTTACACGAACTGATAACCGAACGCTCTTATACTTTTGTCTTGGGTGATAAGGAGGGTTCTATGGAATATGTAGACGGTGCTTATCCGACACTTAGCATGGTTATTGACCAAAGTCAACCACACAAGGGGTTCTAGTCACGTCTAGGTCAAGTCCTATCACACAGGTCCTTATCATGGTCCGTGAGAATACCTTGGAAAGACATAGTGAAAGGCGATAACTTTATACACAGTCCTCTTATAATCGTGATATTGATCCGTTCAGGATAGTACGTAGACACATAACTGTTGGTCTTAGTGTTCTTGCATTTTAGATAAGTCGATTAATCTATTGAATGCTAAGTCTAGTTAGGAAAATAAAATGCCGATACTTAGTACAGGGTATAGTCAATTGGCTGCAAGGTATTTGTGCTGAATAGACCAATTCATCATATTCACACTTCACACTTGGTTCAAACACGTGCGATCCACTGGGCTCTACAATCTTAGAGCAGGTTTGTGGTGTATATACTGGCTACACTGCACAACGAGGTGTTTATCTCACTTATGCCACACTTGTCACCCACTCAAAACCATTCACAAAGTGGGTAATGAGGGAGGGTGTATGTGCTCAGTGGACCGCATCAACTTACAACAGCTATACACAATATATTACCTGTGCTTTTCCATTGTCTTTCCACCCAACTGTGGTATAAAGAAAGAATAGTGTTGGAAAGTATGACCACCATATTGCTTCAGCCATCTTGGTTAGTACTGCCCCCTGGTAGATATATAGTGATAAATTTGCTGCTTTATCACAAAAATGTATTTTCTCAATAAGATATGACCCACACATTTTCTTCCAGCATGTTGGGATTTAATAGATTTTTTGCTGCAGCATTTATTTTATCACTCTATTGTGATATAGAAAGCAAGGTTGTTGTTGTATTCGTACAGTATGCCTTAGCATGTAATTGTACTCACTTTACTTATAAGTAGGGTCAGTAAAATTACAGGGTAGGCCTTCAGCTGTGCCCCTGATTGAGTGAGTGTACCTTTAAGTCTACCTATATATACTCACAGGTCAACTCTATTAGGTGTACTCCTACTAGATTAACCAATCCAGTGAAAGCACAATTGTTTACCCATGTTAGGGCTATCCTCCACCCAATACAGGTAGGATCCTATGCAAATTAGCCATGTGTTTTCAGGTTCGCAGTATGTTGACACAAAGCAGGAGGTAGTCAAATCTATGTGCAAAGGAGATGGTCATTAATGAGTGACCAACACTCTTGTACTTACATTGTACCACACACTACTGAATAAGTACTTGGAGCTCAGTGAATCGCACGGGGGTTCAAATGAACCCTAATAACTGGGTAGGGCTACCTATGATATGTTGGCTATCCATATCTAATGTAGTTAGTACATAATATAGATCTCCCTTTACAGATGGGAATTAGTTATCAGATTACCTACGGTATCTGTTATACCGTGGTCTGATTTGTAGTTGGTTGGAGAGGTCATATCAGATATATGCCAAATCAAGGTATTAGTATATCAGTGCCACTTCAGATAACAGCTCACGACTTGATAAAAGACAATGAAGTAGAATATCACAAGTTACGTTAGGTGTCATTACTGCCTCCCTCTAGAATATGATTGACAGCTGCCTCTGATTGAATAATGACCAAGAAATTGGCTCAGAATTAGTTTCGTATTACATAATAATCTAATAAAAGTTTGTGCTCAGCTTCTCAGTATAAGCCATGGCAAATAGCTGCCAGTGATTGTTAGTTTATTTGCATTAGTATTGGAGAAAGGGCATGGCACTGTGAGGTGAAGTACTATATTTTCAGTTTTTACGCTATGTGAAATACTACACATACGTCATATACCCTGTCTGAGGATAAAACGTTAGATTCTATATAGAGAATTAAAGTTTTATTATCAGACTGGCTTCTGAGCTAAAGACAGGAATAGACAATAGGGAAAACAAGCATATTTAATTTAGGAAGCGTCTCATGCCAACTTTTCTTCTCTCATGGAATCTCATCTTGAGTCCCTATTCTTGTCAACAAAACATACACACTGCCTTTAATATCTATTCATCTACACAATGGGGATTGGCTAGAGATTTCTGCTTCTTCATATCCTTTCTTCATATCGATATTTATATCAGATCATTGCTCAACACTTAATTATGTCTCATGAAGATTGTGGACATGTGGAATGGTCTCTATTTACATGTGAGTGATGGGTGCCTGGATCTATTGCCACACAGTGCTATTCTCCTGATGCCTGTATGTTAATGCAGGCCTTTCTGTGTCTGTAATACCTTGTCTATTCATCACATAGGGGCTTATATAACTTCCAAAGGCCTGCAATACCCACACTAATGCATAATCAACTTACCTCTGAACTAATGACACTCCTCTCTCCATAGCCTTTTTACTTAGGTTCTCCTAACAACCATAGTTTCAAAACTATCGAGCTGTGGTTATAGATGAGCTGGAGCTTCAAGGTCAAAGGTCACTAACACTTTCAGGTTCTCTTCTCTTTAATGTATGTGGAGTCTTTGTCGGTTTCTGCTGCTGCAACTATTAAGTAAAAAATAAAACAACCCCTGTGCACACCTGGTTATGCAAGCAAATCTGCCTACTACCAAGAACCCTTGTGAACTTGTAAATTCTAATTAAGGCATTGCACAATTTGATTACATTAATTGCTTTAATGATTCCTTGTTGGTTGTGTCTTTGAGAATTGCTGCATCATTCTTAGATAACCAAGAATGCATGTGAAACTACTTAGAACTGTCTGTGATATTTGACTAATGATAGTGATAGTGAGTGAATAGAAATCACTGAGAATGTATTTTGTGTGCATATACAGATGTATATGCATACATAAGTATTTCTCTAAGTTAGATGAAAAGCATGTTCCACCAGGCCAATCAATATTTCCCCCATTCATTAAAAAGGAAAGAAAAATAGGAGAGGTGGGGGCATCAAGTCATTTTTAATCTTTAACTTGTTTAACCAGTTTGATAAGAATTTAATCTATATTAGTCCTTGTCGGGAAGACGTTGGCCTAGTGGAACTGCTATCGTAAGTAGTATATACTGAGCTATTGGATAAACTACACCTGATACACTTTATTCTATTAGAATTAATGTGTTATCATAGTTGCTTTAATCTATAACTTCACCCAGAGACTCTCATTCTCCCTTGATAGAGTCAAGATAAAACTTATCACATTAAATCATAGAAAAAATGCACTCTCTTCTTAATTACTGCCAATCTGTAACATATTGCTCTGCCTGATCAATTCTCATTGAATATTTTTTTCAGTCAGTCTGAAGTTGAAATATAATTCAGATGATTTGAACTGGAAAAGATTCGATGAAAATGTTCATAGATTGCAATAAATTGTCTACTAGTTTAAGTTCTCACAAGTCCTTTGTCTAACCAACAAATGACATAGAAAGGCGCTGATTGGATGCATGCTTGATTAGCTAATAACACTGTCGCCCCATATTACAGGAAATAAAGCACCTTCTGAAGTCGGTACGTACCCCACCTTTACCATGATATGTATTGTGGCAACACTCATTATTGTGTCCATATTGTACCCACCCAGCCTCCTATAGCGTCCACTCGCTGTGTGCTATCCATGTCCCAGTGCCGCCATGTATCGGTGTCAGCCCAGGCCTGTTGGTGCTACACCGACACTATATATCTCTTCACAATACATGTACACATGTTACACTGTATTGTGTTTATGTAGGTCCCCCATCTCTAATACTTTTTGTGCCCAATACATCGTTAATGATGATGCGCCCTGTGTGGATTACAAATAAGCCTTGCCATAATGTTGTGGGGTGGAAAGCGAACGCGTTCAACAGACTGAACCTGTTCGGGTTTTCGTGTGATTTTGTTTTACACATATGTTGTCGGTAATGTCATTTTTTAGTTTCACCAGGTCGGATGGATTTTATCACACAGGTTTCAGCAAATGAATTGTATGGTGTTTTCACGAGAACGAAGGCCAAGGCCACTCATCTTTTACAATGTTCTTGTCCAATAACAACACAGCGTATGGGTCACATGGTCAGGGACGCATGGTCAGAGCTGAGACTAAAGCAGCACTAGATCTTGGACAAAAAATAATTCCTGCACATGGCTGAGGTAACTTAATGGCCAACATTTCATTGTTTGGTGTGCTGTCTGCATTCACTCTGAGGGAGTTGTATTAACATTGTCATTTCACTCAAGTATTTTTTTGTACATGAACTCTGTATTTATGGGTTTGTATTCCCTCTTCCTTGTTGTTGAGATGAAATTATGGTCTTTACCTTGTCTACATCCATTTCCAATTCTGCTTAGGATGCAATGTAAAATACGAGCAGTGGACATTGTGTCTATCAAGCAAGAAAAAACAACTATATATGATTTACAGGTTATGCCATATATAGATAGATAACTAAAGGGGAAGGTTTTGGCATGCCATAAAAGTCCGGGGAGTATCTGGGAATTTGTTAACGCCATACACCCATGGGATCACCGTTAGTGGTTGTCTACTCTGTTCAAAATGGGGAGGCTCGTACCTATTAGTTTAGCCTGGGATTCTCTCTGCACACTACTGCCTACGCCCTTTAGAGGTATGTAATGGGTAGTGCATGGTACATAATACCATGCCAATCATTCATCTGACGTACCACCTGTGTTAAGAAGAAGACATCCTAACCAGGACAATGTACCTTCTTTAATATCATGTCATTTATAGAATTGAAAGTTGACGTGAAGTTGGCCTTCGAGTTGTGCCGCGAAGCCTACATATATATGTGTGTGTCAGAAAATAGCCTGACTTCTAAAGCAGACAGACTTAAACAATGTCCCACCCTACAAGAGTTACAACTGGTTTACTGTCACTGTTTGTCATTTTGTACCATCACGTTGGTGTATGAACTTGCGAGACAGGCACGTGAGTTGTCGTCGACTGCTTCCCCAACCCCATACTGTATACCGACTATTGTACAAACTCCCCAGCTACCCTGCCTCTGCTCCCTTAGGTCTCTCGCCCCATGCATATACCTGAATTATTTAGTAGACAGTATACGTAATAACATGCATATCAATATTGTAAAATACCATCTTCCCTTCAGCACTATACCGCGGCCTGTGTCCATGGCGGTGCGATTAGTTTAATCGCTATTGATTTAATTTTGTGGGTTTTTGTTGACGAATTTAGCTAATGACATGAGTGTTGTATTCAATCATACATGACTCACCAGGCCTTCTCTTATTTTCTGTTAGCTCTCGAAACTATTTTTTTCAGGCTCCTATTGCTGGTCAGACAAATGGGTAGTAGATTCTATCATTAAAACCCATATGATATACCCACTGGTATTGATTGCATAATGAATACATAAAGTTAAGTGAATCTAATGGTATCTTTTAGTAACAGTCAAACCTCATTAGCATTTTCAGTGTATGTTATTCATTTCAGAAGGCATCATGCATTGTTGAAAAGTTAAATAGCCGACAAAAAGTGCATAAACGCTTTTTTTCAACCCAGAGTGTTGCCAATGCCCATTGATATTTCCAAATATTGTTGGTGATTAGATGTTGTGGGAATGTTTGTGTATTGTGTATACTTTAGCAAAATCCAACAGAATACATTGATGGGGCATGAACTGTAAAGGATATTCACTTCCACAGAGGATGATACACATTACAAAGGTAAGTCCATAGATGCCTTTGAGTTTCAGAGATGACTAACATCTTCAACGATGACTATCACTATCGCTTATCCACAATAAAAACATGGTATAATACAAGCTTTGCATAGTCGTAACTCAAGAGAGAGCCTTGGGTTGTGGCTGAAATGACTGGAAGGCGGGTAAGCCAAAAGTAGTATCAAGGTCAGTTCTAGGGACATATGCTGAATTTAGGGTCGATCTTATCCCAATTCTTCTATACGCCATCTAGGACAAGTCTATTTTTGTTGCACCCTTTTAGTAAGATGCTAGGGACTGATAGGGATCGAGATGCTATTTGAGACTTCGGATATGTCGCCAGTTCTGGAGAAGGACCCCAGAGAGAATGTATGTAGCAGTCAATATAGGGAATTTGATTCAATTTGAACATGACGTATTGACTCAGGAGTAGCACATACCTTTCGATGAAAAGCCGTGCTTCTTTTGCTGATAATTGCCGAACCTAACTGTTATTCTGAATTTTAACAAAATGTTCAAGTATCAAATTTTTCTTATGAGAGAAATCATTGACAAATTGATTTGCCCATCTTACTTAGTCAGCAATCTCACAACAGTGAGATCTCTTGGCCTAAATGTTTACATGATAACCAAGAGGGAAGCCAATGACAAGTCAGACAATGTGGTCAAGGTACACTGAAAAAAGTCTTCCTGACAAAGTGACATGTATACCCATGTCAACTTGATTTGACACAGAGAGCACACATCATTGGGACATGTGCACATATGTCACCATGACAACTGTAGCACTCAGTAATCCTCATATATGATTTGACTTGCCTTAAAATGCCATGTCGTCTGTGAGTTGACTAGGGTCACGACCATGTCGAAGGCACTTGACATGTGATGGTTTGACATACATAATTGTTCTAGGATGAGGCAAACTACCATTTTGGTACCAGGATTAATCACTACCAACAGGTACTACCAACACTTGAAACATTTGATGTATCTGTGCCATTTTGTTTTCATGAAGAAAGGATCACTAAGGTCTGTAAATACTATCAACGAATGGTAGTGAATTCTATTTAATTGTTAAATTTGCATTTCTTATTGAATATCAAAATAGACACCCACAATCCTGAATTTTTCAACTGGAGAGGTTAGACACCTTGTGTGTGGGTCAGTGAAAATACCTAAAGATTGTATGCTAACCTACAGTCTATAATCTCAGTATCTTCATCACAATGAGAAAGATGGCATTGCCATGCACCTCCATGCCCTTGTCTTATGGACTGCATAATAATTATATAGGTCCTCAGCCAAGTAGAAGTTCTGTAGATAGGAAAACGTGCCTTAGTGTTGCAGGCCTGTGGGACTATGATATCCCCTGCCTTCTATTATAGGTCTGCCTTGATTGAACCATTTGTACATAGCTATTGACTGCTCTTGATTCTTACATAATTGTCTCACAGTATTACCTAGTACTTAGGTGAAGTGATCAGAGATATGTGACGTGTCTTCATTACGCATGTCAAGTGGAGTTGATGAACCAAATATGAGAGCATCAACCTCATTCGACATGCCTTCATACATGTCATGTGGGAGACAAATTGTGACCTGTGCCGTATGCATCAAAGCGATCAGTGTTCTTCTCTCTGTGTATCGTGGGATCACAGACTGCAAAGGGAGGGGACATTTGACCTCACCTTCCGGGTATAGATCTGAGTAGTACCCGGTAGAGCATAAACCTTCGTCAACCAACCAGAACCTAATCGATGAGGTTTAAACTTGTAACTCTTCTAAAGGTTTACTAGAGAAAATGTAGATAAATAATCAGGTGAAGGCCAGCCGTATGGTTGACACCTGCTGGTGTTGCCCCCGTGTGCAACGTGCCCCTACCTACCACCCCTGGTGCCAACTGGGGGCAACCGGAAATGAGAGGTGGACCCACTTCCTATTTTGTTATCATCAAGTTCATTGTCTCGACCTGATTAATGAATTATCATATAACTTGTTTTTTATGTCCAAATATGATAGTATACAAACTCTCATTATATGAGATAATAGATGAATTCTCTGCGCGATTAATGCAATTATTTTCAAAAGGACCTATTGTTTAAATTAGGAAAGGGCTAATCTGGTACACGTTTGCACTGTGGTAACCGAATACGACCAACCCCATCACAACCCAGACTTCGTTCCAAGAAGATGATGTAAAAAATGGGAGTGCTTCTTTTGGCATTATTGACTCTCCTTAAGTCTGTCTGCAGTTCATTCTCAAGACAGGGTAGTTGGGTCCATAGAAGATACCTGGCAGAGGGCCCCAGTGTAGATGTTGGCAGGGGGTTGCTCCTGTATCTTGTCTCCCAATCAATAGGGTGCTCTCTCAGAGGTCCGCACTGGCAGTTGGAATAAGCGGCTGGGATAGTCTTTGGCAGCCACTTACCACTGATTATATGAGGGACTTTACAAAATGTAGGAGACTGGGTTTAAATTAGTTTCTACCTCATTATTGTTTTTGCAATGAAATGAGGTGAGAAAATAGAATACATCAGGAAGAAAGTCTACGTGTATTCTTGGTTGGCAGTCTCCATGTGCCCCCCCCCCCAAAAAAAAAAAAAAAGAAAAGAAAAAAAAAAGAATTGACTTTGATTGGAACACTTCAGAAAGCCTGTTCCCTCTCATCTGCATGAGATGTGATGGCAGTTTGCCTAGTGCTCAATAGCTGTAAAAAAATAATGTTTTCTTGGCATCCATTAAAGCCAAGAAGCCTTTTATTTTGATCAATGATCACTCCGGTAGTGGGCAACTACATGTAGTAAAATATTTGTCGACCTGTCTACAAATGTAAAGGAATTTGCAAGCAGAAAATAGTGTATTATATTTTACAACCTACACCAATCCCCTGCTGGCTCTTCCACAAATGTTGCCCCTAATTAACCCGAAAGGAGTTACTAGAGCCGGGTAAAACCTAGGTCATTTTCAGTGCCTACTTCTGGTTGAAAAAACGATGAGAAAAAAACCAATTTCTTTTTGGCAAAATATGGGTCATATCAAACTTTTTTTTAATCTTGCTAATAGAACAATAATTAAATATGTTAGGCTTACCTTGATAGAGAGATTGTATTCTTATGTGCAGCAGGTTAGCTAGAATCTTTATCGAAACAGGTAAGGGTAGGGGGTGCATAATCCTCCATTGCAGTTAAGACGGTTGTGTCTCCAATGCGTAAGGCCCCATAGGAGGTGTGAATAATCAACTTTCCTGCGTTTTTGGACTGAGGTGGTGCAGACAATTGCATTTTGGGTAAAAAAATTGATCCGACGTTGATGAATTTGCCATCATTCGTATCGTGCGCGCACGCGAGATGTCGTTATTTCGGCACAAACATGGCGATATCAATTTTTTGTAAATTATAATATAGAAATGTGATGAAAAATTGCCAAAGTATATGATTTGAATCGATATGTATTATTAAAAATATTAAAAAAATTACATTTTCGCCCTGTCGTTAATTCACATCACAAAGCCGTGGACGTGCAAATTGACCCAAATAACCATGGAAATTGGGTTGGGCATGCGCAGATAGAACCAAAATCCAACATGGCGGACAGCGAGACGATCGACTCATGGTGCCATCGAAACTGCTGGATTATAACAAAATGGAAGAGAATGTCAGTGTCCCATGCCTTTTTATGGTTAATCTGTTTCCTTATTCAACGCCTGCTGATATTGTGCAATGCTTAACTCGCCAGGAGAGGAGTTATTCGCCAAAGAAACATGCGAGCGATAATGGGAGTATTCTCCATAGGCTTAACCATTGACAGTGATAATGCTCGAAGAAAACATGAGGTTAGTATCAGAAGGGACCTAAAAGAAGAGATTAAATGCCCTTTCGGGTTACTTGCATTGCAAAATGCTGTCCTATATTTATATTTCTGGGTTTGGGTCCAAAACCGATGACACCATCATACCCCACGGGACACGAACTCGACAAAAAAGGGAAGTTTCTCCCTAATTACTTCCTGATTAGGAAATTAAGACTGGAGATTGAAGACAAAGTCTTTTTTCTGAAACACTGAGACGTGGTGTAAGTGGATTTGGATACAAGAGCACCAGGTGCCTGGTCTTGACTGGTATCAAAGAGAGGGGCGTGATTTGGGTTTGTGTTTTCAATTTGGAGGCCTTATTAGCACATATATATATACTCCATGTTTCACAGTGGTTTCATCGTCACCATGAGGGATATTGTTTGTCACTGACATTAGAAGTCGTGTAACCATAACGTTCTCCATCCTCCAGTGGTATGCTCATCAACTCTCAACATGGTACGGCCCTCAAAGGTCCCTGTCCTAAGATAAGTCTTTGATGCTATGTTCGGTTTTATCTGTGAGAGGATAATAGGACGAGAAATGATATCGGGTCGATTTTTAGTATAGTTTACTTTAATAATCTACCCTAATAGGAAACGTTTGCGCAATGCATATGCACCTTATACAAGTCAATTGATAGTTTAAAAATGATTAGATGAGTAATAATACAGTGTACTAAGCTAGGTATATCCTGGCAGTAGTCTGGCAACAGTTGTCATCTAGTCAGTGCAGAAATCTTAGGTCGACTGAAGGTCACATTTAGTGCGCACATCGACATACATAATATGAGACGGTTTGGCTGCTGCAGTGTTCGATACACCCCGCGAAGAACTACCTGCATTGTCTCCGACATCAAAAGGGTAAGGCGGCCACACCCAGTGCACAGTACAATATCTGTACACATGTACACACAGAAAGGGACCCAGCCCTCAACAGGATTGTATTTCTTGGTGTTAATGCAAAAATAAACCCCTCTGGGCAAGAGTGGTCATTATCGATAGTACCATAGATATAGGAATAAAGATAGTGTTTCTTAAGAAACACATATATAAGAAACACATATATAATATTATATCACCAAGTGAGTGCTCTCATCGAGTAGCATAAACAGAAACAACACAGGCCTGTTTTAACCTGGGTATTTTCGAGAAAAAAACAACAACAACAAAACAAATGATGCCCCAGTATCATATAATTTGATATACAATATGTACCTAGATATTCACATATCAGACATGTCTTTGATAAGGGAGTCTTCTGTTTGACAAAAGGAATCTCAGCTATGTATCCCAGCCTTGTATTCTGATAGGGATATGCATGAGAAAACAAAATACACCCTATAGTCCAAAAGGTCTGATACATGTACACTATCAGGGAACTTTCTATATCTTACCTGCAATATGATGGGGTTGGCACAGCCTATGTATGGTTAATAATGTTGTTTTCTAGTAAGGTAAGCGACCTACACATGAGTATGAAAGCCATTGTTGATCATGGCCAGATCAAACCATGTAGGTTTCGTCTGCAGTTAGCCTTATCGGTATCTTCTATCTATACTATTCACCTTTGCTATCTACTATAGCATAGATGAACGGCGACAACAACCACATTAGAAACAACCTTTCTTCATGGGTTATTCACACTACAGTGTTGGTAGTGAACAGATTATGCCATTACAGGGTAATATTTACTTCAGTTATACATAAAATGGTGACTATATGGCTGGGATATCTCTCCCTGGACCCAGTCTGATGAGGAGATTGGTGGCTGTAGACAGACAACAAGATG
Organism: Acholoe squamosa; assembly: GCA_949317995.1. Classification (NCBI taxonomy): domain Eukaryota; kingdom Metazoa; phylum Annelida; class Polychaeta; order Phyllodocida; family Polynoidae; genus Acholoe; species Acholoe squamosa. Next base: position 31,868,319 of record OX439039.1, on the reverse strand, counting down.
GCTGCATGGCGGTACAAATCGTCGATACAGCCAAAACCCGCTGTGCATAGATCTAGTCTTGGGAGACGCGGCAAGCGCTGATAAGTCATCCAATCAATGATGCAGCCAGGCAGCCCCCAGCCGTTAATAACTGTCAGTCAAATGGGATGGTTTAATCGGAAACTGTCAACGCCAGATCCCGCGGGCATCCTAAGATGCTTATGGCATGCCGAGACTGATGCACGACTAGTACTTCCAATAGAGTTACTTACACAGATTTGAACATCTATCTGATGTCTTGTCATTGTACATAAGTCCTGCTGCTTATCATGTATTACAGTCAACGACTGTACCATGAGAGGAAGGCTAGTGAGGAAGGGAGTGATTTCCCTGTTTAGTGCCATGTTAAAATATGCAGCAGTTAAAAATTGCATGAGTGTAATGTTCTTGTCCCATGTCGACGACAAATCTAAAACGTAATGAATATTTATGAATCAAGAGCAAACAAAGTAGGGCGCTTCACCCATCAGACGAAAAGAAAACAGAGAAAAGGGAGAATTGCTAAATAATTCTTCAGAAGGATTTCTTATCGCTTGATTTGATTGATGATCATCACTTGTTGGCTGCAATAGGGATCATTCTAGACATAACATTTGTCTTTATTGGTCCTTTGATATCAGACTGTCTTTGATATTACCTTGATCTTAATGAGGGAAATTCAACAGTCGCAATTTTTAAATAGAAAGAGATCGGAGGTGGAGGGTATTATACGCTGGATTAACAGTAAGTTAACAGGTAATAAAGGAAACCCTGCATATATTGTACCACTATACATGCCCTGGATGTTGTGCAAATAGTGGAGGTCCAAAGAGCGGTTTATAGCAGGGGCACAAAAGAAAGCGTCCGCATATAGGTTGGCCCAACAATCGATTTAAACCCTGCGATTTATAACGGCGAATCGTGATGTAACCCCAGGACAAATGTGGTAGGTAATTCAGAGTAAGATAAGTGAAGGCAATACTGGTAAATCAGATTTAGAAGTCTCTGAATGCACACAACAGCTGGGTACACATGGGGTTAGTGGATACGTGTACATGCATACATACATGTAGGTAGAGCCTACGAGGGGTGTCGGAATAAGGGAGGCTTTGGTGGGCATGCACCCCCGCCACACCCACACATGGGCTGTGTCAGAAATAATTATGTATTTGCCCCCCCCTCCGAAAAAAAACAAGCAAATTTGGAAACCAGGATACACGTTTTGAACTCAACCATTTACTCACAGATTAACGCTGAAAAGAAGAAATTATTTCGAGATAAAAAAAAGTGCTTCTATAGTATCAAACTGCCTGAAATACCCACTGACATTTCGAATTATAGTTATAAGAAGTAACCATTTCCTTCAGAGTAATTCTTAGATTCAGATACTAGTGAGTTTGCTGGTGGGTTGTGCCAGATTGTTTAATTATGTAGACCAATGAGGTATAGCCATGAGTAAAGCTAAGAGATGTAGGACGTCTGCTCGGCAACTTTTATTTATTTGGTCGGAGACTGGTTTGATGGCTTATTAGTCCTCTGCTTGGACCTATGGATAAGTGTAGGAGATTCAGGGTAGTAGATATCAATCAGGGCAATATCATACAATGACAAAGCAATATGTATATATGAGGAATGCAATGAAAATATGCTTTGTTTAGTTAATACCCTATCTAACTGATTTCTATAACAAGATCTAACATTTTGCCACAGGTCCCCTGGTTCCTATTTCACAAGGCAACAGGTGGGTCTAGCCATATACGTCATTTTCTAACCAGTCATCTTTGCTGGCACTACTCATTTATCACTCCGGTAAGTCAGCTCAGTCTCATGGCATTTAGCCTGCCGTAAATACCAAGATGAAAGTCCCTGCTACCAGATATTAATCCCCTTCCTGCCTCCCTATCCTCCACAGGAAGGTGCCTGCATGCCCACCCATTTACATCCAAGCAGACACCAGACAGGTGCGCTTAGGACAACTTACATTACACCCCACCTCCTTAACCCACCACACCACTCCCCATCCAGCAGTGCCGCAGATTTCCCGCCCCCAGGAGGGTCACATATTTAGGTAGGGAGTTGCCAGGTTCGTGGTGCTTATCTTATTACTCACTGCACTAATTGCAGCTCCTCCCTTGCTGTCATTTGTCACTGTGCAGCAACCTGCACCAGTTCTACCTTGCAGGGTCGGATCCAGGATCTGGAAAAGGGGGGTGGGCGGCTCTAAAAGAGGGGAACCCCCTATTTCTGAGCAAATTTTGGGGGCCAAAATATCTAATTAAACTCTTAAGTACTGGGAAAGGGGGGGGGGATTTCCCTTGCCGCCCCCCAACCCTATTACAGTATATGCAATTCTAGGCCCTTTCACCGATCTCTCGTTTCTCTTCAATCGCTTATCCTGCTGCTACCCCTCTTTCAAACAGGTAGTGGCTACCAAGATACTGCCTGCATTAACACCCTCTGTGCAGGCCTATATTAGAATTATTGGAAGCGGACGCGGGTAATGTCTGTTTGGGAAGACGGGATCCTTTCCCATTGGAGGGGGTGTGCAGGTAAAGGGGGAGGCGATCAAACAGGCTGGTGTTAAGCATGCTTCCTGGTGGCAGGCGTGGTGCAGTAGAATTTATAGTAATGCGGCCCATGTTGACAGCAGCAATCAATAGATCGTTCCTTGGGTGTGGGGATGAGGGGGGCAGCTCGGCGTGGGGAGCAGCTCAGTGTTAGAAGGCGGGAGAAGATAGCAATTGTGCCTGGCATCTACATGCTGAGGTGGTAGCACTGCTCACTAGTGCTACGTATAACCAAACCTTACTACTGACCCTCTCTGCAGCTAGTTGAATGAGAGGAAAGTGTAGATTGGAGCTGGGATAAACTCCTGTTATGCAACAAATTGTAAAGACATCAATCCATCCTATCAGAAAAGCGAGTCTGGTGGCTTAGACGTTTTTGGCAATATAGAATACTCTAAGGAAAAAGGCATAAACCGTATATTCGAGTCAGGCAATAGCCCTCCCAGTTAGGTCCTACCCCGCCCACAAATCGCTTATTTCCAACACCCCTCAGCTCCCACCCATCTCGTCTATGCTAACCGCCTATTCATGCATTGGCAGGATTATTAATTCACCACAGACCACGGCAGCTGTTGGTTCCCATACCCCATCCTTTATCACATCATCTCCTCAAACACATTACCCCTAAAACATCCCAATTACATTTATTATCGCTCACGTGTTTTAGTGTGCTGTGGCATTATGAGTCATACATGTTAAGTACAGATCTTGTGATTCCCTTATGATTATTCCCATGAAGGTAGGGATGCGAAGTAAAGGAATGTGGTGATTTTCAAAAATCAGTGGTTCCAGGTGTCTTTGTTGCCTTAATGAGCCATAGGTGGGTGTGATATTCACAAACCAATCCGAAGGAGCTGGACCAGGTAAATCTCATTAAAAGCAGTTCATTGAGGTATGCTTGGGCTCAAATGAAATTAAAATTACAACCAGAAACATTGGAAAAGATGAGTACCACCATGCCTGTCAAACCTTACGCTATTACGCTGTCAATAGGGTAAGTAGTACATGAAAAGTGCGATTTGGTCCAGGCAACCATGAGGCGTATCAACCTTTACAAAGCAATGTATTTCAATCAAACTCTGATTAGTAGCATGAGAAAAGTATGTCTAATGTAATACAAGCTTAGAACAAAGGGTTTCAATAGAACACCTATGGTATACCTCTGAGGGGGTGCGGGTCTGGGTTGAGGGATCCAGCTGTGCTACACAAGCAGTGTGGCCCACGGTGTGCTGAGGGTCTAACCCCGCGCCAAGGTATGATTGATATCCATGCAAATATTTACTTTCCAAATCTCTGGCTGCTTATTCACATGTTAGTTTTCCATATTAAGTCGCCGACTCAGACTTTACACGACCTCAGCAATCACTCCCCTACATTCACGTGCAGCGCTTGCAAGCCTTTCTCCCCTTTTTATTTCACGCAGAAGTGTTTTTATTTTTGTTCGCTGTGACTTAAGTGGTAATACTGTTGCTGCCGTTCGCCAGGGGGATCGTTTTGGTGGTGTGTTTTCTTTGTGTGTGTGCTGCGGGCACGAACGAGCCGTCACTGGGCATACTGACAACCTCTGGGTGTGAGAGGGGCTCGCTCTCTGTAATTGCTTGTTAATATTAAACAGGAAAGTTGGAAATTACCCTAGGCTGCCATATTATTTGTACCAGTCTTCGAGCTCATTTTTTACAGACTAGAATAGCCTTTTGGAAGAAGATACGTGTCTATGATGACATTGTAGTATCTTAACTTCAACCTATACAAGTATCTGAATCGTTATCAGTTGCAGTGACATGTTTGACGGGAGGGAAATCCTACCGCAGTCATCTAAACAGTAGAAATGCATTTCGATTTTACTTGCTTCAATTTCCTCGATACAGTGCACATTTCAAGTAATCGCCTTTTACTTGGTTTAAAGCATAATTTAAACAGAGTCTGTTAAAGAGATGGTATGGATGGGAAACGTATCGTACGAGTGGTAAATGATAGAGTCGTGTAGTACCCCCAGTCCTTTCGCAGTATAGAAAAAAGAAAACAAAGCTTTTCGACTTTTTGTCTAAGATCATTCGGGAGCTAAAGGTTTTCAATTTGTGGAGGCTGCCATTACAGAACTTCCTGCTCCTTAAACAATACGCAGGGGAATACTCTTTTTAAAACAATAATTACGGTTGAACAAAGCACTTTTAATGTACAATCAATACCATGCGTTTTAGCTTTCTCTAAATCGTCTTTTAAATATAGGCTTCAAGAGACATGGTAAGAGGCTAGTAATGTATCTACATTATGTATAAGGCATCTGCATATATCTATACGATATTGTGGGACTAGATATCATTTCCTCATGGTTCTATCTTTTGTTCATATTCTCTGCAGAAATCTGTGTGATGTCCATATTTACATCAATGGCCTTTTTAATGGTCGCTGCATGTGCAAGCTGCACCTCCAGCTAGCCTATCATATGGAGAAGCATTGTACGTAGTCGTTATCAAAGCGTATATGAAGTACAGGCTCTGCTGTTTCTGTGCATTTCATTACGTCTTTTGATTCGCCAAATGAAAGGCGTCCGCACGAGAAAAAATTGTTAATGCACGTAGGAAATACTTCATTGCTTTGCCTTGTCATTAGTCTTGGACTGGACATGGACGGCCTAGGCTGTTTCTACACGTCGATACCGTGATCAATATCATTAGGGACACAGAGCACATCGGGAATTTAAACCCCACTGTCTGGTGCTTCCCTTTCTCATCACTGTCTAGCCCACCTGCAGGGTGTCAGGTTTCCCATTGATAGGCACTCTGAACTAGAGGCATTGGGGAGGATTTTTTATATGGGGGCTGGAAGAAAAGAATATGGGGAATAGTAGAAAATAAAGGTCATGTTTTGATATTGAGAAGTATTTTAAAAGTATATGGACAAGAAACGGAAAGACAGAGGGATGAGGTTTGGAGATCAGAATAGAAGAAGTTGGGAAAAAGATGAATTGATATACCAGATTAAGTAACCATCTTCAAGTTGAAGGTAGCTAGTAGGGCCATAGCCTAATTGGGTCTAATGTCACAAGGATTGAAAGAAGGGAGAGTAAGTTGCCTCCTCCTCCCCTGTCCCCATTACCCCGTGATAAGGGGATGAAGGCGGTAGACCTGGCATTAGGAGGTATTTATGATTGAGATGTATGAGAATGGTATGAGGGGTCAGAGTGGCTCGGGGCAGGTAGTGCTCAGCGGTGTGAGATGGATGGAAATACCCCTGCCTATGGGGGAATGGAGGCTGGGGTGGCCATATTTCATAAGGCAGGGAGGCCTCTAGCATAAAGAAGGCTATTTTCAATATGGCACTTATTGCTGAAAGCAGTGGCCTGTAAGATAATTGACATTTAAGGTGATTACAAAGGTAGCAATGCTCTCACCTTTCCAGATCTCTAGTCTATAGCACCTCCCCCCACCCACCTATACACACATCCCTCACCATCAGTCAATCAAGTCTACTGTGCACGCTTAACTGTACCGTTGTATTTGGTATTTGTGTCGGTGCATTTTCTAATCTAATCTGATGTCTTCTTTCCTGTCCTCCGCTACAACGTACTGTTTGCCTGTCCCATCACGCCCACAGTCCTCTTTCCCCTTTTACACATGCTATCAGACTTCTTCACCTTTAACCACACTAATCTGTCCTAGGGTCTGTTCCACACTACCTACATTTCTCTCTCTCCATCATCTTTCCCTTTCCTGATCCAATTTTAGTAACGGTTCTCCTGCTGTACCTCCGCGTGTTCCATTTGCTTGCTTATCAATACATTCCACCTGTATGTCTTTTCTCTCTGAATCCTATCCTCTTTCCCCTAAGCTAACCTCACATCCCCTTAACCGGCCCCCTCCCTCCCCATCCGTGCCCTCACCACTGCTTCCTACCACATCCCATGAACATGGGGCACCGTTATCAAGACTATCACGCACACCCCAATAGACTCACACACACGCACATTCCCAGGGGCCCTGGAGGAGGCACCTGCTACAGATGCTACATGTGTGGGGCCGATCTCCTGTGGGTTGGAGGATGGCTTGTGTGGAGGATGCTATTGAAGGCTTTTATCAGTTATCTTAGGGTGGGTACCATGATGGGCCTCGCGTGAGGCGGTCTAGTGTTCAGGTTGTTACCTCATACGTGTAAGGTCGGTAGTTTTAAATCCCATCTGGGCCAGAGGATAGCCTCACGAAAGTAATGTTTACGTACTCTCAGACTTACTCCTAGCATTAGAGTAAACACGCACATCTAGGTCAGGATACTTATGGTATAGACTTTGGTGAATTTTATGTTGCTACTTTAGATGGACTTAAGTGGGAAGCCGACCAATAAAGAGGATATATCACGGGCAGAAGCTTTTGGGGACAAGGCGACAAAGTGTGATAGACAGTGGCACATAGGTGTAGGATAATATAATATGGTTCAGGAAGCCATGGCCCCTATATATAGACAGGACAGCATACGTGATTCTCGGTCGGTGGCTGTAACCATCCTCTTCCCGATACCATTTCAGTACGTAGTCAGCGGTAATGAATCAAATAAAATCAAAGGCAAAAGAATCTCGGTGTGCAAATAGAATTAAGGTATCTGGTCACTTCGATGACTGTTTGACATGGATGGATCAGGATACATGTGTTGGGTGTATATCTTTATGTAGCAGTTCCATGTCAGAGAACTCTGAGGATTAGTCTCCTGAGCTGAACAACAATGATCAGTGTGTGCCTAGGAATAAGATGAAGCTGTAAACTAATGCTGGGTACTTAAAGTGATTTAAATGCTTCCTTTGTAAGCCTCATAGGGTCAGATGGATACCTGAGCTAAAGCATGGTAATAAAGATACCCATTTGACAAAATATATGAAGGATCCGTGAAAGATAGAGTAATAGGGTTATGGGGATCAGGCTATGTATTATAGGCTAGTATCTGAATCAGCTAACCCTATACTGAATCAAACACACACACTCTATTCAGACTATAAATACTACACACAGGAAGGAGATGAAAAATGCTGAAATCCCTGTAGAACAGCAGGTGAAAAGAACATAACAGTGGTATGTAGAAGTGAGCTGAGTATTTCAGACAGGTGAGGGTAAAGGTGGGGTAGGTAGGTACAGTCAGGTAGCGTGGGAACTAGGTCTCCAGGTGGGAGCAAAGGAAGTGGAATAAGGTGCCGTAAGAATAGAGACATTGGAATGTATGACCAACTAGTTTTTAACAAAATGAGGAAGAACAGAAGGCAGAAGGGAGTAACTAGTCTTGGCTCCAGAATGTAGAAATTGCGGAAGGGACTGGAGGCATTCGGTTTGGTATACGCCTTCTAGGAGAAGAAACCCTTTGCCAAAACATGTTTCTCTTTAAGTCTTCATATGCTGGGTTCAGGTACAAAGACTTGCGGTATTTAACCTTAATTTTACATCATTCTAAACCCACTAAAGAGACTTGCTGAGAGATAAGGGACCACCCACAACCGCCATGTACCATGAGGCAGCTAGGATATCACAACTAAGATTGCAGGCACCTATACCAGACCTAGTGTACTATAAACGATACCAGGCGCTGCCTAGTGAAGGATAAATATAAATCATCCGGTTTAGATGCCTGTGTGTGATGGGGAGGTACACTGTGGTTAACACTGCAATTGTGAGGATGTCAGGGAACATCAGCACACGGCACCACCTTGGTACTGATCCCTGGAGAGTTGCAGCCTGGAACCACTCTTCCGCAATACAAAGATTTACCAGTACAGTATACCAGGCAAGAGCCAGACTAACGCAAGAGAGCACATATCACTACGATCATATGTTACTTCTATGCTGAGTCGGCTGAAGAAAGTCAAGAGTAGCTCTGTAGTGGGCAGGTGCTCCTCATGCATATCTAGACACAGCTGGCATTTTGAGCCTTACGGGGCATGTCAAAATCTAGGATTATCAGGTAGAGTTTCATCATCATCAAATAGACCAAAGTTGATCAAAATGGATAGATGCATGCATCTGACAACTATTTTGATAATAGGGACCAAAAATGAGTTGGGAATTAGAAGATGGTAGGATAAGTAAGATTAAAAGCTACATATGAAGTGGATCCAGCAAAACAAGCATACTACCTAAAGAGCTAGTATATGGACCGAATTCAATTGAAGAACAGGAACTACATATTATGACAGCTTTATCCTCGAATCCTTAGGAGTAATTGGGGGAACTGTGATTTGTAGTACAAGGGTATGCAGCTCCTTTCCAACACCATATGTAGCAGCTATAAGTTATTTGTAAGAGAGCCAAGCTGAACATAATCGAATATAATTCGGTATTGGATATCAAGTAGAAATCGTAACCTGTGCTGCCTGTATCACTTCATGTCCTTCAGTCAGGGTTGGCATAAAGCCGCCAAAAGAACACATGTACCCTTACTATCACCAATATGCCTTGCTGTGCTTTTTGGTTGATAAGCTATTTTCGCCGCACACACCTGCAGGGGAGGCCAGGTGGGGGGTATGAGACCCCTGGGACCATCTAGACTAGATGACTCCTCCTGATGAGCTACTCACCACGCTGCTCGCGTCACCAAGCAAAATGAGACAACGCCACAGGGTGACCGCCGCACGCCGTAGGGTTTACCCAATAGGTCCATATACATCAATAATAAACAACCCACAGCTAAGGGTTGTCTACTTTACCAAGTGGAAGACCACCAGAAGGCCAGCAGAGGATGCAATGGCTTTGGCTCTTGACGGTTTGACAAATGATGAGCGATGTATATATGGATGAGTGGCTATATGATTTTTGTGATATGGAATTGGGTAATACACTGTAGTGATCATGGAGGTATGATATACAGCCCCTGGTTCTGTGGTTGCCTTATCTAGCATGCTGAAGACCAACATGGTGTACATAATATCTCAGTTCTTATTGAGGCTGATTACTGCAGACAGCTTATAATGAATGAGATGACTGATATATGGATGGCCAGTTGGGGGAATTGATAGGTCCTATACGTAACCCATGGCCGCACGTTTGTTGGCCTGCCAAACAAGACCAACGCTATACTGTTTCCTGACTCTTGGCGAGGCAGTTGACAAAAGATCTGTCTGAAATCACTGATTCTATATCATAGAATGATCGCTCTGAAACCATGCTGATAATGGGGGAATGCTGGTTGCAATTGTCAATACTCATTAGCAATATATATCCAATACCGAATTATATTCGATTATGGTATAATGGTATCCAAAGCCTGCCTGTTCAGCTCACAGTCTGAGTAGGCCACACCTGAATACAGGCATCAGCTATCCTCTCGCATGAATGTAGATTGGCATGTCTGACTTTGGGTAACCTATTACACCCGTTTTCCGACAGACAAGGCTAAACCGTGATATATATTAGGAAATAACTTGACTTATGTGTTAATGCCAAATAACTGTTGAATCTAGCAGGCACATTTTAGTATATTAACCATTTTATTTAGTCAGTCCTCACAGCAGGACTTTCAATATCCTTTTCAACTGTGTATCCCCCTCTATCATGGATGTTTTTTTCTTCATTATCCATGTTCGAGATTTTGTTGTCTATAGCTTTGCCGTGTAGACCTAGCTAGCCTGAGTCATAAGAACTATTCCCCTGATTAAATTGCTGTTAGTGTCGATCCATGGGTATTGGATATTAGGTAAGCAGTTAGTGCGTAATGATGATTATGCCCCAGTACTCAGACTCATGGAACATTATTTTTCACCATGCAACATGTTGTTTTTTTCTTTCTTTTTAACTCGGAAGAGTTATAGGAGCCATCACGGATTAAGGCATTTCAGACACCTCAAAATTAGGGCTAAATTTCACATTGATCATCAAATAAAATGGTATTCCCAGTGCAAATTGATAAAGATTTTGTGGTGCCCATGTAGCCTGGAATGTATAGATCATAGAGGTATATAATGCTGTACAGAAAATGGTTTAGATAAGATGATATCAGACAATACTGGGGACAAGACAGTAGTGAATGCATACCTGTCATCACTGTAAGGGGACGCTTCTCTGCTACAATGTTAAAGTATATGCATTCCACTTGGAAACCTTTGTTTACTTTTTGTAAACCTTTTTTTTCCCGCCCTTTTGTGCTGATGTCACCACCAACATAGCCAGGCCCATTGATTGATCTGCCTTCTCCCTACAGGAGTGCATTGTTTGTTTATGGAGATGGCTTATGGACACCTTTTGCCCAACTTATGGCAGCCATAAGTCAAGTTATGGACTTGTGGGGTTTTCAAATAATTTATGAAAATCAACAATCATAGTGCAATTAACTATGCCATAGGGACTAAACATAGTAATTCCAACTTTCCCATGCAATAATATTGTGTTATATAGCTTAGATGACAGGAGTTTGGCCCCACAAACCACACCTCCTCTTCCGAGTTACATGTGACTAAGGCGCATTCCTCTGGTTTTTATTAATATTTTTTTTGGGTGGGGGGTGTAGGGTGGGAAGGGGGTTTGGGGTGTGAGAAGAGTGTCTAGAAAGATCATTTCATTATACATGTTGTTCCGATGACAGTCAATTGGCCCCAGATTGTATCATAGGCTCGTTGGATTGATAGGATTGCGCTGGTCTTTATTTCAGCCTCGGACGTGCCGTTTCGCAGAAGTACCCCGAACTGATGAAACTGGTGGAACCAGTCTCTCATTAAAATGGGGATATGTAAATCTAACCAAAAAATCGAGCCCAGAATACTCCAGGAGGACTAAGGAAAAGCACCGATTATTCAGAACAGATTGCTAAATATAGAGAATGAGGACAGAGCGGAGGCAGGGGGTGTATAGAACTGAGCTATGGAGGACACTGAACAATGTAAATGGGGATGCAGAAGGATGAGCAAGTAGCTATGGTGAACAGAGAGATCATCAAAGAGAATGCGATCCATAGGCAGGTGCGCGATTTCATAAGGTTTCAGGTGCATTCCTAGGTGGAAAACCGGTGCATTTGTGTATAACAAAGGATGGATTTTAATCTTGTCGGCTAAGACATGCCCTTGCAGAAAAGGACGTTCAGAGCATTTAGATGCTGCTCTCTTTTTGTCAAGAACGCCATATGACATGATTCTTTTTACATGGAGGGGGACATTTTCTAATGTGGCGCCCCATAGAGCGATATCCTGCAGTGTGTAAGGGTTAGCTGCGGCCAGGGGTAGAGTCTGATGATGAGGGCCTGGGAGCAGATGGAAGCAACTCTGAGCTGCTCAGTAGCAGCAGTAGGAGGTATGGAGGGTGGGGGTGGTTTGTTTTGGAGGCTGGTTGTTGGGTGTATGGAAGGAGTGAGGTGTGCGGGAAGCAGGAAGGCAGTGTAGCAGTGGTTGAGACTAGTATACCTGGCAAGGTGCCAAATGTTTGTGTTGTGGGTGTATGTATGAGCAGCGGGTGCAGATTAGAAGCAGGGGAGGGGGGGATGGAAAGACCACAGAAAGGGAGGGAATGTTGATAAGTGGAGCAGGGTAGGGATGTAAAGATATATCAGGTAGGCGGATAGCAGGAAGTAAAATAGAAATAATGTAAGGGAATGGACTGTAATGGTACTGAAGCAAAGAAGTGAAGAGAAACAAGGGAGTGGGAAGGAGGTATCGGTATCGTAGCTATTGAGCGTTATAGGCATGATAACTTACCGCAGTAACGGCTAGTCTATATACGTGGCGTGGAGGCTGGGATTTGACTTTGAAAGCCAATGTAAAGTATTACAACGAAAACCAAGAATGACAGACAGCCAGTCACTCAAAGAGAAAAATTATATATAGGGACAGAGAGAGGGAAAGTGGAGAAAAGGAAGATAACTGTGTTATCGTCTCACTCTCGTGGTGGTATGGTGTAGCTTTGGTTAGGTAGCAGCTTTCATACACAGCAGTGTGTAGCTATTTGGTCATCCACTCCACTTCCTGTACATATATATCTGTAGAGGTCGGCGAAAACATACTTGGAAACACCAGGTTTCGAACCCGGTACCTCTCAACTTGCAAGCAAGTGCTCTACCACTGAGCTACATCCCCAGACCTGACGTTCTCTACCTTCCACCTACATTTGGATCGGTATGACACAAGGGGGCAGTGTTCACTGGCTGACCAGCCCCTAGGGGCTGGTGCAACTGAAATGGGGACAGATAGCATACCGCCATGGACTCACAGCCAGAGCTGGCCCCTACACTCCTCCCCACCAGCTTCAGCTAACCCTACTCCTCCAACCCAACCTCCAGCAGGTGACTAGTTTACCCCTAGCAGGTTGAAGCGTTAACTGTGTCATACCGGCCCAGCCACCAAGTTCCATAGCCCCCCTTACACGGGCAGGGCCACTCTGTGTTTCAACCAATGTAGAGGTCGGCGAAAACGTACTTGGAAACACCGGGTTTCGAACCCGGTACCTCTCAACTTACAAGCGAGCATTCTACTGTTGAGCTACATCCCCAAACCTGACGTTCTCTACCTTCCACCTACATCTGGATCGGTATGACACAAGGGGACAGTGTTCACTGGCTGACCAGCCCCTGGGGGCTGGTGCAACTGAAATGGGGACAGATAGCATACCGCCATGGACTCACAGCCAGAGCTGGCCCCTACATATCTACAGTCTGTGAAGGGTGTGCTGGAGGAGGGGGAGACTGGGTCTATACTGTACAGGTATATTCTCAGGAATATCAATGTGACAAGGCCGAAACTCGCAGTCGAGAAAGGGAATGTGTACTATATATATCTTGGTTGAGAGCAGCGATCTATAGTCGTAGATCTATAATTCCACTATATCAGGAATCTGGTATTTCTAAGTCTAACATCACTTTGTATGCAATTTCTGCCAAGGAATGATTATATAGGTACCAGGGGCGTAGGAAAAGGGGGGGCCAGGGGGGCCTGGGCCCCCCCAATCACAAGGGAGGTGGGGCCTGAGTATGTCTGGGCCCCCCCAAAATTTGCTAAGAATTCATAATGAATTGAACAAGAAGCTAAAACTTTGCATCTCAAATTAGATTTATATAGTAATGGGATAGGGAAAATGGGGGCCTGGGCCTCAAATCAGATCTAAATTTAATTAAAAATTACTTTTCTGTACAAATTTTATATAGGTATGTATAGGCGCTATTACGCTTGAGCCGACAATACAAGGTGTTCGAGGTGGGGCCCCTGCTGGGCCCCCCCAATGAAGATTTGCTTCCTATGCCTCTGGGTACATAATATGTGCTTTCAATTGCATTCGTTTCAATATGGGTATAATATAAGATTCAACATGTGGAGTATGAAGGCCTACACTGTGTCCTAAATTCAGATGGCAAATAGCAAAAAATAAAAGATGGCACCAATGCATGTGTGCATGCATGTATCATGGCGTCCATTGCCAATCAATATACTGGTACCCGCATTACACACCAACATACCCAACTACCAGTGTGTGTATAATGACATAACCCGACCACACGGCCACAACAAACACTCCCTGATAGGTAGGTAAACAGCACACAGACCCAGCCCAGGCAATCCCTCCAGGCACTTAGCACACATTTACACTAAACATGCTGGTGTTTCTACTTCTACCACCTTAGCTCTACCTACATGTCAACAAGTATGTATTCACCCAGCTACATGGATGACTGAATCTGGGGAAAGAGAAGACGCTGAGTGCCAGCTATAGCCAGGAAGGAAATGAAATAAGAAATGAATTTGGAAATTAGGACTATTGTAGGACACTTTGCCAAATAACTAAGATTGTGGGGGGGATTTACCTAAGACACATTGTCCTGAGTATGATTAGATGGGGTATATTCACACAACAAATTGCCAAGTCAGTAGAAGGGAAGGTAGTCAAAGAGAGACACTCTCACTTCTGACACATGGAGACATGGAGGGACATTCACCAAGATGGGCTAGTACCTGTCTGTTGGGAGAAAAGGACACAACCCTCACAACAGGTGTCAAGTATGTGTGCCTTAAAATGTAGGTCAACTTTCACTGCTTTCTGCTTTGACGATACTGCTATTCTACATGATGTAGATGAGGCCTTCTGAGCCTTCGTCCCCAGTATTGATAGCCACCTTCAGATCTTTCCCCCCACTTCCTGTCTGGAAAGGAAACCGTAATAGTGTAATGGCCCTAGAGGAGCAGGCATTGTGTGCTGCCATTAGGGAGCTATAGGGTGTGATGACTTGGATTAGTGTCACCTTTTAGCACAAGGAGGGGTGGCAGTATAATAGCGGAACTAGGGCATATGGCACTTCCTGTCTGCGATGACATGCATTGATGTCGGCATTTTAACAACAATATCGCACCTAAATATGATGTAGGCAACTGGTCCGGCCTTGGCACTGAGCTGTTTAAAACCATGCTTTGGAAAAGTCCGTTTAACATCAGAAATATAGCTTTTAGTTACCCACGTTGTTGCCAATATATCAATTTAATTGAACATCCCCACCCGGATGACCTACGTTAAAACAGTGAAATAGCCGCAAGCGTGGTAATTATAATGCCCCCAGTGATGGCCATGCCTGTGCATAGTCTCCCAAATTGGTCCCTTTCTGTCTTATCGCCTGGTCGATCCGTCTTTTAGGCTCATTAGCATGTCATCAGTACGCTTTGTCTGGGTGCTGATGGCTACAGGAACAATACAGAGAAAAAAAACTGCACTGCCTAATTGCATTTGTGCTGACGTTTGACAATTACACATTTAGTTGGCTTTGCCCGGCGTTGTCCTGTCACTTTATTGAGTGCCTATCCTAGGGTGCTAACGTTATCAGTGTGATGGCTTTGTCGATAGGCATTTTACAAGAATTGGAACTCACAGTTCTACACAGATTATGTCATGCTGGACCAATGTGGTCATTTAAGGGTTTCACCGTAAGTACTACGAAAGCAAGTATTATGTTACAGACTCATCTATAAATATAACCAAACCGAGCATTTGTGGGTTTATGAACCCCACACCTCTATAATAGCACTTTCCACAGATATAAGTTCTTTCATGACTCTAATGAATAGGTCAAACTACCAGTAGTAACTACCATACGTATATTGACAAATTTATGATGTAAATGACCTTTCTTCTCCTGTACTAGTATAGTCATAGCTTCCTCCCAGCCATATGAAAACGATTTCAAATTCTGTGAGAATCCAAAGTAAAGACACATGTTTTATAATTATGCCGTATGGCAGGCATGGTCTCTGGCCAGATAACCAACAGTGAATCGACATACAGACCACATGTTTCTCCTCATGTTTGACATAGCCTGAAGCCATGTTGGAAGCCATGGACAGAAGCCAGTCTAAGCAAGGTACATTCTCCAAGAACATCTACCAGATTCACATTCTGATTTAAAACAGGTCTCTGAAATGCTGCCTTGGTTATCTTGTATAAAAAGGAAAACACCATGTCATGGGCAGGTATCGGGAAGTATGGAGGTTGGAAGGTTATCTACTATAACATCTGTTCTTGTGTCCTGATGTGAACCAATGCACACAGGCCACAAATTGCCAACATTTATTTTTAAGGGGATTTCATGGAGTATTGTTTTAACTGCTGGCATCAATACTTTTCAAGATCCGTTTTTCCCTCTATTAAAAAAAACACAATGTGGTTGGAAAGAAGGTCATTTTACATACAACCAAATGACTCACGCTTGGGAATTAGAAGACTCTATACAACTACAGTCGTGTGTGTTATCGAGCGAACTATGTGCAACACCTGAGGAGATGGCTGTACTGCTACATCTTATTTTGTACATGGGTAAAGGCGACAGTCACCATTGACAGTTGATATCGTTAGGGTGGTCAGAGTTGGGTTTAAGTGCATTGCAGTGTCATGTTGTATCGAACGGCTGCCGCGGTGAGAACGGTAACATCCCTGAAGAGAGCTGTGTGAGGTCATGTCACTGTCTGTACTTGTGGGAAATGGGTGTGGTACCCCCTCCCCCTCCCCTCCCTCTGCCAACCTTCAGCCCTCTAATCCTGCACCAATCCCCCTGTCTGTATTGCTGATGGTAGCGGCTCACTGCCTTCCTGCTGCTGTCTGTATTTATTGCCGGCTTGTAGCCCAATTGGTTTGAAGAGGTCATTGTCAAGTATGGGGTTCTGTGAATGCAGTCCAGGCACTGACAGAGGCATCATCATAGACATTCGCCCTATGTTCTTATATGGACGCTTTTATCAATGAACCATGCATCCACAGTCCAGGCACTGACAGGCATCATCATAGACATTCACCCTATGTTCTTATGTGGACGCTTTTATCAATGAACCATGCATCCACAGTCCAGGCACTGACAGAGGCATCATCATAGACATTCGCCCTATGTTCTCATAATTATATGGACACCATTACTAATGAACCATTTGATTGAATTCTGAAAACATTCTGGAATGTTGATAACAGAACGTACTTTTCAATCTACACCTATAAGTTAACCCAATTGTCTGGGTTCATTGATTGGCGTTTATTCCTACACATGTTGTACATAACTCATACTCCATATATACCACCCCCATCCCAAGTAGGCCCCTACCTCCTAAGACATTATCCAGAGACATGTATTGAGTGTTGTGACATTGTTCTGTCATTGTCATATGGAGAGGGCCTTTCGGGGTGTTAATACTCTCACACGTGTTGCTACACAGCCTTGTCTCTCCTGCATGCTGTTGTCTGTGGATCTGTTTGGATCAATACACAGTCAATATAAAGCGAACATTTATCCTTATTCCTATCATTCATACTGTGTACTGAATACCCGTAAGTACTATGTATGTATTGTGGTACTGCATTGCCTCAGGGGCAGCATCCTATCTCTGGCGCCGTGAAGATATACACAATAGCCTCAAAGCTATATGCACATATGGGAAAGAAGCACGTATTGCACTATTGTTTGATATATACGAGTCGTCAGTCTTATTAGGCACTATACACACTATTCTGGGGGAGTTGTTAGCAACTTCTTTTTGATAATTACACATTGGAACAGTAAAGCAGACAGCGCTCCATTTGCACCCCGATGAGATTAGTATTCAGATGTGAAGATACGGCTTTCCACATTCTGAGACCATACTCTATCATCAGACAGAGACTACCCACAGTCAGTACCTATTCCAATCCAAAGTCAATACCACAAATAGGGATCGGTCCAGATATTACCATTTACCATGACATTATTTTTGTCACAGATCCCACACATTTGAGTTGAAGGGACCCAGCATGTTTTATAAGGCACGGAATGTAGACTGCAGTACACGAATTTTTGGGTAAGCTATCGACCATGACATAGTAGCAATTGTCCCTGGTCCACCATTGGAAAATCAAAATGCCCTCGGCAAATTTCAAAGTGGAAGACTAATTTTGTAACACAGATGCATCCGGGTGTTCTTATCACTCCGACTTACCAAAAAGATTGCGATTGATCCCATGTCCGTTACTGTGGTGGATCTATGCAAAATAGCAGGTGTGGGTAACTGACGTCTAGACCTAACACTAACAGTGCTAGTGCCAACCCTGGTGCACAAATGACAACCTAGAGTAGGTCCATGACAGAGGCGGGTAAGGGGACACCTTCTGAGCACAGCCAGGAGCACAGTTTAAATCAGGCGACCCGCCAATAATAGCTACCGGTGAGAGCCCCTGGTCCTGCCCCAGGGGTGGGCTATGGAGGGCCGTATTAATCAATAATACATGTTGGTGGGGGTGGCTATATCTACACCGATCAGCAACTCAAGTATAATCTGCCCTGGATATATATGAACCATGAACCTTTGTTGAATTTGGCATGCCGAGGAACCATCTTGCTGAATTAGGGTCTTGAGATTTTTCAGCTTCATAGATGGAAACATTACGATATCATTTTATATTCATTTCTTTTTCACTTCCGGAGAGTATTAATCGCCCTTATTTAATATTTGTTCATTATCCCTCATTTTTAGGATTCTTTATTTTTTTTATTCCTATTAGTTTGTAGCTTTCATTCCTGCTAATAGCAATCACTTTGATGGTGGAAATTGCCTACATTAGCGTGTCGCACACGCCTATCAAACCACTGTGTATGTAATGGGGGTAAGTGGACGTGTATATAGCCTGAAGCTACTCTAGGAAGTTACTAAGAGGAGGAAGTATAGGGTCTATTGTCATTGACTTCCTCTTCCTTCTTTCTATAGAAGTACTCCCACGTCTCCTGACGTGGCAGGGTGGGTTGGGGGTCAAAAATGTTTCCTATGACTAAAGTATGTGCTACATTCGGTAGGTTATATTAGAAATGCTGCTCCAGAGGCACCATGGTTTGGATAGCCAGTTCCAGATCATGACGCCGTATTGAGTAACTCATATCACCTCGAGATGTAGATATATACATGTTTCACATCCCTTATACAGCATGTATTTCATTGTGCCTGCTATGGGGTGGTGAGATGGCGGAGGGATATAGATCAGGGCACTAGGAACTGGAGGTTTGTCAGGTGTTGTTACTTAACTAGTATAAAGAAGAAAATACAATGTATTTGATCTAAGTTAATGGCCTACTTCTGTGCTTACCGGAAGAGAAGGCTAAAGCCAGTCATGATAGAATGGGGTGAAATGTTACCAAAGTACATACAGAAATGGTTGATAAAAACAAACAAAAATCAACAACAAAGGGATCATGGGGACAGGAATCATAGAAGCCACTGACATCAGCAGCTGGGGTACTAGGTACATGAAGATGTTTTGTATTGCTTTTTTACCCTGCCCCCCCCCCTTCTGTCAGGCTCTTCACATGAATTGTTAAAACCTGGAGTAGCTTGAGGGGAGGATATAATGTGGAAGGAGGGGATGGGTTGGGTGGTAGACTACATTTGTATGAAGGTAGATGGTGTGTAGTGGGTGGTATAACATGTAGGGGTAGTACAGGCGGTATACGTTAGGGTTCAAAATAGGTAGAGAAATTATATCTGTGTGGAAGATCAGGTAATACACATGTCGTTAGTGTCCCAGCTGTTATATTTACTAAACTTGTTCAATAATGGGAATAGCTGGACACTTCAGCGAGGATCGTGGATATGAATGTGTGTACTAGACGGTCCTTGATATTATAACAAAAACTTGCTGGACAAATGGGTATAACCATACATATTTATTTAAAAAAACAACACAGAATAGATGGACAAATTATTCAGCAGAAAACTTGTTGGACCAATGACAATTGCTGGACATATCAGAACAATTTTCAAATTGTTGGATTCCGATAAACTGTAATACTTTGCTATTCATTATTTGGAAAATAAAATAAAACGGAATGACTTTCCACTGTCAATAGCAACTTCCACTAATAATAGTTGGCTATACATGGGCTTCTTTTCACTATTCTGATCATAAATGATAATTATCTGCACCATGTACGACATGAACTTTCCACCTGCTTAATATCGAGACAGTGTTGGTCGGCTTCCATGGAGCGGATCAAATGGCTGTGGGCAGTAGGTGAACCAGTTTGTTTGGAGCCAGTGCTGGTGGCAGCTTTGGGTGGTGTATGCGTAGACATACATTGATTGAGCAGCTCATACAGATCACTATGTACTCAGTCATGCTCCTGCCTAATGTGTGTAAGCAGAGTTAGTCCTAGTTTTGTTCAAGTTCTCTTCAGCTGATGTTAGGTCAACTGCCTAATGAGCTAACCCTCCCGGATCTGTGCCCCCACTGTATTCTATGTCAAGTGGCACCCACTAAGATCCTTTCATTCCTGCCACTGCATCCAGAGCTGATCCCTTTTCTGAGCTGCTCCTCTTGCCATACAGGGAGTTAATGGTCTCTATTGTCCTCTTGAGCTACTTCCCTTCCTTAACAGATTTCCTTACCAGGGTGCCTCTTTTGAGATGTTCTCATGAGCAGTTAATTCTGGTGTTTTCACTGAGCTTCTACTCTGAGCTGCTCCCTGAGCTGCCCCTGTGGCGGGACTGTTTATGATATAGTCTGGGTTGAGCTGCTCACTTGTGAGAGTGGTTGTGAAGTCTGCCAGGTGGTTGTCTGGGCCCACGTCACTGCAGTACTTGGTGTATGGCAGGCCAGGGGTGTGCCTACAATCCCAGATATGTTTCATCAATTAATTACAAATCAAGTATCAACCTCACTTGGGGGCCGTTATGAATCGTACGTTCGTACAATAAAGTATTGTGATTAATGGCAATTGCCGCATTTAACAAAAGACCTGTAGATTTAGTGCACACATTAACAGTTAAGATGATGTCATAATAGGTCCTTCTCAGACTATTCTACAAAAAGCTGATATTATAACCACATATGACTTTTAGCCTCATCCAATCAGACGGATATATGACATGCATTCTTACTAAGTGTAAAATAAGCCAATGGCCTGCCATAGGTATGTGTCTGCTGTACTCAACGGGAGTTGTGCCCTGACCACATGCGTGTACCCCCATCCTAAGTGGGGCCTACTCAGTTTACCTATCTTCCTACGCAGAGTGAGCCAGCCGCCCCACCGTCAGTCATACATGTACATGTACCCTCCCACTCCACAGCCTACATCGTCTAGTTCACATTTCAACAGCAGTAGCAACAGCTTCAAACGATGTATGACAGGCTGACATGTTAATGTTTTGGGATAAAGTTAATGTAAAAAGAAGGCTGGTGAAATCCGACCGCGCTTGGTAGGACAAAAAATGAAATATTGCCATATTGCTGTGTCGTTTATGATTTTGATTCGTCGACAATTTCCTTTTACAATAATTGCTTCTTTTGTCGATTACAATCAGTGGGAGGGAATGTTATTATCCTAAGTGCTGATGGATTAAGTGCTGCAAAATTCAGCTACCGTAAAACCTGGTTTAAAGGCCGAATCCAGATTCCGGAGGAATAAATCTATGAGCGCACATGAGAAAATATCGCACTTAGCACTGTTCTATGGTGTCAAACCCCCACTTATTAGGTGCACCCCGTAATCCTCAGAGCCACGCCTGAAGTCTGAAATGATCTACAAGCAATGGCTTATACGTGGGGTTTATGTAGTAGAGCTACACTGTAAAAAGTTAATGTATACATACAGCAAATTTTGCTGTAATCGTACAGTAGAAGTTGCTGTAGTCAAACATACAGCAAGTTTTGCTGTACAAGTACCAACTTTGTTGCTGTAAATACAACATTACAGCAAGTGCTGCTGTGGGCACACAGCAGTTTTCACTCATATATTTGCTGTACCCGCAAATACAGCAACACTTGCTGTTCAGTTACTAAATGTATTGCTGTAGATGCAGGATTACAGCAAGTATTGCTGTAGACACTGTGGTTCTATACCTTGACACCAGGTGCCCTTAGTATCTCTTAGGGAGAGAATTTTCCTTAATGCTGGATCTATTTTCATCTCTGAAAAAGAGCTGAAATGTGTGATATAATTGAATAATGCACAATAGTGACCATGTTACATTTTAGTTTGATAATATGTGGAACTCTCCATTCATCTTTGTAAACTCAGGCAGAAACTTCCATATTCTGCCACACACACCTTTCCTGTGGCATGGAATTAAATATGAAGTCTGAAATGATCTACAAGCAATGGCTTATACGTGGGGTTTATGTAGTAGAGCTATAGTCTTTCTTTTTAGTTGGAAATGAAGTAGCCGCGAAAAGAAAAAGAGTATACATCACAAATTAGAAACACTTGAAAAAGAAGAAAATAGTTTGGAGTTGTAAAACATGTTGCACTGAGACAGACAGTAGCATCAAAAAGTGCTAAGGACTCATACTTTCTCACCTCTATGTAAGTGAGGATATACGCATACAAGATAAAAAAAACACTGGTTAGCGAAATCAGGTGTAGACCCTGAAGAGATTTCTCATGCAGTTGGTATATAGATCTAATAAATCACCCGGGTGAGGCGACATAGGGATGCTAGCCTAGAGGTTGGTCTTAGGATTACCAGAACCGTATGCTTGAAAATAAAGTCACTAGGTTGGACTGGATGATAAATCTGGTGTGCAGGTGCAGACAGGGGCAGTTTAATATATACAGCACGTTATGGGGAGGTGAGAAGTAAGGCAGACTGGAAAAAAAGAACCTAATGAAACGGTTTTTTAAGTCAACGTCACTCTTCCTGAGCTCTTGACAAAACATAACACATAAATCTCTCGCTGTATTAGCCACCTCATCTTAGTTTACAGTCCTCCTTTTCTGCCTATTCTCACACGACCAAGGCGTCAATATGTTCTGCCTTTCAACTGAAATGTAAAAAGGAAACTGCACAAAATAACATTTATATACAGGTATTCCTGTTTGGTCAATATTTAGATGTATATAATGCATTCTAGTGTAGTCGACACGAATTGTAATTCATGAATGTATGAGGGTTTCAGATATCAGTTCAGGAAACACAGATTTGTCTTATTTACATGAGGACAAGGTTACATTTATCATGGAACATGATGGACAAGGGAATGACACTCTTCCTAAAAGCTGACTAAACACTCTTGTTGTTTTAGCTTTCCAATTGGCCTGGTATGGCTCGCTGGGACGAGGGAATCGAGTGAATAGGAATCCCTCGAGTACCTTTACCAACATCAATAAATCATTGAATTCCCAGTGCAGAATGCAATTGTTAGATGTGGCTGGTGAGGCGACTAATTCCTGAATGAATGATCGGTTTAAGTTTTTTATATTGTCATTGTGCTTACAGATGATGCTCACCGATAATTGTGCCTAAATATTAGAGCCTCATAGCTGTTTTAAACGCAGGATCCTTTTCAGGGATTACTTTTATTAAATTACATAGTCGGGGAGGTATGTTTTATTGCCCTATAGTGCAATGTATCATCTGATGTGTCTGACACAATATTGCTATCAGGTGCGTTGTGGCATTGTACCATTCTATATGCCGCTAAATACCTCATCGTTGTATATGACAAATCTATTGGAATTACTATGCTAATGGAAATGTCCTTCATCACCTTCTGACACAAACAATTTACACCCTCAGCAAAAAACCTTACCCATATTTTTTCATATCTAGATACAAATCCATAAATGCACATTGTGTTCCATATCAATGAGGAGATATCTTGTCATAACGTTGGTGCACCGCTCAAGATGAACCACACCCAGTGTAAGTTGTACTGGGAAGTGTCTGTGTTTGAGATGTTGTCCACATTACCTCTGAACTCCTATTGATATTTGCAGTTCACTTACACATCAAACACCTACACTCAACTGTGGGACTGGTGTTGCTACCTAGCATGATAATTGTACCATGCATCATCTAGGCTTAATGTAGGCCAATTGCTAAACTCGACTAGGCCTATGTCTCTTCTGACTACACAACTAGACCTATTTCCAGAAGCTTAGGTAGATCCAAAACAGGCCCTGCAAAACATCAACCTGAAATTGAAATGTATACGACGGAATTAAAAGTATTAGGGCATAAGTAGAATATGATATTTCATTCTAATTGTGGCCAAAGTCATAACGAGCAATAGCTTTGTCAAATGTATTCCCACGTTAGGTTTGGCCAAATTCAAAGGTTTAAGTGGGCTTGGCCATGACCAATGGCAAATGTTTTCATTGTCAAAGCTAATAGGTCCAATATAGGCCGACTATAGTCAATAGCAAATCTAGGCCGTACAGTTATGGGATCAAATGGCTAAGCCTGGTTCTTGGTAATGTGCCCAACCAATTCGAATACCGGGTACATTAAAGTCATTCGTTATAGCATCAGCATAAGAGAGTTGTACAAAACTATAACTGAAAATGTCCAGTGAAAAATCCATTCCTATCTATAATACAGGCGATGCTGCATGTTTTCCCTTTCTAAACCACTTAGCAAAGATGTTTTGTATGTCCCAAAGCTTTGTGTATTAAACCGGCAAACAGTCTATGTTATCATTGAGTGTATGGCGCCTGGGTGGCATTGATGAAAGGGCGGTGAATATTCTATGCTGTTGTGGAATAGCCTCCCGTTGCTTTATTTTCACGATGACTATTACATTACGAGCGCAGACACTGCTCCTGTTGTGATATACATTTCTACTAAACACAGGAGATATGCAGCCATCATGTGCCCTTTATAATTTATTCCATAACATGAAGACAAGGTTAGAGAGGTGGGAATGGGATGGGAATTCAGCAGAACATTGAGGGATCAGGTTTCACAAGGGAAGGTATGATGAAAGCGGAAAAAGGGAAGATTTTATAGCTGTGTCCACAGGACTAATGGTATGAAAGATGATGGGGAAGACGTATTAAACCAGGAGTAAAGACACTTGGTAGAGTAACATAGTGTACAATAGTAAAGACAAGGTAAAACAGGAACAGTCAAGGGAGAACTTCAAGCCAGAACATGTGTACAAGAAGTTACTGAAGGAGGTTTTCTACCAGGAAACGTGTAATAGAGATAAGCTTTTGAAGGTCGAGGTAGCTGATGGTATTTCATAAAAGTATTGTATTCCGAGTAGTATGTCAGTTAAAATCTTGACTTGACTATTTTAGCCTATTAACATGGTACCTATTGTATAAAGTGATACCTGCTGCTCCTGCCATCAGAACTGCTGTCCTCAGCATTTAGCAGCTTACAACAACATAAACAACAATACCAACCTCTCATCACGAAGCTGTCCAAATTAAAACCTTACTAGTAGTTAGGTCGAGCCCATAGAAAAGGCTATATCATTAGTGTCACGTTAGCCCGGTGCAGTTTAGAAACTAAACAGATTAAGAAAACATAAAGCAAAAACATAAGAAAACCTAAGATCGCGGCCGTCACAAAGCCAGCACTATAATGAGGCGGTGGACTGTTTTAAGTCAGACCATACACTTTACCTTAATGACAGCGTTTTAACAGTGTCTCCACTTCTAAATAATGAAAAAAGAATAGAAAATGTGTTGGGATAAAAATTGTCCAAGGTTCCCCAACCACCAACACCTGGACCCAAATGTCAGCATGGTCCCTACTCCTAGGTACACCTTCCTAATGGAGAGGCTAGTGTTTGGTGCATGTTTAGGTGAGGTTCTGTAGGAGTTCCTCATTTGTGGTCATTTGGTCTGAGAGCAATTTAACAAACCTTTACTCTCCTCCTGCCTGCATCCCCTCTACCTCCTTAAGTCTAAGAAGCCACCCTCTCTGTGGTTGGACAGGCCCACGTCTGTTGTTGGATAGAGAGAGGAGGTAGGGCCTGCTTTTGGCTTTGTTAGCGGCTAGCATGGTAAAATTTCCGAAATAGATTCTGTCTAGTGAGTAAGCTATCTGTAGCCCAGAGTGAACTTTGCCAGATTTACTCATATTGGTATATAATGTTTCATTTTGAAGCTGTAGAGAAAGTAGAGAGAAGAGTATTGGTAGGCTACTGCATATATTATAAGAGGAGATGATAAGCATAATGGAAAGATTTGACTATTTAAAGTGTTTTGTTGCTTAAGTATTCGATTACTTCAAATGTCTCGAAAACTATGCAGATACAGAAGGATTCTACGTACCATTTCCTACTTCATGGTTTGCCAATAATAACACTTCATAGAGGTGTTCTTAACTTATTTTACATAGTTAATCCACAGTTGTGTAGGGTTACGAGGTATAACCAGTGCCTCAAGTGGTCAATCCAAGGTGTGAAAACCATCGGGCCACCCTTTGGTAAGCCTGCCGGGTTATCTGTCGATGTGACACTTATACCAGGGACAACAACAGAAGGAACTTAGAGTTTCCGAAGCTTTATTACTGAATTGAACATAGATCACTTGTTCAATAGTAGATAGTAGTAGATATCTAAATAGTATGGAGGTGCGAGAGGTCTTAGCGCCTAAGAGTTAAAGACACACTCTCTGGACTAGGAACATGTTATCCCTTATACTATTTAAACTTGTATTTCATTCAGATGTACCCTGCAAGGAAATGCTAGTTCCTTAATTTGATACCAGTACATTGTAGCAATGAAGTGATTCATTGTGGTGATGCCATATAGTACGAGTAATTCATATTATTGTGACACTGAATTTGGCAGGACCACTGTCCACATCGTTACTCAGGTCGCTTTATAAAGACAGGTGTGGATCTTTCTAATAAAATTATTTCCCCTTCCCTCATAGATCAGATGATTAAATCTAGTCAGGATCTTTGTACATAATACGCACATATAGGCCTAAATTGATGTGGTTCAACGCTTCTTAATACCTGTGCAAAATCCCTTTTAGACTCTTGGTGGCATACTATCAGATGACTGATCTAATATTGAATAGGACGCACTCGTATTGATTTTACTATAGAATCACCCATGACTGGTAAGTCTGAAGGCTTTACTACAGTATATACATATCAAAGGGAATCACTAATAGACTAAGCCTTTGAGACCACCAGTTTAAGTCATTCGACAGGTGAACCTGGTACTCATTGCGTAGGCCTGCTTCAAAGTCTCCCAACTGCTCACGGGGACAATTAGACAATAATTCTATTTCTATCCGTTATCAAATTGTTGTCCCCCCTACCACCCCCCCCCCTTTATCCCCATTTATGAATACGTGAGTAAACGTGGTCAGATGGCACGAAATCATCCTCATTCTCCATATTCCGACCCTGGAAAGAAGTACTACAGATGCTATTCTTGCAGATAGTTTCGTAACCATCGCATTATCTAACGAGTCGATTTTCTTCTCTCTTTTATATCCTATTATTATACAAACAGCCCAATATTACCAATATTACCCGGGCTCACTGTTCCCCATTGCTGAACAGGTAACATTAGAAACAATAGCATGAGAAAAGAACGAACATTTGAATTCATTTTAGAAAAGAAAATTAAGAGATTTTATTATAATAGAAAAATAATAGAGCCAGTAATCTCTTATATTCTTACCTGTTCAGCTCTTCATAGGTAGGTGAACGACCTGACCATAGGATTCTGGGTGAGATAAATGTAGCTTGGATGCCAGATGTGATGTGTTTAGTTTCCCCCGTCAGTGCTCGGAGTATCCTCAGGGTAACCTAGTCCATGGGCCAGAGCCGAGAAAGGTACCATCTCAAGGGACTATTCCTACCAATACTTTTTGGATACCTATAATGTCTATAGTTCATGGCCAGGTATGATAGGATTAGTGTTAGATGAGTAGATTAGATGAGCAGCTTAGTGTCCAAAATCACATGTTTAATGAGTTGCGGGTGGTCGACTTTAACAATTGCCCTGAAAAAAACCTACTTTGCCTAATACAAGATAACTATCAATGGCAGATGCTTGATATTTTCACAGAGTATCACCATACTAATGGTCAATCACTGCAAAAGTTCCTAGTGACCTACTTCTTGGACAAGGTGGTATTTTAGCAACATTATTTGATAAAATTCTACATAAGTCATTTCTTTATTTTTCCTGTCGCTCTGAAATCTGTTCGATCTGTCATCTCATATCTTAGAGTGATTCTTAGATGAATTGGCAGTTCACTGGAGTATTATAAGGCATTGTAGGTACGGTATTTTAGGCCACAGTGATGGTATATTGAATCATAGTAAAAAAATCGGTCATGGTCCAAAAACTGTTTCCGAGGCCACTAAAATAGACAAATGCAAGACATTAATCACTATTATATTGATGCTAATTGTCTCTATCCCCTAGGGTAGGGGCTAACAGTTGAATAGAGATATTTGGGCTTGTCAAGACTGATATTTTTGGTGTGTCTAGACAGATATTTTGGTCAAAAATACTCTTCCGAGGCAACTGGAATGCAGAAACCTCTGACATGTTGTATTGGTAACTGAAAGTACATGCTCCCCTAAAAATGGGCTTAGCAATTCAGTGAGAGTACCTGATTTCTTCTTAAACAAGATATTGCTAATACACTACATAACATCACTTGTGACTCTTGAGCACTACGGCGGATAATAGAGTATCTTTGCATAGAATCTCTATGTATGTTACTCATTAACACCCTCATCAAACAAGTCTTGTAGGCTCTCCTCCTCTTTTCTCTAGTTAGTACATTTTGCAGCTTTACAGTTAAGGCCATTAATTATACATGGGCATCCAGCTTCCTTGTAACTGCGGGGACACTTACATGACAGTATTCCAGCACAGCTTGTGAAGCTGGGGAACCTTGCATCCACTTAATGGCCAAAGTCCCACTTTCCATGATCCAGCCACATTCAGTTTGTTTAGGAAACTCTGGATTTCAGTCTAGACACCTCCCCCAGATGGCAGCTGGGTGATTTGCTCACTGACCATGCATCCATAAGGAATCCTGGCATGGTAGTAGACTGCTGGACTCACACTCTCCATGCTTTGCTACTAACAGATGTAACGTAAGGTGTTTACCAAAGTTGTAGAGGTCCCCTTCTGGTACATTGTATATGTGAACTCCTGCAGTCTTTCAAAAGGACACTCAGGTACGGTGGCAGACTTGCAGTTTGCTGGGTCTCATTAGATTTCAGCTGCTTGAAGGCTGTGATATTTCCTCTTCCTGAAAAGGCACTGACTCTGTCACTGCATGTAAAGACATGCATGAGTACAATGGCATCAGATACAGCAGGTCCGAGTGAGTCATGGATTTTTTTATGTCAATTGACTGGGCCCTGTTTGTATTCCCACGCTTCAGAAATATCCTGCATGGAATACTGCTACTGGTTGTCCCCCTGTGGAGTGGGGACCTTCATGTGAGGGCATGAAGGAGCAGACCATTCATAGATTCGGTCACTGCTGTGTCGGGCAAGCAGCATATAAATACCTGTCCAAAAAGAAAAGAAAGGACTTAATGTCCGAGAAACCCTGAATGTCTGAGTTCCTCGATGGCCCCCGGACGTAAAACTAAACAAACAAACAAACAAACAAAAGCTACTGGTTGACAAAGCAATGATCATTATGTCTGTGTCATCTGCACTGAGACAACATTCTCATACCCTGACTGTGCAGCATGTAATGCAAGCAGTAATATACAAGATTCAGCCTCCTCTTGAGAACACTTCTGTTCCCTCTTTAGAACACTTCTGTTCACATGTAATATACAGTCTTGTGTGATTGAGCTTTTCTCACATTGGATCCTTTTGCTCTGTGTGACAAAGAACCTCATCAGACTTGTGTTGCTTAAGGCAACAATGAAGTAATTTTATCCATTGTTGAATATTTTGTCCTGGAGCTATATTTGCGAAGTGGATACCACTTCCTTCACCTCATTTCTGTGTGTCGCAGATTTTTTGGCCCAGGTCCTCCTGTGTCATTAGCGGCGCCTTTTCAGCCAAATCCACAAATTTGTAATCACCAACTTTAGGGTGTGATCATGCAGTGATATACTGTTATTTTACATATTTTTCAAAAGCCAAAGGAAAGTATCAGATCTCATCAGACAACATTTTGTCCTTGATGGTGAGTGATGTCTTTCTCTACGGAAAAAAGCTGCTGAATTTACGTCATGTCTTCGTTGCTATACCGACTACAAGACCCTTAAGCATTGAATCTATGGGTGCGATAGATTTTGGTGATAGAATGAACACATGGGCTCCTATGGGATTCAGCAGATTAAGACGCTTTTTTTTCAGTAGGAGAGGTTCAGATAGTCCAGCTGTACTGATAACAAATGCGAAAGGACCTACGGCTGAAGGGTTATATGTATTGTCAGAAAGTGAACAGTGTCCATATATAGTATTTCTGGTCTGTATTCAAAAAACAACTTCTGTGGATGATCCTACATTACAGTCTTTTTTTGTGCACATCAGAGAATGTCTTGAGCTTCAGTTTTGAAAGTGGCTTATAGAACTGCTATTTTGATTGCTCACTTCCAAGACATTCCTTTTTGAAGGCCATGTAAGCTGCTTCCACCTGGGCTTCAGCTTCAAGCAGATCTTTAGCTATATCTGGTGGTGAAACATTGTCACCAACAATATTGACAAATTCTACTTGGTCTGAATCAAAAGAATTCATCCAACTGCTGTCTAGTATGTTAACTAGAGAATCCACATGACCTTCATCTATTTGGGTTCTTGTAGGTTTTAAGTTAGGATGGTCTAACTTGGAACCACTTTGACCTACCGTTCCCCTCATCTTATATAGGTACTGACTTCTGAATTTAGCAGTGAGATAATGCCCTTTTACAGATCCTCTTTTTAGGCTGAATCCCTTTGTACCTCCTGGTGTTTAGGTGTCTTTGTTAACAGGTTCTTCAAATGTTTGATTTACTGGGATTTGGTCAAATGGGGGTTTCCTCCACTTTGAACAGAGAATGCACCTGACAGAAACTGGTCACATACATATCAATATAGGACATCCAATATGCTGAGAGCTGGTGATGATTTCTCAGGATATCAAGGTATGAGAAGAACATATCTAGTATTTTGTCTTGTTAAGGATTTTTCTTCAGCTGCTCAAATGTGGCATGGTTTGTTATTTTGGAAATCCTGAACACTGAAGAAAATCTTCAGGCTCTCTTGCATTTGTGAGTTCTGATCCCTCAATTGTATTGTTGCCCTTCCATGAATATTGATCTCTCTACTCCAGTCTCTACACAGAGCTCACATAGTCCTCCATTTTAGAAGCGCATTCCAATTGTTAACAGCAGGCTTCCAATCAGATGGAAATCCCCCTATCCTGATAATCAAGTCTTTAATAAAGATTACCTGATCAAACACACAGACAGGTTTATCTAACTGAAGACTTTGTTTGATCTGAAGTGATTGAGCTAGTATCTCATGAATGGTTGACATGTCGGTAGCAGGAGCATTGATGGTTAGCAAAATTAATATCCTATTGTGCCCTGTATTATTTCAACATCATCTCGAATAGGTATATTGAAATCAGTTATTCACCTTTGCTTCTTTGCATGTGTAGCAGTTTCCACTTCAATTGTTTCGACACTAGATGAAGCAACTGTTTCCAGCATTATATACACCTGGTAGAGGTGCTGAGGCTGAGACTTCTCTGTTTCAATTTTAGAATGGTTGGCCTGGTCACCTAATATATGGGACCTGTAATCTTTTGTTGAATAATTGTTCCATCTTGGTGAGAAGTGCCTCCTCCAGCATTGGTTTCTTCCAAGCTATCAATATTGTCCCAACCAACAGTGCTGAAGATATGGGGGAATATGTTTTGTGGTTCAGCAATTCCATCATCTGCAAGAGCTAGCTTCTGAAGGCATAGCACAGTGTCTAGAACCTATTAATCATTTGGATCAACTTCACATTTCGAGTGAGGTTTTGAACAGCATATGGCAGTAGAATATGTTTTGGAGGCTTTACTTTTGCCATGTGAGACAGCATAAATCAAACTGCTTTAGAAGGAAACAGCAACTCTCACTGAACTGCTAAGCTCACTTTTAGGGGAGCATGTACTTTCAGTTTAATGATGCAACATGTCAGATTTTTCTGCATTTCAGTTACCTCGGAAAAGTGGTGGTACTGTGTGAAGATATCAAGCATTGGCTATTGATAGTCATCTTGCATTGGGCAAAGTAGATTTTTCAGGGAAATCGACCACCCGCAACTCATTAAACATGTGATTTTGGACATTAAGCTACTCATTTGGTAATCCTATCATACCTGGCCATGAACTACCGACATATAGGTATCCAAAAAGTATTGGTATGAATAGTCCCTTGCGATGGTACCTTTTTCAGAAAATTGGTCCTCTGTCCCCATCCACTGTCAGAAAAAAACGTACTGACCTAGAACCCACAGCCTGTTTTCCTTCTCCTTTCTGTTGATGTAGCCAAATCATGTGGAAGGCTTGTAACAAGGGAGATTCTACTCGAACGACCATTTGGTGGAGTTTTCTGACTTAAAATCTAGGGAACTGAGTTTCCTTACCACCAGGCCCATAGCTATAAGGTAACTGAAAGTATACCTCGCATACTGATATATGCTAACCTTTCCCCTTTGATGGCCAGAACCTTGCAGAATGGTTATATTCTGCCTTTGAATCTTCTTTCATACCCATATATAGCAGCTTTCCTATTTGAGCAGAAACCCCAAATAATATGTTTTCCTCTAGTTAGATAACCAAACGCCTCACACCTTGATACCAATCAATCCTCCCTTACATTACTGACACTATACTTGTTTGGTGAGTTTGGATTCCCACCTTCACGCAACCAATTCATCCAACTACCACCAACCTGTGGCCCCTCTACATCCTACCTACATCCACCATAAGAAAAAAAGAAATCACACCCATAATGCTCTATCACACATGCCTGGCAGATCTAGTACACCCACAGGTTATATGCTATATCTCTATGCTGATGGCAATTGACAAACCTAGTCCTAGAGGATCGGCGAAATAACTTCTAGCTCATATTGGGTTTGGCAAAAGTGGCTGTTGCATGTAAAGGCTAGTGTGTCAATTTAAAGACCACACACTTTTCATGCAAACCTCAAAGGTTGTCTTACAAGCAATAATCCACCCGTGGTGGAAAATATTAACTAGTCTTTTAGAAATAGACTTCTAATAAAAAATGGACCTGCAGACCAGTATTGGTTATCAGTAAGTAAACAGAAATGTGGTAGCACATAGGCACCACTTCACCTTTCTGTCATGTCTTCCCATTTTAGCCGTCCGTCTCTGTCACCATTGTCCCCCAGACATGCCTCCAGACGCAGAGCATCCCCATCCCCTCTGTTCAGCAATCGGCCTCCATACTCCTCTATGGCGGGCCTTTATGGTAAAGTCTCATAATATGAGAAGTCTGAAGTAGCCTATTGATTTTGGTTTCTTTGAGCTATCACAGCGAGTGAGTGAGTAATAGATGTTTAACGCCATTTCGACAGCTAAGGTCATATTCATGGCCAGAAATACATTACACAATTTCACAGAGGAATGTGTCAGTGCCCGCACATATGTGCACCACACACATCCAAGAGGATAGGAAAGAGGAGATATAGACCCTTTTAAGTGGGCTAGGGAAGCCTGAGAGCTATCACAGCAGCAAAGGGTATGGAGGGTTGGGGACCAGTAACAGTTTAAGACTGCTAAGGCTCTCCGTCTTTTCCCTCTTTCCAATAACATTGTGAAGAACATTGCTTTTTGTGATCCAAGTTTGTGACAATATATGTAGCTCCAAAAGAGTTATAGGCGTACCCATGGGTCCTGCGGGATTAAGATGCCCCGAAATGACCAAAGAAAGGAGACATAAATAGAGACATCATTTTTTTCTCTTGACATAAATAAAGTATAAAGATTGAAAAGTGACTACCTCAGGCATCTAGAGGTATCATTCTTCTTTGTTTTAAAATCTAGAAATGAAGATGTTACCAGATATAATAAAGTGGAAGTCGAAATCTGCGGAAAAGAACCCACAAAACAGATGAAGACAATCTTTTCAGCTTAAGATAATTTCTGGTATGGTTTTCTCCCATTGGGACATTCTTACCACTTTGCCATTGCAGTGGTCCCAAAGGGAGGATGCCGCCTCTCTTCTAACCACGTGTTTTCTTTACTGGCTTGCTATAGTTCCCTGTCTAGAACCCCGGCCATTCTACACACCCGCACACCATCCCACGCCTACTTGTCTCCGAGAATGTGTCTTTCCTGGCCATGACCTTCAGAATTGAATGTCGCCTTTCCTGTTGTACTTCAAATTGTCATCTCACCTCCATCCCTCTCAGCTCCTCCTTTACTCGCACCCACTCAGCCACCCTCCTCCGTCCGCTCTTCACTCCCACAATAGGCATGCCTTTAAGGTTGGTCGCTACTTGTTGAAAATGAACCTACTGCGCAGGTCTCCGCGCATATAGGTTTTATTGCTCGGAATTGTACCATGTTTGGCGGACATGTTCTTATATTAGTCTTTAATTACTACAAGAAATTTCAGGTCATTTTGATAGAAATTAAGCATTTTATGGCACTTTGAAATTTGTGGATATTTGCATCTAGATTTAATTAAGATTTTTCCAACTGCTTATATTTACAACACTCAAATGTTCTTAACAAAAATGTATGTAGAAGTGATTATGATGCTCAGAATATCCAAAGGTAGAGCTAGAAACCATTTTATATTATATTTGTTTCTATTTTCAACCCGAAAGGGTTATAAGAGCCAGGCTGAAAATGCAGTTTTCAAGACACTACGAACATTGGGAAAAGTGGAGTAACTTTTCTGTGCATTGCTAAACCCCATAGGAGGTGCGAATGGGATCAACATTCCCACCCTTTTGGGCAGAAGTGGTGCAGAAAACTTGATGAATATATGATGATTGAATTTTATTTTTTTTTTATCTCACCTCGTGCCTTCCTTATGGCCGACACTCAAGGGCGAGAGGTCCCGTGGGTTGTATCCACACCGAAGTGAGATTACCCTTGTGGCGTTGTTGCCTGGACCCTAGTCTAATGGGGAGGGGGGATGATGGCGACCGAATCTATGGGAAGATAGAAAGCACGCCCCTACACATTTACCGAGGCAATGGTTCTTTAACATCCGTCACTACATAGGCATAGTGAGAGATGGACAGGCCTGTTTTAAGTCATTTGTCTGCCATGACCACCCAGAGACTTTTCAGCACAGCCTAGCCAGAGCAGGGAGGAACTCAAACGACACCTTAGGGTGACGTTTAGAACCACCACTGTGCTCCGGCCGGGTCGGGAACCGAACCCACGACCTTACGGCCCGTGAGCGGACGCGCTACCGACTGCGCCACGCCTCTCGGCTATATATGATGTGTGGGATGCTGACCATCATGTTTTACAGAAAGCCACAAATAAGGTGTGAAGAAAAGTAGAACTTAACCCTAACATTGTATCATTAGTTTTTGTTCTCCATTTGAGCATTCCATCAATGTTGTGGCATGTTAGGGAATGAACAGAAATCATAACATCATCTATACATAGTTTAAATATATCTTTTTGAGTCATCTAAATTCACCTAGATTCTCAAAAATATAGAAATTGTCTAGTAGTGTCACCTAGTGTTAATTCCAAGAATCATTTAAAGACACAACACCAGGTGGCAGCAGCACTGTACTATACAAGGAAGCTTTTTATAATGCTGCACAACTGAATAAGACATGCCTTATACACTGGATACGACCAATAATCACGAATCGTCGTTAACTGGGCTACCAGGGGGGTCCCAAAAATATTCTGGAGCAGCCTAAAAAGTTTTAGGGTACACATAGTACATGTGTTGGGGCTTAGGGTCCATATATGTGGGTAAGTTAAATATCGTTTTTAAATCCAGGGCACAGGGCTGAAGTGGACTACCTCAATTACGCACTAGACCCGAGAGAGACCCTACCCCTGTACAGTATATGCATATTTAGCATGTTTTGTATGAATCTTTCCTTTATTATTCTTTTTTATATGTAAAACACAGATGTTGGAGCATGTTAGGAATGAATTTAGATGGACATTCTATGAATTTTTGGTATAATTATAGTAAAATTAAAATATTGCGGTCCGAGGGGATCACCTACACAACTCACCATGCCTTTTGCCAAACATTGTAAAACTGCATAACACATGGGTTATCCCTCTTATTTCTACTTCATATGGTAGCTAAGGAGCTTGTCTACAACCACCTATAAGGATGTTAGCCTGTGACTTATCCTTGTTCTGCTACAGCAGCTCAAGTAGGGTCTCTCTCGGGTCTAGTCCGTAGCCTAAAACAGGGGTGAAAACCCTTTATATATCATTCTTTCTTTCCCATGTCTTTTATCTTTAGGGAAGTGCTTAATAACAATAATTGAATGCTCCCATAGGTTCATTAAAACTTTTACTCTCTTATTAGTCTCCTTTTAACATGATTTTACTTTGGAAAGATATTCTTTTCTGGTCCGTTTTGCTAAAAATATAGCATGCGGGCACATAAATTTGCAAAAAAATCATATTTTTACAAAACCTTTGCGGTTGTTTTGGACTTTTGGTGCTTGGTACATTCATTATCTTCACAGTAAAACAAAACACTGGTGTCTGCAGCATATAATTATTGCTCTGGGCATGGGAAACAGGGTCTCTCTCGGGTCTAGTCCGTTACTATGGCTATCAACCTTCTGGATGTAGGGTCTCTCTCGGGTCTAGTCTGGTATATATAACAGAAACACTTTTTAACAGAACTGGAAAGAACATGTTTATTGACTACCCTTTCCCCCAACATTGCATACAATTACATACCCTACCCCCCTTGGCCACCCATCATGATTTAATCCATCTATGACTTAATACATCTACATAACAACTTAGTCTACATATATATGACTTAATCCAGCTAAACCCCCCTATCTCCCAGTCCACCCATGGTACATTATTTATATAATCATTGCAATTACTTCATTCATTTATGTTTCATTATAATCATGCCAATTACTTAATTCATTTTCCTAACATTATCATGGAGGGTTATGCCCACCTAAATGACCCAATGGAGGACAATGCCCACAGTATCATCCTTATATAAGCAATGCTCAATGACAACAAGTGCGACGAGTCTGACACCTGGTCGAACGCCGGATGGGCTGCAGCTGGGTGATGGGGATGTCATCCTCATCTTCTGTGTCCGGCAGCTGGGCGAGAGGGATGTCATCCTCATCCTCACTGGCAGGCAGCTGGGCGAGAGGGATGTCATCCTCATCCTCACTGGCAGGCAGCTGGGCGAGAGGGATGTCATCCTCGTTGTCCTTGTCATCATGGAGCAGTTGAGCGAGGGGGATGTTATCATCCTCATCACGCAGCTCCTGCTGCAGGATGATGAGAGGGCGGTCATCCTCTGCGGTGGTGTCATAACCAGAGTCCCACTCCTCCCACTCATCCTGGACCTCCTCAACCACCTCACCAACCTGTGCTACTCGCGTCTGCCTCCATTTAGCACATGAGGGGTGGAAGCCGTCCTCCGACAAGCAGCACGGTTGGTAGCAGCTCGTCTCCCTCACCATTATCTTGCTGTTGTGGCATGCTGCCTGGTGGACAGAGAGTATGCCATGAAGGGCAGGGCTCTTCCAATCAGCCACCTCCTGCTCGGCTGCCTTGATATCATCTGCCGAAGCGTACAGGATCTTCACTTTGGTGGCTGGACCCACCACCTCAGTGAAGTCCTCAGCATTCTGGATGATGGAGCTGGACTTCACAAGCCGATCAGCCAGCCGCTTCAAGGTACCTCCGACCCCATCGCATGCACCCTTCCCATGGCCCGACTCGAGCCAGTTCCAGGCAGCTCCGAGGCTGAAGATACCTTGAAACCGGGCCACCATTTGAATGGTGTACCGGTTGCGGTACTGACTGCTGGGCGAGTCAGTGACAAAATGGACAAAATTAATACCATGTGACTTCTTCAGGATTTCCACCAGCTGGCCAATGAAGACCCAGGTGGTCGGAAACGTGTGGTTTGTGACAGAAGTCACACCGACAAATGTGATGGTTTCCAGGTCTCCATTGGCTGCCTTTACCTTCACCACCATAGGGTGAAGGGTAACTTGGTCTTTCGAATAATAAGCTGCGGCAATCTCCCGGAGGTAAGAGCAGTTCCAGTTTTCTGCATAATCCATCTGGATTATACAGTGACCATTCGGGAGATTGTCGCGGAGTGCCTGGCACTGACTGAACTGGGAAGCAACTCTTGAGCAGTGGGCCCGGAATTTGGGCAGTGCACTTGTGAATTTCGTCATGAAGTCTGCCTTTGTGTCTAGTACCTTGATCAGCTTGGTGTAAGTGACATCTTTGTCGTTGTATTTTTTGGTGACCTTATCCCATGTGCTGTATGACACATGTGTCCCTGGCAGGTTGTTGATCTTCTCCATGATCTCCCCATCGGTGAAAGACTCCAGTAACTGTGATGTTGAGTTAGGAAGCCCTGGTACAACCTCCAACATGAGGCCCATGTTGGCATGATGTTTGCAGAGACAGACAGACCTCTTAAGGAAGTGGTTCAGCTTGCACCATATCGGTCTGGCTCTGCGGAAGGTGGCAAATGACAGGTCTGATTTGAATTCTGCACAGTACCTCATGTGGAGGTTGACCAGGGTGTCTGAGAGGGCATACTTCTGCTGCCCCTTCTTAGTTGCATGCTTTTTGTCGGGCAACTCGTAACTAACGTCTTCTCGTGTGAGGAACTCAAGGACATGTTTCCTGGTGTTTTCTGCATCCTCCAGCCTCTTCCTTGAACTCTCCTTTTCCCGGAAGATATAGTCGGGGGAAAGGCCTACATTTTTTGACAGCCTGCCTTGCTGCCCATAGACCTTTTTGGTGGCAGGTGAGTGCATCAGCTTTTGTTTAATTTTTGTGGATGTCTTACGCACCTGCTGGCTGACCATGATGTAGCTCGTGAGAGCTTTCAAGCGGTCAGCGTTCGGGGTAACATCCATTGCCGCCAACACATGGATGGTTTCTGTTGTTGGGGAAAGTGGGGGAGCAGGAGCAGCAGGCTGTGGTGCAGCTGGTTCAGCCAGCTGCGGAGCATCAGTGGCAGCAGGCTGTGGTGCAGCTGGTTCAGCCAGCTGCGGAGCATCAGTGGCAGCAGGCTGTGGTGCAGCTAGTTCAGCCAGCTGCGGAGCATCAGTGGCAGCAGGCTGTGGTGCAGCTGGTCCAGCCAGCTGCGGAGCATCAGTGGCAGCAGGCTGTGGTGCAGCTGGTCCAGCCAGCTGCGGAGCATCAGTGGCAGCAGGCTGCGGTGTGGCAGCAGGCAGTTGTTGGGCCTCCATCACTTCCTGCTGCACTGGGTATACAGGGTCTACCCAGTGTAGTTGGCTTGGGTCTCTTGGGCTGGGGTTTGCATATGTGGAGCTTGACTTGGGGCTTGAGGAGGGAGCGGAGCTGAGCTTGGGGCTTGAGGTAGAGCTTCCTTTCTGCAGACGGACAGCCTTACGCAGCTCTGCAATTTCGAGCTCCATTGCATCCATCTCCCTCCTCATCTTGCGAGCCTTTGGGAGCTTGGAAAATGGTGTTTTGTGGAAGGGCATCGAGACAACCAACCTAGAAGGTAAAGATAGTCCAAAAGGTAAGTAAAGTCATCATGGATCAGACCCTAGAGAGACCCTAACTGCAGGAGGATGATGTCCACAGTAACTGAGTGGATCTATGTGTTTAATTCAAAAGAACCACAAGACAAAAGTATATGTAGTGAGAAAAATAGATACTTTTATTTTATAACATAGTTATCTCTATTAAATACTCTATTAAATAGATGTCTCTTTTAAGGAGAACTTTATATATCTCTTTTAAATATATATAGATAGATATTCATAGATCTATATGAATGAAACTTGAATTACACTTTCCTTTAGATAGATAGATATAAATATATACATAGACTTTCGTTAGTTTTAAATTAACAGTAAGAAAAATGGCAGCTCCAGGCTTCAGTAAAATAAAAACAAAAACAAAATTAGGCTTCCTCTTCACTGCTCGCTGGCTCCTTCTTAACTACACGGCCGAGCACCCTGCCCGTGTAGTAGGTGACGTGGAGTTGGCCCCTGAGGTTGTACCTCAGAGGCACCCTCTCCACCGGGAGCTCCTCGACCGTCCTCACTCTGTAAGAAAAGGAATTTCATTAAGAAACAGAACACAACACAACAAAGTATTGGTTAATTAAACAAATCACTTGACAAAATAATAGTTTTAAGTGTGTAGTTGTGTTGATCCCTGGTTGCCACCTGGAATGAAGTCAGATTTATTATTGCAAACATAAAGGAAATAATGAAAAAAAAATAATTACCGATGGGGGATGTAGTCTGGCGAAGGCTCCCTCTCGGCTGCAGCAGGGGGTGTCACTGGGCTGACAGAGCTGAAAAGGTTGAGGGTACACACATGTAACAGACTTGAGGTATTGGGTGAGACATGTTCCTCTTGGCTATTACTGTAATGCTCCTGTACTGGAGACATTAAATGTTTGCAAGGACTAGACCTTAAATGTACCCTATGTGCAGGAGGATGATGTCCATAGTAACGGACTAGACCCTAGAGAGACCCTATGTGCAGGAGGATGATGTCCATAGTAACGGACTAGACCCTAGAGAGACCCTATGTGCAGGAGGATGATGTCCATAGTAACGGACTAGACCTTAGAGAGACCCTAACTGCAGGAACAGGGCCCTAGACATATCCACCAATACAGGAGGATGATACTTTATGTGTGTAGTTTAATTTGTCTACACTTGTAAAGCACACTGCTACACTTTAGGTTATGGATTAAGAGTGCCTGCTTAATTTCCTTTTTTGACCTCACATAAGTTACATCAAGATAGCCAATGACACACAAAAAAAAACACCATAGTAGCAGGGTGCTGAGATTCAGATACTGTGACATCTGAGAGGTTCCTAGATATGTGAGACATGCTTCGTTGTTCGCCAGGCAGAACCCGACACACCGTAGGTATCCACATGTCACTCATACCTATTTCAAATATAAGGGAACCCAGCAAACATCTAGTGACCTCCAGTCTACCAGGTAAAAAGTATGTGTCACTCGCGATGTGAGATTAAAAATGAAATTAAGCAGTTTCATTCTTCCAAAGGTGTCACAGGTTGAAGTGGGAGACAGGGGTGGACTCAGGTATCCTGCACAGAAATTCAATAACAACACATGTATGTAGTTAAACATATTAAACATGAATCTAATGTTGTCATACATGTGCACACATGTACGTTGCATAGATCTATGTACATACTCCTGTACTGGAGGGTCTACATCAGGGGACAAGCTATATTCTTTGGTTATTAGAGATATGGTTTTAACTTTTACCTACTGGTTATGTTATAGGAAGTAAAAAGCAATACTGACCGACCAGCTGCTGCTGAAGGGGTGGCTCGGGGCTGTCCCTTCCTCCTACCTGTAGAGGTGCTGGCCACGGGGGGGTCACTGCTGCCGGTGCTGGCCATTACTGGTGCATCCTCTGTCGAGCTGAAAATATAAATAGTTATAAATATTTAATGTCTATATTATAAGACATCCTAACTGTGTCTAGATAATGCTCCTGTACTGGAGACATTAAATGTTTGCAAGGAGGATGATGTCAATAGTAACGGACTAGACCCTAGAGAGACCCTATGTGCAGGAGGATGATGTCCATAGTAACAGACTAGACCCTAGAGAGACCCTAACTGCAGGAACAGGGCTATAGAGATATCTACCAATACAGGTGGATGATGTCAATAGTAATGGACTACTTACCAAGAACCTCCTGCGAAGCTGGGGCCCTTCCTGCGTGTCCTGCTCCCTGTGGTAGCTGTGGAAGCTAAGGTGGTGGTGGAGGCAGATGCGGTGGTGGTGGAGGCAGGTGTGGTGGTGGTGGAGCTTGCAGGGGCAGAGGTAGTCCTCCTGCGCTTCTCGGGGAGTGGCAGCGGTGGTGCGGCACACCCTCCCTTTGCCCGGCGTGATCTCCTCTTCTGGACGGGGGCAGCAGCATCAGGCGCGGGGTCAGCAGCAGCAGGCGTGGGGTCAGCAGCAGCAGGCCCGGGGTCAGCAGCAGCAGGCCCAGGGGCGCCATCATCCGGGATGGGGGCAGCCGGAGGAGCGTCCCCTGCAGCTGTCCAAAAGTCTTTCTCGGTAGCTAAAGAGGAAAGAGTATTAAAACACATTAAAAACCAAAGGCAAGAGAATAACAGACTGAAGAGGTACACGGGGGGGGCTCTACCAAATCTGTAGGTGTTTACAAAATATTATTATTAATAAAACTTATAAGATTTTCTTACCGGCTTTCTTCTCCTTGGTCTTGTAGTAGGAGCGTCGCTTTGAACTTCTCTTCTCTTCCTTGCCCTCCTCAGTCAAATCCCTGTATGGGCGTGTGGCATCAAACTTCTGCAAAAAATAAAAACATGGAAATTTATAAATTAACTTCACTATAACTCAGGCTGGTATTTCTCTCAGGCATCTAGGGACAGTCATTCAACATATATATTCAGATTTACTTGCGCTTTATATTTATCGAAAATTATATATAGTTATTCTATGTATACTCACAGCATGTGAGGCTGCTACAGTGGCAGAACGCACCGGGTCCCCCTTGGTTTTCTTCCTATATTTTGCGTTAGATTTCTTGGCCGAAGCCTTAGCTGCTGCAGAGGATCGGTCTTTGTAAGGCATCTGAAGAAGAAGATACATTTAACATCAAACACATAGACATAGACCA
This sequence comes from Acholoe squamosa, assembly GCA_949317995.1. Lineage (NCBI taxonomy): Eukaryota > Metazoa > Annelida > Polychaeta > Phyllodocida > Polynoidae > Acholoe > Acholoe squamosa. Next base: position 31,825,755 of record OX439039.1, on the reverse strand, counting down.
TAGAGCTTACGCATCAGACCCGAGAGAGACCCAAAATATAGAAAAGAATACAGCCAAACATCTATCAGACCTGAAATTTAGAACCGAGAGAGACCCGCCTATACTATAGTATTGAGACAGGTCTCTTTTGGTTCTGATACGTACAAAATATAGATGTTTGAGCTATAGCATTGATATAGCATTGGAGGGGAATGACGTAGTACACAGCAATTACACCAAACTTTGTATCAGAACCGAGAGAGACCCAAAAATTAGAACCGAGAGAGACCCGCTTATACTAGAGCATTTACACGCTACGAACGCCGGCCTATCGGTCGGTCAGCTTTTGTCTTTCTACCATATTTCCCCTTCAAATTGATCTAAATTATGTTCCATACATGTTAAACTAGTTAATTTTGCTTTATATATGTCAAAAACCATCAAAATAAGAACATTATTCATCGATTTCTCACCTTGTTATGGTCGTCCGTGTGTCCTCTGGCTTGAATCCGTTGCAACCCTGCCGTGCAATGTTCATACGAAAACGCTAGATGGCGCATCGACGGTAATTCAACTGTTTGACGCTAGGGGCTCTCTCGGGTCTAGGGTCTCTCTCGGTTCCAATCGCCATTTATGGTACTATATCTCTGAGACTTTATGGAGTGAGGGATTAATACTAACAGACCAAGATACTTTGATACAAAGGTCAATCAACATGTAAGAGATAATAGTTAAATATATTATACACTGGAGACAGACTGACATGAAGGGTCTCTCTCGGGTCTAACGCGAAACTACCCCAACTGTGTCATCTAAATTGGATGGACTACCCAGACCATGATATGGGAGCTAGACTTCCAATTTTTTTTTCATGCATCTAGGTACATGTTAAGGCTTCGCATGGTACATCTATATTATCTCTGTGCTATATGAATAATAGAGCATGGTTGCTATGTTAGGGTCTCTCTCGGGTCTAGTGTAGAACTGCCCATGTACCTTCAGTGACCCAGCATAATAACGACAGTGGCCACATATTCCTATTTGGTCTTAAAATTTTCCCTGTGCTCTAGGGGAAAAACCAAAACCAAAAAAGGAACCTATGCCCCAGCATTTTTTATTATTTGCAAGTTGCACTTGAGATTATTGTGTTTTTGTTCGAAAAAACCCTCATTTTGGGCAGTTATAGCCCTCTAGCTCTCTAAATATGCCTCGTAGATATGCAAAACCCATATACCCCTTGTAGCTCTATCCCATCCCGATCAGAATAAATGATAAAGACACTTATATTACTTCATTTCAAGTTTTTGTTAAAGGGAGAACAAGAACAGGCCAGTTAACGACGATTCGTGATTATCAGTCATATTATGGTAATTCTAATTGATTTGGAGTGCATCAACATATGTATTGGTTGGATAGGCCCTTATTTAAGACCTGTTGACATGATGGAGGGCTTAACTCACCAAGAGAGAAGTTATTGGCCGATTAGATTGTGAATGTTAATGGTGTATTTGCGCATAGGCTTAATCATTGATAATGACTATGCTCACAAAACCAAGGTGGTTAGATTTTGCTTTAGAGGGGACATAAAAGAAGACATTAGATGCCCTTTTGGGTTACCTGCATTGCACAACACTATTCTATATTGCCCATAATGCAATGCTCCAGATATGAGATTTTGTTCATTTTTAGAGTACATTTTTATTTCAAGGGACCGAAACCCTAAAATTATGCATGGGACCATATGTCAAAATTATTTCCATAAGAAAGGTATTTATGTAAGGTATTTTCTGAAAAAGTTAAACAAAAATCTATGTACTATGAATACTGTTTTTAGGCAGACATGTTATAAAATTAAGCCAGATTGTCCCTACTTGTTCCTAAGACATTGCACTTTTACCCAGAATGCCATGCCACAGGTCAAAAAATGTTTTTTTTTTGTAATTATCTGGTATAAATAGGCTTTCTATGTGTGAGGTTTTATGTTTCTGTGATTAATTGTTTAAAATGAAGGAAAATTAAGAAATTTTACACATATTTTCCTCATTGTAGAGAAAAAAAATAAAAGCTTTTATTTTTCAAAATTCCATATTTCAGAAAGTAACATGGGACCCCCCATTTCTCTTTTCATATATCGATTCTGCATGATTTAACGTACTTACACACCAAAAATGAGAAATTCTATGTACTTTCACTAAAGAGTAGTGACAAACAATAACACCTTCTCTTGTATAGACTTATAATACTGTGTATACTGTAAACGTACATATTTTCCCGTGTATAGATTTTTGCGAATTTGCTGAAAAGACATTTTCGCGTGTACTTAAATTTGCGAATTCCCAATTTTATTTCATTTTCTTAATCTCCCCCTTGTAAGAGACAATCTGAGGCTCCAAAAATATGTGTTTGCAAGTGAAAATATATAATCATTTCATGTATAGTATTACTGTTACACATTTTATTAATACATATAATTTAGAACTTGGATCACCCCCCTCTGTACCCCCTTTAGGCTTTAACCCCCCAGAGGAGCAGATTGGCAACACTACCCCTCTCTCCTTGCCCCCCTCCACCCTTCACATCAAGACCAGATGCAAGTGACAAATTTTCACGATGTACTTAAATTCGCGAATTTTTTATTTCCACGAAATTCGCGAAAATGTGAGCCAGTAAGCAGAAAGGGGGGTTCCTGCGGGATTTAGTACCTGACTTGGCCACCAGGGGGCAACACTATGGGCTATGGTAGGAGAAATAGGCCTAAAACTTTTCTAGGCCACTTTTTTATGGAGATTTTAATGATTTTTGATAAAATGTTCTATTTTGGGTGGAAAGGTTCCAAATTTGGCATGCAAAAAGAACATTTTTGGGCCTAAATAGACATTTTTGTTGATTTATGTTGCCATGGAAACATGATTTTCATTCTAAATAGGAAAATCAATAATCCCATTTGAAGAAGGTTTCACAAGGTTTACTATGGTGAAAACAGAATGAAAATAACATTTCTACATCAAAAGCTACGGGCAAAAAAATGAAAAATTATGCTTATTTAGCTAATTAGCATAAATTATGCTAATTACATATCTTATGACCAATTAGACTTAAAGCTTATTGAGATTCAGGAAATGGTCATACCTACTCATATTTAGCAAGCTATTCCTCCAAAACTAACAGGAGTATCTTCTCATACAATATACCACTGAAATGCTAGTGATCTGAATTTTAAAGTTGACTTTTAGCACAGAGCTCCCTTTCTCCTTGCCTCTACACAAATATGTACAGCGCGAAATAAAGTACGATTACAGTAATCAGTCTCCCAGGTTTGCATCAGACCCCTCAGTTAGTGCACCTCATATCATAACAGCACTTAGCACCTTGGTAATAGGCCATTAACGTCCACTAATTCCACGCAGTCAGACTCCTTTATTATTTATAGTGGATTCTTTCCGTTTATGACAGTTGACCCTTATCTGTCATTAACAGTGCACATCGAGTAGACTTATAGGGTACAACCTACTGATATCGCCATATGCACATGGCTACATCGAGTCTTATTGGTCTACAGCTGCATACTGGAACTAAAGCTAAGTGGCTATCTGGACCAGTCTTTCTCGAGGTTTGGAGACAGGGTTTACTTGTTACTACAGTAACGGTCTTCCTTGTCACCACCCCTCGTGGTAACCACTGACAATCGCCGTCTAAGACGTCTTGTCTTTCTACTTATTACTGCAATGGCTAGGACTTTTCTGTGCTTCCATATATAAGCACTACCGTTGGCTTTGTCTATTGCTATACCAATCACCTCCTTTGTTGGGTGGGATATTTGACTTTTGCTGCAAGTCCCTGCCTTCGAAAACATGACATTGTGCCTCCTAAAACGTCTCTTATCATTCTACACACGTCTATGGATTATATTCCAGGAGAGTGATATTGTCATTCTGTCGCTATACAGTCGTATCGTTCCGTACAACATGGATTTATTACCCCCTTTCAAGCCTTAATATGCAAATTACGCCGTGATTACATCAGACATATTTCTTCCGGTGGATATAAACTTGTGGCACAGCAGACCGTATTGCAGTATAGATAGTATACATGAAACAGTGCAGATGGTCTCTGCTCATAAAGTAATATTTTTGTGAAGATTTAAAGTGGTGCGCCGTGGCATAACTTATAGAAACAGAGCAGCCCAAGGAGATAAATGTACGCGTAATTAGTGGTGATCATGTCCATAAAGGGGGTAATTAAACAACTTTATTAGCTTTTAACCTACGCCTATACCCCTGTTCTTTTGTATAGTGTATTTCTTCATACAGATGCAGCAACGACCTGCACACAACCATTTATGTCCGGTCTGAAGCCAAGTTAGAAGCCACCGACCAGAATGTTGGCAGATAATGTATGGAAGCCATTAGTAGCTGTGCGTACGATTCAGTGATGTACGCACAGCCGATGCTTGATGACACCTTTCTACAGGTACACGACTTCACGTATATAATAGGCCTTTTATGGTTGAAGAAACCCAATTGCATTAATACTAACGTGCTGATTATGCTGGTGCGATTCCAGGTGGAGGGTGCCTAGGAGACACGTGTCCCCTCCCCCTTCAGACCCCTCGAAAATGGGCCTTGGATAAACTCTTTAACTATAGCAAAAATATGGGGCCGAACTCAGGGTATGCTTCCCCCCCCCCCCCGACAACATTTTCTTGGTTCTGCCCCCCCCCCTCCGACCATCCATCCCTTCTGGATCCGCCACTGTTCTGGGACAGGAAAGAAATTCATGATATAAGTTCAAAAGGATACGAAGATGAAAAGGACTACGCCAACATTTGTAAGCAGTTTAAATTGTCGAACACGGCGGTCTGCAGTACTAAAATCAATTCTTGTGTGAAGTTGTTCCTTGCTGTGCGTCTGCAGTTGTAGCCATTGCCAAAGGTCAGAGGTGAAGGTGGGGGTCCACTCGTATCACCTTACGGCATACTGTAGTCCAGTTACTGAGATTGACGGTGCTGTTTGTGAAGCCGGCGTAGAAGGCAGACTGCTGAAACAGCATTATATATACAAGCTATTCCCGAGAAAACACTTATGTTATATTATTCCCGTATTTCATTTCTTCGGACATAATAGAGAATTATTTTCTAGGCAACCAAAAGGATAATGCACAATAAACCATTGTTATTTGTGGTGATGGAAATGTCAGTACTGTAAAGTGTAAGTGTAACACCTATACATTGTACTGATTATTTGTCGTATCGTCTTTCATATACATATCGTCATATTCTCATCTTTATTAAATCTATGGTCTTCTCAAACTACCCGGGTACCTCCATGCATGGCATTTTGTATGAATTGAGTACAACAATAATTATGTCATTGCTCGAGCCTGTTTAATTTGTCATTTACGATTCCATTATTCAGTGCCCATAATGCCATTGTATTTTGGAAGCCGTAACTTACATAAGGCTACACAACCATACTCCCACATGTATGGGGTAGTCTGCTAAAGATACCTCAGATTATTTTGCAATTGCTCTCTTTGTTTATATCTTGGCCATTTTGGACCTCTGATTAGAATTTATGGGTACATCCGAAAGCGTAGCACAATTTGGTCGCCCTTATCAGGGCAAATAGATCTTCATGTTACTCCTTGCTTACATGGTGTGGGGCATCTATTCATGGGACTTTAGTACGTTATGCTGCTTACTGCACAAAAATGACACGCTCTTAATAATGAAGATATATTAGGGTTGTGGGACAGGGGGGGTCAGGCCTATATATAATGTTAGTGTCTGCAGGCTCCATGTAGATTTATGTAAATGGCCATATTGAGCAACACAGGGAGTAGTGCATATGGTATGCTGGGACTGCATGTATTTTGGCACCATTATAGTGTGATAAAAAGTGTATGATAGTATAACAGTGACTGTCGTATAGTTGGCTGTGGAAATAAGTGGTTGTATACTGGGATTAGCGGTGTGAAGAAGAGTACATAATACATATGGTGTAAACTACTAGCCCATAAACCACTAGGACCTCACGTCAACCCAGTCATGTCAGTTATTAAGATACTGCGGCGTGGGTGTCCATTATGCCTTATTCATCTCTAGCACTCCCTCTCTGTTACAGTACAAACCATTATCCCCACCGAATTCTCACCTTAATGCCTCTCCCCCAGCACCACAGACGTTACCTTCACTTCTAGAGTCCCCCTGTGGAGTGGGGACCTTCATTGGGAGTCCACGAAGGAGGAATTCAAATGCCTGTCTGGCTGTCTGGACAATCAGCTTTGAAATACCTGTCCAGACAGAAAAGAAAGGACTTAATGTCCGTGAACCACAGAAATGTCTGCTAACTTTTAAGTACTATTAGTGGACGTAAAATCAACCAAACCAAACCAAACCAAATCACCTCTAGAGATATGTGAGGGAATGAAGCGAACAGCTGCCAGAGAATTACATAAGTTACATGGTGTGTTTACTGAGTGTGTGATATAACCTTTCTTTGTGGGATGGGATGAGGATAGAGTCGGCTGGAGGCTCAAATTCAGAAGGAAGATTAGGGAGGAGTAAATCTTGCGGCTGCTATACTGAAGGGAGTTTGCACAAATACTATTAGTCGGGTTAGTCAGGAGGGGATGGGGTCTATAGATAAGAATAATGCCACAGGATAGCTTGTAAAACTGATGCCAGATGGTCGATAATTATATAGTTAATTAAAGTAGAGAAAGGCCTCAATAAGCATCGGTATGTCTGAGGCTAAAAATGTAGGAATCATGCAATTCAGGTTACATAATAATGAAAATATTGGTGGTTACAATTTACTTAATTCTCTCCCTGAATCACTGGCCAATCACAACATCGTCTAGAGATATACTAATATGGCACAGAAGTAGTCACACGCTGGCCTAAAATATGCATTTTATTTATCACGAATTTGATAGAAATATCTCAACTTGACCCTGTTTTGCTGTAGATCGGTTCGGTAACAGGAAGCACATTTTATCTGCCATGAGGTCAGGCTTGCTGCTACATGTAACTCATTTTGGATGATTAATTACCAGGAAGGGAAAGTCATATTCATTAAAGTGCATATTGTAGTAAATAAACATCCGCTTCTATCCTATAACCGCATCTTATCTCTTATAGTAAGATGCAAATTTGGAGAGTAAATAGCTTAAGCCAGTGGAATTGAGGAATATTAATGATTATTTTGTACAACAATAACCATTGTTGAACATAGATTATTCATGTATGATGTATATTTATAGCACCTATGATTCAAAGATTTGTACTGGTGGCGGAATGTTTTCTAAGCTGAATAGGCTTTTTTTCTCTTACTAGTTTAAATAAATAAACGGACTGTTGCTTTGCATCATTACCCATACTCAAAAGATGGATGATAGCTGAGGGTGGGCTGAAGAGAAATGAAAAAAAAGTTTGGTATACGGGTGTACTGTGTGAGGGTACACAGAGAGAAGAACACTGATGAAGACATGTCACATATTTCTGATCCATTCACCTGAGTGCTAGGTAATACTGTGAGACAAATATGTAAGGGTCAAGAGCAGTCAATAGCTGTGTAGCAATAGTTCAATCAAGGCAGGCCTATGGTAGAAGGCAGGAGATATCATAGTCCCACAGGCCTGCAACACTAAGGCACTTTTACCTATCTACAGAACTTCTACTTGACTGAGGACCTCTATGCAGTCCATAAGACAAGGGCATGGAGGTGCATGGCAATGTTATATGTCTCCATGTACTGTAGATACTGAGATTATAGATTGGGGGTTAGGTTTCAATATATGGTATTTTCACTGACTCACACATAACTCTCCATTTGAAGAATTCAGGATTGTGGGTGTCTATTTTGATATTCAATAACAAATGCAAGTTTAACAATGAAATCAAATTCACTACTATTCACTGATAGTATTTACAGAACTTAGTGATCTATTCTTCATGAGAACAAAAAGACACAGATACATCAAATGTCTCAAGTGTTGGTAGTACTTCTTGGTAGTGCTTAATCCTGGTACCAAAATGGTTGTTCTCCCCATCTAGTAGAATATCCTAGAACAATTATGTATGTCAAACCATCACATGTCAAGTGCCTTCGACATGGCTGTGACCCTAGTCAACTCACAGATGATGTGGCATTTTAAGGCATGTCAAATCATATGAGGATTACTGTTTGCCACAGTTGTCAGGGTGACATATGGGCACATGTCCCAATGACGTGTGCTCTCTGTGTCAAATCAAGTTGACATGGGTATACATGTCACTTTGTCAGGAAGAATTTTTTCAGTGTACGTTCAGTAAGGAGGTAGGGTAAGAGAGAACAATTTATGCGTGCATGTTACAAGGTATACATGTTAGTTTTTAGTGCATGCAGTCATCGAATATGTAGGCAGACCCCTAATATTATGAAAATATTTCAGACCCCACTGCTCTGACTATACCAGCATTCAGAGGGAAAGTCTGTGAAGGCTGATGATGGAGTATATGTAGGCCTACAGGCAACAATGAAATATGAGGAAAAAAACTGACATTCATGAAGACTAATACTGGTCTGTGGACCAGTTCCATATACGGCTAACATGAGGCTTTCTGACAGCACAAAGTAAACCCTGTCTATGTCCCACCCTGTCATACATCAAATGTAACTACCAGTAAAACACAGATCGTGCTGACAGTAAATGGAGCCTGCCACCCTGGGGTCATTCCGTTTGGTGTGGGTGGTGTTTTACCACTTTGTACCTGATAAGGAGTTTGGGAGTGGTGTGGTGGGTGGCACACGAGAACTACTTGTCAAGTTTTAAAAAGACAACAACTTTACATGTTATAGTACAGTGGACGTTAATACATTGATAACAGCCTGCAGGGGTCCTACGGTACTTCCGGTCATTCAGGAAGGTGCAGAGGAGGAGTGAAAAGGCCCAACATAAAAAAAACACTTTCGCAGTGCTGCAAAATCAACGGAACTAGGCGTCTGGACTCACACGAGAAACAAAATAACAATTTGGGAATATAAACCCAAAATTCTTCCCCAAATCCTCGCTTGGCGTAGCGATAGTTCGGGTGTATTATTATCTAAAGGAAATTATTTAGCTTCACACAACATCTTGCATGATGTGGTATCATTACCATGCCTCCTGCGATAGCTCTCAGTGCCGTTTTGTTTTGTTATATGTATTTAGTAAAGATAGATTGTGTGATCAGCGGGGATGAGGCTCCTTTATCGCCATGGTAACACTTAACGCTTCTGATAATCTAGTGAAGCACTTTTGAAAAAAAAAGAAATTCAGTAAATAGGCACTGTCATTTCGTGTCCTCGGAATACATACATTAACTTGGATCTAAAGACCCACATAGTAGGATAAAGATATAAAATGCATACCCCTTTCCATGTCCCTTCTTCTCTATCTCACTACAATTTATATTGTCTTACGTGGGGCAGACTTTTCCTCTCACGGTTATCTGTGTCATGATCTGTTCCTACCCGGCAATGCATTTAAAGCCTTGTCACCACACTTTTAGAAAGTAAATTTACCCCCCTCTTTCTTTAAAAAAAATAAATAAATAAATAAGGAAATGGGTTTGGGGTGTGCGCCTTCCCGTTATGGGCCCCCCTGCCCCTTCCCTTTCCAAATCCTTGATTCGCCCTTGGCCACTCTAAAACTGGGATGTTAGCTGAGGGTGTTAAAACCATCCATCCAATGCTACCATAACTTGTATCTCAGCTGTCGGAAGAGACGCTCTCAGGAGAGGGGACACTGATATCAAAGTGAAAATCATCCCGGACAAAACTCAAACAGGGCTTATGTATTCAGCTTCTCCCTGGAGGCACCACTCTAGTGGAAGGGTAAACACTGGAGTAGCACTATCCACAGTCAGCCAGTTTACCCATGTATGATAGAATTGACAATCAGAGTGGCTGGAGTGTTGATAGAACTGGAGTTATATAAAAGACGTGTACTGGCTATTCAAACTTTTATAGTGATTTGAGCTAAGCATAAGTGAAAATATTGAAATACACATAACATTGACACACTCGCTTGTCATGCTATAAATGAGCAATGCTCTAGGACATGCAAAGGAAACCTCTCGTTAATAGTTATCAAACTTATTTAGCAGCAAGCCTGGCCAACTCAGACCTTGAATATTTCCAAACCCATGTCTATGTTGGTCTGTTTTATGAGTTCCCATTTATGAATATAATACTAAAACTTATGGACCCTCGAATTGATAACTTGGTTACCATTAGTGGTCTTTGCATGTCCTGTCAGTGCTATCATGGGTCGATGTGAGCGGGAGGAGGGAGGGCCGTCCTGTTGGCGTAGTGTTGGAGGCATTAGGTGTGGAGTCTTGACACCGACGTGTCTTTGGTAGAAAGAACAATCATGTGTAAACGGTCATTGACCTATGGAGAAAGCGAAACAAATAGATATACTATAGTGTATTTTGCTAGATCATGGTAAGATAAAAGGGTGGTGAGCCAGAACGAGGAGGAGGATGGCAGGGCATGGGGTACTAGTAGTGGATGTGTTCGTGAGTAGTATATTGAAAGTGGCCCCTGTCGCTGGGGGACGGGGACAGTTGTGCGTCTGATATCGCTCCTTGTTACGTTGTCCAGGTAGATAAAAATGTCCATCATCTAAAGTTGCAGGACTATATCCCTGCAATATTGTATTTATCACAGTCCCAAGTACTCAGTGCTCTGAGTGAATTCTATCGTACCGGTAGATGGACGTGCTTAGCGCCATTGGACATACTTCTACACTATATTTAGCAACTCTCTCACAGGATTTAGCTAATAACGCAGTTGTTTGAGATGTGCAACACATCTAAGTGGTTTAGCTTTGATATACCCGATCCTATACTACAGTATGCCCTAATTCACATCAATTATACAGGGGTAGACACTAAGTGTTTGAGCCAGTGGCCACCCAGGCCAACAGCCTCAGAAATCTATTGGCCCGCAGCTAAAGCTGTTGGCCCGGGATTTACAATAAAAAAGTTGAAAATTACAATCTCTATGATAGGCATGTTACTGGCAATATTAGCTTACAAGTTGACGTTCTTAACATCCCTGCTACACAAAAATCCCCCCAAAAAATCACATTTTTTTAATTGTCTTTACAGTCCCAAAATTAAGGGGGGAATTTCCACTGGCCACCCGGGCCAGTAGGAAGCTTGGTTTAAAAAAAAAATCACTGGCCAGCACTCAAAACTACTAGCCAATAGTGTCTACCCCTGCATGTGTATAGATAGTGAGTATACAGGGGCAGGCATAGAGGTGAATAGGTATGTGGGGGTGATCCTCTGTGGCCTGTGGGGTGCATGGGACAAGACTGATGACATGACAGACTTCCATAAATAACCATCACCCCCAACCTCACTCTGCCCTCACCTAATCTATCATCACCATATATCTTATATCTGGGACACAGCAGGTTGGTAATTACGTCTCCACTCATTGGCACTAGCTAGATGTGAATAGCATTTAGTATCAAATGATGCATACTTAAGAGGTTTTAAGTAGGTCGAAGTTCACCAGCTGCTTGTAAATACAAGCCCTATTTACATGCAATCAGCCGCTAGTTGCTAGTATTACATTTGCGAGTCAAATTATGTAATCATATTAGTCCCTTCATATACCCTTCCATGTTCTGCATGTATCACTATTCTCTTGTTATCTCTATGGAGTATCCTTAAGTAGATATTATCCCCATGCTACCCATCCATCAGTCTGTATTACATGTAGTATCCCCTGGTCTGTATGAACTGGCGTCATACATGTAGGCAGGATAGGTCTCATTAATATCTAGCATTAACCCGATAAATGGTAGGCAGTGCTAACATTTGTCCCGATAGACTATATTGGATTCAGTGATACAGCAATGAGAACTAGTGATGCAGCAGTGGGAATTATGCATATTTACACAGAGTTGTTTAAGATTCACGACTTAAATGACGTGATCAAAGTTAAAGTTGGTGGTTGGGGTCTGTAAATTTGCTTGATGTTTGAATATGATCTAATTAACTGTTACAAAACTGCATTCATTAGTCCCCATTTGAAAAAAAAACAAAACATGTGTACTGTGTCACTGATTTGTCAGATATCACAACGTGTCCAGCAAACTGGAAATCCCGTGGTGGTCACATGACAGATTGCTGCTATAACCGGAGGTCGTTGGTGCGCATGCGTGAGATCACGTGCACAGTGTACCGAGACATGATTGATAGTTGGCCCAGTGTAATGATTCAGCGGAACCGGATGTATGTACCATGTATATTGGAGAACTTGTGGCTGTATGTAGTTTGGAAATCAGTATTTTACCCTTCAAATTGAATGGTATTACGGTAAAATGTATATCTAAAGAAAGCGAATGTAACAGATTAATGAAAAAAATAATGATGGGGAGTGAGTAGGTCCACGATACCAGTGAAGTGATTTACATGTATAAACTTTCTATTGAGCGAGATGTGATAAAACCAAGATTGTAGCAAGAGGAAATACAAGAGAGCTTTATCAGACTACACTCATGCAGGCAGAGCTACAAAAAAGGAAAGCGATAGAAATTGAAACTGGACTTGGGAAACAAAGGCGGTATATTAGACAATAATTACAAAGAAAGGGGCAGTTTACCTAGATTTGAAAAAAAAGACTTCATGAACAAATCTGATGAGTATAGTTGATTTCAATGGAAGTGATGGTATCTTTTGCAGTTGGCCTTACTTCGTAGGTATAAGCATGACGCCCAACATGGCGGAATTGTAGAACTTAACATGTGCTTCTGATATGAGAACTACGTTGGCTCCCTCCTGATACTTGTGAGCTACCCCACAATGCCGGAACAGAGAATGTAAAGATAACTAAAAACCCTTCGTCTAACTCACCTGTGAGCAAAGTCACCTACTCTCTGGGCGTTATATAAGATTATGTAAATGAGGTATTGTCACATGACCAGATCAATGATAACAGGCGTGCCTGGATGCCTGCCCCTGTCTCTACATGCCATGTGCATGCAGTGTTAATATAACTTTGTAAGTTAGACTGAGGTGGTATTCTGTTGACACCTTTCAGCTGTGGACTTGGGTTCATGCTGATGTTTCCTATGTCACCATGGCGCTAACGTCAACTAAGGTGCATTAACTCCACTTTCTTTACCAACACTTGTGATAGATTTCTATTATTAGCATTACATATACTCTAGCGTCGACATCCATAAAGGTTGGTTCATGGATATAAAGTACACAATATAGGTACCCTTCTCCAAAATATCCCAATAAAAATGATAGATTCTCAGAAGTGTACCTTAGACTGAAATGCCCAGAGTTTAAACAGGAATGGTTGTCTCACTTTGCACATCACACGGCTACGTTGTTACCTATTATCTGCAAACTAAATGGATATAAAATAGTATTATAAACCTGTGGCCTACTACAATCTTCAGCATATAAAATCATGATAATGAAACTACCGGCACTGTCAAACCTCGTACCCAGCATGAGATTCTAAACCCATAAATCCAAATGACGATTAACCAGCTAAGTTAACCTCTAAGTGTAGTTTCCCCTCCGCTACATGAACTATTACATGAATCGCGTAAGAATACAAATTTCACTGACTTCCATGCCATTTAGCAGTTAAATGTAAGGCCTTAGTGTTGCGCCAATCATATACATGCACCATGCTAGACTAATTAAAGTGTAAATACGTGACAATGTGAGCAGCTCATGAATTGGCACGATCCACACAGACTTTTCACGATATGGGGCCAGAGAGTGTAAACAAAACTAAAGTGTTAGTTGACAGACTGCAGTGGCGATTCGAGCTGACAGCTTTGTTCCGATCCCATAGGGGCAATTTTTTTTACCTGGTCTGCATGTATCAAGTTGTGATATGACTAAGTATCGGAAGCCAACTTCTGATGGCCGATGGGGTAGGGCTGCGTATGCTCATAGGAACAATATCCGTCGTTATAACTGCAATTCAGGATAAGGAGGCTCCCTGTAACAGCACACATACAAAATTCCTATATCACTCGGAACACAACAAATTGAATGACTTTTACACAAATTGGCCAGTAGAAAATTGGTCTTTAAAGAGTCAAGTAATTCCTTGAGGTGATATGGCAGAAAAAAGGTGGCAAAGAGGGTGATGAACACAGCCTGAATGGTTCTAAAAGGTTTGGACAGAAGCAATGACGTCTTCGACTCAAGTAGATGTAACTTATCCTTACCTATAGGAATCTTGCACTAGATGATTTTAGCAGGCATATCATTCATTAGTCGTAGAGAAAGGTCTCATAGTACATTTTGTTACATAGTTGATGCATATTGGTTGTATACTGAACTAAGACCACTCTGGAATTGCATGAAGATGATTACATTATTCTAAAAGAATGTTCAGACATATGTGATTGACCTTGAACATAGGGAGGATTCTCCTTGAATTCTTTATCTAACAAGTGGTATACTTCCTGGTGCACATTCCTTCTCTTTATACATGGTCAATTTCCTTTTCGCTTTTTATTTGTACACTCTCACAATCCACCCAGAATGAAATTCTTGTCTTTGACAAAATATCTTAAGTATACATCTTTTAAATTTCCGGTTTGGCATCTCTAATAGATTGAATCAATTTAGTGTACAAATAGCATGGAATTCCTTCCAACTAATAAATTGCATTGGTAGAGGTTCTGATCCTTATTCATGTGACATGAGTTCCCTTTAAGAATATTGCATATTGTGTTGTGATACCTGAAACCCTAAGTGTGTGACCTTTTTCTCTGATTCATGTAGAGCAATGGAGAACGACAGGTAGACTATGTTGTTCATGCACTCACTTTATCTACTCCTAGACTGCTTTACCCCCATTTATATGATAAGGAAAACAGCTTGGCTTCCCCTGGGCTTCATATAAAAATGAATTAAGCATATCAACTATATGTGTTACAACAAATAATGTATGCATGTGAATGAAATGTCCCTTTCCTTCTTTTTGCAATTTTTTTGTCTTCAAAAACTACCCAAAATTATATGTTGCATGCTATTCAATATGCCTTACCCTTTAGAAAGATATTCTGAAATTGGGCTATATTATATTGTATTGATTTGTAGCTCGACTGCAACTCCCTCACTCTATACCCAGCACAAGTTACCAACCCTTGATAACTATTTTGTAGATAATATTTCTGTATTTTATACCGCTTGGGTTTAGAGAGATAGTTAAATGATCAATTAGTCATACCTCTGTAGACTCTTGATATGTCACAGACACTGGTACTTCAACTTAGTTCAGTCTTGTATGATTAGCATTGACTCCCAGGAATCAAAGTTAGTATACATGGTTTACGGATAATAAAATTCATCAGTACGACTTGCGCTTTGGATTGAATTTACGTTAGATATTAAGGAGCTACTTTCTAAACGTTTTACATCATGCATGTTGTATCGACGCAACAAAGCTTCGTTTTTTTTGTCATGCTGCATTATGTTTTGACCGATGATGTTTATGTATATTGTTTTTTTTTTGTAGGCTACATGTTAAAGCATGTGTAAATTCTAAATTCGATGTATCCATTTTGAAGCATGACTTTATCTTGGCCTATAAGACATTGTAAATGAAGAGAATAGTTACCAGAAAGAAATTGTGAGCATTACAAATTTGTTAGTTTTTATTTAATAGTACTGCCAAGTAGAAGACAAGATGTTCTTCAATGAAACTTGAAGCCTTGCAAAAAGAATAGATATCGTTAGATGATAACATATTTTTTTAAATGAAACTTTGAACCTTACAATACTGGTATAACATATTTTACTTTTAGAATTCTGATTAGGCCCCCTATATTTCTTTTGACTACAACACTGATGATAGACCTAAATCAGATGTGACACTGTTGCTGGACATGAGCGGGTTTTGTCTTCATTAAGCATACACCCGTCCAAGATATAAGCAGCAAATTGGACAATTGCATATTGGAATGAGACTTTCAATCCCTTATCAACATGCTAAGTTAAGTGAACAGCAAGATAGCCTTTGTAGCTCTAACAAACATCAAATTAATGGGGAATATCATTGCTGCACAGTTGCCCTCAGCCATTACCAGCAGGTCAGCACGAGAACACCTGTGTTGTGGCATTCTCAAACACTCATCTTGTCAGTCTCATATTGATATACAGTATCTAAGGTGTGTTTTGATTGTGCCAAATTTGCAGTACAGTCCACTCTGTCTAGTACCTGTATTCCACAATATGTCCATCATCACGATTTTCTTCATCTCAATAGTATAAATTTTTGTGACATGTACTGGGAATAGGGACCATAATGCACCCTACACTAAGGGCCCTTTTCGCAGATCCTGTCACAGATGGGAATGTGAGAAAAAGACATTCAAAACATGTGGAATCATAGCTGATGCCCCACAGGTACAGAATTAATGCGTTAAACGAAAGATTAACAAATATATACAGATGAGTTTCTGTGTTTTACTATTTAGCCGCTAATAGTGGATCAATGCCATTTATACATCATGCGGTTGTTTCAATGTCGTTGATATGCATATGCCGTTTCTTCTTTATTTGAGCCTTAATATGTATCTAATATATAAAACCTAATGTATGTCAGTCAGACCGTTTCGTTTTCAGACAGTGAGGGCAGAGAATATCGTCTTAAAGTTCTTGCTATTAAGGGCTATTATTACATCATGATTAATCATCCCATTGTTATTTTTTTTTCTGTGTTTTGCAGTCAACAAATACACACAAGTTCAAGACCCATACATATGGCAGCCCTACGTTCTGCGACCACTGCGGTTCGCTCCTGTATGGACTAATACACCAAGGACTAAAGTGTGACTGTAAGTACCATTTTTCATTCAACTCATGATTTTTCCTTTGGTGTAACAACACTGACTATGAAGCTAACCGTAGACTTCAGATCATCCAGCAGAACATTCACGACCTTTACTATGTTCAATGTCTGAAACCAATTTGATCTTAGCCTTACAATTTGAGAACCTTCGCGGAGGTCTGGATAAAATACATAAGCCTGCTGGTATTTTATATTAGAAGGCAAACAAGAATCTGATCTAGGTAGCCTATTGTCTGAATTTCAATTGGCGTTAATTGTTATAGACTTTTGAAATCCCTGCAACAATCCTTGAAAGAACCATTAGGCCTAATGGGCCAGTGCCAATCACACCAATGGAAGACAAGTGCCGAAAAATCTAGGCTTCGGTGTTTCTATTTGCTCTTTTTATTTCAGCTGTGATTAGAAATTTAGCCAGTCAAGATAACCCATCTTAGTGACGGTCGAATCAATCATTGTTCTAATATCCCAACTGAATATTCACGTGCGTCTAGTATTTCTCTTATGTTACTACAAATTGTACCAAGAAGGATACCATCGATTTAATGCATTACAAAGGAGGAACCAACTGTTCAGACAGTCGTACAAATGCATAAAAGTCTTCCCTCATCACCCCACTCGTATCAATAAAAGCTGCCTTCTATACAATATGAGTATGCAATACTGCTTATCCTGGCAAGACAACCGCTCAGCACCAATGCCCTCCCCATTTCACCCTCCATCGCCCAGCTGTGCTGACAGGGAGTCAGGGGACCGACATTATTCCTTCCCCACTACTTACAAATGATCCCCACAAGAAAAGAAGAACAAAACATGAAAATGAGAGACAGATGGAAACAGGCACTTGACAATAATGTGGGCAGTGGACCTGGATAGGAAGTGGTCACACGCGCATGGCCTCCTAAATAGAGGCCGAGGCCTATTGTGATTTGTTTGTGGGTGGTCATGTGACTAGGGTTGTTGAATAAATGGTGTTTGTATTACATCTGTATGGGAGGCTATTTGTGTCACGTCTGACATTCTGTCCACACCATGCTAGAGACTACAACAATGGCGATAGACGGTTCATACACGCATATTGTCGTTTGGTTCTCATGGTGCATTAATGTAGAGTTCTTCTGTCATACATCGTGCTAGTTTGATACAATCTTGAATGCACAGATTTGCTTTACCACTTGTAGCATAGTCCATAACCTTAAACTCAACTCTAGTACATGAACATGGCAGGGAAGCAACTTGACATCATAGTAAAATAACAACCAGTGTCCAGCTCCTATGTTTTGGACAGACCTACCTTCTCTGATGTTGAGGTGCCCTATTTATCGGGAGTTTAAGCCTACAGATAATGAATATTGGATAATGACGTTAAATTTCCTGATAACATGTGTAGACCTAGCTGTCTTATCTCTCACACACGTACTTGAGACGTCAAAGAGATACAGCATGTCAATTTATATGCATCAAAGGATAGTAGACTTAAGCCATTAGATTCCCGTAATGTTTTACCGTTTGCATGATTGGCCCCATAGTTGACCTGCATTTCACCTCATGCATCATTCCCTTTACCATGCCTATGTAGCTGGAGTAGACCAGTAAGAAGACATCAGAGGTACATCCCACACCAGCTTGAAGGCACTTTATGAGAGCCACTAGTATAAACTGGGGACTAACTCCCAGACCTCTTATTCCGCTATCTCTCCTATAGAGGCATTAAGGGTCCCCCAGTAGGCAGCCAGTTGGTGGTTTATGGGAGGGCTGTGCAGTGTATATCTATTATAGCACTTCACCTGGTCATACTGTGGGCGACCATCTTACAAGTACATCAAGGGTGCCCCAGGGAGTACCGATTTTTCGTCAAGACTAGTATGCACGCACTACATATGAGGCGATTGTTTCATATTTGATAAACATGGAAGAGTCCATACCTCCTTCCCCTAATTGCTCTTCTCTGTTTCGTAGTGAGAGGAGTACTCACTACGTGTACCATCATACTGCAGGGGTTGCGATTAACCATTAGACCCCTATAACATTCTATACCCGAGGTTCCATCCGCCTGGACGGTTACTGCCAGATGGTATGGGCGATAACAGGTGAATCTATCCACACCTATTGGCTGTAGGTTTCATAGCAGGTCAATCTACAGTCAGTGTGAAGTGGCATGGTATAAATGCTGAACATAACATTGGCTAACACACCCGAGGGTGATATTGTTCATTCATTTTGAGTGCTTAGACTGGATAACTATGGTATAAACCAAGATAATCAAAATCTATATGAATTCGTCAGTCTCTTAGTGTCATAAGTAAAATACTGATTTTGAATCAGCCTGTCTCTATAAGACTTCTTTATCTGAATGGCTAAAATTTCCCATGCATAAAATCTGCATTTATCTTGGTTTTGTGACTTTGCTTTATTCCTATGTGAGCGATGTATGCAAACATATCGGAATCACCTACCATGATTTATTAATCTTCATACAGTTAGACAGCCTGAATTTGAGAAGTTCTGTTAGGCAGGAGATCTCCTCTCCATCTGCGCTCTTCTCTCACGCTCCTTTCTCATAATGGCAGTGGGGATTTATGATTTCGTGTAGACCAAAGATTGATTCACCCATCCTTTCTATTCTCAGCCAGACTGTATAGGTAATTCCACCCACCTGTATTCTACCATCATCATTGGTACATTTCCTATGTCAACACGCTGTTTCCCAAGGTCATGTACTCCTGCTTTATCACGTAGTACTGTCTACCACATGACAAGTGTTTCACTGGGAACTCTTCCCACTTAACGCCATGTATCATACATGTGAAGGATTGTTTACACACAAATATGTATGTGTAGAAGTACATTCAAAATGGAGCTTTTCAATTCATGGCTACTCAGGAATGAGAGATGATTGCACAAAATAAACATTGGATGTGCATTGTTGGCAACCCTCCAGCAAGAGGTTTTTTATCATTTCGTTACCAACCTTAAGAACCAGACTTACTAAAAGTAAAGAAGAATTAGGGGAAGTCGGTACCACAATGAACTCCCTCCCAAACAGAGATCAACACTGATCAATATGTGACATGATGCAGGAACTTGTCAAATATTTATATCTTACTGCTAAAGCACAGAAGTACCTATAGGTGGTGCACACACCTGCCTATAAGTGGCGGATGGTTTACAGATGGGAAACTGGTTGTCCTCTAGAGAACACTCTATTAGAACAGGAAGTTTATAATGATATAACAACCCATTTGGTATAAACGTTACCTTAACCTTACATAAGTCTATGGTGTGCTTTTAGAATATTGAAATAATTAACATGTAGGGATAAAAGTTACAGTTAAATTGTAGACTGAAGATGGTAACATGACATGTAAAAACCCAGGGAAACCACCTAGTTGGGGAGCCAGCTCCTCGATATGGACAAGTGCTGGTGTTGAAAGCAGCACAAGTTTTGAGACTTTGATCTAGGTAATTTGATAGTGCTGATTCTGAATCAGGGGTGCATATCTTCATATCTAGGTTGGAACAAGGTCAAATCAAAGGTCAAAGGTCAGGACCTGGTATGTAATATAGAACGGAGAGAGGACTTTGTTCCATTCATAAACACTAGAGTGCACTGTGGATTTCCCATGTATGTGTACCCTACGTTTGGTATGATCCATTGCAATTACATTGGGACTTTTGACCTTTGATTTGACCTTGTTCCGACCTAGATAGGAATATGCACCCCTGATTCGGAACCAGCACTGTCAAATTACCAAGATCCAACTCTCAGAACTTGTGCTGCTCTCAACCCCAGCAGAACGTTTAATATCAATATTTGAGGCGCCTGCCCCCCCCCCAGCTAACCTCTGTACCCTTCTGTTGGGTCCTCAATAAGTGTTAATATCAAATACATCTTATGGAAAGTTCTGACTTAGAGCCCATCCCAATCTCCTCAGGAACCACCCAGCATTTCTCAGTCTTTGGGGCAAATACATGTTTGATTTCCAATATTGGGATTGGCTACAAACTGCCTCTCAACATCTAACGTTAGGGAGATCTATGCACCATCTCAATGTGCATATTCATGTTCCATATATATGCACCCTGATCTCACATGTTGCCCCCGTCCTTCTGCTATGTATAGAAACGACTTAAATAATCACAAAAGGCAGATCATTGACACATATAGGCTATGTGAGCCTCTTATCCATTAAAAGAAGGCTGCCTATGTAAATATGACTAATGATAACCCTTATGATTACTCACAGCAATTCTGCTACTTTCTGTTCACACAGAGATATATGATCCATAATCTTATCTGCTTTATGATACACCAAACACTTGGCACCTGACTGAGGACATAAGTCACTTTCTTCAAATCCCTTTGAAATGCTCACATATTCCTGGTCCCCAGTTTGCTGTGTGTAATAAGACGTGCAAACATTGGGAACCAGCACATGTTCGAATCGACTGCAGCAGTTCCTGATAGCCAGACCGAGGGAGGGTGGGGTCTTTGAGCATGCACAGTGGTCCGTGTTGACTTTGATGTCGCCTCATTAGGAAGACTGTGTGACGTGGCAGGGTCTCACACCAGGCAGTGGCAGGGTGGGCTGTTAAAGCAATCCAGTAGAGGTTGGAATAGAGAGGCTAGAACGGATGTGGTATGTAGGGTTTCCTGACTTTATAGCAGTGTGTGTCAGGCTTGGTCAGCTATGGGATACTCAGGATGTGTTAAGAATATCCTTTGGTGCTGCGAGCCCCCACAATGATGGAGCAGACATTGGATCTCAAAAGGCAGTATTGACATAAAGGGGGGGGGGGTTCAGAACACTAATTGTGGATCAATCCTGGCTTTGATTACTTTTTGGGCAATACCCCCTGTGATGAATACTAGATTGTTGGGGAAGGTGGCAAGTGAGATAGCAGTTCTCTCAAGTTTACTGTGCCGTCTGCTCATTCTAAAGCACTCAATAATTGAAGACATGAATGGTTATTACATATTTAATTCGAGATGGTCTTCTCATGCAGATTAGCATGCAACTTACCCTCAGCCTCTGTTGAATATTATGTGTTATACCACGATTTGTGGGTTACACAGTGCTTTTTGGGGTCTATTCCCATCCACATATCTGTCGATATTGCACACCCTATAGGCTGTAACATCAATTTTGGAAGGCGTGCGGTTATCCAGGTAAGGCGTGCGGTTATCCAGGTAAGGCGTGCGGTTATCCAGGATAACCGCACGCCTCTCCCATGTCACATGTCACATGTTAAAACCCACGAAATTTTCCAGGCCAGGGTAGGGATCGAACCTGCAGTCTCAGGTCTGTAGCCCAACTCCCTATGCATTGCGCCACAGGGACTGCCGAGATACGCACGGAACCAGGTCTGGCTATGATACAAAGCCGTGTGCGCTGTCGCTGTCCGCTGCCGGGCGAGGAGGTGTATTCTACACAAACATAACCGCGAGACGCGCTCAGAGGAGGAGACGCGGTGGCCCAGCGGTTAGCGCTTTGCGCTCAGCCGTAAGAGGTACACGGATCGAGCCCCGGTCCGGGCGCATTTTTTTTCGCCGTGTGCGCTGTCCGCTGCCGGGCGAGGAGGTGTATGTTATACACAAACATAGCCGCGAGAAGCATCTTTTCTTCGCCGTGTGCCCTGCCGCTGTCCGCTGCCGGGCGAGGAGGTGTATGTTATACACAAACATAGCCGCGAGAAGCTTTTTTCGCCATGTGCCCTGCCGCTGTCCGCTGCCGCTGTCCGCTGCCGGGCGAGGAGCCTCAGGAGGTGTATGTACACTATTTTTTCGCCGTGTGCCACTGCCAAGCCTAGCCAAGACGGGGGCTGTCGCTGTCCGCTGCCGGGCGAGGAGGTGTATGTACCTGTGTACACACACTATGGCTGGCTTCGATCGAGTCCCGGGGAGGGGGAATAATTTTTGTTTTCAAATTGAATTTATTGGTATTATATTGATTATTTATTGGTTTCGTGGTATAAAATAAGTAGTCAATGGATAACTGATGACTCGTGGGGGTTATCGACGATAATAAGACTCGGCCTACGGCCTCGTCTTATTATCCGTCGATAACCCCCACTCGTCATCAGTTATCCATTGGTTACTTGTTCATAATCCATGGATTAAGCCAAGTGTGGTTTACAGGTTGAGATCTTGTTGACAGGTCTATTTAAAGAGGTTTTATTAGCCTACACCCTTGAAACCCCAAATTAGCGAGGGCCATGTCATTTAAAGTATGTATCTCCATTAGTGTGACAACTGTTAGATTCGTTAAAACTTGCATAGCATATCTGACATTGTTATCCCAAGCACTAGTGGGATGACCTAGCAGAACTGCCATCCCCTGGATACATTTACGACTAGGTGTTATCTCAGATATTATGATCGAGCATCAACTTGTAATAATCATAATCATCTGTGTTCGATAAATTGATCTCTCTAGACCTTGTAGACCCCAAGGAGGGTGTTACTGTACTACCACACTACATGCCGAGGAGGAGGCTGCGTGTAATACCGAAATATCATGTTTGTGTGCATACCTCAAATTGCCTGACCAGAGGGCAGCAGATCCCAGAGAGGATTGACGGTTAATCTGGCATTTCTCTTGGGCCAAGGTCCTCCTTATTTATACAATTCTAGCAATGTTCAGGCCATGTTACTCGTGTGACCAGGGCCTACTGTATAGCTCATACGACGATACAGAGCGATTCCACTTGAAGCTGTTCACACTCACATATATTACTACAAGTGTGATCTGCTTTATATTACATCAAACACTTGGTGCCTGACCTGGGACCCAAGTCACCCCTTATAGTGCCCTCTGAGCTGCTCATGTACTGCTGCTCCCCTGTTTGCTCTCTGTAATAAGACATGCAAACATCGGCAACTAACACATGTATGACTCGACTGCGAGAGGCCTTGGTAGCCAGACTGAGGGGGTCTTTGAGCATGCTCAGTTGTTTGTGTTGACGTTAATGTCATCTCATTAGGGAGACTGTCTGATGTGAAGGTGTCTCACACTAGTCAGTGATAGAGTAGTGTGTTAAGGGCTCTTCATAGGTATGATATCAGAATTTTGTTCCTATGGAATGAAAACAGAACAAAAACGTTCTGTTTTAGCTTCTTTTGCTTTGAACAGCATTATGGGATGGATAATTGACACATTTTACCCATTTGATGATTTTCAAATCATTATCCGGGGAAGTGTTTTTTGGTTAGTCCATATTCCAATTATTAAGGTATCCAGAGCATTTCAAGGTTGCCTAGTTGGTAAGAAAATGCCAAAAATCTTGGAAAATGGGTGATAATAGGGGTAAATCATAGGGGCATTTTCTTACCAACGAGGCAACTTTGAAATGCTCTGGAGACCTTAATAATTGGAGTATCAACTAACCAAAAAAAAAACGTCCCCGGATAATGACTTGAAAATTAGTCTTCAATCAACAAATTGGTAAATTGTATTAATTTTCACTCCCATAAGGCTGTTCAAAACAAAAATAATGTTTTTGTTCCATTCAGCTTCCAAAAGTATCAAATCCTCATAAAATGGAATTCATTCGAAAGAGGTATTCAATACAATCACATTGATGTGTGGTAAATCTATTTCAATTGTACATTAGCCTATTTATGCATACAGACCTGCCCCCCCCCAATAATGAGGAGGTTACCTGTATAAGCCTATATAAAAATATAGCAGCCCCCCCCCCCAACCGAGACCCCTGTCCCCCCCCCCCCCAATAAAAATTTGCTTCCTACGCCTCTGGCATAGAAACATGTTCTTGAGGGCAAACCTATCTAGAGCGGAAGCTGGAATAGAGAGACTGGGATGGTTATGGTACAGTTGTATGTTTGTAACATTGTGTTTAAGATGTGGTGGTTTATAAGATTAATTATCAGGAGATCCCTTGATATCACTAAGCCACAAGCTGATGTGGCGAAATACGGGCAATGAGCCTGTAGTACACTATGCAAAACCTACCCCAATAATTCTAACTCAGAGTGGTTATGCTTTATGTGAAAGGTAGATTGGCAAGTTTGAGAGCAGTTCCACCCCTTTCTGTAGATCTATTTAGCTCACAGTTGTTGAAAGGGTAGTCATCGCCTGCAGGTATAGGGCTATTGTATGGGGATATTGCATGTTAATATGCTCATAATCTCAGAACTACACTTTCTCCAATGACTATCTATTTGGTGTGTCTCACGTCATTTGCTCTCAGCAACAGTATATATTGAACCACTGTATTAAGGCAAACAGTAGCAGTTAATGTTCTCATCTCATCCCTATAATGGCCCAGCTCTCGATCAGCCTACAAATACTTCTATTTGTAGGCTGATCGTCTTGTCAGAGTGAATATAATTTGAATTAAGACCGATTAGTATAATTCTATGCATTTACTAAGACTTTTGACGAATGGTGCCGTCTACTTACGTGACCTCGATTGAGCATACTAGAGGTATGGTCCTCGATGGGGTGTGGCAGGTATCATCTGCCCCAATCCGCTGATCCCTCAGCCACCTGTCTGATATCCACTATCAATCCTCTTGTGAGAGAAAGGGCAGGGGTTGGAATAGTGAGTATTGAGCCGATTGTTAGCTATGCTGCTGTTTCGTTGTTGTGAGAATGGAGGGTGTAGGTCTGTGCTATGCATACCAGAGACCTTTTTCTGTTTATGCAACGATTATTCAGACTGGGATTATTTGACAATCATCTGACGATTATTTTGAAATCTCACGATTTTTCTTTTACAAGCCATTTCTAATAGCAAAATCATGAGAATTTCTGAGAGGGAGCTTGAAACACAATCTCACGATTTTCCTTTTAGAAATGGCTAGTCGTGGAGGTTTGGAGATAATCACCAGATCATCTTCAAATAATCTAAGTCAATCCAAAGTAATCTCCTAGACATGTTTTACTATTGAATCAATCATTTCACGATTATTGATTGTTTTTGTCACGATCATAGAATAGTCCCATTTAAGAAGAAACATGGATAAAATGAATAAATTTTGTTTGGCTATTAATGTCTGTCTTGAAACACCTAGTAACGTTTTTTTTAAAGATAAACCAAATATTTAAAAAAAGTACTCCCTTACTTTTAGGTCAGAGGAAAAAGTAAACCCCCTTCTTCAGCACTGTACAGAAAGACTTTAAAGTCATAGATTAGTTATCAAATATTATCTTGAATGCTCAATATTACCGTGAAAACCCTTTTAGAAATACAAAAATCGTTTACTGTGGAGACTCTCCTTGATATCTTTTTTACTCTCCTTAAAATCGTTTTTACGATTATATATAATCCCCAAACTTTTACGATTTTTCATATAGAAACACTTTTGCTATACGATTTCGTGAAAAATAATCGTTCCTAAAACAGAAAAAGCCCCCAGGACGGATAACCCTACACCTCATTTGACCTGCCTTCATTTTAGGTACAGCAATATGAAAACAAATTCATATGTAAGATCAATACCCCTAGATATCCTACTGTATGGTACTGTAGGGATGGCACGGACATTGTCTACTGTACGAGAGTGGGACATAGGCTACTGACCGTATCGGATTCTAGCCATACACATAGATAGGGTAATTGTTATTGATTTTATTATGAGATAATTGAACTAAAATGGGAAAAATGAAAATTGAAAACGTTTCTAGTGAATCTATTTTTAGTGAATCAATGCACAGCAGCCAGAGGAGGAGAGGTATGGGGGGTATAGTGGCGTTTGGAGGAGAGCTCAGGGACTGCAGCCAGTCTAAGAGCTCACCAGTCCCTGAGCCCAGTAGCTAGAGGAGGAGAGGCATGGGGGGGGGTATAGTGGGGTTGGGAGGAGAGCTCAGGGACTGCAGCCAGTCTAAGAGCTCACCAGTCCCTGAGCCCAGCAGCTAGAGGAGGAGAGGCATGGGGGGGGGGGTATAGTGGCGTTTGGAGGAGAGCTCAGGGACTGCAGCCAGTCTAAGAGCTCACCAGTCCCTGAGCCCAGCAGCTAGAGGAGGAGAGGCATGGGGGGGTATAGTGGGGTTGGGAGGAGAGCTCAGGGACTGCAGCCAGTCTAGGTAATTGTATTCGTGTAGAGGAAAAAGAAGAGTTTAATCATAGAATACCCAAAACAAAACTCTAATAGGCTAAGTGTAAATAGAAGTTTCAGAACGTCTTTTCTATTGTAAGATTCAGAAATATCATGTCCTCCGATCTGTGTTGACTTATGACAATGGAAAAATAGTGCTGTATATTTTCATAACAGGCAGAGATTCTGATTAAAGTTTAAATTGTTAACTGGTCCATATAGCAAGAAGCGTCTCCATATATTTCCCTATTGGGAACCAGTCACGGGGAGCAGGAGCAGGTCCTCGGCTATAAATAGGTCCATGCCATTTAGATTAATGTTGTAGGCTTATTGACTTGGCCGCCAGCTGCAAAAATGCCAATATTATACATCATATCTAAGACGTACTGCTGCTGATTAATAACCATCTTTCTCGTACTTCCACTCCCCATCTTTGCCTCTTTGCCTCCTTTACTCGCTTATTCCTTTCACTTATCTTTCCATTCTCCTGTCCCCTTTCCTCCTATCCCAAGTCTGTGTTCCATAGATGACCAGTATACTGGTGAGAGTTGGTAAATGTTCAGAGCTCATCATCTACCATCACAAATTACATTGGACACACTTGGCTATTAAATATACATGTGGGAGTGATTTACAGGTTTGAAATCCTCTAACTTTAAGCCTTAACCCACTATTGTATGGCGCCTTGTGAGGGTGATACGATGAGGCCAACCCATCAGCGGGAGCCGAACTGACCAGTCAATAGGTGGCGCTACTGTGCTACTGTCAGCCAGGGGGAACCATTTATATGCATTAATATAATCTTATGTTGCAATTTATGGCATTAATAAATACTTGGTAACAAATCGAAGCAAAGACATTTGTTTGTCCTGGGGCAAAGTAGCGACACCAGACCATAAGAGGGCCAGCTGAGAGGGCTGGGTGATGGGCGCTGACTGCAACTACTGCCGGGTGGATGCACATGGTTTGTGCCATGTAGAAGGAGCTGGGCTGGTTGACAAGGGCTGTGAATGACCATCACACACAGCTGGCCAGTCTGGAGAAGTCATATGACAAACATATAGATGGCGGTGACTAGAGTGTGCCTGTGACAGGTACCCCTCCCCCTCCCCTGAATGATCCCATGTAAATTGGTCATGTGTTTTCAGGACTGCATAATGTTGACACAGAGATGAGGCATACCTTTTACCATGTTGATTCACACTTGTCAATTAGTGAGATCAGTCCAAAAAGCCCAGTGCAGAGATAACTCTATTAATAGAACAAGTCTTTACCAATCCCCAAACAGTTCCTTTGAGACTGTGACTCTCGGTTTTCTCTGAAGACTGTTGTGTATTTTGACAAGACCTCACCCCTTGGTAAAAATTCAGCCCTTTCCAGCCCCCTACCCTCGTACACTACCCTTCCTGCTCTCCATCAATATATTCAAGGGTTAAGCTTTCAGGCCATTAGGTGCAGTTTCCAAGCCCTGATTCCTTGAATCTTTATTTTGAATAACACTGTAAAATTGGGTACTGTAATCTTATTGTATTTTGTGCTGTACATATTTTCACCCACAAAATGGGTGAAAACCCATTAATTTATATCTACCAAATTCAACTCTCAGGATGTGTGTGTGTCAGGGGGGGGGGAAGGTTGATTGAGGGGGGAATGGCTGAGTCTGACTACTTCACATACATATTTAGAGAGGCAGTTGCTAGCAAGACAAAAGGCAAAATAACCATACCCATTAACATCATCATTGTGAAGAGAAACCAATGTTTGTAGATTTTGTGAGCTTGACATTCATCAAATATATAACACTTCCCAGAAGGTCTAAAATTTTAAGTGCCGAGCACCTTTAAGGTCAAACCAACTGACCTTGATCAAGGTAAATACACAGTACTTCCTGATAGGGCCCTAATACATTTCCCTCCTAGTAAAATTTCATGTGCCTGGTACCAGCAATTATAGTTAGATAGGGACAGGATACCTAGATAGGGGCCTAGGAAAAGGGGGGCAGAGGGGCCCAATCACTAAGCAGGTGGGGCACCCAAAGTTAGCCAAGACCTCATAATGATGAAATGCACAAACATCCAACATGTTGCATCTGAAATTAGACCAGTATGGTAATGGGATAGGGAAAATAGGGGCCTGAGCCTCAAATCAGACCCAAAAGTCACCTGTACAAAGTCTATATTTTTATATATAAGTATATAAAGGTGTCATCGTGATGAATTTAAAGTGGCCGTGGTGGGGACCAGACCTGGTTTTGCAAATTCGATGCAATTTAGGGGCAGGGTGGCCTCCAAGAAATATTGGAATGGGGTGATTTCTCTTTTCATGGGTATACTATGGGTTTGGGTGGTTACTATTGTGAAGGTAATTTCTTAAATATTTAAACTTTTGCCATGGTTACCAATGCAATTTGGTACCATGTCAACAATTGCTCGGTTGTGGTACCTACTTGCAGCACAGGTACAATGCTATTATCTAAATATCTACAGTATGTCCATTTCGTTCACCCACCTACCCCCAATGTACACCCCTAATTTCATAGTTGTGTCATGTATAGGTACAGAGCTACAAGGGAAACATCATGTCAACAATAGCACATGTGCAATTCTGGTATTTAACTGTCTACTGTATGTGCACTGTATGCACCTATATATCCCCTATTTATATCCCTAATTTCATAGTTGTTCCATGTATAGTGACAGAGCTACAGAGGGGCATGTCAATTTTTGCCCAAGCAATTGTTGACAGGTTAACAATTGCCCGGGCAATTGTTGACATAATCTTTCCCCTTGTAGCTCTGTACTTCTACATGACACAACGTTGAAATTAGGGTTGTACATAGGGGGTATGTGGGACCACAAAATGGACATACACTAGATAGTTACAGAACAGAATTGTACCTGTGCTACACAAATAACTGATAATACTATCAACAATTGCCCAGGCAATTGTTGACATGATGTTTCCCCTTGTAGCTCTGTACCTAAACATGGCACAACTGTGAAATTAGGGGTGTACATAGGGGGTATGTGGGTGCACAAAATGGACATACAGTAGATAGTTAGATAACAGAATTGTACCTGTGCTGCAAGTAGGTACCACAACTGTGCAATTGTTGACATGGTACCAAATTGCATTAGTAACCATGGCAACAGTTTACATATTTAAGAAAAATTACCTCCGCAATAGTAACCATCCACACCCATAGTATACCCATAAAAAGAGAAATCACCATACTCCAAAATTTCTCGTAGACCACCCTGCCCCTCAAATGCATCAAATTCGCGAAACCAGGTCACCACCACTGGACCCCCATAAAATTTGCTCCCTACGCATCTGTTAGAAGATTATAAATTGCTTTTTCCAGCTCATATCTCAAGTTCTGGGAGTATTTTCCAGGTCAGACCATGTTACCTTGACCTTGTTCAAGGTCATATGTACACAGTTATCACTGATAGGGCCCTGATATATCTATCTCTTAGTAAGATTTCACGTGCCTGACACTAGCAGTTATTGGGATAGTGAAAAAAGTTATGAGTTGCCATTTCAAGCACATATTGCATTTTCTATGGATGTTTTCACCTTCAAGGTCAAATCATATAGCCAACACACACTGATAGGGCTCTGATATATCGATCTTATGTCAAAACTTCATGAGTCCAGCCCTTATGGTTCTCAAGATATTGAGAACCAAAGTTTCATTTTCCAGGAAAATGTTCAATTTTATGAAAAAATTGGTTGTAATGGAAACGGGCATATAGATCACACATACTGGTCCAACCCAACGACCCACCCGGTCTAATCTGAAAGCTAATGGTCTAATACCATGTGACCATTGCTACAGTTGGGGTGCAACGAAATCCAATTTTTAGGGTGCTGGCTCCTGGACTAACTGTTGTAAATCACTACTTCCAGTCCCATTGCCGCGCCCTCTGGTGGATGAAGAGGGTGTGAAGGTTAATGTCCACTGATACCTACTGCACATCGTCTAACCTCTCTATATCTTCTATAAATGTTGCTGTGCATCTAGGCTATGACAGCTAGTAACATAGGAAGGGTTTATCCTGAGGTCTTGAAACATCCAGACTTTTACATGGGGCTATGTAATTTTTATGGAGTAGACCAACACATTGCTAGCTCCATAACTGGAGCAGATCTCAATCCGAATGACATGACAAACACACAGGTTGTCCCTCGAACACGGGTGACTGATGTTGCAGCATAATATTGGAAGTTATGTAGGCATAATTGGTGACCAGGACACCAGGCTGTTTCCTGTTGTGGCCAAATTGCAAGTTGTCCTGGAAAGCAATAATTGAAAATGAATGGGTATGAGTGAAAACATTCTACTGGATGTACAGTGGTACAAAGCAATAATTGTTTGCACAGAACTGCATTACAATCTAGAAGTGGCAAATATCAACCAAGATGAAGTATGACAACCTACAAATCCACTATGACCACTACGGAACCACCAGTTTATAATCTCTCATGATATCATATGGGCCTATATACTCTGTCCTTAAACCGAAGTACCACCCTGATCGGTTCATGGTGTAGTTTAAAACAAACCCATTAGATGTCATGCTAGGGAGATATTTTCTACCTTTCGAAATTTGATATGTCAGCAGTTGAGCTTAAAACATGACCACATGCACCAGCTAACAATCACAGTGCTCCCCCTCTGTGATGACAGTATAGAATGAAGTCGGTCCTACACATTCAAATGTTACTAAATGATGTATAGTATCATATAGCATGTGAAATTGTCATATTGTACGTGTTGAATGCATATAGCATGCAGCACATCTGCATCCAATATGTATGAGACATAGGAAATATATCAAATCTAGTAGCAGGGCAGTTGGTTGATATTAAAAAAGTGCCCTTTTATAATGCAATATAAATGGAGGATGGTGGCCTATAGTCCAATTGAGAACCCCCAATCTCATCTATCCGATCCAGGGATGGTAGGTGTACATCCTGGTTGCTCTTACTCAGGCACATTAAACACACTGGCACAGGTTACATCGCTGATCACCCTGGATAATTCCCGACTTTGACACGCCTTCCATCTAGGCTTGATCAAATTACTCGGGAACTGGAAAGAAAAGAGCAAAATTAATGCTTGCATACATGTACCTAAACTGTAGATATATGTCAATGTTCTTAAAGCTATAATTATTGCAGAAGGGCCTTTTAAACGGCAAGTTATGGGGGTATAGAACATAGGACATAAACAATGGCTGCTGTGGCTGGCGTGTAGGGGCCAGGGTGGGGCAGTATCTGATCCTCAGTGCGCGTGTGGCTTTTGTCAGAGTCCACAATGGGCATAGCTGGATGGGAATATCTATGATGCATTAGTATGAAGGATACTACTGATATATCTAATAGACCATAGTATGGGGGATTTATACTGTAGCCAGACTGTACCATGGGACAGGCATAGCCGTGGTATTATCATTAGGGCCAGGTGCTAGCATGGCAGAGCTGTATTCACAAGGCGAATTACAAAGATAACTCATCAAGGGCGAGGGACAAAGGGATTCTCCCAAAGGCTGACATAAACGGCGAATGCAATACTTTTATATTCGTGTTTTTAGCCATATGGAAGTTAGGTATGTTATAAAATGTTCAACATGTACTGCAATGCATGATGTTTGTATGGTGTCCATATGATTGCATTGCAAATGGTCATAGCGTAATAGCTTCGATTCCATTGGGGAAGAACCGAGCTGTGCAAAGGGGGTTGTACTGATATTAAAGGTTTCGAGATTCGTACGAGAATCTAATCCATACACCACTGCAATAAGTTACCACAATATGATGATTCCAAATTGCTTGTTACACTCGGCCTACGGCCTCGTGCTTCTTATCTGCCCCTAAAATCAACTCGTTAACCCCTAATCGTCAGTTATGCCCTTACTACAAGTAAGACAATGTGTATGAATGAAGCAACAACTAGTTGCATTGTCCCCCATATTGAATGGGAACTGTCTAGACAAGGCGCGTAATAAGGCAAAGGGGGCGAAGCCTTAATGCGGGAAGGGGGTGAGAATAAATGGGATATATGGATGAGATGCAGACACAGAAAAGGAGCTGAAAATTATAGAGACAGAGATGCAGAGAGGGTAGAGCGAGTGCAGATAAAGGCACTACAGACAGGAGCACACCACAGGTAAGAAAACATACGGAAAATAGGAAGAGGAAAATAGGAGGTAGGGGGCAAATATCTTAACTAAAACAGTAGAAAAGCAAAGCATGTCTTATACTTCGATGGGCTGTTGACCATTTCCTACAGCTCAGTTTACTTGCACATTCTTGGTATCTGAGCTACTACTGTAGTGTATATATGTACATATGCAGAGCAGGGGAATCAGAGAAGAGATCACCAGAGCAGGCGCACGTAGTCCTGCACAGCCGTGAGTGATGCCTCTCGGGCAAATGGTCAGAGAAAAAGCTGCACGATTGGTCTAGCGTCAATGTCCGAAACACATAAAACTCACAGGGGGTCTGTCTGCTCCACTCATCTCCCATGGACCAATGGCACGGAATTACACTAACGCTGTCAGTGGTATTCTGCAATTTTGCTCTGGATAGATGCAAGGGATGCAGTCTAGAGGCATACCATGGATTGCCTACAGATGTGTGATAAAAAAATACATGAGAAAATAAATGCCGTTAGATGACCTAACATAAAATTGACACCGTTACAGGGATTACAAATGCTATTCTGATAAACATTGGAATTTTAAAAGGAAATAAATGACAAAAATTGGGAAATTGTCTGTTTGTTCCGGGAGCGTAGTCAAAAGGGGGAGAGACAGGGGGCCTGGACCCTCTCAATCATGAAGTAGGGCGATCCTGAGTCTGTCTAGCCCCCCCCCCCCCCCAAAAAAAAAAAAAAAAAAAAAAAAAAAATGCCAATAATTCATAATATTTATTTATTTATTTATTTATTTAGTTAGTTAGTTACTTACTTACTTACTTACTTACTTACTTACTTACTTACTTACTTACTTATAGGCATCATGATGCTTGAGCCGACAGTTGAAAGTGTTTGTGGTGGGGCCACCCCCAATGACGATTTGCTTCCTACGCCTCTGTGTTGGCTGTATTATCTCTTACAACAGTGCAATGCATGGTGATCTAGTTAGAGAGCTGGTGACGTCACCCAAGGCAATTAGAGCTGCACGTCAAATGAGGACCATGACCTCTGGTTGAAGGTCAACTCTACAATACTGGGTGGTCGATGTCTGCCGGGACGGTTGTGAAACTCTGCTCAGCTAGCATCAATTTTAGGCATTCCCTTAACATGTACACATGAACCTTCCTGGAGGGTATGGAAAAACATTTTCCACTTTTCCCTTTTAAATATCGAAAAGGAATTTGTAAATGGAGCGCTAACTGATGCCCCTTTTTTTCTGGAAATCTTAGAGGTATATATGCGTTATACAAATTAGGAATAGGTATATCATCTGACCGAAATTGTGGAGAACACTCATAGAAATAGATATGTGCACACGGTGATTCCGTGTACGACACAACAGACACAATCATGTCTTTGCCATATTAAGGTCCATATGACAGGGAACTGTACAAAGATAAGCAGATTAATGAAAGCCCCTCCGGGGATGTTGTGACTGTACGTGCCGTTCTCATAGTTACTTTGTTCATTATACAAACACTATTATAGTCAAGTATAATACATTGATACCAATACTTATCTCTGCTTTAGACCTACCTTCACATAGCAGTTGTAGTTTCTGTTTAAACGTAAATTTATTCACCATTATGGGATTTTGAGAGCCACATGTGTCATGGCAGTGCTCTTAATATCAGACAAGTATATCAAACCAAATGCAAGTCATAGTCAGAAGGGCGTGGTCCCTTATTATGTGTACTGCCAGACGACAAATATAGCTATACATAGGTGCACTATAGGCCAAGATTAAGACATAGGCTTATACTATTTCTGTCAGTGTTCTAATATCACTTTTCAGTGTCATAGTTCCAACTGTCAGTGTCCTACGGAAGTATTTCCTAAACTGAGGCTATTAAAGGAAGCCATGGAAACCAGCCTCCTTCTGACCCAATGCGCCCACTTTCTGATCCTGTGGCGTAACATAGCTTTTCTACATGGCCACATAATGATACCCGGGGGACCAATGGGCGCCCAGTCAGGAGAGATAAGATAGGAGGACAGAGGGGTCATGATCGGGGTAAGAGGTGTTTGTTCTGCTGAGGTCATTGCTGGTTTTAAAGCCCTCATGGTCTTTGCTGATAAGGTTAAGAAAGAAGTTGTATATCACTTATTTCCATGCATTAACAGCAAAGGGACGTTAAAATCCACCAGTGTGAGATACATGTACACCATTGAAAACCAGGGTGACACATATGAAAAAAGATAAAAGAAAAAGGCAGAGAAACCTCTGAAGTGTGCACCTTTCTCAACAAGTGATTTTATGTGACTGAAACACGTGATTAGCAGACTTAGCATCCTGCTAAGTCTGCTAATCAATTTAAACCAATATGCATATAAATGGGGCAGGATGTTGGACCTGTCCAGTTAACCAATCAGGCAGCTAGGATGGTGCGGCTGGAGGCTGACTTTACTGCTGAGTAGCTTGTGTTTACTGCGTACTTAGTGCGGCTGGTGTAAGGGCTAATCCATGAATTGTTCGGTCTCTGCCGCCCCCCTGTCTTTGTAAGGCTGTGTTTGATCTGGCTCTTTCTGTGTTGGCCATATTGTCAGACGCTGTTCACAGGCATGACTCTGAGTGTGGGGATAGGCAGGTATGATAAGCCATGACAACAGCACTAAGTTGCCCATGGTATGCTGTTAATGCCATGTTGAAGGCTAAAAATTGCTATATGTAGGAACAGCTAATGGTACATCAATTAACTGATGTGGTGTGACATAATACAGGATGTTAGGTGCTGTAACAGCAAAGTGTTTACTTCCATAATGTAATTAGGATTATGTCAGAAGAGTAAAATTATGGATGTACTAAATAATGTATTCGATAAGAGCAAAATAGGCCCGTTATGTACATCAGATAAGTGTTTCCTGTAGATGTGTGCTATCGTCTTGTATACTTTAATATCAAAGGCACCTAACAAATCATTAAACAGAGGACTGTGATGACTGGGAAATGTAGAAGGAGCGACACAGAGATGTGAGTAGTATATGCAAATAGAGACCATGCACAGGCTCGCACACCAAGTTAGGCCAGTAAATTAGCTTAAACTTCTCAGTGCTGACCTTTTGGAAAAGAAAATGCCCGAGATCCAAATGCATTTGCAGCATCAGCAACCCGAGAAAAATACATAGACTGTTTTACACGACAACTGATAGGGAAAGGCTCCTTTCATGGTAATGACCTCAAAGTAGTATAGGGAATGTAGCCACATTCCCAGGTTTAGCCCAAATATGTATCATAATGGAAAGTCACCCAGCCGTCTTGAAGACGTTTGCAATTTTAATAAATGCTGACTTAAATAGTAACCTACCTGGCTACCTATAGTTTTAGTATAATTATAGGGTACATGGTCTATAGTCAGAATTTCTTATTTTGAGATGTTATTCGGGTGTCCCCATACGAAACATGAATAGCAAATATGTTTTACTCACATTAAGACCTTGATCGTAAAAGGTATTCATGTACTTTCAATATTTTTAAAAGATCTTTTTCTAAAAGTGCAATCATCCCTGGACCACGAAGTAATTATCAGTGACGTCATGGTGATGTAGTTTTGGCTCCTTCTGGTGTGCGCTAATTGCAGTAGTTAGTTATTAATTAGTGCCTAATAGACTAGTGTAACCTGATTTACGCCACTTGTGGCCGCAGGCAGGCAATCTCTAGCCACTAGTCCTCAAGATGCTATACACAGGGGGCATAACTACCTACCAATATGATAGCAAATGCCACAATGTATCAGATTAATGTGTTAGTAATAGCATGTCTATGGATGTAGTTTTCGAGACAGTCCCATGGGGCCCTACGGGCCTTAGGACGTTAAACAAATCAATCAATCAATCAACCAATCTATGGATGTAGACCTTAGCAAAGCTTGAAGTTAAGCTCATACAAAGAAATCCTGTTCCTCCTCACCCATTAGTTGAAAAAAGGCTTTATGGCGGAACTGGGGTTGTTTGAGATCTTGCTTTTAGCATCTGCCCGGCTAGGATAATTGTAACAGTGTACAAGATTTGGTTATTAGTTCTAAACTGTGTTTGTGAGACATTCTTTAATATTAGATGAATAGGAGTCTAGTCATAGACGCTAAGTAATATCCAAGTGCAGAGGCTTACACAGGTTGAGTACTGAGCCTTTGTAGGTGGCAGGCACAGGTCGGCCAGGCTGACCCTAACTCACATCCTCTCACACCCTGCCAGTGCTGGAGGAATAATTAAGTCTGTATGGCCAGACTTGGTGACCACAGGTCAGCACCAGGTATGTCCGCAGATTAGATTTGCGGTTTAAAATGCAGAAGCTAAAGTCTAGGCGATGGCATCCCCATACAATGTGCTATGCTGTTATTCAGTTACAATAGCTGACAAATGCTATGCTCCTGTCTATCAGACGTTGTTAATGCATTAAACTCTATCTTTAGGCCAGTGATCAGGATGAGTAAGGCTGATGGTACATCAGGTCATCTCTAACTGGTCACCCAGACTGACAGCAGCTGTCTACCCAGTCTCTTTAAATCTTACTTATATTGACAGAGACTTCATACTTGGTCTTTGGGGCCTTACCCACGCTGGCAAAGGCTGTATATTATAATGCTCAATCCTCATTTTCTTCCACTGATGATTATAAAACCATGCACAAGTAAGAAGTTGGTTGAAAACCGTGAATCTCGTGTTTCGCAATGCTAAACCATAGCCACTGGTATATCGCGTGTGTAAGTAGCAAGCCATCCAAAAACGACACACAATCTCTATACTTCTAACAGTAGAACATAATGTGTTGATGTGATTCAGTGTTTTCCCTATCCCCCATCCTACCTGTGCCAGTAGCCCCCTATAGGCTTGGCTCTTACACTGCTGTATTAATGCACTTGTACTTGGCTTTTGTACCATAGTACTATCTGTGCCAGGCTATTGCACCCCACCTCCTCACAGTCAGTAGACTCGGGCACCAGTCTCC
Organism: Acholoe squamosa; assembly: GCA_949317995.1. Lineage (NCBI taxonomy): Eukaryota > Metazoa > Annelida > Polychaeta > Phyllodocida > Polynoidae > Acholoe > Acholoe squamosa. Next base: position 31,787,695 of record OX439039.1, on the reverse strand, counting down.
ATAGGGGAGGTCGAGACTAGGCTGGAGTGACCACTGCATTCTTAACTCTCCAAGCATATCCTTATCCACAGGTCAATGTATATATATGGAGACAAGAGGGCAAGAAATATGTAGTTCACACCTTTGAACAATTAAATAACATCAGATACATATCTCTCTAGCACCATTCAGTGACACCACTACCAAAATCAGAGAAGCCCCTTATCATAATCCTTTAAATGGTGGTAATTAGTGGATGTGTATTCTGCAGCCTGCCTCCCCACTTTGATCTTTGGCCTTATCTACTCTCCAGTCAGTATATGGTCTGCATCTATAGTGGTCCTAGGAGAGTGTGTCACAGTCCCTATGTGGTTACCGTCCACAATACCACTCCTTCCTAGACCAGAGTTATGACATCTGGTCGGGTGCCCTAGACTATTCAACCAGCTGCTAGAGAGCCAAGTCTGCTTTGTGTACAATCAATTAAGTTTAAAACCAGTTGACACCTCTTTAAGCGGATACATGGCGTTTCGATTGAGGATACTACACTTATAAATACTGCATTTGGAAATACGTGTACACTATACATGTAGTAGAAAGTACAGGAGGAAAGCTTATAGCTAAATGAATTATGAGAAGTACCCCTTTGAAATGGAGCCTATTCATGTGCACCCTACACCTATCCTCTCCCACCATTAGTGTCTCCGTCCCTTCAACTCTCCCTCACCTTTCCCCTGCTGATGCCCACCCTGCCCCCTTCCACTCCAACCCTTCCCATAATCTCCACATCAATACTCAACCCCCTCCCCCAACGCACATTAACTACCCCTCACCCAGGGTGTGTCCAAGTTAGATCAGCTTCTATAAATACCTGTGACCTTTCGTACAACAGGTGTCGGTGGGTTGCGTGTATGGGTAGCTACATATTGCCTACCTGCAGTCTACCTATACGCTTATTTACTGCTAGGCCTAACAGCTACCACCGCTATGTATCTCGTATGCAATACACCCAAATATCTTTGGAGATAAGAGGTTCGAGTTCTTGAACCTATCCTCTTCTACTCCCTTCCCTAACCACGTACACACTTCAGACACACAAGGTTCCTCCATCCCACGCACCTCTAAATACAGAAATATGGTACCAGTTGGGTGGGCAGATGTCCAAGTGTTGCCCGGTCAAATGTCCACTTTGTCCATACTACTCACAGGTCCGTGTACACTACCCGTGTGCGGGGTCAGTCCTCCACCGCACTGCCCATGGCCTTCTCTTTCATCTCATCTCGATGTCACTGAGATACAGAGCTCCCAAAAAAATCCCAAGATTTTTGGTTAGGCCATGGCTATTTTTTTACGCTTTACTTAACACTGAAGTTCTTATAAAGATCTATACAGGTAATCGAATCTATGGCTTGAAGGTGACTGAGCGGTTTTGTCCCTACATAGTGCCTGGACTGTTTAGGTGATGAAGTCACTCACTCAAAAATATTTGCTTTGATATTTGGAGATTAGTACGCTAGAAAACAGTGAGTCTGGTATGGAAAGGGTAGAAAAGTAGGCCTATGGTATCAAACTAAAATGTGTTACCTAAAAGGGTGTGCGTCAGGCATTTAAGCATAATTACTGAAACCTGGAAGGTCTTCAAAATTGCTATTCTATTGCTGTTACTCTTATAGGATTACTTCTATGTTTCCTAAATATTATCGATGCATATACAGAACTAGCCGGCATCCTAGGCGAGGCTTTGCTACTTAATCGTGAGGCGCGCCTTATACGCAAAATATTACAGTAGGAAAGTTGTGCAGGCTCAATCACACCCATGTTAAAGTATTGTAGTGGAGGCCAATGGACGGAGTAAATAATGACTTAGCCCATTGATACATGTATGTGAGTATTATTTTAGGATTCTGACTCAAACTGTGTCTTCGATCTGATTCTGAAGCCTCATGAAATGGATATTCGCTGTTTAGCTCTGGTTGCACTTAACATGGTGCGTGCCTCCGACAGTAGACTGGCTGCTTCCGGTGGGCTGACTGTAGCTCTCGTATGGTGAAGTCTAGAGAACATGCTCTATGTCAGATGTGGAGGATGGGATGTATATACGCAGCTTCCTTGTGGTAGTCTATAACATGTTCTATGTCAGCTGTGGAGGATGGGATGCACGTACACAGCTTCCTTGTGGTAAAGTCTAGGTCAGGTGTGGAGGATGGGACGTATACAGCTTTCTTGTGGTAAAGTCTAGAACATGCTCTATATGCCAGATGTGGAGGAAGGGATGTACGTACGCAGCTTCCTTGTGGTAAAGTCTAGAACATGCTCTATGTCAGGTGTGGAGGATGGGATCAGGGATGTAAGTCTTCAGGTTTTATCAGGATTTCCTGATTTCTGAAAATATTGAATGACATGTATTTTCCTTATACGGTTGGTAAGGAGGGTTGTTTGGCAAAACAGAAGGCTTTTATATCAAGTAAACATATGACTTCCTGATTTTTCCCCATGTCTGACTTACATCCCTGGATGGGATGTACACAGCTTCCTTGTGGTAAAGTCTAGAACATGTTCTATGTCAAATGAAGTGAGCTGAATAGAACATGCTATAGTTCAAGGGCCGCATTCACTGACCATCCGTTTCTCAGTCTGAACAGCCCTGGATATGTTATGTTCTTACTCGTAAGATTAGTTCCACTTCTTATTGAGTTCTAAAGGTTATTTTGCATGTTACCCTACTAAATACCTACTTAGATACTTCTTCTTTGCCTTTTTCTATTTCTTTTCATTGTAACCCCGGTTTCTATGCAGAGGAGTTCCTATTGAATTGCCTGTAGACTTTAAGTGGGGCTCAGACAGTGGGAAGTAGCCTCATTTATCATGACGGACGGGTAGCCAGGCACCAAGCAGTGACCAAGTCTAAATAGGCTCAGAATAAGACATACCCTGCATAGACCCACCATCCGAGCAAATTCTTGCAGACCATAGCTGACTCGGACTGTTTCTTCGATCTGATTGTGAAGCATAAGGCTACTTTGGCTAAACAGCATCTGAGCAGATTCTTACAGATTGAGCCCTTTTGGAGCCTACTCCCAAGATGAACGTAAATCCTTTCTTCTGTTACTTTTACAAAAAAACGACTTTCCTTGAATTCAACAGAAAGAGGCACTGAGGTCGTGCCAAGACCAGGGGTGCAAATCCAAAGGACATTGACACTTATCCCTTCCCCAGGAGATAAACTGATAAAATGCCATCTCAAAGTTTCACCCAATGACCAGTCACCACCTCATCCGCAAGTGGGGGAGGCTAATAGAGCTATGTTTACATAATCAACCATTGACATGGTCAATAGGTGAAACTGCAATGGGGTCTCTTCCGAAATGTTGTCAGTCTTATGAAGGAGTGAATTCCAAGTCCAGAAATTGTTGACAGATCGATCATCAGATTATTAGATAAAAGTATGTGCTACACTTTATAAAAAAAAAATGTCGTTGAAATAACGACGGAATCCTTGTTCCAAAGTTGCCAGAGATCCATCGTTATTATGACAAAAATGGCGTTATTTTCACAGAGATTCCTTGTATCACTGTACTGTTACCTGGAGCGTCTTGTAAAAACTTCACTGCCTCCCTGCTACGGTATATAATTAGAGTGGTTCACTGTTCAGTTTTACGAGGATAGATTATTTCTTAGTTATTTTTTACAATGTATTTACAGTCAAAGAAGGAGGGCCTTCACCCTTGCATTTACAGTGTATCAGCCTACATTACGAGACTTTGTGGCAAGTTACGTCAGTTTTAGTTGCAACCTAAAAATTCTGCAGTGAATAAAAGGAATTTTCTCATTGGTTGATAATGCATCCCGCTAGCTTCATGGCGCATGGTCTCTTAAAGTCCCCAGTATCTTTGCTCAATCACCAACTACAGCTTCCATTTGAATACAGGTCCGCCTCCCCATCACTGCCTTCCGTATAACCCTACGTGTAAGCCGCACATGCGTTGTAGCCGCAACCTGACTTTATGAGCATCTATAAGGAGCAGGAGGGGTCTGAAATTGCGCCCATTCCTTAGTAAATTCTACATATATAAAACACCATGTTTTATATATGGATTCTAAGTTCAGGAAGTATCAAAAAGCCGCAGTGAAATGCCTCAGAAATGGTGTAAGCCGTGGCTTATATGCAGGGTTTTACAGTATAAGCAAACTCAGCTCTGTGTTTGGAGAGTGGTTACGTCACATGACTTAGCTGGTGCCGTATTTACGCTGGTTCTACGCCCGTTACGGTTTACTGGTTCCTGCCTGCCCACGAGGAGCCTCTTTCACGGTCTGTTGACCACCGCCGGAAGTACAATTGCTGGGCAGGCGCTGTTGGCGCCTACACAAATGGCTGCCACACCACTGCTAACCTCCACCCCAATGTCCATCTGTCAGTGGAAAAGGGACATGGGTTAGTTTGGGGTTATAGTAGTGATTAGTACACAGCAGGATGATTGGTTTGAAGTCAATTGTTATGATGGTTTATTTCTTTTTAACAGCAATGAATTGAGCCTGGAAATGGCTCTTTTATACTTTTATTCATCAACATAAGATGCCTGTTATACCGCTAGTTTGGTTATGATGTAGAGAGTTGTGTTGTACTGGTTGTAGAATGTCCCCAAGCTCCCATGTGTCACCCCTATTCGATATCATGCCGTAATCCGTCACTCTGCTGGCAGCCCCAGTCCTACATCTAGACCCCTGGGCTGCACGTTATTGCCGTTCATTCTTAAGAATGAACGGCTATAGGAGGGGACCCATTCTTAAATACAAGCTCTCATAGTGGTGCTTCCTCGCTCTCCATGTATAATCCTCTCATAGGTACAGTATTGAGTATGCCTATACCTGGATTAAAATCTGCAAATCAGTCAAGCATAGAAGTGGTGGCAGTGGTGGTGTTGGTGGACCTGTTATTGTAGACCCTGGGGACAGTGGTGGTAGCCCTGGACACCAGGCAGAGCCATGGTATATAGTATATAGAGCCCCCCCCCCCCCACCCTGTGCTCCTGGGGTGGCCCCATACCTGCCTGGCACCACCTCCCCCAGCACCATGTGGTTCTCTTCTGCTGCTGGTGCGTTTCTCAGCACCACTGACTATTAACCCACTAAAGGCCACCTACATGTGTATTTATGTATACATGTACACATATATACATGTACACATAATGATGCACTTTTTTAGGAGTTTTAAGTGGCATGATGAATTGATGCACATTTAAACCTTTATGGATGGCATGATGCATTGATGCACACTTAGACCTTTATGGATAGCATGATGTATTGATGCACACTTAACCCCTTAGGGATGTATTGATGCACACTTAACCCTTTATAGATGGCATGATGCATTGATGCACACTTAACCCTTTAGGGATAGCATGATACATTGATGCACACTTAACCCCTTGGGGATGTATTGATGCACACTTAACCCGTTATAGATGGCATGATGCATTGATGCACACTTAACCTTTAGGGATAGCATGATGCATTGATGCACAATTAAACCTTTATGGATGGCATGATGCATTGGTGCACACTTAGACCTTTATGGATAGCATGATGCATTGATTCACACTTAACCCTTTATAGATGGCATGATGCATTGATGCACACTTAAACCTTTATAGATGGCATGATGCATTGATGCACACTTAACCCTTCATGAATAGCATGATGCATTGATGCACACTTAACCCTTTAGGGATGTATTGATGCACACTTAACCCTTTATAGATGGCATGATGCATTGATGCACACTTAACCCTTGAGGGATGGCATAATGCATTGATGCACACTTAACCCTTTATAGATGGCATGATACATTGATTTACACTTAACCCTTTAGGGATGGCATGATGCATTGGTGCACACTTAACCCTTTATGGATGGCATGATGCATTGATGCACAATTAACCCTTTATGGGTGACCTGCTACATTGATGCACACTTTAAGCATTATAATTAACCATGACAAAATAAATCACCACGGCTATGCCATGCTTAACTGATTTCCTTAATCCATCAAATACACGCCTCCTAGTTGTTTTCCATGTGTGTCGGCCATCTTTGTTTTAGGAAACACAGGGATCCAGCTCATATATTGTCAATTTTAATCTTCAAAAGTTATCAGATGGATGTTAGTGACCATTGGGACACCTCAACTAGCTAATTTTATTGTTCTCCATATATGTCGGCCATCTTTGTTTTAGGAAACACAGGGATCCAGGCCATATATGGTCAACTTCGATCTTCAAAAGTTATCAGATGGATGTTAGTGACCATTGGGACACCTCAAGTACCTAATTTTATTGTTTTCCATGTGTATCGGCCATCTTGGTTTTCGGAAACACAGGGCTCCAGGTTATATGTGGTCAATTTTGATCTTCAAAAGTTATAGATGGATGTTAGTGACCATTGGGACACCTCAACTACCCAATTTTGTTGTTTTCCATGTGTGTCGGCCATCTTTGTTTTAGGAAACACAGGGATCCAGGTCATACATGGTCAATTTTGATCTTAAAAAAAAAGTTATAGATGGATGTTAGTGACCATTGGGACACCTCAACTACCCAATTTTATTGTTTTCCATGTGTCGGCCATCTTTGTTTTAGGAAACACAGGGATCCAGGTCATATGTGGTCAATTTTGATCTTCAAAAGTTATCAGATGGATGTTACTGACCATTGGGAGACCTCAACTACCTAATTTTGTTGTTTTCCATGTGTGTCGGCCATCTTTGTTTTAGGAAACACAGGGATCCAGGTCATACATGGTCAATTTTGATCTTAAAAAAAAAAGTTATAGATGGATGTTAGTGACCATTGGGACACCTCAACTACCCAATTTTATTGTTTTCCATGTGTGTCGGCCATCTTTGTTTTAGGAAGCACAGGGATCCAGGTCATATGTGGTCAATTTTGATCTTCAAAAGTTATCAGATGGATGTTAGTGACCATTGAAAGACCTCAACTACCTAATTCTATTTTTTTCAATATGTGTCAGCCATCTTTGTTTTAGAAAACACAGGGATCCAGGCCATATATGGTCAACTTTGATCTTCAAAAATTATCAGATGGATGTTAGTGACCTTTGGGAAACCTCAACTACCCAATTTTATTGTTTTCCATGTGTGTCGGCCATCTTGGTTTTAGGAAACACAGGGATCTAGGTCATATGTGGTCAATTTTGATCTTCAAAAGATATCAGATGGATGTTAGTGGCCATTGGGACACCTCAACTACCTAATTCTATTGTTTTCCTTGTGTGTCTGCCATCTTGGTTTTAGGAAACACAGGGATCCAGGTCATATGTGGTCAATTTTAATCTTCAAAAGATATCAGATGGATGTTAGTGACCATTGGGACACCTCAACTACCTAATTCTATTGTTTTCCTTGTGTGTCGGCCATCTTGGTTTTAGGAAACACAGGGATCCAGGTCATATGTGGTCAATTTCAATCTTGAAATGTTATCAGATGGATGTTAGTGACCATTGAAAGACCTCAACTACCTAATTCTATTGTTCTCCATATGTGTCGGCCATCTTTGTTTTAGGAAACACAGGGGTCCAGGTCATATATGGTCAACTTCGATCTTCAAAAGTTATCAGATGGATGTTAGTGACCATTGGAAGACCTCAACTACCTAATTCTTTTGTTTTCCTTGTGTGTCGGCCATCTTGGTTTCAGGATCACAGGGATCCAGGTCATATGTGGTCAATTTTGATCTTCAAAAGTTATGAGATGGATGTTAGTGACCATTGAAAGACCTCAACTACCTAATTCTATTGTTTTTCATATGTGTCGGCCATCTTGGTTTTAGAAAACACAGGGATCCAGCTAAAATATGGTCAAATTTGATCTTTCAAAGTTATGAGGTGGATGTTAGTAGTCATTGGGATACCTCAACTACCTAATTCTATTGTTTTCCATATGTGTCGTCCATCTTGGTTTTCAGAAACACAGGGGTCCAGGTCATATATGGTCAATTTTGATCTTCAAAAGATATCAGATGGATGTTAGTGACCATTTGGACACCTCAACTACCCAATTTTATTGTTTTCCATGTGTGTCGGCCATCTTGGTTTTAGGAAACACAGGGATCCAGGTCATATGTGGTCAATTTTGATCTTCAAAAGTTATCAGATGGATGTTAGTGACCATTGGGACACCTCAACTACGTAATTCTTTTGTTTTCCTTGTGTGTCGGCCATCTTGGTTTCAGGAATCACAGGGATCCAGGTCATATGTGGTCAATTTTGATCTTTAAAAGTTATCAGATAGATGTTAGTGACCATTGGGACACCTCAACTACCTAATTCTTTTGTTTTCCTTGTGTGTCGGCCATCTTGGTTTCAGGAATCACAGGGATCCAGGTCATATGTGGTCAATTTTGATCTTCAAAAGTTATCAGATGGATGTTAGTGACCATTGTGACACCACCACCACCAATACCACCACCACACTACTCCCAACCCTCACACACATTCCTTATTTGCATATTTTAATCCAGGCATAGGTTTACTCCATACTATAGCAATGGGACAGGATTTTACATGGAGAGCGAGGAAGCACCACAATCAGAGCATATATTTAAGTATAGGTCCATTCCAAAGGCCATAGAGTTCATATATAATGATCTTTTTTCCTTGGATCATAATAGGAATATGCACGGCATTACAGCATTGCTGTGTTTACTTTCCTGAATGTATGTTATAGATTAATAAATTGCAAAACACACAACATATGAAGGGCTTTTATATTCCGTATTAAAATAATATTTGTTCTGAAAATTTTGATCTAAGATCATATTAAAAATGTTGTAAATCAATTCTATACTTCTTAGAACATGATATGAATATGCACGGCATTACAGCTTTGCTGTGTTTACTTTGCCGAAAATATGGGATAAATTTCTAATCCGGGAAACGCACTGCAATTTAACTGCTTTTAGAATTGATATTAAACTCAGAATTGATCGTCAAATTTAAATATGAAATCCTAATATCTTGATCATAGATGACAGATCCTAAATTCAATCCTCTCAATTGCATCCTTAACACGGGCCTCTTGATCATAGATCTTAGATCCTAAATTTTCAATTGAATCCTTAACATAATCTCCTAACCATTGACCCCTTGTCTGAAATTGGTGAAAGAGGCCCTAAGCCGTCCCTCCAACACTCGGTCACTGTCTACAGTACTGGTGTACTTAAAGTGACATAGCCTGATTTTTTTCATTTTTCAAATTCTGTTCAAATGTATTCTACACAATGTAATAACACCATATTTAGGCATTTGGAGACCATTTATTTTTATTTTTCGCTCATCCACGTTTAGAAAGGGGGTCCCATGGGCCTTCCCATAGGCATTTTACAGTGTATTTCCAATGGATGGAGTTTTGGCATGCACTCCGAAAGTAGGAAATAGGGTATAAATCTAACAATTATTTCAAATATGAGCTGAATTATGAGAAAGGAGAGCAAATAAAGAAGGTCCCATAGGAAGTTTGATCTATGTGAACATCCTGTGTCATTTTTGAGGAGATTGATTTTTTGGCCCAACCATCGGACTATGCCACTGCTATGTCAGGCCAATCTGAATTATGGTTTTTGTTTTACAATTTAGAATAATATCATCCTATAATTCCGATGGTTGGGGCTAAAAATTCAACCTCCTTTCAAATGGTACCAGGATGTTCATAGAGGACAAACTTCCTTTGCTATATCCTTCTGTTGGTAATATTCCATCCAATTTTCTTAGATTTGGATAAATTTGCTAGGTGTACATTTTGGAAGGCATGTTTTTGCATCAATTAGAAATACACGGATACAGGCATTTTGCTGGTAAATCCTAAACACTATAATTATATATTAATGAGCCATTACTGTCCAAAATTAACATTTGATTGTCAACGGCCTTTTATACATTGTTTTCTTCTCACACAATTTAAGTATGATTTGAAAAGAAATCTCTTCTTTCGTATGTAGTCACTTCAACATCTCCAGTCATGGATCACAATGATATATCTAGTCTAATGTAGACGCATGTATTTGGGGTATAGTAGTCGATCTGTCATATGACATATATCAATGAAGCTGGTCAGTTTTGTCCTATGAGATAAAATGGACGTTTTAAACCTTCTAGGCATTGTTTATCCAATATGAAAGAAACCAGCCTGATCCCTTATACCACAGGCGTGCATGATGAATGAGCATTGAGCAATGCAATAATTCCCCACAGGGCTGCCAATCTTCCTGAATGGCTGAGTCTTATTCCATTCGATTTCACACCCACGGAAAGTATTTAATAAGTGCAGTGATTCCGCCTGTTTAAAGGCGGCATATGATCGTATTACACAATGTATGTGATACCCGCTGATGTAGAAATGTGTTGACACTGAAAATAAAGACTGTTTAAAATCTTAATGAGCTATGTATATTACAATAGGCGTATAGAATTCGCTCTCCTTGCCAAATACGCCTACTTACACTGGTCAAACGTTGGCAGCCCCCGTGGATATAGGAGAGAAAGGCGAATAGTTTTCAGATTCAATCTGCATTGATCAACTTAGTCGTTGTTCCTACACAAAGATAGGTGGCAGTCGATAGGCCCAAAGTAGCTATCAGATTCTATTGGCTGATGAAATGAAATCAATTGTCTCGGCCACATAACATGTATAATGAATTTATGTTTTGATATGAAATGAACCAGATACATTGTGTTAGGTTAGCTGGCAATATGGAGTATTCTGGACTGACTTTCTAAAGCGCAAAGGGGGAAAATCTGAGAGAGGGATATTTGAAATATCCGACCTGTTCAAGGGAAAGCCTCCATTTGATGTTCTAAGTACGCGAGAAGTGATGAACAGACATAGCATGAAAACGACATTATTAACGACACATTCCCATCCTGCCAGGAGGTGCGTGTGGCATCTGTGTAGGAGGAGAGTCGGACTGTGGATATAAATAAGTATTGCTGGAATTCCTGGAATGGCAATACTCTGTGCATTACATACCTGTGTAGTCTCTGGCCGCTAATTGTAACCTTATCATATAATGTGTGATGAATAAAAAAAAGAAAACATCCCAGTTCTCCTCTAGCTGGCACCATTGTCCAATGTGCACAGGGTCTTATGTTTCTGAGGGAGGTGGCCGTAAACTTAGTATTTCAGTCTGGGAAACAATTTCCATTTGCTTTTTTTTTTTTTTTAATTATCTTACAGCTTGATAGATATGGTAGGTCGGGCTTGAAGTTACTAGAGCTGTTCATGTCTATATAAGTGTATTTAGACTGGAGGTATACCTGATACCTGATGAAGGACATGTGTATACAATCATCTTACCGGATTATCTTCCAGTGGAGATTCTGACTTTTAAGTGTCACTGGATTAGAATTACATGGATTTCCATTAAATTTAGAGGAGATTGGGGACTTCAAGTACCCCTACCGACAGTTGCTAGTACAAGTTTAGAGTTGAGGGGAATCGAGTTCAGTTAGTCCAGCCCAGACGGAACTGTTTCTCATTTTGAATTTGGGATAAAAAGCAGGATATATGAGCTATCGTGTTGACCCACTCGATGGAATCCAGGGAAATTGAAATCCATGTAATTTAATTTCGTTAGATTGCATCAGAGATCAATGTGTATAACTAATAAAAACACTTTGATTCTATTCAATAAGAAATAAATCCTGTCTGAATCAGGATGCCTTTCGTTCCGCTTTTATAGTGGTTCATGGGGAGTTCTCGTTTTTGAATGAAAAGGTAGACTATTGTCACTGGCAGCAGTATGGGATAATAGAGAGTTTAGAATGAGGCGGGGTGAATTCTGGCAATTAACTATACTGCTAGAGAGGAAGGCTACAATAACGTATACCGGGGAGAGCAGCTAGAGGAGAAATAGTTAGGACAGGTTAAGTTAAGGTAAAGGTGAGAAATGGAGGAAAGGGGACATATTTCGATGCCATGCCCCATGGTGCGCCCCCGCCCCCCTCATGTGTAAAATTGTTCAAATTTCTTATCTGAGTCTGTACGGTTACCACGAACAACTGGAGGACTGAAGAAATAGGAATAGGAAAATTGAGAGGTTTAATTACGGAGGCAGGTGTGAGGAGGATGGAGCAGCCCAATTTCCATCAGAGAGGCAGGTTATAGACAAGAGGGGGGTTGAGCGTTAGGTCCAATTAGGCTTCTAGAGCCAGCTTAATATAAGCTGGAGTTGAGGAGGTTAAATTAGCATCACTGTTCCTACGTGACAGGTTGGAATAATATTGACGTGAGAGGAGATGTTGGAGGTTGAGCCAGCCTTAGTCTGGCAGCCACCTTCAGGCCCCACTTTGGTGACCACTTAAGATGGTGCAGGATGAAGCAGGGCCCCTTTAGGAGCGGTGGATTACATTAACCTGTCAGAGGGTGATCCCTACTACTGGCACTTCAGGTGGTGGGGAAGTATAGTAGGGCAGGTGTGTGTGTGTGTGGGGGGGGGGTACCAGACAGGTTCCTCACTACCTCACCACAGATCCAAGTGCTCTAAGTATGATTGGGCTTTCAGAAGAGGAATGTCCACCTAAAAGGTGTTAAGTTAGTAAAGAGTTTACAGTCCACGATGTCTCTGCATCACTTGGATCTTAGAACATTGCACCACCATGTTACAATTAGTATTCAAATAGATACACGTCAAATTTCTAGTTTGTTTGCATCATGAGGAATATGACTTTTTTTATAACTTATAAGTAAAAAATATTAAATCTCAGGCTGTTTGCATTCATCCACATCAAGCACATCTTAGCTGGATGACCAGGCTACCGTTTTCCCTGCAAAAACCAGTCCACCAGGGAAGCACTACATATAATTGTTTCAGTTAAGTATATGTACAGAGCAGGGATACTGATTTTGTAGTTTATGGAATTGGAGTGTGCGTCAGGATACATCTGCGCACTTTCTGTTGACTCTCCAACATTATACAGTAATTAAGGCCATGGCCTTACTGACTCAGTTTCACCAAAACCTTTCTATTGCCACATTATCCCTATCCAATCGATCTTCAACAGCCTCTGAGGTAATCATGTACGTCTATCGCCCCCACTTTGTCATTCAACCAACCGTAAACTTGTTACTTTTCTCTACGGCTCACTGAATCTGTGTAAAAGATCACCCCCCCCCCCCACACACACACACACACACCACTACATCACCAGGCTGCCTGTCTACCAGCCGTCTGCAGGCAATGGTAGGGAAGTGAATTATTGAACGATTTCTTTGTGGTCTGAAATAAAATGGCCGTTTGTAATTCCCGACTGCCTATAAGGTTGGTTCACCTGGTGCCTGGCACAGAGAAAGGTCTGATAAGGAATCAAGTACCACAATGTTGAATACACTGCCAATGTAGTCGAACCAAAGATATCAGCTGGTATATAACAGGTTATTCCTATTGGTTCAATATACAAATATCAAATGATAAACAGTCCTCAATAACCTCGCCCACTTTCTACTCCTTGTGCTCATTAAACCATACCCTTAATTACCCTCCAACCCGCATGCCCACCCCATCCCCATTCTCAAGACTTCAGCTCCTGTAATGTTCCTTCTCCTCTTTGCCCTCTTCCTGTCCTCTGTCTGCATGCCCATCCATTCCTCATTATCTCTTCCATTCCACTACTGCCATTCTAACCACCCTTTCCCATATCTTTGTAGAACCTTCCATGTCACTAGTACGCTCCCTGTCACAAAACTTCCCACCCCCTACACACCCAGCTACTACTCTGACAGTTGTAACCCCTGCGGCCCTGACACCATACAGTTAGAATATCATGTAGCTGCAGCCATTACCCTGTTTTTGTCCTTCCGCTGTGCCTGTAGTATGCATGCCATGAACGCTGCTGTCACACATGCCGCTTTTTTGCTACGTGATACATATTCAGTTGGATTTTCATTACCAGTGAAATACCGTGCGAGGCCTCCCATCACATGTAATGCGCAGCATTTGTATTCCCCTATTAGTCTAGTGTTTATCACTGTCGTATACTGTTGTATGACTAGCAAACTGCACAGTACATAGAATGTAAGTTATGCTGTAAGGGGCATTAAGTATTTATCAGTCTAAATTGGGCTTGTCCCTCTATGTTTATTGGCGGTGCAGTTATAATCATATATTAGCTTTGAGGTGAGATGTATCATCTCTAGACTATTATTTTATGAGAAATAACAAATTAGATCCAGTGGAAGTTCGTTCATGCAATAAGGATGTTAGTAGGAGTAAAACCAGCTAAGAAGTTGATATTGCAATCATGACATGCTGAAATAGCTAGATGTCAGTGGTATTGGAGACGGAATTGGAACAGGATTGTTTCTTGTAGGGGACCAATTTGTTATTGGTTCACTTAGCTCGGAAGTCTTTATAAAGGGACGACAAAAGAGTGACCCTGGGGATCAGTACCAACCAATGAGAGAGACCTTAACAGCTCACTCTCTATCTAACCAATAAGCCAAAAGTTCCCATGTGAGAATGCTGTTGTACTGAGAATTCCGATATCCCTAACCTTTTTACAATAATCGTGTATTACATTGAGCCCACAGAAGGGAGGGGGGTTGTTTTGTCAGTAAGCATTCATGTTATCGGTTTCTTGTCGTCTGGTTAGTCACTGAGCACGAAGATTCCAGCGGGTCGAGAGTGGAATTCTTTTTGTATGTGTCTCTGTCTTCTCTTTCATAAATGATACTGTCGGGAGGCCCCTATCATACATCCATGTCTTTTCATGTGAAGGTTAGATGAAAAACAATGGAATTTTGTGTAGAACGTTTAACTTTTAATGTCCACATCCATGGACCTCTACATATAGGCCTATATAAAGTTGTATCATATTTGAATATCTGAATAAGGCACTAATTGTGAATTAAGTTTTTCCACCTGATTCCTTCACTTGTTATCCCGGGGGCTCGTTATAAATTTTGGCTTTTGAATTATGCAAAATCTGCATTATCTACAAATTCCACAAGGTGTGTTTTTATAACTCAGTGGATGAAGAACGATTACCGCCTCAAATACTCCTTTGTAATTTGCACCAATGTTTCTTGAGTGTCGGATGTGATAAATCATTGAACAGCACAGAAATCATCAATTAGGGACAGTTGAAAAATGTCACTTTGACTTTTTGCCGCGTATTTCTAACCAGCAGGCTCAAGCTGTCACTCCTCTTTAATCAATGTAGACCGTGAACACATCAATAAAACTACTTCTTCACGGTTAACCCTGCCTCTTAAAGCAGGACGCTATTAACCGCTAGCGCCCTATTGCCAAACCGTGCACCTCCACACGCTTCTTTTCTTCATTTGAAAAATCAGAGGTCCCCCACTGCAATGCAGCCCTAAAACTGGGACTCCAATGCAGCCTTTCTAAAGAATAGATACCAAAAGCTTTGTGAACACTAGCTGAGAGATAAACATCAAACCAAAAGCATTAACTTGAATAAGTAAAAGGTGATTATATTTGATAATAATGTTCATACACGCTACATTTGTAGCATTCCCAAGTAGAGGAACAAAGAAGTTAACAGTAAATGGTCATTATCCATGGTGCTTAGATATTTCAAATAGGACGAGCCCGGCACAGGCAGAAATTACATGGAAGGAATCTCTATAGAGCAAAACAAAAACCATTCATGTAATGTGCAGCTTCTTCATGCTTCAATGGTGCTTCACACTCTGTCTGATTAGATCCAAGTCTAATTATACCGTTTTTCTATACCATCCTTAAGTTTACTTCTTTGTCTTATCTTCTTACTCAGCTTCCATGTTCAATTAAGCCCTCCGTACTTCACCCAGCTATTACTCCTACATGCCGTACTAGACCATCCTGCTATTTGCCCTGTCATGTCCTATCCTTGATTTTCTCTTTCGTCACCTCCCTGCCCCACTTCGCCCTCCCCCTCAGTAGGTTTTCCCTCACCCTTCCTTCATCGTTCTCTGTCCCCTCTTCCTATCCTCTCTTTTCCCAGCTCCCCTGCTCTCTCCTTGTCACATGGGTTTATATCTAACAAGTAGATTCCCTGACAAGCCAGCTTGATGCCGTGTTGCAACCTCCTGTTACCTGTTGATAAATGCGTTCGCATAGCCATTGCCTCTCATCTCGTGGCCATATTCCAGGCCTATTGCCCCGTGCCCATAACTTCTCCTCTGTCCCTGATCCTGTGCCCTCAACCTCACTGGCCACACCCTGCAATCCGTGTTATTGCTTGCGCCCACCCACTTTACCTTCAGCAGTGCTCAGCTCTCACATCCTTCCTTTTTTGCCGGGAGACATTGGTTTCTATAATGGCCTGTTGCATGCCATTGCTGTCTACCATCATCTTGACCTGCATACAAATGCCAGTGCCCTCACCATATTTCAAATTCTATCAGCCTACAATGGCCTTTTCATGGGTCTCCATGCACCATATTCCTGCATAGTCCCTAAATTAATCATATATGCTGATTTACCTCATTTTCTCTAATTACATGGAAGTGGGTCTTTGACCAAACCTAGTTGCAAGGAGAATTTGAGTGATAAGTGAGATATGAATTTCCCCCTTTTTCTTTCTTTTTTTTTCCTTTCATTTTTTATTGTGCCTTATAACCAGTTTATTGTAGGTCTAGGGGTCAATATGTATATGTAGTCCTTGGAAACGATGAGTGCAAAATTGTGCAATATACAATATGGCTGATTATGACATTCAGTGGTATTGGCAGTAACAGAAAGGGATACTGAAGGACTGGCTAGTTTGTATTACCTTTACCACCATCGATGCAAGAGATCACAAACAATTATAGATTGTAATTCACCAGTTTACGAAGTACGGCTGTTTTAGTATCGGTCTACCATGCATTGCCTAGCACTAGAAACGATATTTGTGCAACTATCCGTTCTAGAGTTTGTTGCAAAAGTTAATGCCCCTCTTAAAGTTGGTATGTCCGCTTGGAAGGCAGATATGAAACTTCACGAAAACATGGAAAATTTGATTTTATGTTTGCTTGATCCGGCTATTCAATTTACGACTTCATGCATTATCTAGAATGTCATACAGGTGATAGGCATAATTGGATTAGAAAATGATATTTTTTTCCAAGAGAAAATATCAACTTGATGGTAGAAAGCTGAAAAGACATGTGGACAAATGTGCATTTCCGAGTGTGAGAAAAATTGTAGACGCCTTCAAGGCGATTACCAAAAGAAAAAGATCTTTCTACCTAAACAGTACGAATGTCTCCAAATATAGCAAAAGGCACCTGAGTCCTGAGTGATATGCGATGAGCTTAACACCCAATACGGCTAGGCTATCTCATAGAACTAGATAAGCCAGCGGCTAAAGCCAGATCAGGTTTAATTAGTGTCTGACAGACGCACCAGGTAGCGTGCTGGGTGCAGTAGCTGAAAGAGTCGGGTCTGATTAGTATGTTGAGGACAACAGTGCACACATAGAGGGAACTGATAACGTTAGGATTACACTGATTAGGTTCTTAAAGTCAACAATGGTAACACAGAATAGCCAAGGTAGTCGCCAAATGCTGTGATGGAGTGGGGTGTACAATGTACAACGCGCCCTAGGCTTTATGTTATAGACCCTGCCACACATAGATGATACTACTGTTTGCCTATTAAGGCATACTTCTCCCATTTCCATGTGTCATTTTTATACCTCTCAATTCAAATAATGACTAATGCGTGGTGATGTAGACAGTGTTAGATATCAAAGACGATTGTTAGATACATTCTTGTCCAGCTCTATACAACATTGTTGTAGATTGTATGTATATGCTGGCGCTATGATCGTTGATGATATCATACTGGAGTATAAAGAATAATATGAATGCTCTACATTTGATATATTGCATTTGGTATACTAGGCATAGAGGTGTTATGGCTGCTATCCTATAATAAAAGTCGTGAAGAAGGGCAAGATAACACGAATAAATAACAAAGGTACAATGGGGGCCCCTTTGATAGGTCAGTAGTAATTTATGTATACAGATTAACCCTGTTTTTGCCACAGGATGCCTTCGGATTCACTTACTTTGGTCGCCATGATGTAACAATGCAGTGGAGGCGATATTACTCACCAGTCTTTGATTGGTGCATCACTCAACCAATGTATTTATACATGTACAATGTCGGGCATTACTGGGCCCTAGTGTAGGGTGATGCATGAATGTAGTCCTAGCCAGCCATGTGTATGTAACCCAAATAAAAGCATAAAGCACTATGCCACACTTAAAGTGTTGCCACCCAGGGAGAGGAACCTTTCCTGGTGGCCCCCAGGTGGCACTGTGCAGACACACCCGCTGCCGGATTAATCACAGATTTATCCCGGATTATCTTAATCCGGATCATCTCAGCCAGCCTCACACTGATAAGGACCGCCGCCATGTTGTTGGTTTAATGATACTTCAGCACTCTATTATCAGGCCGACATGACTACGGTGACATGTGCATTGAGGTGGTTGATCGTTCAATTAATTAAAGAAATTAAAATCTTTCATATCTATTAGAGATTTGAGTCTTTGAGATAACCCGTTGTATGGTTGGTTGATTAAGGACAGGCAAACAAGGTTTGGAATGATAATGTTCAACATGGAAAAAGAATGCGAGTACGGGTACTTTAGGTGGGCATAGCCTAGGTGGTGACCGCAGGGAATATCACCTGTGTGTGTCTGGTACATCTGAAACACGTGTCTTCATATAGATTAGCACCTACTCTTGGTATAGGTTCATAAGATGTGTGCAGGGTGCCGAGACTGAATATTGATAAGGGGAAAGGGGAAGGGGGGGGGGCTCCTCAGTTGGTGATTATATTGGCGCAGTGGGCGACACACGGGTCAGGACAAGTAGTATAATAAAATGGCACTTTGTGTTAGGCAACGCAGATCTATATGAATCAGGACACCTGAAGCTGGATCAATGTCTGAATTTTGTACTCTGTCATCTCAAGCTTATACAAGTTGAAACTTATTGAATGAATTATAAAATACCTCGGGAATCTGATCAATTTTCATTGTGTACAATGTCATTACAGTGGCGGATTTAGAGGGGGCTTGGGGGTGCGTGCACCCCCCTTCTCCCCAGTACTTAAGAGTTTAATTACATATTTTGGGCCCCAAAATTTGCTCAAAAATAGGGGGGTGCGCCCCCTCCTTTTGGACCGCGCCCCCTCCTTTTCCAAAATCCTGGATCCGCCACTGTAATGTTGTTGCTATGATTTCATACTATGAAGATATCATAATTTTAAGTGTGCGTCCTGTGGGTATAGGGGCTTAACATGTTTGGGTTTGTTAAAACTTATCTCCATATCTATCTTATTTACAGCATGTGATATGAACATACACAAGCGCTGTGAGAAGAATGTGCCCAGCCTCTGTGGGATCGACCACACTGAACGGAGAGGTCGGATCAAGCTCAAACTCACCTACTCCTCCAACACCATCACCGTGGAAGGTAAATTTACTTACGCTGTATACCTTGCATTTACAGTGCAACACTATTTCCATCATCGGCTTTCTTTAATGCTATGTGGCATATGGAAATCATCTTTGTGTAAACGTATTGTAGAACCGTTTAATGGCCCACCTAAAAGCACACTTCAACATTGTTTATCATTACTCAGCTTGGTTATATAAATCTTGTTGACAGAAAGCGTGCAAGTGAACAATTGATGGACCGTAATGATATATAAATCATGTCTTTGATAAACTCATGCGAGTAGACGAGTAGACGAAGTCCAATTACATGTCTTACACTTGATACTCCCATTGTAAGCGGCTCGAATCTTTACATCACATAAGATAAACATAAGGCTCATGCTCAGTATTCATCACATATCCTACGTCTTGCAGTTGGAGAGGCACGAAATCTGATACCTATGGATCCAAATGGGCTTGCTGACCCTTATGTCAAACTGAAGATTGTTCCTGATGAATCTGGAAAGTCGAAACAAAAAACAAAAACAATGAAAGCTAACCTTAACCCCACATGGAACGAGAGTTTCAAATTGTGAGTAACTTTTTCTTTTCTTTTGGAAATATCTGATTACCTTGTAGCCAATGGGATAGCAAAAATCTATCTTAGTTACTTTTTATATTCGGGATTTTCTGCCAGTAAGGAAGAAGCAGTTTCACGACCAGAAATCTTTATTTATTCTCGAGCTCTTCTGTCAATGGCGGAGATGCAGTTTCATACCTAGAAATCTCTTATAAGGCATAAAAAACCGGTTTTTCTTATTTTGTGAACTAGCTTATCTAGGTCCTCATCTATTGGTATACAGTTCATAACAGTCATTCATATCTTTTAAATATGCTTCACATTTCTTGTGTTTTTAAACGAGGCAAGGGCTTTTGACACCACCTTTCTGACCTCTTGTCTACTAGCCCTTAGCCGAGTTTCTTATGATTACCAAGTTTCAATTGCTATTTTGGCCTCTAGCAGATTACATGCACCACCAAAAAACTATTCCATCACACAGCATATGCCCTATCACACCCTTCAAAGACCCCATGAGTCATATTTCTATTTACATGAAAATCTTTTGATAAATGATGAAAAAAACATTTCATGGGGTATGCTTTTCTTATATTTAGATTCCAAGAATTTGCATAGACCATCAAAACCTGTCATTTAGCCCTATTTCTGTTACAACTGAACCCCCAAAAATTAGTCATATAGTGAGACAAAAAGCAAGACAAAGCTATCCATGTAATAGAATTTACATTTAAGGTGTACTTTGATGGCTGTGACATGGTAATTACTGTTGGTTTTTTTCCCTATGGAGAAATGCATGGGATTTAGGGCTCTTTTTACCCTAAATAAAAGGGTAATCAAACTGTTTTTAACCCCACTTATAGACAGATTTCAGATTTTTTAGAAGAGGAGGGCATAGAGTAGGTATGGGGGCAGTGCGTGCCATGGTTATCTGGGCAAATATCTTTTGATATAGTTGATTTTGAAGGCCTTCCAATTTGGTTTATTGATAGGTTTAATTCCAAGATTCTCTCATAGACAAAACATAAAGCGCTGGTTCCACAGACCTAAATCGGTCGGATTAGCACTAATCCGACCGATTTTTTTCTATACTTTTGATATATTATAAATCGTTGGATTAGGGCTATTTCGACCGATTGTATAGCTGTGGAACCAACGCTTTAGTCTTGCATTGGAGGTGAATGTAGGTGAGTACATAGAGGAGCCTAGTAGGCTTCTCTATGGTAAGTATCAGTAGTGAGATAGTTGGGCCCTTTAAGAGAATTGGCTTCCAATCATTTCCCATGGGAAAGGAAGGAAATGTAACAAGTAATTGTAACAAGGTCACATCACCTTGGCTACACTGTCTGTGATGTTAATTGTAGGATCAACAATGACTGTCTATGGCTGGCTGGCTTGGCTGGGCTATGGTCGGGGGGGGGGGCTATGGTCGGGGGGGGGGGCTATGGTCGGGGGGGCTATGGTCGGGGGGCTATGGTCCGGGGGGCTATGGTCCGGGGGGCTATGGTCCGGGGGGCTATGGTCGGGGGGGGGCTATGGTCAGGGGGGGGCTATGGTCGGGGGGCTATGGTCAGGGGGCTATGGTCGGGGGGAGGGACTATGGTCAGGGGGGCTATGGTCGGGGGGGCTATGGTCGGGGGGCTATGGTCAGGGGGCTATGGTCGGGGGGGGGGGGGGGGCTATGGTCAGGGGGCTATGGTCGGGGGGCTATGGTCGGGGGGCTATGGTCGGGGGGCTATGGTCGGGGGGCTATGGTCGGGGGGCTATGGTCAGGGGGGCTATGGTCGGGGGGCTATGGTCAGGGGGGGCTATGGTCGGGGGGAGGGACTATGGTCAGGGGGGCTATGGTCGGGGGCTATGGTCGGGGGGGGCTATGGTTGGGGGGCTATGGTCAGGGGGGCTATGGTCAGGGGGGCTATGGTCGGGGGGCTATGGTCAGGGGGGCTATGGTCAGGGGGGCTATGGTCGGGGGGCTATGGTCGGTTGGGGGGTACTTAGGCATGCCTCAATACTTAGAGCTGTGCTGGTAGTTGTGTTGGGAGGGGGAGGAAGACAATCAAGGGGGGCTATGGTCCGGGGGGCTATGGTCGGGGGGCTATGGTCGGGGGGGGGCTATGGTCAGGGGGGGGCTATGGTCGGGGGGGCTATGGTCGGGGGGCTATGGTCAGGGGGCTATGGTCGGGGGGGGGGCTATGGTCAGGGGGCTATGGTCGGGGGGCTATGGTCGGGGGGCTATGGTCGGGGGGCTATGGTCGGGGGGCTATGGTCGGGGGGCTATGGTCAGGGGGGCTATGGTCGGGGGGCTATGGTCAGGGGGGCTATGGTCGGGGGGCTATGGTCAGGGGGGCTATGGTCAGGGGGGCTATGGTCGGGGGGCTATGGTCGGTTGGGGGGTACTTAGGCATGCCTCAATACTTAGAGCTGTGCTGGTAGTTGTGTTGGGAGGGGGAGGAAGACAATCAAGCAGCTAAATGTGTCCTTAATGACATAGTGGGAAAGTCATGGGCAAGTCATCTAGCCTAGGCTCTGTACCCTTGCCTCATTTCCTTTCTGTCTCTCCAAGACATACTCTCGACTCAACTGTTTTAAAATAAACGCTCTCTTGTTCATAATTCTACTGTAAAAATCATAGAACCCAACATGTCTGCCCATACATTTCTATACAAAATCAAAAAAAAAAAGATTAATAAAAAAAGAAGTCCGACCTACAGACCCTAGATATTTGAGGCATGTAACTGGAAACACAGCTTTTTATGGCCTAATGCTTTTTCAAAAGTTATTATTGGTCATTAGTTTTCCTTTTCATCTGAAGGATTCCTCTTGCTTTTTGAAAACTAACTCATTGTCTCCAAGTGTCACTATTTCATCCTTAGTTATTTCTGCCAAGAGCTTGTGAACCAGACTCGTATTTGGTGTTTTAGGGACTCATTCGCCCCCCCCCAACCGTCTTCCTTATCTCTCACTAAATCCTTGTGCGTAAAATCTTTGTCATAATTTCCATCGAATTCTCCATTTTCTTTGGGGATAAAACAGACCATTGAAATGGCTTCCATAATTACATTGGCAATCAAAATGAACTTCAGAACGAAAACCTCATTTCGGTTATGATATCGGAATATCATTCATTATTCGATTTAAGAGGGTAATATTTTATTTTGTACTCTAAATCAAGCTAACAGGAGGGCCCATCAAAACTGAGGAAACTCATTAGTTGATAATTGTATGCCACCGTTTTTATCTATTTCTTTCTCTTCTTTGTGAAATACGTACTGATACTGTTGCATTCAAATGAAACTGAACTTCAAATATAAGATATGTAGAAAGTGGTGCAGAGTAGATGAATGCCCATAATGACCACCTTGGCTGAATGCCAGCCCTCAGCACCTTATCAACTTATTTACCTATGCTTATCAGTTACCCAGCTCTCATCAAATCTTAATCATCAAATCTTAATCAATGGTTATATTGCTCCTTCAAATTCCACCCTAGAGTTGGTTGATATTGCACTTGTGTTCTTTTGAGTATCAGTTGACCATATCTTTATTCTTGCATTTATTATTATACACGCCGCAATCAATTGACCGAGAGAGGATGCATACCTTATGTAAATTCAGAAGAGTGGAAATTTCTGACTGTAACTCCTGTGGTACATGGAAAACCGTCCCCTCAGGACGATTGTACCCTAATAATAATGACAACAGGATTCTGATCTTAATGAAGATATATGTATACTGATTGTTAATAACCATCAATATGGAATAGGGGGCTACTTGTTACCAGTTTTGCCCGTTTTGTGAAGATCATCATAATGGTATCGTTTGGGCAGCATAATACTGGCGTCTTGTATTATAGAAAATTAGAGGATGGAGGATGGTATGAAAAGATTGTACGTCTCTCATCTTGAATTTACATATGTTCACCGTTGCTTTAACATTTTGTTGATATCATAAATTACTGAGTTTGTGTTAAAACTAATAATAATAATTGCGGTTCCCCCTTGATATAATTGCAATAATAATCAGAAATACTAGTTTACACTGGTTTGTTGCACACAGACTCACAGTGTGTAGGCTGAAGTTTGATCCTTGTGACAACCCATACATTGTCCATGGAGTGAAAAGATAAGAAATTCATCACCCTTGAAATACGTGCCTCTAATTAGCTTCAGCTAATCAGCAATAGGTAGCAATGTGATGTCTCCTTCTATTTTAGGATTGTGTATTTTAGATTAACCGAACATCTTTTGTAACTTGATCTGCACAAACACATCCAGACCCCCACTTCACCAGTGTTCATAGTCAATATGAAATCACGTCGCTGATAATACAATATATATAATAATTATATCGCATTGTGTAACACCACCTAAACACAGTTGTCTGGGTTTAGAAAAAACAATGTATTAATATCAATCACAATTGCTCCTTCAGCAAAATAAGTGAAGACGACCACGCCAAACGTATCTCTATAGAGGTGTGGGACTGGGACCGAACCTCCCGCAACGACTTCATGGGGGCGCTGTCTTTCGGCGTCTCTGAGGTGATGAAGAGCGGTGCGGAGGGCTGGTACAAGCTGCTCAGCCAGGAGGAGGGCGAGTTCTATGGCCTGCCCTGTCCAGACGAAGTGGCCCCCAATGTGTCCGAACTGAGAGACAGGTTTGAGGTAAGCACTTTTAGCCATGGGTGTGTGGGTCAGGAAATTTGTATCTAAATTTGTAGAGAGCTATCTTGGATTTACTGAGACAGGCCACATGGTTTAAAAAATTACTTCAATGACAGTATAGTGCTTTAATGTACCATCACCAAATCACCAAATTACTTTAAGGACAGTATAGTGCTTTAATGTACCATCACCAAATTACTTCAAGGACAGTATAGTGCTTTAATGTACCATCACCAAATTACTTTAAGGACAGTATAGTGCTTTAATGTACCATCACCAAATTACTTCAAGGACAGTATAGTGCTTTAATGTACCATCACCAAATTACTTTAAGGACAGTATAGTGCTTCAATGTACCATCACCAAATTACTTCAAGGACAGTATAGTGCTTTAATGTACCATCACCAAATCACCAAATTACTTCAAGGACAGTATAGTGCTTTAATGTACCATCACCAAATTACTTCAAGGACAGTATAGTGCTTCAATGTACCATCGCCAAATTACTTCAAGGACAGTATAGTGCTTTAATGTACCATCACCAAATTACTTCAAGGACAGTATAGTGCTTTAATGTACCATCACCCTTTCTCAGCATGCCAATCTTATAGGGTTGGCATGCTTCGAAAGGGTTATCGTGATGCACGATAAAGTCACTTGCTGTGTCTGTGATACATTGATGCATCAAGAAGGTAACTGAACATGAATCATTTAGGCATCATGCCGTCCTCAAAGTCAACAGTTGTATCAGTTATGTATTATGATGCATATCAGTGGGTATCAGTGTCCTTAGCATCCTCTTGAATACAAGCCCCCTGACCCTATAGCCTAGCCCTCATGCTTGAACCTGTAGAATGCTGGACCCACTGGTCTTGCACACCTGCCTCTGTCCGATGGTAGGACAGTCATGGACTGAGACTGAAAATGGGTGCTGGAACTTTATAGTGCCTTTTTATTTGGGCCCTATGTCCTCGTACACTTAATTGTCCACAGGGCTTGATTTCCAGAGGATATTAGGGACTTTCATACCAAACCGGTGATTATTGTGAGTGACGATACGTGTATAGATCGTTCTTGTTTTATATAGGTTATCTTTTTCCAATAATTATATTGAAGATTTGATAATTCACATTTTGAGTGTAAGGATACTACCTTCAGCTTCATCCTTAGACTGGTCGAAATAAAGGCTTCATGGAAATATGCTCTATTAGTCTTTGTGGGAAAAGCATTTTCTATTGCCTATTTTGGTTTAGAATTAAATAATTCGGATATTGAAATAAATTTATTTTTCATGAAGTTATCAAACTGACTTAATGCTTAATGTAGTAGATTAATCTATGTGATCAGATTTCTTCAAATTAGATAAGAATAATTATTTTGTTTAAGATTTTAAAATATTTTAGAACTTGGAAAGAATGTAACAGCAGTAAACGCATACTTATTGCACATTTAAGACCAGAAAGTTAACACGTACGTCACAAGAAAAGGAGGGCTTATATTACGTATATAGTGATAAGTATCCTTTTCTTGCTGACATCGAAAACGATTCAATTCAAAACGTTATCGTATTTTTCTTTTACCATTTGCACATTTACAGTCTTTGGTAAGTTTGGTGAGCCTTGTCCTGCCGGGTTTATGTGTATGTGTTCTCTGTATCCAAAAAAAAAAACCCTCGTATTCCACTCCACGTATACCACTTTATGGTGTAAATACATATATACCTGTTGTCAACTCAGGCTGTGAAAGCTTAACTTGTACTGAAAATATGAGAATTTTTGAGAAAAATGTCAATTCAATCACATGAAAAACGATGTTTTTCGGTTTAAATAATTGTATGTTATATCGCATTAATACACTTACTTTTGAGTAGACTTCATCTAAATTTACCGATTAAATGTATTGTAAGACAAATTAAAAAGAAAGTATGTGCTCGCCTGAGCAAGACCTAGGGAAATGAGAAAATTATGACATTAAAACTATCAGTTTTGACGGTCCTGAGTAATTTTCCGCAACATGTGCATTTTGCACCGGCTCTGGGTGAATGATCCATATCTCTGTTCTCTAATGATGTACAGTGATTAATTGAGTAGTCTGATTCACCATTCCCTTGTTGGGATATGAATTAAAGATGTAGAAAGTCATTTAATCATCTATCAACAATCCATCAATCAACTTGTTCATGATGACAATGATTGTGCCTCTTGTGACTCGCTACTCCAGATATTGGATTCATTGAATCAACATGTACTATCATTCATACTTAATTTTTCGAAGGAACCTAAGGTGTTTTGCTCGACAATTGGAATGTGATTCTGAGTGAATTGTCTCTCAAACACTATTGCACTTCTATATACTGCTCTTCTGAATGCCATCTCTTTCGCTCAGGCACCGCATCTTTGAAAGCAGTATGAGGCTTTGTTTTTGAAATTTGTGTAAGGCCATTGGAGGGAAATGGCACGTTGTCACGAATCATCGATGTGCACATATAGCCTGGGGTAAAGTCACTTGTACTGTGTCTTGTATGAACATTGGAGGGATTTATGTTATAAACTAATGACAACGTATTGTCTTTGTATCAATGTAAATACACTGCACGTTCAAAGGTTGAGTAATTTCAAATGTATTTCATTGGTTAGGGTTCCAAACGTAATGGGCAGGTTAGTACAGGTTTGGTGATGCTTTCTGCACCCCCCTGCCATCACCTCTTAGCATTCTTTCATGTTTTTTTCTCATTTTGAATTATTTAATGTACTGACAAGAAATTTGCCCTCTTTTTGTACTGATTTTTCCCACCTATCCACCGGATACCTGTAAATTTATGTATCCAGAGATGACACTTTTCCTGGCTCACCAGGAAATCCTGGGGATTTGTAGAGATTTTTATGTTGAATTATGTCAATTTCCTGGGGAAAGATGTCCAAAATTGTAACGTTTCCTCTTTTTTTCTTTTTTCTTTTTGCATCTCTGCTTACACTTTTCTTTATTTCCCCCATTTGACAAAGTTAAATTCTAGATTTGGGAAAGATCGAATGGGACACTGGGTAGATATTTTGGGGTTTTCTGTGATACTAACGGGACTTTGATAATGGCCGCCAAACCGTGACAACTGCAAGAATTCGTGTGTGAAGACCCCATCAAGGCCTCTCTTCCCATAACCACTGTCCTCAGCCTGTTTTTGTCCGTGTTATGTTTTAACTCCTGGACCAGTTGCCTACGGAGGTCTCTCTAGCACCTATATTCTTCTGCCCCTTTGCATGTCCCGATAGCCATATTCTGTTGATATCACTTCTATTTTTGGACAAATTGTCTATTTTTATGGGCATATATCGGCCATAATTTAAAATTGTGACTATATCCTGATTGAAAAGCATTGATATTGATATTAAATCCACCACTCTAATATTAACTGTTGGATTTTATGACTTCACAATCTTCCTGGTTCCATACTTCACTTGCATGTCATATCTGCTATCTACATTATATGCTATTCAAGTCGCGTCAAGCATCTTTATTTCAGCATATATGAAGTTTGGATGTTCATTTTCTCATTTATTATTTCATATTTACTAAATATGCAATATAAAACATTGTATGCTGTATATAGGTCATACATAAAGGTCTACCTTGAGGGCACATTATCAGGTAACACTGACATGACTGGCAAATTCTCAGAAACCTTGTGCTGACTTGATATCTCATGAAGGGGACATTGATTAACTTTATTTAAACTTATTTATGATATTAATTTAAGCTTGTTCTATTATTTCAGTCGGCGTCCATGAAAGACGGCAAGCGAGTTGACCCGGGTCCAGCAGGGAACCCGACGAGTCGCTCAGACGTCATTCGGTCGAGTGACTTCAACTTCCTCACAGTATTGGGCAAGGGTAGCTTCGGCAAAGTAAGTTCCACTTTGAAATACGTGAGGGTATCATTGCTTCATTCAATCAGTGCCAGTATTGAAAATGAGGCATGAACATTTACGAATTTTACCTTTCAGATAGGGGTAAATTTGCTGAAAATAACCTCCTTTTATCACCATTCATACTCAATAGCCAATACCAACAAGACCAGTGGGTGGTTAGATTCAGTTACCATAAACTGTTCAGGTCAAAATCTTCATGTGTGAGAGCCCCACTTGTATATATAGGCCATCGAATAACCACTATGCCTGTGGTTTCCCCAAGAAACTGTCAATTCTAGGGGCCAGCATCTATTAACCAATATTTGGTATCTCATCAGCTGCATGGTTCTCAAAGTACTGCAGGACCTGACCTAGCATAATGACATATTGTATCTGCCTTGTTCCCACCACCTCTCCGTCTCCCTTTGTCCCACCCCATCACTCGTCTACATGCCCTCTGCCCCTCAGCCTGCCCCAGCCCCATCTACATGTCCTTACAGACCATCCACCAACTCACCACTCACTCATCTGGCACTTACAATATGGCCGTGCAGGGGCTAGCCCTTGCTTGTTACCTCCCTTCTTCTTGCTGGCTCACATCTGTCTCAGAGCCCTGAAATGGACAGTCGTGTGATTGAGTGTTGAGAAGTGTGTTGTTCTTACATGATGGTATATTCTAGGAGTTAACAACTTGTAACATTTGCTATTCTCAACTTTTTTGAATGTATGTTAAGCAAGATGATGGGAAAGGAAATGAGAGAGCACTTGTTTCAGTATGCCCAGGGAAGTCAAATAACTGGGGCCTGTTCTTAGCCATCTTAGCATGGCTTCCCAACAAGGACAGGGACATGATACAGGCAGTTGTTTTGGTATCTGGTTGGCAATGAATCATGTGATTAGTTGCTAGTCAAGATCAAGGTCAACATTGCTTGTACTGGTAGGCTTTATTTGGACAACTGCTACCAAAACCAGATTTCCAGTCAGAGTTAATGGACATTCCTAGCAGAAAGGACTTCATCCAGTTCATACTTACATGATAGTAGCAAGTCCTTACACCCCCTGCCTTGGATGAGCAGCCCTGTCCACAACTGGACACAGCACGTGATGTACTGCTGTGCATCCCCACCAGTCTGGTCCCCTCTCACGTACACAAAGCTCCAGACTCAAATTTCCCAGAACCCCTCAGGCTCTGATGTTACTATGGTGATGGTGAGAAGACATGGTCTCAGGATTCCTGGAGGCGTGACGTATGTTGGAAGGTAGGGATGTGGCCAATTGTATGAATGTGTATGTCAGCACATCAAAACCATTATGCAACCTGATACCAGGTGTCACTAGCTCACTCCTAGTAACTCCTGATCTTCTGCGCCCTGCATTGTGGGATATAGCCTGTGGTGGCTAATCAGATGCACATATCATTGGGCAACACAAGAAGTAGACCCTATGTCTATTAATGCGGCGCAGCCGCATTTCTGGTATCGCCCAAAAAGCCATGACACTTGTATAGGGAAGCTTGATGTATTACTCAGACAATCCGCCTTAAAAGTAAGAAATTTGAACCATCCTCTATTCTACCTATGTGGAATCAAAGGGGAACATGTTGGCACACACTTTAAACCTGATATTTCTTTGCGAAACAGTGTATTATTATAGAAAAAAAAGGTAAAGAAATCACACATTTTCCTGATAAGACGCTTGAAATTAACACCGTTCAAGTATCGCAATATGTCATGCATATTGCGAGAAATGACAAGAGGTGGTGCAAGCTGGCACCAAGCTCCCATAGCCATAGTTGTGTGCTTTAGAGATTGACACTGTGAACAGAAGTGCAGACAGTAGAAGTATGGCGGACAGCTAGGGAGAGAGGAGTACATGTGTAGCACTGAAATGGGTTAATAACAGGTTAGTAAAAGCGATTTAAGCTGTGGTACTCTATTCAGTGATAGTATAGATACCCCTACAAGGTTTGATCATATCATTTTCACCAGCCATTGCGAGATTCCAATATGCCGAGTGAACACACACGGTCTGGCCCGGGGAGGAAGACCGGCATGGCAACGACAGGTCTACGGGACATGTGAGGGGAGGGTCCCACCCGAGCAGTCCGCTGCAGGCGTTCTCCCCACGGCCATGCCGCCACGTTGATTTCCATTGGAACAATGGAAACAGTGTATATTTACAGCCCAATACATGTATTGTGTCATACCTGCATATACTAGTAGGTACAGTGGTACAGGTGTGCACTGTCCCAGCAGTATAGAGGTTTCACCTAGTATACTTACCTGACAACAACATATACCATACACAATCACCCTGTGACTAGGCATTCAGCTAAATAGAACTTATTAGGAGATTGTCTACCACAAGTCAACAACAGTCCCGCTAGCTCATGCAGTAGAGGGTTGGACTCCCAATGTGAGGGAAGTGGGTTCAAGTCACCATAGGTCCACCAAATCAATATTATGATTTGTGTAAGAAATATATAGATCTATAAAGACATTACCAAAAACATCACCTCTGCTATGTTTATCTTAGTTTCTTTGAGCAATTAAACATGCTTGGTTAGAGCAGCAGAGCATAATGAAATGAAAACCTAAAAATTAGCAGCACAAAAAACCCTTTTGGTTCACTGAAAAAAAAACAGCCTCTGGTGAGACTAGAACTCAGTTACCCTGTATTATGAGTCCAGTGTTCTAACCACTACCCTATTGTGGACAGGTGGTATACAGGGTGTAAAGCCCCGACCTCATTTACAACACCAAGGGGCTTCCCTAGCCCACTTAAAAGGGTCTTTATTTCTTCTCTTTCCTATCCCCTCAGGATGTGTGTGGTGCACATATGCGCGGGCACTGACACATTCCTCTGTGAAATTGTGTAATGTAGTTCTCACCATGAATATGACCATAGCTGTCGGAATGGCGTTAAAATGTCTATTACTCACTCACTCACTCACTCACAACACCAAGAGCAGTCCTTATTCACTCCTGAGAACCACAGCCCCCTCTAATGTTTCGCCCATACCAACAGGGACTGCTTTCCTGTCCCTTCCCATCAGACATAGGGCAGAAGACCAGAGTCTAGAATGCTAGTACCTATGCTGCTATAAAATCTGGTATTTCATACAATTGTATACCCCTCCCTATGTAATAGGGTGCAAGTTATTCTGGTAATAGCTGGCCCAATATATGCACAATACAGGATATCAGTTTGACCCTTTGGTTGGGATGGAAACCACTTGGTTTATTAGTAATGGTCACAGCCTCCAGTTGGCAGCACTGAGTGGCCTGCTCCCCTGCCACACATCAAGACTACAGAACACTAATTATTGTTCCACTGTTGGCCTATATAGCTTTTGGGCGAAAATAAAATACTTGTGCAAGTATCTGGGCTTAGCCACTATTATTTTCTTGTAGATATACATTTTTTCCCAATAATTTAGGGCCATGGCATGTGGTACAATGTGATTAACTTTTGTCCTATAGGCCTTAGAGTGCGGACATACCCAGATTTGGGGGTTTTGCAGTGAATGATTTCAATAAATTCTCTAATAAAATAGAGTGCACCCCCCTCAACTTACCATCAAATATCAGTCTAAATAATACTCGAATCGATTAATATACACCCTAAGGATTAATTTGATACCTGGTTTGCCTACCCACTGTCAGATTTTAGATCAATAATCATTGTACAACACCCTTCAGTGCAGTGCTACAAAGTGTCTCCTGCTGCCACCTCCCGTCAATTGGTGTTCTGCAACCTCAAAATCAAAGTCACCACCAGTAGGGGATATAACTTTGCTTTATGGCTTCAGATGGCACCATTGTGCTGGGGCAATCAAGACTGGATAAAATGCTGAAAGCATTTTATTTTCACACAGATATATATGCTTAAATTTAGCATGGTTAGAGCTTACAAAATTGATCGAGATTTCACCAGAACGCTGTAACAAGTACTGTGATGATAGCCATGTAGAAAGTGGAAGATCCATATATTTGATATCTTGTAGCAGCTTTAACTCTGGGACCAGTATGGACCGTTATGTAGTACCCAGTATGCTGAATTAACGCCAGGGGTCTCCACTGTCAGTTTGGGAGACCTACTAAAGTTAGACTAACAAGATACTGTATCATCTAACCAATTAGGAAATACATAGAGGAAATGCATAAGGTTTATCAAAGACAAAGAAGACGAAGAGTAAGGTAAGCCAAAGCACCGGGCAAGAGCAGGACTTGGGTGTGCACATAATACGCTATATACTGACAAAGCCCATAGAATAAGTAGCC
This sequence comes from Acholoe squamosa, assembly GCA_949317995.1. Taxonomy (NCBI): domain Eukaryota; kingdom Metazoa; phylum Annelida; class Polychaeta; order Phyllodocida; family Polynoidae; genus Acholoe; species Acholoe squamosa. The sequence goes on along the minus strand of OX439039.1, from coordinate 31,754,845 downwards.
TTCATATATCCTACAGAATAGGGGACCTGTAGTATCCACAGCAGGGAATGTCGTGTTGATGAATTTCAGTAGTGCATGGAATATCTGACAGGCCTCGTCCGCCCCACCTGAAGGATCAACACGGTAAAAGGTATGTGTGCACCCCCTTGTGGGTGTACCTTTTACCGTGTTGATCCACTGATAGTTTCAGAACTGTAGGATCTGACATACTGCTGCTTTCCTATGCTGCCTGTAGCTGTTGGCTAAACCTGAAAAAAGGTTATGCTCATGACTGTTCAAACCCATATTCTTGTCTGTTTGCAGGTGATGTTAGCCGAGCGTAAGGGCACTGATGAGCTCTACGCTATTAAGATCCTGAAGAAGGACGTCATCATTCAGGACGATGACGTGGAGTGTACGATGATTGAGAAACGGGTGCTGGCCATGGCCAATAAGCCTCCCTTCCTTGTAGAGCTGCATTCCTGCTTCCAGACAATGGTAAGTTCGAAACACTTCAAGTTTAAATCCTTAGGTCTTCAAACAGGGCGAAATAGGTAGGAATGTTACCATTGTTTATCTTTATGTAATATATGTAAAACCCCGCTTTCTATGATACGATGGGCATAGGCCTGTTTGGCCTACGAGTACACTGTATCATAGGCCTGGTTTCCCCTTACAGCTATGAGTCAGAGTGCCTACCTTTACCACTTGACAGTCTCCAAACTCTGGGATGGTACCACCAAATGTTATACACTTTGCTCAAATCACTTACTAAAACACTTCTCTGCAAGCCTACCTTGTTGTCAGCATGTGTTATTAATCCCTTTCAATCCTTTTTGGACACTTATTGTCAGAATGGTTTTCAAACTTTGTTGTGGGAATGGCCATCAGAGGAAGTACTGCTCTGCCCATGTGCAAAAGAAAGTTTTGCTTTTGGGGAGTTGTGCCTGGAGAGAGAAAGCACATGGCAATGTTTACATTCTGACCAAGGTCACACATGGCCCAGGTGACATGGCCATGGGTCAGTGTTGGCAACTCTCCTAACACAGTAGGTAACCCTTGCCAGTTACCAGCTTAGGGACCTACCCTTGCACATGCTCACTGAGGCACTACCAGTCAAAACAAAATGGTGATGGATTTAAAAGGCAGGGAGGTGATACATTCAACTTGGATTCTGACCAGCTACTAATTCAAGGTAGTACCAGGCATTTATTTGATAATACCAAGCCCCAGATTATTATGTGTAGATGCCAACAGAATAAAGAGGGAAACTGAAAAGGGGACCAGCCACACTTTACAGGCTCCTCAATTATCAGCCCATTACCCAAACCAGAACCCAGACAAGCTATTGTCTGGGTTCGTAACAGAACTACGATGGGCAATGCTCTGCTGCACTGTAGTGCACACCTCATGAAGATCATCAATGGCCATTAATTGGTCTAGACATATCTTGATTGGGTGCTTGATTGTTTGGAAGGAAACGTACAACGTTTTTATATTATAGTAACAGATGGCAATCTTTAAATGGCCCATCCCAAGTCGCGTAAGTACTCACGTAAGACTTGTATACATGCCAGTAATATCTTAAGTAGTCGAGTTGCAACGGTAATGGAATGAATAACAAAATGAAAAAGAAGTGAGGATCCTTGCAGAATTGATAACTGAGAAATAGATCTCTTGGCCGTTAACTACACAGGGTCTGTGTACAATTGACATCATGGTTTTTTGGGCCATTTTTGACCCCCCCCCTTGTAATGTTTCGTGCCAAATTGAAATGGTTCAAAGGGACATAGTGAGTATGAATTCGCAATCAAGGATAAGATACATGCAAAGTGAAAAAGACCAACTAATTAGTCTCTCGTATAAGCCCCACCTTATACCAGAACCCAAATAAAATTTAGGCTTTTAGGAATAGCCCAAGGTCAGGGTGCAGCTTATACGATGGTACTATAGAAGAGTAGTAAAATAACAATTTGCAAGCCTTGGATATGGCCAATAGCTTTTCCTAAAGTCTGGGGTGCAGCTTATACGAGGGATGTAGCTAATACAAGAGAATTTACAGTAGCCCTGATGAACAAATGAACAGAGAAACACTGTCAGCGTCAGCCTGGGGGGGGCCTCCCGGACCAAAATGCAGTAGAAAATCAGTATTTAAACAGTAGAAAAACAGTGTGGTGTGACAGTAGTCATTCAGTGTGAAAGCAGCATCAGAAACAGTACCATATCAGCATCTACTGGCATTCTACTGCTCAGCACACAGAACATGGCAGCAGTGGTTCAGTAGCAGAACAGTAGTATTAGCAGCATGCAAGCAGTATTGAATCAGTTGTCCCAATTATGTAAATGAGATGACAGTATTTAAACAGTATCTACTTATTTAATGCTGCATGACCATATATGGGGTTGGGGCAGTGTTCAATCAGCACTACTGCATGACTGCTGCTATAGCAGTAGGTGAGCAGTAGATCATACTGAAAACTACTGCTGGGGGCAGGTAGAAGCATAAAAGGAGCAGCCGCTGCTTTAGTACTGGCACTACCAATGCCTTTCTAGGTGGTCCCTGCTAGATTTGAACTTGGGATCTTCTGATTACTGTACCAACGCATTAGCCCCCTGAGCCACCACCCCATCAGATATGTGGAGCTGTCATTACTCCCTAGTAGTGCATGCAACTCATATAGGAGGGGGGCAGTACTGATTCAGTAGTACAGGGTAACTTCTATCATAGCAAGAAGGTAAGAGTAGGCATGTCTGATAAAGTACTGCTATAGTAGAATGCCTTGCATTTTATTGATGTTAAGGTCATAAGACAGCAGCTTTGTAATTATCAATGATACATGTGTAGAGGTACACTTTACTACCATAGGAGTTGGGTACCGTCTGACGTGGCGGGTGAGTCGAGTCGTCGGACGTTCCTCAGGTTCCGGATAGGTGGCAGCACCGATCCGGGTCTGTGGGGACATCTGGCGACGAACACCTGGGTCCGTATATAAAGCCCAGGGCTCAGCCGCTACGTCAGAGGCCCTTCTGGCCTCCACACTATGTAAACCACTGTCTTTTAATATTAGCTGCCTCTTTGATATCATTCGGCAGCCGTGAGTGTGCATTAAGTAATAAACCTAACCGTTGGCATACACTTGGAATACTGTCTTACTCTTTCTTTCCGAATCGTAAGACCCGAACCCCCCAGGTCCGTAAGGCCACAAACCCTTACACTGGTGCCGTGACCAGGATATTCTGGTGTATAGCCCGGACGTTATAACGTCCGAACGGCTAGTACATGGGTTAGACACCCTTAGGGAAGCTAACCCAGCAGGGCAATCACTTGCCCAAGAGAATGGAAATGGATCGCTAATGCTCCAAGCCCATTCGGACCCACAAGATGCAGAATCAGCATCCTGGAGAGATCCCGGACCCCACTATAATGATAGTGAGGAGAATCTGCCAGACTCTGTACGACGCGAACAGTCCATACAGAGACATAGTAACTTAATAGGCCAGCATTCAATTGTTGACGAATTATGTGATTCGATGTTTGAAGTCGGTGGTAGTACTAACCCAGAACATCCGGCACCAATGCGAAAAAGGGTAACATTCGGAGAACTACCTTATAGGTTACCCAGGCCCGAATTACCAATATTAGATTATAGCGCTATAGATGGCGACTTAACCTATGCGGTACCGGAAGGTGAAGAATTAAAACGACCGGATGTCCTGTTGTTGAATGAAACTTATGTAACTTTGAACGAGAATTTAAATACCTTGGTCAAAGCTAAGGATGAAGTACTGCATGAAAAACTTCAAATGGAAGAGGACCTAACTGGCATGCGAAAGGAATTCGAAGCCAGAAGGAGCGAGTACATGAAAGAACTCGAGAGTGAAGAACTAAAACTTCAATCTATGAGAGATTCATTCAATAAAGAATATGACAATAGGCACATTCGTATCCAAACATACATAGATACGAACGACCAACTAAACCTTGATAAGACAAAATTCGAATCCGAAATTCGCCATTATCAGGAGGAGTTGGATAAATTGAAACTTCAGTGCAGTAAACAAGCTGAAGATAATGAGACCATCCGGGTAGGCATCATAGCTTACAACAAACAACTGGAGGAGGATAGACAGAAACTCACGAATGAGCTTCAGGAATTGCAGGCCACTGCAATAACTCTAGATAAATATGTAGAAGCAGCCCAGTTAACTATAGGTAATATAGACCCAGCTGTGGTATCTACAATGTTGGGAAAGACATCTAAAGATGCAACCCCAATTAGATACAGCCCATTCGTTGATGATGGGGCTGACAAGAATGTGGTATCCGGAATCTATAAGAAACCGGATAACGCTGCAGTAAATGGAACCGCATCTAAACCAGTAGTTCCAATGCTGGATACGATAGGACCAGCACCACCCATACCAGATTTGAGTCACAAAATCAAAGCGACTCACGATGGTGCTACAGGGAATAATAATAATTCACCCGTGGCACAACCAAGAGCACCCGGACCAATGAGACATATGTTGACACCACCTTCATATTTCCCCCAACCCGGCCACAGTACACCAGCAGTACCAAGATTACCGAATCCACCCCCAGGTTCTGGTAATGGTCCTACTGATGGACGTTTTCCGAGACCAAATCCGCCACAAAACAATATCAACGGCGGTACGCACCAACCGAGAACATCTTCCTATGGATATAGAAATAATTATAATCCATCGGGAAGTGGCAATTATCAGAATGGTAATAGCTATAACCAGGGATGGAATCAAAATGATTCTTACCCTAGATATGCTTCTTCTGGAAACACCGGTCACAATAGTGGATACCCTGGTGGTTCATCTGGAGGCTATAATAATAATGGTCCACCAAGAGGAAACCCTCCAGGCGGCCCAGGAGGATCCGGATTCGGAGGATCAGGATCAGGAGGAGATGGCAGGAAACCTAACAGGAGAACTTCTATGCCTGCAGGGATGCAAACCATCTTTGATAGAAGCCAATGTATACAAAACCTTGGCATTGACTGCTACCGAAAGGGAGCAGACGGCATGGAAGTCATGAACTGGAGCATGCGAGAAGCAGATAGACTACGCGGATGTAATAATCCGGCACGTAGGCAGGCACGGATACCCCCTCCATATGATTCTAATGATCCATGGAAGGACAGGTATCAAGCTTTTGTTGACGAAGTCAATTGTAGTGGCTGGACAAAAGAAGAAGCTCTGCCATATTTGATCTGTTGGTTAAATAAAGGCGGAAAAGTAGCCCTCAACCAATGGAGAGCAGCTTACGGAATATACGGTACTTATGATCAACTGGTCGAATGTGCCGCATACCTGTTTGGATCAATCGTTAGAGAAGATCCGTGGGTAAGCTTCAAGAAGAGGACACAAAAACCTAAAGAATCACACAAAGTCTTTGGTTTGGAGCTACAGGACCTGCTTTCGAAAGCACGTCCAAATTGGGCTCATGATGATGATTGTTATCTACAAGAATTGTTTATACAATTCTACAGTGGATTGCGTGATCCGGATCACAAGCAAGTGGTCTGGGACTCTTGGAAAGATGACACTTCCTTCAGTGATCTGTTCATAGCAATCGATGGACATGACATGAAGAAACGTTTGGTAGGTCTCGGACCTAATCCAATAAGAGCAGCTCCATTCCAATATGGAGGTACACCTACTCCGGTATACGATACTTCCCAATTAGCTCCGGTTGAATCGAATGAAGTTGATGAGAAAGATGAATATGTCTCCGATGAAAACGGAGATTATATTGGTTCAGTCCATGTAGCTGGAAAGTATTACCGACAAAAGCGGTATAGGAAAGTACATTCGAGAGGGAGAGGAGGATCTGTTGCTGGTAAAACAGCTTCCGGATCAACTCAACCTGGCAGTGTAGCCTCTACGGCGAACCCAACTGTAGCAGCCCCTGTTGCTCCGACTAACATGATGGAAACATTATTAGCCGGATTAACAGAAGCTCTAAAGAGACCGAGAGTTGACAAATCTCAGAGGAGATGTTTCAGATGCCAGAAACTGGGGCATTATGCTCCAGAATGTATGGCTGAAAAACCTGTCCCTCGTAGACAGGAGAGTGTCTCTGGAGTAAGTACAGAGGAAAACTAAGGAGGGGTCTCCCGAGGGGCAAAGAAGGGGATCCCAGTGACAAATCTTGCCATGATATCACCATCCGTGATGATAGTTCACATGAAGTAACAAGATCGCCTAACACCGAGGTGGTTGTAGACACCCGGAAGGTTAGGGAAGCTGATATAACAGGTGCTATGGGAGCACAGGGGAAACCCAATATCAGTAACGAGGCAGGCGGCTATTCGTTAGCCAAGGTCTGTGGTGCCCACCTGCCCCCGGGTCATCCTTGTCTGGAATTCTTAAAAGGATGTGGATTGACTCCTGGTGTGAAAAATGACGTTCCGATTGTCACGGACATGCCCTCTGTTCTAAACGGAAGGCGGTGGTATGTTTGCCTTACTGTTAACGGAAGGTCTGCCGAATTCCTTGTGGATACGGGAGCTAGCCACTCTTGTATCTCCAAGGGGTTCTACGACCTTATACCGGATGAACATGATACTCTCAAATCGGGAGGAAGTGCTCAGACGGCCGACGGCAGTACCTTGCAAACGTATGGTAGAACTTGTGTGAGACTACAGTTAGATGGTATACATGACTATGTCATGAGCGCCACCGTTGCGGATATAGCAGATGAGGGGATACTCGGGTTGGATTTCGCATCCCTGTATGGTGCTGTATTGGAACCCCAAACAGGAGTGTTGAGTGTGAGATACCCGTACCCCGTGAAGGTTAGATGTGCACTGAGACAAGTGAGCAGTATGGCTAGTGTGGCACACACTGTGCGAATCCCTCCGGGAGTAGCCTGTGATGTGCTTGTAAGAAGTGATCCTGCAATGCGTAACAAACCTGCAGTGATAGAACCGGATGTAGTTACTTTGTCAGGTATTGGATTAAATTCTGTAGACACTATAGTAGCGAATGCATCCTGGTCGGTAGTACCTGTCTCCAATACTGGAAACACTACTATCTACTTGAAAAAGGGACAAGTTTTTGGAAACGTGACCCTTTCGGAAACTGTAACGGATAGTAAGCTAAGCTTACAGAAGGTAACAGGAGATGATGAAATTTCGGAAGACTTACTTAAGTTGTATGAAGAAACTTCATTAGAAGATCCGGAATACCGGAAAGAGTTCTATGATATGCTCTGTCAGTATCATACTGCCTTTGCCAAACCTGGTGAAAAACTAGGTACGACAAATAAGGTATTACATAAAATAGATACTGGAGATGCCGAACCCTTTAAGATACCGTATAGACGGTTACCCTTAGCAAAAAAGAGAGTAGCTGAGGATGAAATAAATAAGATGTTGGAACAGGATGTAATAGTCCCTTCCAATAGTCCATGGAGTAGTCCTGTGTGTATGGTAACAAAAAAGGACGGTACTATCCGTTTCTGCATAGACTACAGGAAGTTGAATGGAATAACGAAAAAGAATTCGTATCCATTACCGAGAATAGATGAAACCATTGACTCCTTAGGAGGAAACAGTTGGTTTTGTACCCTAGACTTGCAATCAGGCTATTGGCAAGTGGGAATGAACCCTTCAGATATGGAGAAAACTGCATTTTCAAGTCATATTGGATTATTCCAATATAATGTAATGCCGTTTGGATTGTGCAATGCACCTGCAACATTTGAAGCAATGATGGAAACAATTCTAAGTGATTTATTGTGGAAAAGATGTCTTGTATATCTAGACGATGTCATTGTCTTCGGAAAAACATTCGAAGAATGTTCTAATAACCTAAAAATGGTACTAGAACGTATTATTTCAAATGGTCTCAAATTGAAACCTAAGAAATGCCACATGTTTAGAAAGTCCATAAATTATTTGGGCCGCATCATCAGTGATGAAGGAATAAAGGCTGATCCGGAAAAAATCGAATCAGTTACGAATTGGAATAGACCTAAAACACCCAAAGAAGTGAGGTCCTTTTTAGGATTCTGTTCCTATTACAGGGAATTTATTCCGAATTATTCTAGAGTCAGTTACCCATTACAAGCAATAGCTAACTGGACTCCAGGAAGTACCAAGGAAAAATTTCCTTGGACGCATGAACAGGAAACCGCTTTCCAAAAGCTAAAAGACCTGTTCACGAGTACTCCCGTATTGCAATATCCGAATGAGACGGATCATTTCATACTGGATACTGATGCTAGTAATGATAGCATTGGTGCAGCTCTCTCGCAAGTCCAAAATGGGAGAGAAGTACCAATTGCCTTTGCCAGCAACACACTGAGCAAGACTCAGCGCAATTACTGCACAACCAAAAGAGAGTTGTTGGCAGTAGTCGTATATACCAAGAAGTTTAAACATTTTCTATGGGGAACGAACTTTACTTTGCGTACGGATCATTCCTCTTTAAGGTGGCTACTGAACTTCCGAGATGCTGAAGGCATGTTAGGCCGATGGCTAGCCCATTTATCCGAATATGGGCTTGAACATCAACAGATTCAGCATAGACCCGGAGTTAAGCATTTAAATGCTGATGCTTTGTCTCGAATACCAATCCGGAAATGTGATAATCCGGATTGTACTGATTGTGGAGCTCATAAGGCAGTGTTAGCAGGGATTCGAAGACCATTCGTACCCCTAGTTGCCAGTATACTGGATTGGTCTATGGATCACATACGACATTTCCAGGAAGCTGACTCGATAACTGCACAGCTACTGCAATTAGTACCAAAGGGTATACGTCCAGTTAGACCAGAGGTCTCTCTGGAAAATCGAGAAATGAGAAGGTTTCTTGCTCAATGGACCGAGCTTGAAGTCCGGAAAGGCGTGTTATACCGTTGGAAGCCATGTAATAATGGTGATAGAATCATGCAAGTGGTGATACCACATGCCATGAGACATGACATTATGTACTTCTGTCATGGACATCGGACCAGTGGTCATTTCGGAAGGAAACGCTCGCTAGCACGACTTTCCAAGAAATACTATTGGCCTGGCATGACACGGGACTTGCAAAGATGGGTAACCACCTGTCCGGATTGTTGTAAAAACAAACCCGGACCCGGGATGGGCAAACTTCCCCTATCCCAAGAACTTTTCGGAGTTAGATTCGCAAGAATCGGGGTAGATATTATTAGTGGATTTAATACAACCGCTAATGATAATACCTGTATGATGGTAGTGTGTGATTATTATACGAAATACACTAAAGTATTTCCACTACCGGATCACAAAGCAATTACTTGCGCCGAAGCTTTTGTAAAAGGTTGGGTACTAAGCTTCGGTGTACCATTAATGTTACACAGTGACCAAGGCAGAGAGTTCGAATCAAATCTCTGGCAGGGTATGTGCGAATACTTAGCTATTTGCAAGACTAGAACCAATCCGTATAGACCACAAAGCGACGGATTAGTGGAAAGGTTCAATAGAACCCTCATCCAAGTCCTAAAGTCACTCGTTAATGAACATATGGATGACTGGGATGAGCAATGTCATTTTGTGACACATGCTTATAATAGTACGGTACATTCAAGTACAAATTGTTCTCCGAACCTTTTAGTATTCGGAGAGGATTTGATAATGCCTGCTGACCTAGTTTTTGGAGTCGTAGGAATGGACCCTGAACTACCTTGCCATGTAGTTTTTGTGGAATGTTTAAGAGACAGATTTAGAAAAGCATATGAGTCTGTCCGAATTGATTTGGAGAAAAGTGCCAAATGGCAGAAAGTAGGATACGATACCGATCTAAAGCATCGGAAATTCCAATCCGGAGACAGAGTCCTCAGATTACATGAACCACTTAGACACATAAAATTAGCGTCTAATTGGGACGGTCCCTTTACTATAACACAAATTATCAGTGATTGTACCGTAATTATTAAATCTGACCTTGGTCGACTCTATAAGTCAAATGTGGCTAGATTAAGGAGATGGTCTGGGAGGGAGACCTCCACAGAAATGTATGGTGAAGGTTCCGAAAGGATCCTGAATCAGAATCGCATAATAGACCAGGTAAAGAACACTACAGTGAAGCGTGGTCAAGGTAGACCCAAAAAGTGTTCCGAATCAGTAACACCCACGCCAACACCGATTAAGCGTGGGGGAGTTAAAAAAGTCTCGGCAGGTGAAGACAAAAAGAAGAGGAAAGGTGTTTCTAAGGCTAAGAAGCACCTAGAGAAAGCTCTTCAGACTGTCAGGTCCGATAAAGAACTATCCGAGAAGGGGAGATACGTTCGCCGCAGCCCCCGAATTGCCCAGAGGACTGCAGTGACCTAACCTGTATACACAACGAGTGTAATGTTTACATTTAGAGGAACGGATGACAACTGACCCTAAAGGCTTATTTGTCGCCCCCGCATGATGTACCAATGGGTAGTGGACGGATAATCCGGTGGATTTGCTTAAGCTTTCCATAATCTCCACTTAAATCCCCAGTCGAGTCATCGGGGTGAGCGATAATTACCTAAAAACAATCAGTTTGTTGATGTACCGCCTGTAGCACGTGCGTTTCCGCATGACGTCACCGTGTCCAGTCTCGGCTGACCTCTCGTGACCTCGCGGACCGCGGGGAAATGACGTCACGAAAGCTGGCCCGTCGCCATATTGTTTTTTGGTAGTGTTTGAGACAGTCGGGTCACCCCTTCTCTCTTGAATTCTACCATCTAGCAAACCCCCTGTGCGCCCTCAGAGTCTGTCTCTCAGCAGGCAGACTCCGCTAGTGTCGGCCCCGGCGCCGTAAAAGCCGGAAAAAGGAGTAGTTTACTCCCGTGGTCGATTCCCCAGTCATGGCTGAGGAATCCGTAGCTGCAGCCAAGCTATCCGGTGACCCGGATAAGCTGACTCCGTCCGCAGAAGCTTTTCCGGAAGCTTTGTCGCCTGTTACACAGGAAGAGAGCGAGATGATGGACGTGGAGGAACCCACGGATCGCTCGTTCGAGGAGAAGCTGGCTTCATTCTCACTCAATGAGCCAGAGAAACTGCTGTCTCCACTCCCAGCAGAGGGATCCGGAGCGACTGCGAGTGCTGAACCCGCAGCGACAGAGTCCGAAACTACCCAAGTTGACGGACAGAAGGATGAGTGGAAGCCAGCAGTGGCGGAGCCTTTTCCAGCCAGTTATGATGGTCGCTACCTGTATGTCCACCCGGAACTGCAGGCACAAGTGACCTACGCGGACGGGACACCAGTCAGGATGGACCCGAAAGTCAGGATAGCTATCGAGGGCGTCATGGCTCCCGAACAGCTGACCAGGATGCCTCCCGAGTGGCTTCGAGACTGGCCGTGGTTCCAACGGGGACTTATGGTGGACGCTGGTTTCCGTGAAACCGTGTACGCAGCTAACCGAGCCTTCGAGCTCGGAGCGTATCCGAAGCCTGACAAGTCCCTGTGGAACGTCAAGGCTACGAACATTAACTGGGTAGGCTGTGTCTGGGATACCGATGGCCAGACCTACCCACGCCCTAGTGCTATCCGGACGCCGTGCCGGACCACTAAGGAATTCCGGGAGGCCGCTGCTAACTTCGAGCAGTGGGACGACGGTTACTACATAACCGAACAGGAATTGGTGGATGTCCAGAACAATTCACTAATCGGATTGGACCGAGCTGCAGCCCTTCGGACGGTTATTGTCCGCCGCATGACTGCCGAACAGGAGGCACAGGAAGAGGCTAAGAGGGCCGCGGAAGCACCCGCACCTCCTATCCCCGACCTGAAGCTTGCCACCAGAAGCTCCGCCAGTGCTACATCAGCTACCGGCAGCACTACTACTCCAGTAGAAGCCACGACCTCCAGCACATCCGGAACCCAGGAACCGGAGGAAGACTGGAAGGTCAGTAAGAACCGACGATCCGCTGCTCGGAAGCTCAAGAATCTCCCGGATTCTGCGAGAGCCGAGCCGAAACCCAGCACCTCAACCACTGGTAGTACTGCCATGGAGGTTGAGTCGTCTGACGAGGAGTCGGTGCACGAATCCTCGGTTGAGTATGATGAGAAGGCCACTCCATCAACTCAAACCGAGGCCGAACGTTGGGCTAACGCCAAATCCGGATTCAAAACCCGGATCCCGACGTGTTTCTCCGACTGTGCGTACGGAGTTAAGAAGGACGGCTCTACCCTCTATGCCTGTCCAGACTCAATCAATAAGAACGATGAGTCGGATGATGAAGATTGGATGCGCCTTTCGGACGAGGACCCCAATCCGAGCAAAGCCTATCGAAAGATGTGGCTTATGCTAAACCACACCGAAGGGTATTACACTTATACCCAGAGGAGGAAGCTGCGTTGGGCTTTAGAGAAGTGGTACGGTGACGATCAAAAGTCCTGTCCCTTCTCTATCTGCCAGGATGCGAGTGATGTCTCGATCCGGACCTGGAGTACTCCAGCCCGGTTCCAAAGGCATCTGGTAGAGGCCCACTTCCACCATCACCCGGTTTACATTTGTGATCCGAGTTATGGTAAGAAGGGCAAGAAGTGTACTACGAAGGTGCAATACAACCGACGTAGTGATCTGGCTAGACACCAGAAGAAATGCCACGCAGAAGGTTTGGACGGGGCCCGGAAGCGCATCATGGAGCTTCATCAGGAACTCATGAAGGAGTTCGATAGCCTGAGCGAGGATGCTTGGTCTAAGATCCGACCAGGGGACCAAGTCCTCTGCGAAGTTCCGAAGACCAAGGATTCGAAACTCCGAGCAAAGATAGTCCTGACTCCTGGAAAGGGTAAACTGGACATGCACGAGTCTCTCTGGCAGAAATGCGAGGAATCCGGAAAGGATGCAAAGAGAGCTCGTGAAAGGAGCAGGAGAGACCAGAACCGTGGCGGCAATGGTAATGGTCAGAGCACAACAAAACCGAAGGTCAGAGCAGAGGACCGTTCCAGGTCCCCTCTGACAAGGCACCCCGCAGAACAGGCTCAGGGCACTCCGGTGTTCAAGAAGCCTGAACCTGCCGGATACGCTGGAGCCGTATCTAAACCTGGGAAAGTGAGTTCTCGAAACTTTCCGTCCTTAAACCAGGGACCTGGACCTGAGAGCCAGACCTTGGTGGTAGGAAAGGATGGTCGCCTTATGCCAAAGAAGACCACCGCATCTGCTGCCGCCGGATCTGCATCCGCTCCAGCCGCCCCACCAGTTACCTTTACCCAGGAGCAGCTAAACATGTACCTGCAAATGGGACTGAAACAGAATGTACCACCTGCCTTCTGTGTACCAACGACAGGTGTGTCCGGGAGTCCTAAACCCGGAAGTGGTCCACAGGCCGCCTCGACTCCTCCCAAGGCTGTCGCGGCACCTGAGAAACCGAAGGACGCCATTACCATTAAAACTGGTAATGCGGAAGTTTGGTTTGAGAAGTCTCGCCAAGGGGAGGCAGATGTCCAGAAGGCCATCTACACCCATTGGGAGAAGACCGTTCGTGAGAAAGCGATCGAGTTTCATCAGGGTCTCCTAAACGAAACCCTGTTGTGTATGAAACAGGTGGGCGACGCTGAAAAGCAACGTCTCGAGACTCTCATCCGGGACGATGTAAAGGCCCAGGAGGAGGCTGCCTCAGCTGCTCAAGAAAAAGCAGCTATGGATGTACACGTGTTGGAAAAGCGTGTAAAGGAGGAGATCACTCGGAACACCAACCTGAACACTAAGTTCATGAGGGTGTTCGGAGTCGACTTGGACGAGTGGGACGGCACTCCCGAGTCGGCTTTAGCTCTTCTGAAGAAGAAGCATGCTAAGAAATCCGTTTAAAGCATGCTAGGGTTATTTCTTCCATAATTTTTTTTCCAACACCAAATGACCAGATATAGTCTTTGCGGAACCCTAAAGGTCTGCGAATGCTTTTACTAGTGCATGAACACCTATGCTATGTGTTCCGGGTTCCTTTGACCAGTCTATTATTCAGGTTGTATAACATTTATTACACCCTGAATAGCCTATTCGGATTTATAATTTCATCCATGAACAATCCGATAGTAGACTTGCTGCTGTGAGACGTATCCGGATGCCAGTTCCAGACTCCTGCTGTTACCCGTGCTAACCAATTACTAGGATGGACTTTACGATTTACCTCTACAACTCATCTGTACTCCCGAATGGACTTATATCTCTACTACTATTACTTCCGGATCAACCTATATCGGACTATTATTTTACTTATGTCAACTAAAACTTAAAAAGGATTACGTTCTCTACACAGTTGACACATCCGGACTAATATTCTACAAATCTACACCATTCGGATATACTATAAACTTTAGCACTACTAGAGGATTGTGGGTAGCTGCCCCAAATCAACTACCGTGTTCACTCAATATAAGGAAACTATAAACTTTAGCACGTCCATCCCGTGGTTAGCTGACCACACCTACCTACTAGTACCCGGAGGATACAGCAGAAGACTCCAGCAGCATTTATAATTCCTGTATATTGTATATAATGTCATATTTCTATTTTTCTATAATATTATATGTATGTACATATCCACTAGATACATATTATAATACGGGTACATAGACATTTCCTGATACGGATCTCTAATCACTACTAGTATTTATATTATAAGATCCGTTAAACTTCACCAGATAACACATATTATTGTCCTGCGAGACAAATTATATAATAAGTATAATGATCTGGTGCTATAAAAGTTATTAGGTACACGGTGATAAATATTATTATATTCATTATCACACCGTGATGTTTTTTTTTTCAAGTGTATGTTATAAATAATCATATTCGTACTACTCACGGAATCCTTAACGGATTCGTATAATATTAATATACGACATGTCATTAGATAGTGATGTTACTATAACAGTCTTCTTTAAGACTACATATTCAAATGTGGTGTCAATGACTACAAACACACATACGGATGTTATTTTGTGATATGTTTTATTATCGACAGTTCCGTTACATATAGCTGTCATCATCACATGTATACGATTCATATTACTTGTCTTATTAATTATACCTGAAATATAATACAATATTATGTGGTATAATAATTTAGACAGTTCCGTTTCACATAACTGTCTCTTCTTCAAGTAATTCGTATAATATTTCAACATCCTAATCGTTATATGTAACTAAAATTCACTATCGAATATATATATATGACATCTGGTTCACAATTTATTTAGTGCTAATGTTATACCTGTGGTTGTACCTCTATTACTAAAGGTTTAGACATGTAGAAATGTTATCCTAGTAATATTATACGTATAACACCCTCCTAAATGTCTGGGGGAGTGGTGTAGAGGTACACTTTACTACCATAGGAGTTGGGTACCGTCTGACGTGGCGGGTGAGTCGAGTCGTCGGACGTTCCTCAGGTTCCGGATAGGTGGCAGCACCGATCCGGGTCTGTGGGGACATCTGGCGACGAACACCTGGGTCCGTATATAAAGCCCAGGGCTCAGCCGCTACGTCAGAGGCCCTTCTGGCCTCCACACTATGTAAACCACTGTCTTTTAATATTAGCTGCCTCTTTGATATCATTCGGCAGCCGTGAGTGTGCATTAAGTAATAAACCTAACCGTTGGCATACACTTGGAATACTGTCTTACTCTTTCTTTCCGAATCGTAAGACCCGAACCCCCCAGGTCCGTAAGGCCACAAACCCTTACACATGTATACTATGTAGGAAAAAAAAGTGGCATGATACTTGATGATTCAGTACATTTATGCCCTACATAAAGTCAGTCACTAATTCCTCGCTTTGACACACCCCAACATCATGTGTATCCATTGCTGGCACTCAATAACATAATCATATGCAAAGGTATAATTATGCTTTTCTTAACAAACACTGGATAGTTTCAGAATTTCATAACTGAATCTTTTGATTACTGTTCACAATCATACTGAAATTCACACTATAGACTGTCTCAGAAGCATCAGGTCAGTAGCCCAATAAATAATCCATGAATGGACAGAGCGATACCAGTAGATAGTCAGTAGACTACTGCATCTATGCTGCTGCATAGAGTGTGACATTTTTTGTATCTATTAAGATTCAGTTGAGAGTCAGTAGACTACTGATTCTAGCCTGAAAATGCAGTGCATACTCAGTTGATAGTCAGTACACTACTGAGTCCATACTGAAAATGCAGTGTAGAGTCAGCTGTTTTGGAAGTATTTCAGCAGTACCTACTGCAAAATGCAGTTGTTGATCAGCATATTCTCAGTAGCTACTGATAGGAGAAGTAGATACTGCCTTCTGGTCCGGGAGAAAAGAGCACAGGACCCAGGACTGATCCCTGAGGCACGCCATATGTAACTAATTTAGTTGTGGAAATCTTATCATTAGCAAGTGTCTTCTGGTATCTATTCGTTAAATAATTTCAGAAAAATCTACAAGTTTTTTGGCTAAGTCCAATTGCCCCTAATTTTTTCAATAATTTTAAGTGGGAAACAGTATCGAAAGCTTTTTTATAATCTAAATATAGACAATATGTAGGTTTCTCTTCAATAATGTTTTTAATAACCAAGGAAAGGTGTTCAGTTATAGCAGTCTGGGTCGAGTGCTCCTTTCGATATTCATGTTGGTGGGGACACAGCAAATCATTAGTTCCATGTATGCCTGTAGTCTTTTACAAACAATTTTCTCTAAAATCTTACCTGTAATTGGCAACAGACTTATTTGTCTAAGATCACTGACCTGAAGTGAATTGGGTTTTTTGGGCAAAGGCACCACTGTGGCTATTTTCGAACTATCAGGGAAAATTGACTTACGTAGACACAAATTATACAAATATAGAAACACATCCGGAACTGAGAACATGGCATCTTTTATCACATATGCTTTACAATTATCAATAGCTGAGGGTTTTTTAATATTAATTGCCTTAACCAGTTTTATAAATCCAGCATATGATATGTCATATAGCAGATCTGTGTCAACTTGTGGGGTGCCATAAGCTGCTGTATAATTTACAGGTGTATTGCTGGGTGGTAAGTCATCCGCTAGCTTTCTTCCTATATCAACAAAATAACTAATTATATATTCTGAACACATGTCAGGTGGTACAATCATGTTGGTGGTGTGGTTTCTTAGTTTGATCAGAGTTGAACCTGTTTTATTAGGAAATAATTTTTTCAATGCATATTTTTTTCAATGCCTATGGATCAATAAACACAAAACATACGATCGAGTGGTATTCGCTATTTCAGCTTGCCCATTAACTTGAAAACGATTTTGCTGATATACCTTGCTGGTAGTTATAAGTCTAGGCTGCCTAAGGTCAGAACACGAGTTACAGTCTGTGGGATACATCAAATGCATAAGGTCAATTGCAGCGAGATGGGGTCAAACCCATTTTCTCCATGGGAAGGAGGTTAATGTCACTAAAAAGTAATTTTTTTTTGGTAATATTGATTTCTATTAGGTGAGTAAGATTAAGATCTTGCTTGCAAACCATAGTTTTGCCCATGTATGATTGATATTTAAAGCAGCAGACTCCAACATATGGGTGTTTTACGGGGTATTTTGAACGTTTTTTCATAGTACTCCGAATGTTATGGGGGAAAGTAAAATGAAAATGCATTGGAAATCTGTGATATTTTGACTTTTCCATTAGCCCACAATAGTTAGCATCATATATAGCCACTTTAAGATCTATTCCCCCTATCTGCCTGAAGTTATTGCTAAAAAACCTTGTGGTTTATAGTGGAACCCTACGTGCCTCATTTTTCATTGCATCCTAGGGCAAAATCAAAAGTACCTTTATCATATTCAAATTGATTTTAAGAATTCCTCTTGTGTCTACAACAAAGCAGTACAGAAGAAAACAATTAGCTTTTAATGTGTAGGGTGATAATTGCATATATATCAACCAAGATGGAAGTGGGGTATTTTGAGAGGAACCATACGTGCCACATGTTTGGATCGATTGTTACTTTAGCTTTGAGATATTATGAAAAATATTACTCTCATTGAAGTCTACTCATACAAGGACTAGATAACATGATTTGTGAGAGGATTGCACCAATTATTAAGAGTATATTATAACCCTCCTTTTTAGGTGCAAAAGGTGCAAAAGGGAACCATATGTGCCACACATATTTATATACCTCCAACACTCTAGATTACATTATCAATTGACTATGAAAAGGTATTTTTGTTAAAAGATAATGGAGGCAGTCTTAGAAAACGACTTTTGAATGAATATGATCATTTTATCATAGACAAATCATGCATGTATTAAACCATTTTTAACCGGATTTCCATAGGATTTAGTGTTAAATACATGACTTTGAGCTGGAATCAACAATTATTGATATTAGTGTTCCCAACTTGCAGGTTTTATATATCTTAATATGTCGATATTATGGACAGAAAATCTCAAATTGATCAAAGCATTTTAAGATTTTCACCTTTTGTATTGCTGGTGACCCCATTTCGTTGCAATTGACCATTATGCTTGGATATGTGCCGCAGTGGTAAGGCTAAAACTGATATCTGAATATAGAGAATGGTTCAGGAAAATGTGATGTACCACTACCGGGGCAGGATCACCTGCTTATATAGATACGCATATACAAAAAATGGAGGATGATTAGTGGCCCGGTGGCCATATAGAAGATTGTGAGAAGACAGAAGGGATCTAATTTAGGGAAGCATCTAAGTAAATCAAAGAACTGTGGTCATTTCACTGAGTATTATCATTGTGAATTGTTTGAACTTGTAATCAGTTCACCTTGGCATTGATAAAGCACTCACATGCATTAGAAATCCTTCAGTCAATGACATCTTAACAAAGAGAAAAGATGAAAATGGGAAAGAGAAACTGTCACTCTAAAAGGATTTAACAGTTAACAAACTTAGGACAGGCCTTGGACCATCATGATTCACCAGTAATTGATTAATTAAATTAATTTGAAATGGGAAATCCTAACCCTCCCAACTCCACCCACGTCCATATTTAAAACCTTTACTTAATTATCAAGATCCTCTATTTCTGTTTTTACTTACCACAATGCTGGCCTATATCCCTACTTCCAATGTTATAACAAACTACCTCCCATCCCTCATCCAGAGACCTCCTCTGGCCCTCCTTCCCTCCCACAAAGCTGCCAAAGCTGTAAGTGCCCTCCTCCCTGTGAGTAGATCATGACTGACCCACATCCTGCATCCTATAATCTCCCTAAGCCACCCCAGTATTTGATCCCTCAGCCGCCTACTCAGCGAGTTACTGCGAGCTGCTCCCGGGGCATCGTATGGTAGCGTCATAGAGATGGTATCTTACACTGTTATTTATATACCATATTTTCTGTGACACGGTATGCATCTAGATTTAAAATGCCAATTACTAGAAGACAAGTCATCAGTCATGATATGGTCTGGCTCACATCTACTGGCTTTGTATGTATCGGGTAATAGCTTACACATATAGCGGGCCCCTCCCTTTCGTCTATAGTTAGGACTTTATTTAGTCATTTTGGACCGCAAACAATCTTCAAAAATGGGGGATGCACCCCCTCTCTTGGGCTGCGTCCCCTTCTTTTTCAAAACCTCAATCTGCCACCACAGGGAAGCATGTTTTCTCCCTTGTAACCCCGACACCCTATATGCAGCTTCAAACCATTCAAAACTGAAGCTTGTTTCATGGGTTGGGCTTTATTTCACGAGGCAGAGCATAGAGATGCGACGTTCCTAACTAGCACCATCTCTCAGGTTAGTGAAATGATTTGGTATGACTTTTAGATAACCAGTACCCGAAATTTGTCAGTCAGTATCAACTAAAGCAGGTGTCCCAGAGCAGGTGTTGGACTATATTCCTCAGTTAATCCTATCTTTGTGCAACTATGTTTGCTTGTCGCTAGCAGTGAATTAACTAGCCACGCCTTCTTCACCGACACCAACAATCGCATGTATTTCACATTTCCTCTGAGCGGGAATTAAATGACAAAGAACTTCAAGCGAGGTTGTTTGGGGGCAGAAAAAAAGAAGATAATGTGACATCTCCGAATTTTCCATTAAAAAGGAGGAGTTTCCGGCCTCTCTCCCTTTGATGTCTACATGATTGATAGAGGTGCACTGACTGCCTACTGGGAGGTTGTGGCTGATAGACTGGTGATAACAAGCCTGTCCCTACCAGACCCTACCATAGTAAGTAACTCACTCAGCCAGAACAAGCAGCTCAGTCCTGCTCTAATGGAAACTACTGATGAACAGACAGGAACGGCCAGCTTCATATATTCTATAGAACTTTTGTTAACACCTACCAATGGGTTTTATCTCTAAGTTCTGTAGGCTTACACAGCTGTTGGATCCTTTCATCATTTAAACATTAAATTCCCCCCTTCAGGTAGCTTAATAGGTCGCAAGTAAATAAAAAAAGGAGTAGACCATATGTTCCTCTGTCCCTTAATTATCAAAATTAACTACTATGTTCTCAGTTTGGTTTTAAAAGGCCCATTTTGTATGGCATCGTTATCTTACAGCGGACCTCCATGCGTCCTTATAGCACCCCACAAGACCATTATCCAACAAAGCCGCACAATCAATTTTTAATTTTCCAAGTGACAGGACCAGAGCCTTTAGTGAAGTACCATAAACTCCCGCGTATAAGACGCGTCCTCTACGCCAAACAAAATGCTGGTGCGTCTTATAGGATTATCTGAAGTTGTGGGTGCGTCTTATACGAGGGGTAATTTTACTATAGAACAGTACTAGATTTACAAAATTGAGCCCTAAGAGGTGCGTCTTATATGTGAAAATGCCTCTGCTGAGTTTGGGGTGCGTCCTATACGTGCAGCGCATCTTCTACGCGGGAGAATACGGTAGTATCTATGTTGGTGGCTTATCCAGGCTACCCTTATTGAATTGCCAGCCCGCCGGTTGCGTGTTTAACTCAGCTCTAAACACCTGCCAAATTAACTCTAAATTTTGCTAATCTCTTAGAGCCTTCAAGCAGTGGCTAAGCGCACAAAAACTGAAATTCAAGACATAATTAGGAGAGGTGGTGATTTTTATTAGGGAATTCCTGTTCCTGAATTCACAGGCTTATTTCTACAGCCATGCCTTAGTGTCAAAATAGCAGAGTCGATGGCAATTGACAAATACAGTCTCATAGAGATTGGCCGCCATTACATGGTCCTGAGGCAGAACGGAATGGTTACAGGCCCTCTTTGATGAGTGGCAGTCTAACATTAAATGAGTCCCTTAATATGCTTGTTATGGGCACTGTGATTGGTTGGTTGGAGTCTCGGCACTCAAGCAGAGGATGATGTAGAGCATTGAGATGGTCCTCGCTGAGAAGATTACCTCCTACCCTTTATATTACCACATTGGAGCCTGGGTGGTCTGGGCCAGACCTTATGGTAGTTTAGATATACATGTAGACCAACCCAGATTTTATTTTCTCCTTGCTCGAATAGCCTGGGTCATCATGGACAGTTAGCGACTGCCTACATATATGTGTGTTGCATTGAAAGCACATCTTAGAAAATTACATTGCCAAGCCCATAAGATTAAAGCTAATATGCCTGTTCGGTTGAGCGCATAATGGACCTTACATAATGACTTGAAATTCGCTTTGTTTCTCATCTATTGCAATCAAGTGTGTAAACGAGTGTAGGTGTGTTACGCCTTTCCCAGTTGAAAGTGCTTTTCAGATTATGTTCCTAGGATAAAAGCCAAGCTATATGGGGGAGGGGGGGGGCATTTCGTGTACCGGGTGGTACAATAATATTTTTTTTGTAGATGACAGCAAATTTGGATGTTACTGTAAAGAAGCATGAGAATTATTGCATTTACTCACACATGTGTTACACAACATGTAGTTGTAAAATGTGGTAGGGAAAGACTGAGGTTGACCCAAAAATACATCTGTGAGGTTGACCCAAAAATACATCATAATTTGATAAAATGTATAGCAAAGAAGGTCAATTCTTTTAACTTTAACATCTGGATTGTGGTTTTTAAACCACAATCGTTGACTTTACTAAATGTACAACTTAGTCGTTATATACATTGTTCATATAGGCTGTTTAGCGAATGGCTAATCCTTTCTTCTCCATGTTCCTACTTGCAGGACCGTTTATATTTTGTTATGGAGTACGTAAATGGCGGAGATCTTATGTATAGGATACAACAAGAAGGAAAATTCAAAGAACCTGTGGCAGTGTGAGTACCTCTTATTCACTTTGTAAGATCATACAAAAATATGGAACAGTGCAAACTACTTTATTTTTCAATGATATCTCGTTCCAATGCATTTAGTCTAGTGATCAATGATCATAAGATCACCCCTCAGCCACCACCGATGATGACGAGCGAAGAAAAACTACTTTTGACTGGCAATCCTATACAGTGTACCCGACTTATCGTGTGATACGCAAGATTATTAAGGACGGGTGCTATGATATCTAATGACCTAATCATATCTAATGAACCTTTTTGATATCCTTCCAGGTTTTATGCTGCTGAGATTGCTATAGGCCTATTTTACCTACATCTAAAAGGCGTAGTATACAGGTAGGTCATCATACATTCAGAGCAGACAACTGGTTTACTTTAGGTGTGTTGTCACACACTTTGACCAGGCAAATACCTAGAATTATTTACTGCCACACATCATTTTGCTGAAAGACATCTCAAAACATAGTCATATTTACCTCAATGAATAATCATGGATGTAAGTCTTCAGGTTTTATCAGGATTTCCTGATTTCTGAATATTTTGGATTACATTTTCTTTATACGAGTGGTAAGGAGGGCTGTTTGTAAAAATACATGTGGAAGGGTTTTATATCAAGGAAATCTATGGCTTCCTAATTTTTGTCCATGTCTGGCTTACATCCCTGAATACGAAACAATCAGTAGAGAAAGTGGAAACGAGTTATGATGTATTTACGCTTGATGCTTGATGCCCATGCAATTGACAATGCCTCATTTTTACTTGGGGTTCTTACGAATATGCTTCTATCTTCCAGGGATTTAAAACTAGACAATGTGATGCTTGATGCAGAAGGTCATATTAAAATCGCAGACTTTGGCATGTGTAAAGAAAGCATATTCGGGGACAAGACAACACGCACATTCTGTGGAACGCCAGATTATATAGCACCAGAGGTAAGCTTTATGTTTTACATTTACATTGGATGTATGATAGGTAACGATCGATGCAGCAATCAACTCTATGCAGTATTTCTGAAGTATTTGCAGTATTCTATAATATTCATTGACATGTGTAATGATTAGGATATACTCTGCTATAGACACAATAAATGTTCTTTTACTATAGTGAACATGATTACTGCACTATAACAACTAGAACAGTGTAATGATTTCCAGGGTACCTTACATAGATAACAACTGTGGTACTATATAACCGTAATACTTGGCGTATTAGGCGCAGGTTATATGACAGTATGGACCCTTGTTGTGCCTTATGTAATATGTGTTAGTTAGGGTGCGCCTCATATGCTAGGGTTTTAATTATAGAACACTACATAACAGAACTAAGATGACTAAAACTGATCATAGATGCACCTGATATATCTGACATGAAGTAAGTGAGCACTTAAGGATAAAACCCACACAAAGTGGACAGGCCCCTGAATTGGGATATATGTCATGTATTCGGACAGTAATTAAATGGCGTTTTACTTTCTTTTGTAGTTATAATAGACAACTTAAAGATAACATTCTTCCTTTTACAGATAGTACTGTACCAACCATACGGAAAGTCGGTAGACTGGTGGGCGTATGGAGTTCTTCTATATGAAATGTTGGCAGGACAGGTAGGTTTATTGAATAGGACAATAATATGGTAGAAGCGATATTGCTGGGTTCCAATGTGCTGGTGAACAAGTATAGTTGCTGATTCGTATATCCCACCCTTCCTGCCCTTGTAGCACAGCCAGACAGCTATACTTGAGGCTACACTTCAGAATAATTTATTTAACTTTGTAGACAGCAGTTCACAAGAGCTATGCTCTCACCATCTTCAATAGAAAGAAAAGAAAATGAGTAAAGATGCACCAAGCAGAAATAAATTAGATAAATTGTATAACTATTCTGAACAAATGCTTCGAAATCTTTGTTAATTATGCTGTTGACTCCAGTCAATGGCATAAGTGTGTGAGTGTGTGTTTCATGTAGTCTAACAAGTTTTGCCCTTGAAGAGGTATGTAACATGACTGGGAATGTTTACCATAGCTGTCATTATGATATGGCACAAACAAAGAAAGGTGCGAGGAGGATTAGTTCCAGCTCGCTCAACATAACCTTTAAAGGCCAATAGTGCATAGATACCCATTTGTTGTCTAACTCATGCAGCAATGACATAGGACAGGGAAAATGACATAGAACATAAATGTCAATGGCAGCATAGGCCAATGGCCTAAACTTAACCTTCATATATCATGTTATCTTGGTAATTGGCTCAGGGACCACCCTGAGTCTATACCACCGGGTAGGTGGTGGCATTGGCAAAAAGTCAGTTATACAATTTTCAATCTCAATTTTCTACAAGAAATAAAGCATGTAAACAAATAAAATTACCATACATCAGTAGTTCATATATCAGTCTTTACTTACAGTTAAGAAAAAAATTCAAAAATCCATCCATGAGTTCATACAAAATTAAAGAAAGAAAAAAGTCATTTCATAAAAATATTTTCACCAATCCAGTCCTCCATAGGTTTACCTCCAGGCTGGACTTTTCTCTCTTTGTTCTCTCTTCCTATTTGTTTCAAAACCAGCGTCTAAAAGTGAGACGGTTTGGACGCCTTTCAAAAAACGCGGGAAAATTGACCCTGAGCCCTCTGTGCCAATGCACGTCGTTGAATTTTTATCTTGGTAACTAACTTATAGGCACGGTATTGGTGCCTACCATTTGGTATGAGCATAATTCTTCTATGTTGAATAATTGAATTAAATGTTATAACAATCAAAGCATCATGCCGATAAACGATATAATGCATTTAAACACTATGCTGTTTCATGTACAACCCGCATATTTTCTCTTGGTGACATATCGTTATTACCGTTGTAGCCACCATTTGATGGTGAAGACGAAGAGGAACTGTTCACATCCATCACCGATCACAACGTGTCCTATCCCAAGGCCATGTCACGAGAGGCCATCTCAATTTGTAAAGGAGTGAGTATTCACTAATCTTTTTTTTCCGACTCAAGGTCTTTAGTATTACTACCACAATGCATAAATATCTCTGCCTTAAATCTACCATTATAAGTGGAGTCAAGGGGGTAAACGAACGGCCCCTGTGCACATCCTATAGCTACTATTTAAAATGGTTCTTCAAAATACATCTCACAGTATACAGTTATGATATTGTAAATCGTTTCTAATTTGTACATGGTCAACCCACATTAACAGTGTCGAAAAATGTATGCATCAAGCGATTAACAATTCTTATTGTTATTTCTAGCGACTTTATATATGTTTCACCAATCTCTGGTAAGGAAGGTTTCTGAAAGAAAGGGTCATAATATGCAAGGGAAGTCCTATTTCCATCCTTTTACGACGAACAGCTGATTCATGACTATTCTATACACCCACTCATCTCTTACCACAGCTACTAACAAAGAATCCTGCTAAACGCTTGGGATGTGGAGCGACTGGTGAACGAGACGTAAAGGACCATGCCTTCTTCCGGCGTATTGACTGGGAGAAGATAGAACTCCGAGAAGTTCAGCCCCCATATAAACCAAAGATTGTGAGCTTCAATTTTATATTTCTGATGTCTCGTCCGTACCTATATTGGTGTTGTAAAAGCATGTTATGTCTTATACTTTTAGCTACAACTAGGTTTATTTGGTTGCTTCGTGTTTATTGAGGCCAGGCAAGAGGCAAACATTTAACACTCTTTTTGAAAATTTTGTTGGAGCTGACATTGAACTGGAGATTATTGTATGAGTTTGATGTTCATTTGGATGTTTGTGGGTTTGTTATTTCTTCACTCATTTAAGATTTGCGATTAACATATTTTAAGATCTTGATCCTAGCAAGTGTGATTGCATATAATGCAAAATGCACCACAACCCTCTGCTGATCAGAAATCATATGAAATTTGCGCACACCTCTATCGACCTGCCCTCTATCAACCGAATGAACCCAAATAAACACATTTTCTTCCTCTTTATACGAGATAAGTAAGATTCATAAATTTGGTATTTCCTTCATTTATTTTTTTCATTTTAATTTGTCTGTTCTCTACCGTCTTGTGGTGCATGTATGTAAAACAAAAAGTAGTAAAATACCAGTATTACGTACACCTAGTTTTGTTATAAATACAAACTCATTTAGGCCATCTTCTCAATTATATGCTGGTTATTTAGCAATTCAGAACACAATGTATTGTTTGGTTCGTAAGCAGTCTAGTGCTAGTTTCTATTTATGGTATGGTATCGCTATGACTTTATTTAGTTAACCTTTTTCCTCACCACTGACTTGGGTCATACTACTGTGTGTAGGCTGTACTGGAGATTCTAGGTGTTGTTGCATGCTGGCTTGTAGTTTATGTTTTCTTCTCTTGATGTCCACCAACAGACAAATCCTCGAAAAGCTGAGAACTTCGACAAGATGTTTACCAAGGTGCCTGTCCGCCTTACACCAATAGATGACGCAGTCCTTACGATGAATGCTCGCGGGGACGAGTTCAGAGGATTTACCTTTGTCAATCCATACTATCCCCCATCACCTTGAAGCACCACATCGTTATGGGTCCGGTGCCACTATCTGGTCATTGTTAGTATGTAGATCTACGTGTACGCATGTGCGGAGTGTTATGAATATGGCATGCCCTACCTATGTCCTCTACCCCCTCAACGTGGACACCAACAACGAATAAGTTTCCAGGCTGGTGGCAGTTGTCAGCCAATACATATAAAAATGGCATAATATGAATAACTTCAATTGCTGATTTTTAAATCACCCCTCCCCATGTGCCTCTGACAGTTGTCAAACCATCAGGATTTACCAATGCAATCTGACCGAAGTCTTCATACTGCCAAAGGCTATTTCCATTGAAGGACATCAAGATTTTTCTTTTCAATTACGCGTGTACAATATATGACACTGAGCAACAGTTGCAGGCAGCAGAAATATAGTTACATCCACAGACTTTTTACACTGGACGGAAAGGACACTTGAACAAAACTGATCAGGCTTAACAGGATATTGCATTTTTTATAGGCCTACTTAATACATTAGATGTGATACCTGAGTATCAAACATGAAGTAGACAAAACAAGCTCTGGTCCCATTTACACTTTTCTTCAGTCATTTATATTTGAAATTCTACTCCATGTTAGCATTTATCAACTGACTTGTGCCTTAGTTTTATAGTTCTTTATATATTTTGTAGTAGTTTATTTGAGGAATAGCTAGAAGTTAAAGGCTACGCTTTGCATCATTTACATTTCAACACCCCAGGCTATGTAGTGACAAAACTGTATGTGATATCAGAGCTATTCGGAATAAATATATGAAATCATGTTTGGTTCTTGATGCTTTCATTAGTGAAATGTCAAAATCGGAATAAGTCATGTAGAATATCATATGCGAAATATCAATGAATCATTAAGACAGTTAAACTTGTTGCAATCATTTTGACAGCGACAATAGAAATAGAGGAATCATACATGCCTTGTGACTTATTAAGATTTATATCCTTACTGTAAGAGCTACAAGTTAAGTTTGACTAGTGCCATTACTATCTCACATGAGGTTGGCTTCTTTCAAAACAGAATAACAAGAATGTAAGTATGCAACAATGAAAAGTCATTTACTGTACTTTTGCTTTGCTGCATTTAAAATGGAAAACTTAGTATAGTTTTAAGTTTAGGATATTAACATTGGCATACTACACAGTTTATTCCAAAGTGTAAATATGTATATCTATTATTCTGATTTAGGTAAAGTAAGAATATATTTTATCTAGATACATTCACAATTTACATGTTCTACTAACAAACTAGCCACACAGTTTAGACAGTATATATTTACAATGATATTTCACGGCATTACGTGCCATCACTGTTTCATTCAAGGAAGAACAGACTATGCGCATACAATTATTAACAATTGTACAGACAAATTATATCCATGGCACAAATTATCAATTCAAGTCCTATTGTTGATATTGTATGTTATTCTCTCCACCCTTCACAGCTCGTTGAATAAAGGAATTCTCACCTTGTAACTTTAGGTAGCTTTGAGTATTTCCCATGATGAATTCCCCAATACAATGCTACCAATTAACCCTGTGCTGACTAATGAGTAATTGCTTGTCTATCTCTGAACAAGATAACTTTTAATTGCAGCCCTAATTGCAATGTTCTGCTTTCAGTAGGTCCAGGATTGAAATAGGCCTGCTCTCATTTTGCAAAATTAGGGCATGGATTCATTATCTATATATAATTTTGAATAGCTCATTTGTGTATTAACCTAATATCATTAATCACTCATAATATTATCAGTTAACTTGGGAGTTACAAATCCCATAACCTATCATAATGTTTTAAAAAATAAGACTACATTCTTAAATGTACATCTGAATTCACAAAGAATTCTTTTAATCAAGATGCAAATAGGTACCTGAAATTGTGAATGAAAATTTAAATGTTGCTTTTCTATCAACAGAAAAACAAGAAGGATGTTAGCAACTTCGACAGAGAATTCACAAGCGAGGCTCCGAAGTTGACACCAACAGACAAATTATTCATAATGAATCTAGATCAGACTGAGTTTGCGGGTTTCTCCTACGTCAATCCGGAATATGTCGTGGAGGTGTAGAGGTCAGCACACCTAGCACAATGATGCTCTCCGTTGCTTTGCCATGGTTCCAGATATAATGTCAACTTTATATTTAAGTAACCAGCCTTTTGTGATACTAATGATGGGCGCACCTTCTCGCCATGTTAGTTTAGCTTTTTTGAGAAGAAAGAATGTCAAATCAAGAGATGATTGGAGGCACTGCCATCTAGGAAGGACATAATGGATCACAGCAGTGCTCATAAAACACCAAGCTATTCAATAACAAAGACCAGTGATCCAATGAGGGACTTTCTTAACATGGAATGAATAAATTACAACTCCTATTGAGAAGTTATTGATTCACGGCATCTATTGGATTACGAGCTCTTCTAACAGTCTCAGGATCCGAAACCTCCCCTTCCTACACTACGACCAGTAAATTAGGATTATACCACCATTCTTCTACGCACATTATGTGTGCATATGTATGCATTTACACACACATATATACATATATATATTCATGTTTATATTTAGGATGATTCCCTTCTTCAATGAAAAGAAAAGATATCCAAAAGGGAAGAAATTACAAAACCTGTGATTCATCCATTTTGTACACTGTATGGGAATAGATCAGACGTAGCTGTGCGGTTTGCTTTTCACCACTTATGCTGATGGAAATAGTTCACTCCTCTTGGACTGTTTCTTTGAGCCATGCAATCTAAGGCATCACATACGCCAGCACAGACCATAGTACATTGCGATAGGAAGTTTGGATTAGCCACCGGAAGTGATATGGCACCCTGCGTCATCCATTTCCGGTTGCTGCCATGCCTCCCCCTCCAGTGCCACCTGGGTCTACCATTGTCCTACCTAAAACACCCATCACCAACACAGCCTTTAGGGATCGGTAGAAACAAGTTGAAGTATAATGTGGAAAAACATCACAGGTTGCCAATCATCCCTCTGCTTCATTTCCCT
The DNA here is from genome assembly GCA_949317995.1 of Acholoe squamosa. NCBI lineage: Eukaryota > Metazoa > Annelida > Polychaeta > Phyllodocida > Polynoidae > Acholoe > Acholoe squamosa. The sequence continues at coordinate 31,725,110 of OX439039.1, read as the reverse complement.
TCTGCTTTTGACCGCCAATCAGTGCGGCATGTCATGGTGCTTGGTCGTCAGTGCTAATGAAAAAAAAAGGGTTTTTCATCAAGCCTTTTCTGAGCTATTCTTATAATCCTCTGCATGAATAATGGCAAATAGCATTTTTCACTGTCGCATGTAAAATTCATAGTTGTCAAGAAAACAGTGGTTAAAAAAGTGGTAGATTCACTTAGGTTTTCACTTAGAGCACTATGCTTGGATAGAAGTAGCTTTTCAAAAAAGAAAAGAGAACAGGTGTTTTGCAATAGTCTAATCTAGATACTTCAGGAGTTCAATTCTTGTTAAGAAATTGACACAGAATTACACAAGATGTACCACTGCTTTTCACAGTATTCAGGTAATCACTGGCAAGGTCTGCAAAACAAATGTAAGCTATCATCATCTCAGTGCAACTCAAAAGCCTGGGACCTCCACTTCCCCGAGAAAAAAATATTTAGATGTAAACTAGAGCTATGTGTTTTAATCCCATGATTATTTAACAAGCTCTAAACGCAACTGTTATAGATAGGTGATTGATTTAGAGGGACATTTCTAGAGTGAAGTGCCCTAAGAATCTCATTTAAAGTTTTTTTGGGCTGAAAGTGTCTTGATTTGAAAGCCCCAGATGGAATATGTGTGAAAGTTCGTAACCGTTCTCCCTACTGGTACTTAACCCTGATTGCCAATATCTCTTCTACCAGAAAGGATTTTGTAATCGGAAGTAAGTCCCATGTAAGGTAGAGGGTATCCAATATGGTACCACCTCTCGGCAGGATGGCAGCGTCTCAATGTCTCCATGTGGAGAAGTGGCATTGTCTTGGGCAATATCAATTGTCTTTGTATGTCTGCAATGGGAAGGGGTTATCTCACCTGGTTCAGACCAGGAGGAGGAGATAAGACATTAGAATATTTATTCATAATGAGAAGCAACTTCTGAAGTTGCTCTGGTGGAAACTCCAGATATTGGGGATCTTGAAGTGGTCTTGACAGGCAAGGGCTGGAAATAAAATAGACTCTGTTCGTTTTTGGATAGAAAGGCAGTCTCCAGTTATTGGAGAATTTCCTATGAATTGATAAGATAAAATGAATGTTGATTTTCGCCCAAATAAGGGACTTGCCCTAGCAAAGACACATTTCCAGAAAAAAAAGGCATATGTTTTTGTTATGTGAGGATGAATCATTGTTTTCAAGTAGATGACCCTCCTTTTATTAATCGTACACAAATTATGTAACATTAATCGAGAGGAATGTACCTTTCACTATTTAGAGGTTAAATCCGTATGCCAAAAGTGTGGAAACCTATTATCAAAATGATGACATGGTACTTTCAAGGCAATCTACCCATATCGATTGGTACTCTAATTCAAAAGTTATGCATTGTGTATCAGTCCAGTTTGTCTTTGGAGTGAATTGCCTCTGAAGTGAAACTGAATGAATGGGGTAAAGTCTCCCTGGTGTTTTCAACTTGTCTCCTAGTGGGGACTTACGACTCGGAATGTATACAACTTCCCTGGTGCAGAGGATATTGTTTCTAATTTGGACTCTGATTTATGATTGTTGAGAATTTGGTCCATTTGATCATTTTTACCCTGGTACCATACCAAACCTATTGGTGAGTAAAAATGCATTGTTTAACTAAACAAGATTGTAAATTAGCCTTGATTATATATTATTAAGCTTAGGCTTTTTGAAATAAACTATTGTCAAGATGGGCAAAGCAAACCTGAAGAGTGATAATTTGCAAGGAAGCTGACTCAAAACTTAATATTGTGTTATTGAAAATTTGATTCCACAGTGTACAACTGTATTCTGTGCATTATGTGGATTTCAAGCTTCTAAGAAAGTCATGTGAAAAAATTGTAACTTATTCCACAGACATTTCTCTAAAATTGCTTATAATAAATGAAGCTTGACTTGATCGCCGGTACATACTCTTGTGTATCACATATAGTATATAAGTATGGTTTCTCTTTTTCATTTCTATATGTATATAACTTGAAGTGTTAAATTTATACATACATCAGTAATTATATTCACAGTTCATCGTTATGTTCCTAGGTAATACTGTCAAATACAACAACATAAAAGGGAAACATTTATAAATACAAGCATGGTGACCCTAGGCATGGGTGATATATTGAAAAAAAAACATATAGAACCATGAACATTAAGTACATATGGTTTCTAACAGGAGGTCAGAAGAAAAATTGGGAGGGGAATTGTTTATAGCTGTTTTGCACGACTTAGTATTCAAATCTGTATCACCCCATTCCGTTTCATTTCAATATTGTTGATACTTCACTACTATTGTTTATTAAAATTATATGATCACCAATTCTATATAATGCATATATAATATATTAATCTCTACCCCAATAGAACAGATTTCTTGCTGTTTACATTTACTATATTCATTGTGATTGCGACCATGATTTTACAAAGTATTATCAACGATATATCTCTTTTGTTGGACATATACTTGTAAGGGTGACATTTTACTTATCTATCTTTTTTTCTATTCAATTCCTATACTATTTCTACAATCCTAACATGGAATTCATTAACATTTGTGCTGTAATATTATTAGGATTCCTCTGTTGTGTTATTTAAAGGATGCCAACCTATAAATGGAATCAATTAGATGGAATGATAATTTATGTTATTGTGTGTCTTAGTAACTCAAGAAAACTTATGATAAGTGTACATTTTTATGCATTTTTGAAGGCAATCCTCCCTTTTTCGAACATGTAATTTGTGGGGGTAACTTAAAGACTATATATGTTCACGGATTACAAGGTCTGCTACAGCAGTTATCCAGATTTCAATATTGCTTTAAAAAAAGCTTAGTCATTTTGTTGATCATTGGAGATTTGAAAGCAAAGGGCTGACTATGATTAAAAGTTGTATTACGCTAAAGAATGTAGACTCCTGTTATCGTATTGTACTAAGGATGTATAACAGAGTGATTCAGTGTGAAAAATGCCTGTTTATAATTTTCCTTTCATCCTATTCAAAAGGGTAGATCCTGTGTGTGCATGCACTATGTAAAACTCAAGTCTAGTCATGGTTTTTTTTTCATACAGGTTACCCTTGTGTTTGCAGATGTGATATTCATGGAATCCAATATGATATGTACTAAAGCGGGGAGGAAAATGGGGTGTTCTACATTCTACATTTCTACATCCAGGAATGGATAAATAAACATTGTCAATTGTTTCCATTAGTGCAATGAGATATGGAGCTTACCAAAGGATCTTAGAAATTAATTGTAGCATTGTCTCTGAAGTGTTACTAAGCTTTGGCAGGTTACTTGTGAGAGAGATACATAATTTAGAAAGGGGATACTTTAAAAATATTAGAAAGATTATCTTAAATTTTGGCATGAAAATGTTGGTGTTTAAATGAGCTCCAGGATGTCCATGTGTCTTTTAGCTGTATGTAAGCAGATATTTATTTTATCTGCTATCTGTGACTATTATTGGATCAGTATAACATCTCTTATCAGCTGTCATTTAATTCAGCGATTGATAACACTGTGGTTATGATGGTCATATTTCTACCTTTATGTATTTATGTTAAAGGGAAATTCAAATTTCTGGTTTTAATTTGATGTCTTTGGGTAAAGGCATACTTTAGACATGATAATGCATATAACATAATTTGCACTACTCAACGTGCACATGCTACTGTCATATTCATAAATAAGTGTTTTTATAATGTACATACCAGCTGTGGCAACACAAGCACTGCAATATCACCAGCTACTCAACACCCATTTGATAAATCAGCTGTATGCACTGCCCCTGAGCCACTGCATCTTCGTTCCTTTTTCAACATTTTCTGCAATATAATATGAAAAGTCAGTATCTCATGTATGATTTTCGTCAAATTGAATTTCACCTTTTGAACTCATGTAGATAGTAGTTGTAGGAAATGTGGCACATGTTTCTCTCTGGATGTGAACAGAAAACATTCAACTGATGGTTGTGGATTTTTCTCCTATCAAATGTGTATAGGATTCCCTAAACAGTTACTGCAAACTTTGCAGCATTATCGTTAGGTGAATGATTTATGATTCACCTATTTCTTGGCAGGTCTCAGAGTGCAAAGTGGCAACTGCCAATCATCTATCGTAGCTATTTCCTCAGTCCCAAATTTTCTTTGAAATTGTTCTATAGAAATGTACAGTATTGTCAGTTGAACTTTGTACATTTATTGTTCCTTTCAGTTTGTGTGTAAGACTATTCAAAAGAAAGTATATGAGTATGATTTTCTCATTATGATAAAAAATAGGGATTCGAACCTGAATAATATCTCATTAAAGCTACTTCGGTCAGGCATGGTTGTGATGTTGATGTCAAGATTGAGGTGGTTAGATTCATTTGACTCTATCTTTGATGAATGGACCGATGAATATTAACAAGGTATCTTATAGTTTCTAATTATGCTGCATTTCATTACATGTAAGTCTCAATATTCAGAGACATTGTCAAGTCTACATTATGCAAATGATGTCTTCATTCAGGCATCAGCTCCTCCATAGTCCCATGCAAAACACCTTTGATGCCGCTACCTTGGTTACCGCATAGGATACTCTGAGCACTAAGACAGCTGGGAGAAATTCCCATCATATTTGGAACTTTAGATACTAGAAGTACTTAGTAGAGAAGGACAAATGATCATCAATACAATAATGGCCAAATCAGGGAAAGAGAAATAAGTTGCTCTGATCTATATTTATATGTATGGTACCCAAGAAAACTGCAACTTTGGTGTTGGGAGACCTGAGGATCAATGTCTTGATTTTTGAAATTGTACTTCACCCATTGTCCCCACTATGTGACGTCATCTTGCAGTGCAAAGCCAAAGTCATTTCTAATCAGTACTGCAACTCCATGTTTTGCATAATCTTCAGTTCTAGTTACTGGATCATCGTTTTTCCCTAGACTGTACTGTAATTGTACTGTTATTAATAAAAATCTTCATCAAGTGTATATGTATGGTTTTGTCTACTAGTGATTTATTAGAATGTAGGAATCATGCCACAAACAAACAAGTACAAACAAGTTTCAATAGTCCAAAGAAGTGAAGGATGGGTCTGAAAAAAAACCCACTAATAATCCCATGTTGATGAACAATTCATAGGCAAAGGTTCACGAGTGTGGGGATCTAGGAGTGTTATCAAACGTGCAATATTTTTGCCGTATTGCATGACGCCAGCAGGGCGGAGTGCAATGTGGCAAAAAGACTGCAAATGTGATAACACTCCCAGATCACCACACAAGTGCTCCTTTGCGTTTATTTTATGGTTACATCGTCGAACTACATCATTGGGACACGATCATATCATCTACAACAAGTTAAATTCAAAATAAACTACTGTTATCGATGTGCGTAACTCTCCATAGGGCTTGTTTACAATGCCAATTTGAAGCTATGACGTCAACAAAGAGTCATGTGACCTTAGCGTGAAATATGCAGCCTACATATTCAGCAGGTCCCATGAAATACGACACCATAATGTTAAAGCTATGGCCACTCAGTATTTCAACAGATTTACCATGATAATGATTGAGCAAACAACACATTCAGCAAAGCTTGATTTTGCCTACTTTCTCCAAAATATTTCTAAGCATCATTTTCTTAGATATAAATTGGAAATGCTGATTTATCATTATGTAGGCCTACAGGTACTTGGCCAAATGGACCTCCAGGGCCCATGTAGATAGGTTTCACTCCCGGGGTTTCACTGCTATTCTGATATTCACCATTTCTGATATTTACCAGAAATCAGAATTTTTGGTTTGAGGGAGTGAGTATCAAGATTGATATCATATGGCATACATTGCCTCTAAGGACTCCCTATGTTTCAATTTTTTAAAGATATTTCAACCTAGGTGTCCACAATTTCACTTTAAGCCGTCCACCTCATAGATTCTTTTACCCCTACTTGGTGATCGTAACCCCTAGCGAATATAGGCACTGCAATTTCGCATCAGTGGGGTTCTGAATACTTTTCCAGATCCCATGTACATGAAGCCACTTTATTTTTTCAATACATAATTCACCTCCTCTTACATTGTTCCACATTTGAGGCAATAGCTTTATTTTTGTTTGCTTTTATGGATTAGATATGGAGATTTTGAAGAACAAGTCTGAGTGGAGATCTTAGATATCATTGTTTGGCTTAATGCAAAACAATTGATATGATTTTCATGCAGATACACAGGTCTACTACTTCAATAATTATATTCAATGGTCATCCTCTATTCACAAAAAAAAGGAACCAATACAACACAGAGAATTGCATATAATATTTATATTTAGGATGAATGCCTTCTTCAATGAAAAGAAAAGATATTCAAGAGGGAAGAAATTACAAAACCTGTGGTTCATCCAGTTTGTACACTGTATGAAAATAGATCAAACATAGCCATGCGATTTGCTTTTCACCACTTTTGCTGATAGAAATGGTTCACTCCTCTTGGACTTTTTTTTTTAGCCATGCAATCTAAGGCATCACATACGCCAGCACAAACCATAGTACATTGCGATAGGAAGTTTGGATTAGCTGCCACAAGTGATATTGCATCCTGCATCATACATTTCCAGTTGGTGCCATGCCTCCCCCATCCAGTTCCACCTGGGTCTACAATTGTCCTACCTAAAACACCCATCACCAACCCTGCCTTTACGGAATGATAGAAAGAATTTGAAGTATAATGTTGGAAAACATCACAGGTTGCTAATTATCCCTCTGGCTCATTACCCTCTTCTGCTTTCTACCGCAAATCAGTGTTGCATGTAATGGTGAACTGCCTCAGGAGGAAAATTGACTGGAGAAAAGTCTCCCTGGAGTTTTTAACTTGTCTCCTAATGGGGACTTCCCACTTTCTAATTTTGAACTTTTAATTTTATTTAATAATTGTTGAGAATTTGGTCTATTTGACCATTTTTACCCCAGTAGTATACCAAACCTATTGATGAGTAAAATGAGTTATTTAATTTTATAAGATTGTAAATTTGCCTTAAAGATACATTCCCTACTCAGTCAATCCAAAATCAAATTAGAAATAAACTCATGACGAACCCTTTGTTGTAGGAAAGCCATATTTGATGAAAAATGAATAAAATGTTGAACTAAGGGTTCACTAGTGGACCTATACATGCACAGTGAGTGCCTATTATATTTGTTGATTGGTCATAATGCACTCTTTACTGTTTTATTATTTTTGTGAGCCAAATTTTATTTTTTGGATATACTAGATGGTGTTATTTATATTTTAGATAAAAGATTAAGGGTTTCAAATTTTCCCTAAGTGCTAATAGGGATTTAGTCCATCTAAATATGGTAGAACTGAAAAATCACCCAGATTAGCTGGTAATGTATCTTTAATTATCTATGGTAAGGCTTGTTGAAATAAATCTTTGTCAAGACAGACATAGCAATCCTGAAGAGTGATATTCTGCTAGGAAGCTGGCCCAAAGCTTAATAGTGTATTGATAATTTGATTCCACCGTGTACATATACAATTGAATTCTGGTATTCTATGCATTATGTGGATTTCAAGATTCCTAGAAACTCTGGAGAAAAAGTTGTTACCTATTCTACAGACATATCTCTAAAACTGCTTATAATGAAATGAAGCTTTACTTGATCGATGGTACATACTCTGTGTATCACATATAGTATACAAGTATGGTTTCTCTTTTTCATTTCTACATGTATATAACTTGAAGTGTTAAAGACATCAGTAGTTATATTCACTGTTCATCTTTATGTGACTTTGTACCCAGATAATATTGTTTAAAACAACAACAGAAAAGGGAAAGATTTATAAATACAACAAGGTGACACTTTTCATGGATGCTATATTGAAAAAAGAACAACACATGGAACCATGAACATTAAGTACATATAGGTTCTAACATTGAAGGGCGAAAGAAAAAGAAATTGGGAGGGGAGTTGTTTTACAACTATTTTGAACAACTTATTTTTCAAATCTGTATCACCCATTCCGTTTCATTTCAATATTGTTGATACTTCGCTACTATTGGGTATTGAAATTATATGATCAGCAATTCTATAGAATGCCTAATCCTTAATATATAATTATATTAATGTCTACCCCAATATTACAGATTTCATGAATGCTGTTTACATTCACTATATTCATTGTATTTATGACTATCATTTTGCAAAGTATTATCAACGATATATCTCTTTTGTTGGATATTATTATACTTGTAAGGGTAACAGTTTAATCATCTGTCTTTTTTTCTATTTGATTTCTACAAACCTAACATGTGGAATTCATTAACAATAGTGCTGGGGGTTGTTTCAGAACCAACATCATTTTATAATAAAAAAAAAAGTCGTTAAAAATCGGAAATTTATCACTCTATTTATCGCCATACTTAAGCCCCCTGTTACCGAATAATGCCTGCATTTTTTAATGTCAGACATTGCATTAACATCAATATTTCTCAGGGATCCAGTGTAAATTAATCTACTTAGGTCATAAGGTCATTTCCGGTTAGAAGTTACGATAATAAATTGCCGATTTTTCTAGATAACTGTCGATTTTTGAGGTTATTGTGCATGAAAGCATTTTTTTTTTTTTGGGTCATTTTGGACTCTTATGGCTCTGGAGAAAGAAGTTGTGAACCAATCTTGTCTTACGTAGTCTCATTTGATAGAGGACACTTAGGGCTATCAGGAAAATGTTAATTTCTGGTCATGTATCAAAAACTCTCAGACTTGTAGCCTGCCAAAGTGAAATAAATGGCCAAATTTGTTCTTTTTTTGACCTTTTGTATTTTTTACAAGTGTCCTGTATTGGAGTATCCCAAAGTTATTTTTTATTTTGTATATGATCATAGGTATCATTTCCATGAGGTATGGACCTGTTACTGAATGAGAACGTTTCATCATGTGTCTTTGAAAATGGAAATCTGTAACTTGTAATGTCCAGTACCTAAATCTAAATTAGTTATATTACATGGAAAAAAAAGCTTCAACATTTTTGTTATTACCTATATAAAGGGACCTATCATCCCCTACTTTGGTGAAAATTGTGTGTCTATCAGCATTTGTCTTCATGTGAGAGCAGCTTATGTGAAATAATTCTGATAAAAGTACTCGACGTTACATAATGTCCGGTACTTTTATCATCATGTAAGAGGCAATCTACTGTGCAGGCATGACTCAATTTTTGTTCCATTTCGTAATTGAAGTCAATAATAGACATAATTATTGGCCTTGCTATTGCATGTGTTTGCTATGCATAATGGGACATGCTATATTACTGACAGCAACTTTAATCACCTCCATATTTCATCATTTTGGTACACAAAACAAGCAATAAAAATGGAACCGGATGTCCTAAGTCAGTATTTTTTGGTTTTCTGAGCTGAGGGGATGTCCCTTCACAAATTTGTTAGGGTTATATAAAGTAATTAGAAAATTAACTTTTAAGGCCGTTCAAGGGCAAAATCTTTCTGACGACCTGACCCATATAGCATATAAATTGGACGAAAACTATGATCTTTAGGGAAAACACTAATAGCAGTAACAACTCAAGGGGCCAGCTATCATTGTACCTCATCTGACCAGTGTAACTGATGCCTGTAGACTTAATATCAAAGGTAAATCTCAAGGCTGTAGGGCTACTACTGATATACAGAATCTCTGTGCCAGCCATCCACAAGTTGACTTTTCTGGACCTGTGCGCTGTCCCCCCCCCACTCCCCCCCCCCATTTTCCCTTTTTCAAACGCAAAATGCAGGAGCAAGTATACACTGCAATAGTTGGAGCTATGCTGGTAGGTTACTGCATAATGATTGACAAGATCTATAGACTTAGTGAATGTTTTGGCATGGTCTTCTATTGTAACACATTGTAAATAATTTCTAACTTGAAGGATAAACTATAAAATAGTAAAACTATTGGTGAAAAATAAAATCAAAAGGTGACAGAATGGGTAATTATTAGTGACTAATGAACCAGGCATCTATCAAAATATGTTCAGATTTTACTAGTGTAGTCTATTGACTCAGTATGTGGAAATACAGCCACATGTATAGAATCATCATACTAAATTTATCCCAACTCCAGTAAAAAAACTGACGTTAATAACACGTTTTTTTGGCATGATATTAACATCACTTGGAGTACATAACGTCAATGCATTAACGTCACATACACTTCTGTAACCTTTTTAACCCTTAATATTAATGACCCTTTTGCAATGAAAAATATTATCATCATTTTTGTTCTGTAACACTTACTGAAAAAAATAGTTCTAAGACGTTAATGGCCAGCGAGTGTTCTGAAACAACCCCCTGTAGTGATATTACTCATTCTTTGTTGTGTTATTTAAAGGATGCCTGTGGAGTTTGAGTAAGAATAAAGTGGACACAACTGTTGGTTTGCTTGCTTTCTGTCGTTCCCGTGGTTCTAGTATGAGCTGGAAGTACTTTATTTAAGTAAAAGTTGTCAGTTGACAAAGGAGTTATAACCAGATATTATAGATGGTGCCACTGCACCTAATTCCCGCGCTACGGACACTACATCCCTCCCCTTGTTATTTGAGAAGACCAGGTGTACACTTTCTGTATGAATACAAGTATGATAATAAAGTCACTTTGTTTGAGTCTTTGATTGAGCATATAAGATGTATACCTTTAAAATGTTTTCAATGTTGATATAACCATAATCAACTTAAAGTCAGTTCTTTCTGTTTGTAGGTATCAATGACACTCAATATCCAATGTCTATGTGTAAGTCACTTTCAAATAACTAAAGTTCACTTGGCACAATTATGAAGTATATATATGCATATCATAGTTTCCCTTAGTCACAAAGTCATTTATCCAGTTCGGAGTGTTCCTTTCATGAGTGAGTCTAGGCAATTGGAGACACTACAGGTTGAGTGGGTGTGGTATTAACAGGTATCTCCAAATCCGATGTAGTCAGTGGTATAGTAACACTAGGTGTCTCGACAGTAAGGGGTTCAGGTGGATTGAACCTTTTTATATGAGCTGCAATTCTCATGCGCTGCGGACCACCTGAACTTTGAACCAGAACTGCATTTCCTTTTTTCTCAATCACCTGGTGTGGAGTGGGATCAAACGGTGGTGTCAGTTTATCAGATCTATGTTGCTACTTGACTAACACTTGATCTCCAACATCAAAGTCACTTGCTGTCGCAGAACGGCGTGAGTCTGCATATTCCCTTCCTTAAAGCTTCTTGAGAGCATCACGTTCTCTCACTACATCAAGACCACCCGATTCACTCTGTTCATGATCAGTCATCCTGACTACAGGTAACTTGTTCCTTAGCTTTCTTTTGCACATTAACTCAGCTGGACTACCATTAGTAACGGTATGTGGAGTCATACGGTAGTGGAACAGAAACTCCTTGAGGCTTTCAATCCAGTCTTTCTTTTCAATGCGCGCACCTTGGGCCATCTTGAGAAATAATCAACAACCACAAGTAGATGATATCCACCTGGAATGTCTAATAAGTCCACTGCAACATCTACCCATGGACCAGTAGGGAGCTCTGTCGACTTGATCGGTTCAGGGCTCATTCCTTTTCCAACAACTTGACATGGGTAGCATGATTTTACATACTTCTCAACTTGTGAGTCCAGTCCTGGCCAACAGCATTTCTCTTGGAGTTGGCTCTTTGTTCGCACTATGCCTTGGTGTCCCTCGACAGTGCGGGCCCATAGTACCTCAGGCAGTGCCAGTCTATGCCCACGCATCACAACTTGTCCAGCTATCCAAAGATCACCTTGCAGAGCCTTTTTTATGGTGCCATTCAGTTTGGTCCTGTCACCTGATATGATCGCTTCTCTTACCAACTTCAGTGTTTCATCAGTCTTGGACAGTTTCTCAACTTCCTTTGGTACGAGTGCGATTGGCACGGCATCTTTGACTACTGAGAATGCAGAGTCACTGGTTGATATTCCAGATCTGTTGTCAGAAACTCCATTATATACTATCTTCTTGTTTCTGCTTAAGGATCGCACCAAGACCTATCGTTGAAGCATCGGTAGTGATTCGGGTTGGTGCTCCTGGTGTAAAGTAAGCCATCACTGGAGCTCGAGTTAGGCTTTCACATCATTGAATGCTTTCTCCTCCAGAGATGTCCATTTCCACTCTGCTTTATCTCTTGTAAGTTCCCAGAGTGGGGCTGTGATGGTTGCAAAATATGGTATGAACTTGCCACAGAATTGCGTCAGACCAAGGAAGCTCCGTGTTTCCACCGCATCCTTGGGATATGGTGCTTCAACAACTGCTTTGACACTTGCAACCCATCCTTTCTTATAACATGACCCTTGTATTTGATTTCAGACATGTTGATTTCACACTTTGCCGCATTTAGGGTTAGACCATGATTATTGAGTTTTCATATGACTTGTTTGAGTCGCTGGTCATGTTCCGCCTGATCAGCTCCAACTAGGATGATGTCATCAGACATATTATATGCTCCAGGGCAGTCCTTGATTACCTGGCTGATCAACTGTTGGAATTTCTCTGTTGCCATGTTGACACCGAACTCAAGTCACTTATACTGGTACATTCCCTGTGGACCAGCAAATGTCGTTATGGGCCTAGAATCCGGATGGAGTTCATCTTGGTGATAGGCCATATTTAAATCAAGTTTAGAGAATATCTTACCACCACTCATTTCCTGAAATGTCTCCTTGACGGTTGGCACTGGATGTCTCTCGAGTATTATTGCCTCATTAGGTCTCCGCATGTCCAGACACAGTCTTATTTCACCATTTGGTTTTTGGACAGATACTAAGGGACTTACCCAGTGTGTAGGACCTTTTACCTTTTCAACTACATCTAGTTTTTCCAGTTCTTCAAGTTTTTCTGTTACTTTCTTTCTACGACTAAAAGGAATTCTACGTCCTGATTGGATGACTGGTGACACACTTTCATCAATGTGCAGCTTTAATTGAAAGTCCTTTAACCACCTAACCCTTTGAACACTTTTTGGTACTTTGTTTTTAGTTGATCCCATTGACTTGCACCCACTGTTATGTTACAGCTGTTAACACCAATTTTGAGAACACCCAAATCCTCTGACATTTTATGACCTAGTAGTGGAGGATGGTTACCAGAGACGATGAAGAATTCTACTTCTTGCGATACACCTGTTTCCGGAACAGCTACAACATTTTTAGTTTTACCAACTAACTTGAGAGGTGTTTTTGAGCCATATGGAAGGACCTTCTTGTTACACTCATACCTTGGATTTTGTTTTGACTTGGAATGCAGTACACTCTCAGAAATCAGATTTGCACCAGAATCCACAATAACATCAGTTAAAGAACCATGAATAGACAATTTCAGAGTGTTTGCTTTTTTCTTGTCACACAAGCTGAATACATGAAAAGAATCATATTCGGCTTGGTCGCCACTATTGTCATTGTCACCATCAGTCACATTTCGCACATTACTTGAGCCTCTATTTTGACCATGGCCTCTACCACGTCCATGTGACTGACTGCGTCGTTGGTTGTCAGTTTCCTCGAATTTTGTGCGACAGCATGACTCTAGATGACCCGTGTATGCACAGCGGTCAGATACATGATCCTTCGCCTTTTTCACCACACCTATAACAGCTTCCTGTGAATTTTCTACCGCTGGTTGCGCCACCCCGGTTGGATAATTTTCCCCTTAACGTTTGTCTGCTCCGCTCAGGTGGTTCACCTCCATTTTAGCATCTGATGCTGGTATTAATACTAGGGCAGCCTTGTCGTGATACTCGCCAATCACTTTTGTCATTGTAGCCAATGTCAAGTTATTCTCCCTGTAGAGCTTACTTTTGAGACCACTATCTTTTATCTTTTATGTACGTGAGCACTCTATCCCCTGCCCCCGAACCCCCGTTTGGCCGGGCACCCCGGGAACCGCGGCGGCGTCAACATTCATCCCCACGGAGGGCCAGGTCAATTCTGAAAGAAGTGACCCTTTTGCCTTGTTTACCACAAAAGGGTCACTTCTTGCAGAATTGACCTGGCCCTCCATGGAGACGAATGTTGATGCCGCCGCGCTTCCCGGGGTGCCCGGCCTAAAGGGGGTTCGGGGGCAGAGCCCCCGATCAAGGATATATGCCAGAACTCATCTGAATTTGAATTACATTCAGATGAGATCATCTGAAACTTATGGAAACTTAAATGGAAGAATATTCAGATGAGATCTCATCTGAAAACAGTCAGAAGTGTGTGACAGCATGGTCCCACCACGTCCCTGAGGAACTGAGGCGGCGTGAATGTTTGTCTCCAGTGTGACGTCATTCTACTTCTGGCCAGGTCAAAATCCCAAGAAGAGACCCACATGCTTGTTTACCTGAGTTTTTGGTGAAAACTGGAATGTATACATCGCAAACGGAAATATAATAACAACCCACAACTGCCAGAGCATCTACATTCTATTTCAATCGTACTTATAAAGGAAGGAACCATTTTGATTAATAAAATGAAGTAAATGCATTTATTATATCCCTTATTCTGTGACTTTACCCTCCTCTTTTTGATAATTGTCACTAAATAAGGTGCATGTATATCATAGCCCTTATTTCGTGACTTTACCCCCCTCTTTTTGTTAATTGTCACAAAATAAGGTGCCTATAATTTATATATCATAGCCCTTATTCCATGACTTTAGCCCCCTCTTTTGGCCTTGTCCGACTTTAACCCCCTTTAACAAGCGGGGGCCAATATACAGCCCCCTCTATGACAAAAACATACCCTGTTTTTAACAATTATTATTATGAACTACACCAAAAAGACCAAGCCCCGTTTTCCTATAATTCCCCCCTAATAGAGCCCTTTTACCTTGAGGGGGGTCCTCCCCCCTGGTACTGATTTAAGTTTGAATTATGGAATGGAGGCATTCGTATATAATACTCCTACTTTAGCCCCCTCCCTAGCTAGAATAGAGCGACTTTAGCCCCCTCTCTAACTAGAATACTCCAACTTTAGCCCCCTCTCTAGCTAGAATACTCCGACTTTAGCCCCCTCTCTGACAAGAATACTCAGACTTTAGCCCCCTGTATAACGAAAATACACTGTTATGAACACATATGAACTACCCCAAAAAGACCAAGCCCCGTTCTCCTATACCTCCCCCCTAATAGAGCCCTATTGGCTTACTAGTTGGCTAGCTACTTGAGTAGTGATTGTCTTGTGTGGTGTTAGGTACACGTGTACAGAGGTGGCAGCACCTCTTCTCATGCTTTTGCGTTCACCACCTGATGTCGGTTCTGAATACTCAGAGTGTAAAGATCTCCCTGGCACCTGATAACTTACCCGTAGTAGCAATATGTTAAGTTGACATTCTGAAATGATAAGCTCTCTGTGGTTTGGGAATGAGAGTAAAACATGTTGCTTCTGATCTACTCGATTTAGCGATTCCACACTATCATTTTATTACACTGATGCCATGTATAGGTAGTGAAAAGTGTTCCACCAGATGCTGGACCCGAACCAGTGCTACCCCCTTCCAGAGTTTAGCATGCTAACCACTACACTAATCTGGCTCATCCACCTTGCATACTTGGGAACCTTGTACAGATCAATCACTAGGTTGTGCAGACCAGCCATACTGCTCCCCCCCTTAGGAATATAAGTATATCTTAAATTATGGCATGACAAATTTTGGTGTTTAGATGAGCTCCAGGATGTCCCTGTGTCTTTTAAGTGTTGTAAGCAGATATCTAATTTATCTGCTATCTTTGATCATTACTGGGTCAGTATAACATCTCTTATCAGCTGTCATTTAATTCAGTGATTGATAACACTATGTTTATGATGGTCATATTTCTACCTTTATGTATTCATGTTAAAGGGAAATTTAAATTTCTGGTTATAATTTGATGTCTTTGGGTAAAGGCATACTTCAGACATGATAATGGATACAACAGAATTTACACTACTCAACATACACATGCTACTGTCATGTTCATAAATCTGTATTTGTATAACTGATGTACAAGCTTTGGTAATACAAGCACTGCAATATTACTAGCTACTCAACACCCATTCGGGACATCAGCTGCGTGCACTGCCAATTATCTACCTTAGCTATTTCCCCAGTCCCAAATCTTCTTTGAAATTTTTCTATAAAAATGTCCAGTATTGTCAGTTGAACTTTGTACATTCAATCATTGTTCCTTTCAGTTTGTGAGCTGCCAGTATCTGGTGCATATCAACATGAAATAATGTACAGTGAAACTTGGTTATAACAAACTTCCTTATAACGAAATTTGGATATAACAAACAAAAATGGTTAGTCACAATCCTCTCCTATACATTTCTATAGTAAGAAAACTTGGTTAGAATGAAGTGTTATTGGCAGGAACTTGTTTATAACGAAATTATTTTTACCATAAAGTTTAAAAAAAGTGTCACTTCTCTGATCTCTTATACGTCTACTGAAGCCCATAGTTCAATAGAGGCAGGCAGAGATGCCCTATCACACCCCCTGACACCCCCCAGACCGCTACTGCCACCCATAGTTCAATAGAGGCAGGCAGTGATGCCCTATCACACCCCCTGACACCTCCCAGTCCACTACTGCCGCCCATAGTTCAATAGAGGCGGGCAGTGATGCCCTATCACACCTCCTGACACCTCCCAGTCTACTACTGCCGCCCATAGTTCAATAGAGGCGGGCAGAGATGCCCTTTCACACCCCCTGACACCTCCCAGACCGCTACTGCCGCCCATAGTTCAATAGAGGCGGGCAGAGATGCCCTATCACACCCCCTGACACCTCCCAGTCCACTACTGCCGCCCATAGTTCAATAGAGGCAGGCAGTGATGCCCTATCACACCCCCTGACACCTCCCAGTCCACTACTGCCGCCCTTAGTTCAAAAGAGGTGGTCAGAGATGCCCTATCACACCCCCTCCCAAATTTGTACAGGCTTTCTTGTTTACCACCAGTTATGTCTGCCCATCCCCTCCATGAAGCTGAACCATCAAGCCTGCAACAAGAGGTTCGTTGTAACCAAGTTTTACTGTAGTATACGTTTTGTCACACCTGCTGTTGCACAGAAAATAATCCAAGTTAGTAAATACAAATCTAACTTAGACAAAATCACCCATTAGGGAAAATACCCAACATGTTAGTAACATCTTACTAATGTGTTAGTAGTATTAACTGACCTATTAAGGCAAGCTGACTTGACTTAGCCATGGCTAAGGGGTAGTAGTTTTGTCTAAGGGGTAGCAGTTATGTCTAAGGGGTAGTAGATTTTATCACACCAGGTGGCAGTGTGGTTTGCATGAGGACTTTTATGGTACATGCATATCATGGAAAAGCCTATGAATGTCAGAATAATGGTGCTTTCAATGACTATCGACATAATAATGCCTATACAATTCAACCTGGCATGTGATTTAACAGAATACACTTAATAAATATATATTTGTTATTGAAGGAGCAATGAAGAATAATGGAAACACCTTTTCTGTGGAAATTTAATTTACTCATATATCCACATCTTTGACATTATGATAAACCCAGAGCAACTAAGTTCACAGGTTGCAAAGAAAATGATGTGAGGTATTGAACTTGCTTCTCAAATGGAGAGGCTCTGTTCTGGATGTCTTATGTGGAGTTTACAATTACCATTTCAGAATTAAGAGAATTGCTATGTTGCTTGAAAGTCTATGCAGTTAGTGGAAAAGTCTAAGGCAAGTTAGGAGAAATCAGGCAAGTTGGGCATTTTTCCTAAGGGTTAGGTGTAAACTCCCAAGAAGACTTTGGTGGTTTGGGGACATGCAAACTCCCAACCTGGGTTAGCAAGTCCAACAAATGTTAGGCAAAAGGCCTAAGATATTCAGAATATTTTTTTTGTGTGTATAAGGGCAGATAGCAAGCTACTCTGATGCATTGTGTGACTTCACAATTGGTCCAAATGCACCAACTGGTGCATTGTCTAAGCTTAATTGTATGCTGTTGCAACCATGCTTAAGATTGTGATACTAATAATGTATATCATCATTATATTTAATAATATAGATCAGCAGTGTTATACAATGCTAATTATCAAATAATTATGCAAGCAGTGTAAAGAGGCACCTATGAGTAGCATTTATTTGTAGCCGAGCAGTGCTGTACAGTCAATATTGTGATGCATATGCCCAATTGCGACGTCATACAATGCATCAGAAAGGCCTGCTTCCTGTCCTTAAAACAGCATATATGGCAAAAGGTATACTGCATTATTTTTATTCAATACAAAATCTACTAAATGAAATCGTCATGAAAATAGGGTGGTCTTTTCTTAGCTACTTCAGTTAGGAGTGAGTGAGTGAGTAGTAGATGTTTAACGCCATTTCGACAGCTAAGGTCATATTCATGGTGAGAACTACATTACACAATTTCATAGGGGATTGTGTCTGTACCTGCACATATGTGCACCACACACATTCCGAGGGAATAGGAAAGAGGAGAAATAGACCCTTTTAAGTGGGCTAGGTCAGGCAGGGTTGTGATGTTAATGTCAAGGTTGAGAACAAGGTATCTTATGGTTTCCTAGTTATGCTGCATTCCATTGTAAATATGTAAGTCTCAATATTCAGAGACATTGTCAAGTCTACATTATGCTGAGCACTAAGACAGCCTGGTATTATATTTGAAAATTTAGATGCTAGGAAAAGTACTTACTAGAGAAGAACAAATCATCATCAATACAATAATGGCCAATAAAGTGAGAGAGAAATGGGCTGCTTTGATTTATATTTATATGTATGGTACCCAAGAAAACTTTGGTGTTGGGAGATCTGAGGATTTATAAATGTCTTTTCGTTTTTTGAGGTTGTAAGTACTTCACCCATTGTCCCCACTATGTGACTCCATTTTGCATTGCAAAGCAAAAAGTCATTATATATTGTCATTTTGAGAAGAAAGAAAAATGTCTGCAAACACCCCTGTTTTACATACTCTCTTCATTGCCCACTACCCAGTATCCAGTTCACTAGAAATCCGAATTGTTGGTTTCAGGTAATGAATCAAGATTGATTATATAGCATCTCTTGCCTCTATGGACTAATTAGACATGTTTCAATCCATTAAACATGAATTATTTAATCTAGATCGTCCACAATTTCACCCTAAGCCATCCTACCCTCAGTCGTCTAATACTCCTTTTTGTGCGGGTAATGTATGATACTTGATGAACTTTTTCCTGTTTATATAAGGGGAAGATGTAGTTGGCTGCGCAGTGGGAAACCCTGAATTAAAAAACATAAAGACATAACAGCTGGTGGCTCAATGCCTCCTACTTCCCTAGCCTTATACAACTTTACTTTTTACTAGCTTGTACACTTGGGTTTTAAAACACATTGGATTCTTTATATAGATTCTCATATTCTTGAATGGATGATATCTGTCATGGTAGCCCCTAGTGTATAGAAGCACTGCAAACCTCAGTGGGGTTCTGAGCACTTTCCCAGATCCCATGTATTTGATCAATATGATATTCAAGCAGATACACAGGGTCTTCCACTTCAGCACACTATGTTCAATGGTTACCCTCTGTTCCCAAAGCAAAGAACCAATATATAACCTAATTATCATGTATACATAGTACTATTAGTAGGCTCACACATAGAATATCCAGTCTAATATGTTCGGAAATCATTAGCATGGCCCTACATGTGTGCTGAGAAATACGGCCGTGTCACCATGTAGATCTGTACAGATGGGGGCCATCTCAATTTTTATCCAATAGATTCTGCTGACTTTTCCCGTGTCCATCAAATTTTAGAACCTTCTCACCCATTTAGATTTTAAAACCCCTGTGTCGCCCGTGTTGGATTTTATCCATGCATAGACCTATTACTAGTACATGTATTATCATTGTGTGTTTCTCATTGGAAAATGTATCACCGTTAGGTTGAGATATTACTCTTTTGCATTTCTCTATTTGCAGAGATGTCTATAGTTCTACCCCTACCACCTCCTTCTCCTGTTCATGGTAGTCTGCCTCATATCTCCACGCCATCTTGTGTTTCTGCTCTAAACTATGTTTGTCACAGCGTGTTACAGAGGAGAAGGGGGGCGGGTCAGCCCAAGTGTTACATAACATTTTTCAAATCCAAAACAAAGATCAAAGAACTTTTCCCTCTCATCCACATGTTTCTAGTTGTCCCACCTACTGTTTTTCTCTATCTTCTGGCTTATCTGTATTATCCCTCCCTTCTACCTCAAGTTTCTACCAACCTTCCTGTTTTAAATAGCTTCAGCAAAATTTGGGAGCCCACCTTATAGGCAACAATATTGCATACAATAAAGGACCACTGAGTCAAGGACCTAACTTGACTTTTCCATACAGATGACTTTGCTGATTTAGAGCTTCTTTAAATGACAGTACTAAACTACGTTTTCACATCTCCACCATTAAATCATTTTCAATTCATGTTAATGATGAAAATGCCTTTCATTGAGCCGGTTCATACGAAAGTATTTTCATTGACCCTTTCCTTATGAAAACTTTCATGTACAACCATCAACATCTTCATTGAACTGTCTCATTGAAAGATATTGTCAACTGCTCTCCCGTATGAAAATGTTTGATACATCCATAAACCTTTCATTGAGCTCTCTCATATGAAAATATTTTCAGTGACCCTTTCCATAAACTCTTTACCTTTTTTATTGATCCGTCTCATATGAACATATTTTCAGCAGCCTCACCTTTGATCTACCAACAAAATATTTTATGGTCTGATTTTGTATGAAAACATTTGTGGCCAGGTGAGGGAAAACATGCCTTCAGGGGGAAATGGCTTTTTAAGATGGAAGTCCTGGGCTTTAAAATGAGATATCTTGAGCTAAAATATCCCTGGTAGTTTTGCTGTAATTGCCTGTCTAACCTAGGTTCGTGTGTACAACCGAAAATGGGAAATAAGCTCTAAATACACTATATCCTATCATAAAATCTAATAATGCAAAAAATACAGTTTTGTGGAAAAATAACCAATGAAAGGTGAAGTTTTTATCATAAAATTGGTTCTAGGGGGAATTTTTCAGAGCTGTTTTCTGTTTGTGATTCCTGATGGGATTTCAAAAAAGGTTTGTGGCAAAGATTTCTAATTGTAATAGTGGAGACATTTCCATGGCAACCACAATTTGCCCTATCTACCAATTTTCTATGTTTCCATGGCAAACGACGTTCCAAAAATGGAATATTTTCAGTGGAGATGGAATAATTTTAAGCATACCACTGGATTCCTTGTCAAAAATTGGTCTAAAGCATTTTTTAGCATATTTTTCAGTGCTTTACCCATATACTGCCTCCTGGTGGCCAAACCCAGTACTAAAAATCCCCCCGGAGACACGTTCTCCCACGTTGGCACACATTTTCATTGTCTTATTTTTGATAAAAATATTTTCAAAGGGTTCCTTTCATGGAAAAATCTTTAGTCAGTGCTCATTTGAAAATTGGCCCTCCACTCCAAAATGTTTTAACCAGTCATGCCATATAAAATTCTTATACACACTCTCACTATATTTTCCCTGACTCATATTAAAATATTTTCATTAGGGTATATGATAACTGATTCTGAATAAGCTTCAGGATGCAGAAGATCAAACCCTTCAAAACCTAATATTATTGAGTCCAGCAAGTTCCAATATTCCTCCTGACATGCTCACATAAATTCTTCTATATATCACTGATTTTCACTGGGAAACCTGGATGAAAACAGCCCTTCCCAGTGAAAATATCTAATCCATTCATGAATAAGCATCTCAGTAGATGGCAGCACAGACCATAAATAACCAATTATTTTCCCCGTGAAGGGCTGCTGAAAATCTCTCTTTACACTCATGAGTTCCTCAGTAGATGGCACTGTGAGCTAAAGCAAATCATTTATTATCAAACAGCATTTAAATATTTCTCTAAGTGGGTGTTTAATCATATAAGTAAAGATATTAAAAGTATTCACATATCGCTCTCACGTGTGACCCTTATGTGGCTTAAACATTTTTCAATAAAAAAGTGTTTCTTATTGATGGCAGTGTCCTCTCCATATGTCATACACAATATATGTATGCTTCATATAACATTCGGCATTATAACCTCCCAGTCAACAAAAAATGTCATACAATGTCAAAAAATTGTTTTTAACATTTCAAAACATAAAGCCATGATAAGGAGCAATAGGGAAAAGTTCAGAAAGTTTTTTTTTTATATAATGAGAAGCAAAGAAATCTGGACATGATAGGAGGCAATATACTTAATGGAAATTGAATCGGAAAGCAGGGGAATGGAGCCCCTTGTATTTAGAGGTATATATTGCAGCCTTTATGTGGGATTCTTTGTTTCCACATGTTGAGCTAAAACAGGTAAATTTCTGTATGTATACACATCTTGACCTCCATATGTTTTCTTTTAACTTATGAAAATATGAGCTGAAACAGAAACAGACATACAGACAGCCATATGTGGCATAATTATGTGGACCCCCATATCTCTGTGGTGAAACACCCACCAAGAAATGTATTGTGTCTTTGACAATGAAGATAAGAATAACAATATAAAAAAACAACCTTGTTACAAAATGTACAGCCAATATGGTTTAATTACTGCGATATGGCTTTCACAGTTTGTATATCCCTTTCCCTCTTCCTAGATATCACTTATCATGCTGAGGGATAGCCCACTACAAACAGCATAGGGCATTAGTTTAAGATGGTCATTCCTTCTTGCTGGACAAAGAAACTATTCAGATGATCAGTGCTGCTCACCCTATCTATCCTGACATTGACCCAAATACTAACCCTTCCGCTCACCCTAATCCTAGACTTGTTAATTAGGGTTGAACTGGAGTAGGCTTAGCTTTAGTGTTGGTGGAAGTTTTGGGCTCAGGTTAGAGAATTTTAAGAGGATGTGATAGTGTTGGGATTGTTGTAAAAGTTAGTGTTAGACTTGGATTCAGGTTATGGGTTAAGGTTAATGTTAGGTCTAGGGTTGATTTTAGGCTAAGAGTTTCAATTCCCTGTACAGCTAAAGCTAAAAAGAATCTATCATTAACTGTCTTCTAGTGGATTAGCCGACATGCCTGCCAAAAGGTTTGGCATATTTAGAAAAACAATCCTTTACTATCCAGCCAGCACAACTCATGCAATCTATGTCATTCCTACATGGAAACTCATAGGATTTACATTTGAGTGAGTTGTGCTAGCAGGGTATAAATGGTGTTGATATAAGGGTTAGTGTTATGATTAGAATGAGTGAGTGAGTGAGTGAGTAATCGATGTTTAACGCCATTTCGACAGCTAAGGTCATATTCATGGCAAGAACTACATTACAGTTTCACAGAGGAATGTGTCAGTGTCCGTGCATATGTGCACCACACACATCCTGAGGGGATAAAAAAAAGGAGATATAGACTCTTTTAAATGGGCAAGGGAAGCCCTATGATTAGAATGAAGTATGATAGTAGGATTATGATTGTGCTAAGGCTCAGGTTTAAGGTTAGGACTAAGATTAGGTTTAGAGTTAGGGTTAAGCATGACTGAAAATCAGTCACAATTATAATTGTGGGAATAAATTCAGGAAAAAACGCTTTTATGTCTCTTTCTTGTGGGGTGCACTCACACTTTACTCTAGGAGTCCCAATGCAGTGCCTAGTGGATGTCACCAGACAGCCACTCATAGAGTCTAGGGTTATGCATGACAATTTTTATTAGTATAAAGATCAGGATTAGAGTTTGGGTTAATGTC
Source organism: Acholoe squamosa (assembly GCA_949317995.1). Taxonomy (NCBI): domain Eukaryota; kingdom Metazoa; phylum Annelida; class Polychaeta; order Phyllodocida; family Polynoidae; genus Acholoe; species Acholoe squamosa. The sequence continues at coordinate 31,701,331 of OX439039.1, read as the reverse complement.
AGGATTAGGGTCAGGGATTGAATGGGGATTACTTTAGAGGTACAGATAAGTTTAAAATAGGGTAGGGGGTTAAACAACATGCTCTGAGGAATGATCTGGACTGTTTTGGTGTGTGGTGCCATCTACTGAGAGGCTGATGAATCAAGAATGGATAGCATATTTTCACCGGGAAGGACTGGTGAAAATTGTTTTCATTGGGTCTTCCCTGTGAAAAATGATCAATGCAGCTCAGAGAATCCTTGTGTATAATATTCTCCCTGCAGTGAATAGATTGGAGAGGGGATACAAACTGCTAGGGTAAAGGAGGAATATGGATACAAATAGAGTTCAAAGGAGAGAGATTGACTAGTCCAGTGAAAAAATCAATGAGATTGGAATTGGCAAGAGTGAATGAAAATTGATATATTTATGTTAGACTCATGAGAAAGAATATTGTTGTATTGCGATTCTAACATTATTGTCAAGTAATTTTTATGACATTTTTCTAATTTTCTGTGTTTTTCAGAAAATGCCCTGTCAAAACAGATGGTATAATTATTTATTAACAACATCATTTAAAAATATAAAGGCAAATATTTGTGAATGACAAAGAACAATCAGAAATCTTTTGTAGACATTTTCAGAACATGTACCTTTGGCATATTTACAAGGTTTTAAAGTCAATGTCACAAAACAAGCATGTTAATAATGTTTGTCATGCATCCGTTACATCATATGTGGTCAAATGGGGTCAAAAAGGTCAAAAGGGGTCATATGGAGCCATTTAAAGCACAGGGAATTTCAATACATAGCAACATTAGTAATCATCAATATGAAGATTCTATAAAACTTTATGAGCATGGTCCTGAAGACCTATATTTTCCATTGGAATTGATGAATGATCAGGAAAGACTAATTCATTTTTTACAATCTTTTCACTTTTATTTGTTGCAAACTCATGAGCTTGAGCTCAAGAAAAAATTTCATACAGGAGAACAGGTTTGGAACTCGCAGAAAACTCTTCTGAGCTTTTGATTTTGATGATTTTCACCTATGTCTCTCCGGTCCCCTCTAGTAGCAATTACTTCTTGCAAAAGGCCTTTGATTTCGCGTAATTCGCCCTCCAGCGAGTTAATCCTGCCTGTCTGGTCAGCGAGTGGATCATCCTCTAACCCAGTAGCATGGTTGGATGGTGATTGTACCTGACCCCCACAGAATTAATCCATGTCGCTGGAAAATCCTAAGTTGGCCGATTCTGCTGCATTTCTGGCCGATTTGGCCGATTTTTTCAAGGCAGCAGCATGTTTTAGCACCTCTAGTTGATTTTCTACCCATCCTGATTGAATAATCAACCCGTAAACCAAGAAAATCAATTAAAAATCAAGGAAACACCCAGCGTGGTGTTACCTGACCAGGTGAGATTAGCCAACTGACCGTTACTTCAAACCTGCTCCTTATATACTGGAGGATTATTTACCATGACGTCACTCGATGACATCATAGATACCACTACGCGCTGCAAGTAGTCCCTAACCGTCCACAGCTAATTATATAAATATACACGAGTGTATATAGTTCCATATATATATATATATATATATATATATATATATATATATATATGTGTGTGTGTGTGTGTGTGTGTACATACACATGAACATACATACATGTATATATACAGGAAGGGAGGGACTGATATTTAAGAGAGACTGGAGAGAAGGGTGAAAAGGAGGGGGGGAGAGGGGAGGAAACCAGAGGTGGGAGAGAAGGGGAGGGAGTGGGCTGAGGAGGAATAAAGAGACATGGGATAAAGGAATTAAAGGGGCAGGAGTAAATGGAAAAGCTATGGAGGGAAAAGAGGTAGAATGGAGAGGGGAGGAGGGGAGACAGGACTGGATGGTGAGGAGCAGAGGAGAAATAACATTTTCTTTGGATAGCATACAATGAAAACTTTCATACAGGTGTAGATCATAGAAAACTAGGCGTGGTGCAGATGAGATCAGACTTATCATCGGCCCAGGCCCTAAGAACAGAAAGCTTTTCATACGAGTCCTCTCCCATAGATTACAGGTGACTGGGGTGCAGCATAGGGGCCATCCACAAATGACATCATGCTGAAAGGGGGAGGGGGGATCAGGCCCGGCATGACGAAATAAATTTTCCATATACCTTCAGCATTGCAAAATTGGCAAAAAAAAACATGACAAGGGGGGAGGGGGGTCAAAAATGGTCAAATTTTGCTTGCCATCATTTATGGATGGCCCCATAGCTATGATAATTGTCCCAACGGGTGGTCAGCCAGGTGTGTCCAGTTATACCCATAGTCCACTGGGCATCTTCGGCCGACTTTTGTATAGGAAATGTAGGGCCAAAGTTGCCCGAAGAGGCCCAGTGGACTATGGGTCTCAGCACCCCCTCCCCCCTCGACTATCAAAGTGGTATTGAGAGCTGGCCAAGGCTCCCTCTCACATGGAAATCGAGATGCCATGATGGACAGACAGATAAATGACATAGGAAAATAGATTAAGTGTATTCCCCACCCTCCATGTCCTGAGTCTGTCCATCACTGCTCCAATTATACCTAATTTGAAGCTGCTGAATCTGAATAAAAAATGCCTATTGGCTCTCAATTTTGAGATATCCAGAGGGTGCCATATATGCTGAAAATCACCTCTGAGGGCAATGATTTCACTATGTTCACCTATATAGTGTAGTCCAAACATAAATTAATGTGACAAGGCAAGCAAAAACACCCCTCTGCAGGGAAATTCATTATCAAAGTTCATCTCAAGATCTTTAAAATGAGACATCATTGGGTTAAATATTCCTAGTAGTTATGTCAGAACCCCTCCTTGAACATAGGTTATTATTCATATCTAAAATTGATGATTAAGCTCTAAACATAATATAAACCATAATAATGTCTAAAAACACAATAAATCAGCCTTTTTCATCAAAAATACATAATAATATGATGATTCTTATCATAGATTTTGATCTAGATGGAATTTTCCATTTCTGTTTTCAGTTTTGGGTTTTTGGTGAGTATCCCCAAAAATTGGCATAAAAATCTACAAATTTTGATTATTGGAACGGTTGCCATGGCAACCAGGAACAGGCATATAGGTTGATTTCTCATGAAAGAATGTTAATTTTACCATCCAAATATGCACAATTTCTATCAAAAATGATGCATTTTAAATGAAACCATTGAATTCTGCATCAAAAATTAGCTTAATGTATTTTAATAATGATTTTAGAGTAATTTTGCCCTCAAATCCCTCCTGGTGGCCAAATGGGGAATTAAAAATCCCCCGCGGAGGGGTGTTCTCCCTTGATGGGTCACTTATACAAGAACTTTCTTATGTCATTCCTGGTATTTGTCTGGGTAATATCAATACTTTGACACTTTGACACTTGTTTAAATCGTCTCCCATCCAAAAGTGGCTCCTATGCCTTTATCATTCTGAGCTTCAGAACCAGTTTTATAGGATATTATGTGTTCGGTGTTAGCACACTCCATATGCATGGTTGTAGCAGTTTTGGTAGTTCAGAAGCAGGAGTCCATCTTGGATAATCCCAAAAGGGGTCAAGATGAATATATATCTTTACCAAATAGGTTTGATTTTGTGTACATTGCATTATAACCACTTGTTTCGGGGATATATTGCTTCATTATGGTACAAGGGCAGTCATCTTAAAAAGACAGCCAAATTTCCATGTTTACTTCCTTGAAACATTGACTTCTGGAACATTTAGAGCATCCAACCATGATTTATGGTGAATAAGGCTGCATTATCCATAATCATGAGATTAAAGTGAGGGTAATTTGATATTATAACCAAAAATAGGCTACATAGTAAATGGAAGTCATGGCTTGCCCTCAGTGCAGTCATAACAGGATTTCTGGGAAACAAGAGGACTGAGGACTTTGTAGAGTGTATGGATACACTGCTGCTACATATCAGAAACTCAAATGCAAGATGTCCTTGAAGATCCATTTTCTGCATCTGACCCACCCATCCTTTAAAAAAAAACCTTTGGACCGGTAAGTGACATACAATGGGAGAGATTCTAAAGGGACCTCTCCGAGATGGAAAAATGCTACCAAAGATAGTGGTTACCTTTTCTTCTAGCAGGCTAGTAATGGGTTCTGATGTGGGATGAGACAGGCAAGGCAGTCCCGAACAGGGGTCATCTAGCTAATGTTTCGAGCATATTTACTACTTTTACTGCATATTACTAAGTCATAGGATGAATAACATATTAGATATGGGTTTGTAAAATGGTATTCAAAAATAAATAAACCATATTTGATGTGAAATCTGGTGTTTGCACAGTTTGCACTAATATGGATTTGGCTACCAAGGATGAAAATGGGCAATTCTAGGTATTATTATTATCTAAAAATTGAGAGCCGTGAGCAAAAAATAGATGTTATTTTTTAATTTCCCATGTCAAAATACATAGGAATTGGTGGATTTCAGCTCTGCTTTTTTTTAAGTGAATTTTTGTTGTACAGTGTAGTCCATCCCTTATTCCCTCCAATCCATGCTGACTTCTCCAACCCACATCAACATGTTAAACCCCAGTCCCCCCCCTCCGAAAACAAAGAGAAGAAATACCCAAACCCATGGCAACATGGTCCCCACACCTCATCTATGTTTACCATGTGACCCCTCAAAAAGACATAATATAAATTTCTCATGACCATGCGTATCTAAAATTTTGTGTATTAGATTTTTCATAACTCTCTCTTGAAATGCATGGTAAATAAACAACACAGGCAGGTTGGTATCAAATTAAAGATGTTTTTTTTTGTTCAATGAGCGTGCAAGACACTCCTTTGTTACGAAAATTTACACATTCGAGACATGGGGTATTTCCATTGCATATAACAATTCACCAAAAGTGCTTGATTCAGGTATGTTGTATACAATTCGATGCATGCTAATGTTATTCACAAGACAATTCTCAGTATATTCAAAAATTAAACTAGTAAACAATCTGCGACCAATTATGACTTTGACCATACTGTTGTGCAACAACATTGGGACTTCTCTATTTGTGAAACAAATAAAATGCAAGTAGGAATGAGAATGACATAGGAGAGTACAGTCAGAAAAAAACCTAATCTTCAGTTGTCTTGATGAGGCGTACCGCCTAAAGCATGTAGCAGATTTATATTTGAAAATTAGACTGCTATCAGGAATTTGCTAATACATACACATTTCTGCTGACGACAATACCATGCAGTGCATACCTTCACTTGATTCTAACTTATTTCTAACAATCATCATTCAAAGTTGAGACAATTACGCATACTACTATAACATAGTTTGAAGATCAAATCTTAAATCACTTCAGTAATATATAGCAATAACATTAATCAATCAGGATTTCTCTAGTCTAGTTTTATATTGCTATCCTATTGGACAGGATAGATTTCTCTTAGATTGTCTATATGTTTCAACTGTCTCTTGAACTGGCCTTTGTTGGCACATTCTTTCAGCCAGTTCGGTTGAATATTCCACAATTGATTACCTCGATATATGGGTGACTTTCTATAGCTTTCTGTCTGTCGGTGACCCAGAGGGATCACATGCTTGGACTAAGATCTCAAGCCTCTTTCACCATCATGGACCTGAAAGTGCATAAGGAGAGCCATACTGCTTTCCATACTCCGTATCAATAATGCAGTACACTTGGAATGACTTAAATGTTTCATCTAAATTTTATTAAAGCCCTTATTTATCTCCAGACTACTCGAAAAGGAATTTACGGTCCAAAAATTCAGGAGTGGCATATTAATCATGTTTAGTAATGTTTCATCTGTGCCTGCATGGTATCGTTTTGGATATTAAATCTAATCGGTGCATGGACTCGTTTCTCGTGGGGTCCATACCAAAGTTACATATCCCGTAACTCTTCTCCATAAGCAATAAGATCTCTCCGTAGGCGTTTTTCTCTTCACCAAAGCTGCAAACATTACTCCATTTAGAAAAGAAATTTCCCCACAAAAAAAGAACTTGCGGGTACTGAACAATCTTTGCGGGTACAGAAACAACTTAAAAACCTTTTTCTTTCGGGGGGGGGGGGGGGGTGGCTAAGTTTATCAGGAGGAAAGTAGCCTAATCCAAGTAATTCTCTCACTTTAGTACTGTTCTATAGTTTTATATCATCACGCATATATAAGACGCATCCCGAGCTTTGGCTTCTATTATGATGCGCACCAGGGGCCCATTCCCGCGTATAAACGCTGCTTTTTAATGCCTAGAGTTCAGCTTGCTGTTCAGGATCTTAACACAGTACTTATCGATCTACTGACAACTGTGGAAGGGAAAAAACAAAGAAAATCCACATTTTTTCATGCATGTTTATTTCATATTGAAGTTGTATGTAATACTGGTATATGACAACTGAGTCAGCAACCTACACCGAAGTGCACCTGTAATCTTTCATCACTCAGGGTACGCCCATTGAAGCAACAGCCCCATGTACATGTATTATATCGACATCATCTCCGTGCCTTTGAATTAGGACCTCATGCTGAGTACGGCCAACGCCGCTAATATGTGATTTCCTCTTGGCATTTGGAGTTCAATTTAGCTTTGTGAGCATAGCTCCATTTAAATGTCTCGATATGTCCTATATCGTACTATGTCCTTTTGCCGTCATGTTCAATAAGTCCATGCAGCCCTGCAGGAGGGTGTTGCGAAAGGACTGGAAATCAATTCTGTCGGAGGTGCTATTCCCAGATGGGAACTGACTTCCCTCAGGCAATGACTTCTCCCCTGTTTTGCAGTAAGGTGATAGGTTATAGAATTGATTCTTAAGTTTTCAGGAATTGGGGAATGCTCCCCAGTATGACTCATACTAAAAGGATTGCCTCTGAGTGTAAGGTGGGAAGTTAGTTCGGAGCAGTAGAACAACCATGCATGAACTGGAAGGTGAGTTACGACAGTGAGAATCCGTTACCGATTCTTTTTGCAATAGCCTCCTGGTAAGTAACTTACCAAGATACATTCATGCATCATGTTAACCCTGTAGGGCTGATACAGGGAGTTTTTGTTCCTCGTGCTGCACTGGTGAATCATGCTGCCCTCTTAAGAATCAGTTTTAAAACATTTTGAGACTCGTAAAGGGTAAAGGCTAACAAGGAAACGATGGTTACTATGCCAACTGACATACATAGCATGATGTCTACCTGTTCTAATAGTTGAATTGATATGACTTCCTGTTGTGATTATTCACTTTTAGGTTTCCAGGGAAACGGGATTTGATCAAGTAGGAATCACTCAGCAGGTAGGTAACCACTCTCCAGACAGAGGTTTCTGACAAAGTTAACTTTCACTTTTCTCTGCTTTGAAGGGGCTACCGGAGAAGGAAGCTTGGTGTATGGGGTTTGAGCATTTGCGAGCAATTGTTAATAGGAATGGCGTAGTAAAAATTAAGCTCACACGCCGTGGTATAGATAGATATAAAAAAACAAGAACAATAAATTCCCCTTATGGTGAATGGTATATAGAAAATATATAACCCTGTGGTATAGATGATCCGTTGGATTGTGTATATATAATCATGGAAAATGTGGAATATATTACAGATGAGACTAAGAGGGGGGGTTGATATCAAATGTACATGAATGGGCTAGCGAGTTGCTAGATGTATTCCATGACCTTTCCAGAATCTGTTTGTTTAAACAAGATGATGTAATTCCCAAGCCCATCTTAATTTCTTTTTTAAAAAAGGACTAAATCTCAACTTTTCTGTTCCCTCTACGTGTCTATATAGTGCATATATACACAGGCACAGATACATTCTCCATCAATTGACCTGTTATGAACAACACCCTATCTGTCAAAATAGATGAACTACCATTACTCACTAACTAAACAAGATGGGTTGATGAAGAATCTCACTTCTTAGCAATAGAAAAATGCTTTCAAGCATGGGCAAATGTGAGATTATGTCATGGTAAAGGCTCATATATTTGACATAACCAAGGCTTAATCTGAAAATGTTACATATGACAGAGTACAGAATCCAAGGTGAAGCGTTATATAGGAAGCATGCACAGAACCTTAGGTGTTAAATATGCAAATTAGTATCCGCTGAAAGTATGAGCAGAACACAGAGGGCTGCTACCACTTTCTTCTACTTCATCATATCACTGTGTCGTCCTGGGCAGAAGAGTCGTTAGAAAGCTCTACATCTAGGAAAGTGTGAGAGGTAAGGGATAATTTACACAGGCACATAGGCCTAAGGATACATTGGTTTAATCCTATGCACCCTTAGATCGCTTTAAGAAATTAATTACAGCTAAAGCTTAGGTATTTTCAACTTTTATTTGGATGTCAACTAGCTATTCTGACATCTTCTTTTCTTTTCCATGTGATTTTGGACCGAACACTAAACAGAAGGCTCTTCTCGATCATATTGGTTTTTAACCTATTGTGAGAGTCCATGCAATATCCATGGAGAATCTACAGCGGTATTTGTGTCTTCACTTTTGGCCATATTTTTTCTTCCCTTTAAAGAGAAATAGTTGATAAACTTGCCTTTGTTTCTCATTTTACCTCTTTGTGTTAGAAGACTGGTATGAAACGTAAAAAGAAAAGTTTTTCAGTGTAGAAAACGTTATTGGTACGTTTTTCAGCGAAAATAAAACACGTTTGTTTGCCAAATGGGTACTCTCTCCATCTAAATTGTATGCATTCCTTAACTGTTTCAGAAGGACAAAAAGGAAAACGGTCTTCAGAGGAACATAGATCATGGCTTCATGGAAGTGGTTCAGGAGGCCCCATGTGGCCTCTGCATCTAACAGTGTACAACAAACATCCTCTGTTGCTGACTCCGTCTCCTCCCTCAGTCCCTCTCAGCTAGACCAGGCCATTATGGACATGCTCAACATTACACCAGAGAACAACATTATGGGCAGGAGCTGTACAGGTAAGTTCTCTAGCTAAACTATAGCTATATAGGGGTCGTATGATGCCTGAAGCTTTACGTTCCATGCACACATCGTTCTGACCGAGCAGTATATTAGTAGGGTAGATTCACTGCAAGTCAGTTGCTCCTGCGCACATGTTCTACGAGTAAAATTCAAGGCTGAAGCAAAAAAAAACCGTTACCCGATTATGCTATAATCGGTGCCTTTATTGGCTAAAATTTGAATGTTATCGGCTAATTTAGATTGATATGTTTCTAGAAGAGACATTTTCCATGTAATATACCCCTGATTCCATGGCCGATGGTGCATAAAAGTACCGATTTTACATGGTATTCTTACTTCCTTGCCGATTTCCATTTATCAAACATGTTAGATATTTTATGTAGGTTTGTATGAACCCAATTGTGTCATGATACCAGATTCATCTAGTCAGTTTAGCAAAGAGTATGAATATCTATCTGATGTTTATCACTTAAGACTTTTAAAGTACAATTTCCATCAAAGAACCTTCATTTACCATTGAATTATCCTTCAATGACCGATTCTGTGCCCGATTTCGACCGGACCTCTACCCAACTTATCTGATCGGCCAGCTTTCCAATTGGCGAATGGGTTTAGGCCCTTAATCATTAAAAGACTGGTAACCCTATATACAGTTTCCCAAATGTACCAACATTTAGGCACCCGGAACCTATTGTTTCATTTGAGCAGAGACATGATTAAAGGAATATTTATATTTTCTGTATTATATGTTGTTTACTGAAACATTTCAGTTTAGTGTGATTTTATCCCAATCAGCCAGACCGAATACGAATTAAGAACACATCATAGATTGTTACTTTTGTAAATTAGATATATGCAAAAATAGCCTATTATTCTCTAATAAAAAAAAAGATATATAGACTGCCATGAAGGAGATTTCTGCAGCAATAGCGAAAATTGGCCATCCTTGGGTTGAAATTAGTGTGTCATGACTATACAGGGAAGGGTTGTTAACTCCAATGTAGAGAGGGGAGACCAGAAAGGGAGAGATGGAGACCCTGGAGGACGAGTGTATGCCTACTTTTCAGAATTTAATTTAGCCCAAAAGTTTTAGGCTGAGGAACTCTGCCTCTCTTACTCCTGTAGAGAGGCAGAGAAAGCTCTAGTTTAAAACTGGGGGAAAGGGGTGCTAACATGGGATTGTAAGCACTTTTTGAACCACTAATACTTGGATTTTTGTTATTTCTTCAACTGCCTCAGACATAGCCCGACTTGTCTTCTTTCTAATCCACCAAATTTGGAGAGCAGATCGCTGAAATTGAATATTTTAGAGCACTTCTTTTCAAACCATGCCTGATTCTGCATGTGCTAAGTCCAGACTGGCCAAGTGACCATGGTCAGCCTTTGGTAGGCTAACTTTCTGTCACTGGTGATGAAAGTCAGCCTATATCAAAGCGCTGACCATGATATGAGGTTTTCCTCCACTTTTAAACGGCACCTTTTCTGAACTGTGCATGGAGGAATGAAAATGAGAGTTCAGGAAATGAGCTGGGACATTCTGCCTGAGGGAAGGGAGAACAGGCTTCCTCTGCCAGACCTTTCTTCTGTCTGTGCAGTGGCACATTGCAAATTGGTAGATTCCAAATGTCATGACTGAATTAAGCATGCCATTGTGCCTCGTGTCTATAAATTCATAAGCACACCATAATGCTTAGCTGCTGTTACCGCCTATACATTTCACGTTTTTTTTTTTTACAGTTTTAATGTCTTCACTATAAAGACTCACACAATATTACCGAAGTACTATCTAATCCTGCAATCCTGTTCATTTTCAGATAACCCTGTGACAAAAGCTGGGAAGCGGATGCAGGTGCTTAGGCTGCTTGGAACAGTAATGGTACCTATCATAGCTCTGATGGCCATGGTAAGCTCCATCTTTGTATCTCAGATTCAGGGATACATCTCTACCCAGGAAGTAAGACAGTCCATCCGCTTCAGTGTGAGTCTTTCCAATGTCATTAATGTCCTACAACGTGAGCGTGACATGAGTGCATTCTATGTCTCAGCTATAGGACCTGGTATGTTACCCTCTTTTTGCTTTACTTGATTTTGATAATCGATCAGCATGAATTAACATAATTTATTAACTTTCTTTTTTGCTTTACTTAGCTTGATAACTATGTCGTTATCTAGATCCTCAAACCTTTCTTTCAGAAACGAAGACTAGTCTACTTGAAGCATATAAGAGGACAGACCATGTACTAGACCTTTTACCATACTGGGTGCCACTGGAAAGTTTCCGTCGTGAACTTCGGACACAAGAAGCTTTTGTTAACTTCTTGAACAGACATCGCTACAATCTTGATCTGGTGAACCCTAAGCCACAGGAGGAACTTGACTTCTACTCTGACCTCATGGATTCATTAATGGTCTGGTTCTATTCCTCCATATCAGAGGCTAGATCTGGGTAAGCACTTTTTTCATCATGATATGTGATTTGGTCTGTTGTTGAAAAGATGCCCATATGAATGTGTCCACAGGGCAAATAAATCAAAGTGATATATCTCAAGTAGATAATCAGTAATATATTAGGTATTGAGATGGAAATAGGCCTAGGAAATCTTTTCCTCTCTATGCTAGCAATTATGATTATCCTATGCTGCATGACCTAAGTACCCTGTTTACATAAAATTTCAGCACAGTTTGGAAGGACCTAGTAGCCATCCAGGAACTGCTAGCTGCCCGTGACTACTTTGGTATAGAGCGAGCCATGGGAGCCATCTTCTATACCAGAGGAGGGTTTGCCGACATGGATGAATACAGAAAGGTCAGGATTCTGCATAATTATATTGATTATCTCTCCACGCACCCCCAAGGTCCTGGTTATAATTATATAGCACTGAAATGAGAGATAGAAAGGTAAAATCCACCAGGGATTTGAACCCATGTTGGTAGAAGGCAAACAAGAAAAGGAGAGAAAAAAGCCTGCAATAAGCTTAATGTACAAATTCAGACTAAGAAAGCAGTGTGTATGTCAGATATACTCCTGTTGCCTCAAGTCAATATCATGTATTGGAGCTGTGGGCTTTGCCCTTGGTTTCAATACATGATATTGCTTTTCCGCCTCATGGAGTATATCTCGTACATGAATTTATACTGAGAGGAAACTAACATGTTCCCATATGATAGTGCCATTCATCATATGTGACAGGATCTGCGAAAAGGGCCCTTAGTGCAGGGTGCATTAAGGCCCATATTCCCAGTTCATGTCACATATGTATGATTTTGTTGAAATACATTTTTTTTCACAACTAATGAAAAATTCTCTAGTAATATCTTTTCACAAGTCTTTTTCTCCTATGGTCCTTTATCTGTTATCTCATAATTTAACTAGGTTGAAATAAGAGCTAGTATGATTTCTTTACTGTATATTCAACCATTTTTTGCACTTAGGATATTATGATGGTGCATTCATTTGTCTTTTTCTACTATTTTGACTTTGGATATATCAAACATTCCAGTATTCAGAGGGGCTTGACCGTGGATTAGCAGCTGTCACTGCAGCTCGTGAGTTCTCAGCAAATTTGGACCGTGTCTATAATGAGACACTGACTTCCTTGAGAGAAGACCAGGAACGCCTCTACAATATGCGCAGAATCGTGAGTTATCTATTAAGTCAGTTAGTAAGTGTGATTGGTAGATCTATGCTAATTGAATGCATAGCATCACAATAAAACAAAAAGTGAAGAAAACATACTATAAAGCAAATATGATTGTCTCTGCAACACATCCATCCTGTGAGGGTCTGAAGACATTGTCATTACCTGCAGAGCATGCATGCATTTAATTTGTTGGTCTTTTGTTGGACAGATAAAGGAAAATATTCAGGACGGAAAACTGGTTGGAGTGAACCGATCACTTGAAAGTGCTAATAGGTACTTTGAAAATGTAACAAGCTCTATGGACATCTATCTTGAAATGCAGAATTTTTTGACTGAAAGAGTTGATGAGAAACTCCAGAAAGCCATAAATGGTATGTATTTCAAGCTACACATAGTATATATGAGTAGCTGATTCATTCGCAACACCTTGGAATACTTTTAGATATAATACATAATTATGCAGACAAGGGTAGAGTCAGTTGCTTATGAAATGCTGCATATGCATGGTATGTTGAATAAAATGCCCAATAACAATTCCTCTAACATATGAACTTTGTTTTGTCTCTAATACCTGCTCGTAATCCATATTGCAGAGGAAACAGTGACAGTGATTATTCTGGGAGTGTTGTTTGGGTTTGTGATGATGCTGTGTCCCCTTATCATGAAGTCTGTGTACAGTCTCACCACAGACATCCAGGGATATTCCATGAAACTTGTAGATAGGTAAGCTTGCCTCTAGAAATAAAAGAATTCTCAAAAATAACAACAGTCTTTGTAAGGTAAATCATTGGTCTGCACAGAGAACACATTATTGATCACAGGTCTAATAGAGATTTTACCTTGGATCTTTCCTTACTAATCAGGCTTGACATTACATGTAACTATCTTATTGGCTATGTAATTTACACTGGGTTGATAATTACTTTTTCCTTTAATTCCATTTGTTTATTTATTTATTTGTTTTTTGCTATACATATGGGGTATAGGACCAAAGCGTTGAACAAAGAAAAGAAGCGCACTGAGTCCCTGCTCTATCAGATGCTCCCAAGGACAGTTGCAGAACAGCTCAAGAAAAATGAAGTTATCAATGCTGAGGTACAGGATTCCTAAGGCTGAATTCCTCATCAAATTTTGGGCTAAGATTAGCACATTTTTGTATGTCAGTATTTTTGATAATCTAAGAGCTATTGATCCACTTTCATATTATGTAATTTCAAATCTCTATGTGAGCAAAATATCACATGCTTCAGATTGTGTCAGATATTCATGTAAAAACGTTTTACACAAATGCCCTTTGCCTATACCCACTATGCAAATAAACTATTTCATAGAAATCCAGGGAATATATTTCATGCACAGAACTCCTGTTTTTCAGAGTTTTGCAGAGGCGACTATCTTTTTCTCAGACATAGTTGGCTTCACCTCAATCTCTGCACGCAGCTCACCCATCCAGGTGGTCAACATGTTGAACTCGCTCTACACCTGCTTTGACAGTCAGATACTGAAGTATGATGTGTATAAGGTAGAAACCATTGGAGATGCCTACATGGTTGCATCAGGTGGGTGTTATATTTTGGGTCTTATCATTTTTTTTTAATTTTTATTTACTCTATGTCACTCTTTCTATATCTAGCCTCTGGTTCTATAATGGAAATATGTAAATACATGTACACCTGTAGGTCTAGATCTTTCTTTAGTATAAATTGATTATTCTGATTGGTTTTGATATATGATATTACTACATACACAGTATTTTACATCTTCAGGCCTGCCACAGCGAAATGGCAAACGCCATGCAGTTGAGATTGCCTGTCTGTCACTGGACCTCATGGAACAGGTCGCTGATCTCCTCATCCCACATATGCCAGGAAAGAGCTTCCGTATGCGTATAGGACTCAACACTGGTATGTCAAATTTCATCATCATGCTTCATAGATGTCACCACAGGAGTAGTGGTTTTCTCTTAATGCACCCTTACTACAGACTTCATATGCTTATAATTTCCTATCATTGATTGTAGTGTTTTAATATGCAACATGGTTTGTATTGTACAACAGATATAATGTACGGTATTCATTTTCTTCTGGTGTATGTTTTAGGTTCTGTGGTGGCTGGTGTGGTTGGTGTTAAGATGCCTCGCTATTGTCTGTTTGGCAAAACAGTCAGTATCGCCTCACTCCTGGAGAGCAGTGGCATACGTAAGGAAGTGACCTAGTGGGTCATGTTAGCACTTTGTCTATTTTCTTTTTACATTAAAATGATAAATCTTATCTGACCCTTTTTTGAACTATCATTATATTAATCTGCAGTACAAAGTTGATGAATCCACAAACTAAACATTCACAAACAAGACTTAAGTCTAAAAATTCAATATCCTGTAAGTTGATGACAAATGAATGGGTGTGGACCACTAAATTTGACATGGTGACATGGCAATTTCTTAAAATCGACATGTGACATGAGAGGTTCTTAGAGGTGACATGGGACATGGGGATTTAAGTGACATGTGACATAACCATTTCTTAAAATCAACATATGACATGAGAGGTTCTTAGAGGTGACATGGGACATGGGGATTTAAGTGACATGTGACATAACCATTTCTTAAAATTGACATGTGACATGGGGGACCCCCCATCCACACCCCCAAATGAACCAATTTTAGTGACCCCCTCTTATGCCGTTCCCTCGGACTAGTCTCTAAGATTTGGAGCCATGGGATTTTGTGCAGTATCCTCCAGAGGTCCCTCCTGCATTGGTATGTGTGCTATAAGTATTGTTCTAATTTCCTGTAGCGTCAAGGATACACATCAGTGAAAGCACCTACAATGCTCTGTCTGAGACTGGTGGCTTTGTCATGAAGGCGAGAACCAATGCTTTAAAGGTAGGCAAAACTTGACCCGACATATATTATTCATAGCAGGGGAGGGGTTAAAATCTTTTGAACCCCAAATTCTAATTGGTCAGATTCTTCAATTTCACTGTGCAACAAAATAATTTTCAATTTTTCGATAAAAAAGGAGCTGATGCACATCTCTTTGTATGTATTTTGACATGGAGAATTAAAAAAAATAACAACCATTAATTTTGGCTGGTGGCTCTCAGTTTTGTGATACCTGTACTACCCTAGAATTGTCAATTTGTTGTCCTTGGTAGCCAAATTTATATTGGTGCAAACTGTACAAACACCAGATTTTACATCAAATATGACTGATTTCTCTTGGATTACCATTACCACGCCCATATCCAATTAATTACTCATCCTTTGACGCTGTTATCTGGATTAAAAGTAGCAAACAAGCTCAAAATCTTAGTCAAGCGACACTTGTTGAGGACTGCTTTGCCCATCTCTTATACTGGATGTTGGACTCATACCACTTCAGATCCCATCAGTAGTCTGCTAGCAGAGAACATAGCCAATATCTTTGGTAGCATTTTTCTATCTCTGGGGCATCCTGTTGGAGTCTCTCTCCGTATTTATCACTAACTGAGCCGGTTTTTTTGGGTAGAATGTGAGGTCAGATGCAGAAAGTGGATCTTCAAGGACATCTTGCAATTGAAGGTCTGAAATGTGCCCAGCAATGTATCTACACACTCTACATAGTCCTCAACCCTGTTATTTCCGAGAGATCCTGTTATGACCCCTCTTGGTTTGAGGGGCAAGCCATAGAGTTTGTTCTGGGTTTGCAGGGAGGGGATTATTCTTATTACCCTATTAGTTTTTTTAGATATTTGTCTTTGCCAAATCTCCCTTGACCATAAATATTGATTGCTCGGTTACTTAATGTAATATTATGATTTCTGAATTATCAAGATCTATCTTTTTCACAAAATGACTTGAACGTCCTGCTCTTATCTCTTACTATGATCTGCCATTAAAATGATGCAATAAACTGAATCCTGGTCAATAATACAAGGAACATTTTACATGACTTTCAGGAAGTGGGACTAAAGACACACTGGTTAGTTGCCAGGGTGGGCTATGAAAAAGCAGATGACAAGTATGATCGTAGCCCTGACAACCTCTCTCCAGTCTACGCTGACCAAGTTGGTATGTAGGATAATCATACTTCTGGTCATGTCTGGCTAATTATTCATGAATTTTTCTACGTTTTTTTTTCACAACACACTAACATAGCTAAGGAAACTTTCGAAGTGAGGGCATGAGGCCAAGAGCACAACCCTATGTGACAGACTCTTGCGTTATCTTCACATAGGGTCTTGACCAATATCCTCCAGATGTCATTAAACATCTTATATTATATTCACAGGGCATATGAAGGCATACGAAGATGATTTTGAAGATGACATTGGGAACATGCTGATGCACCGCCGGTCCTCTGATGGAATGTGTGAGGTGCAAACCTAAAACAAACAAGGTGATCATTTTATCAATTTGCTGATAACTGGTTCCAAAGGTCTCAAGCAGTATAGGTACCGTTATTCTCGTCATTGTCATTGTATTAAGCATTGCTCCAAGATCCTAGAACACCTTGCTAATAGTTTCCATCAATTTTTCATGTAATCAAGATTCTAAACAGCTTCACTTAAATAAAGGAGGTAATGCTTCTGAATGGGATTAGATGTCTAGCTCTGATCGTTGAAGAAAGGGGTTGTATTCTTTTTTATAGCTGGTTGTTGAACGGGGGAGAGCTGGTGTTACTAAATATAATCAATATTTGATGTTTTATTTAAGGTATTATTTAGACCACAAATCATGTTGTGATCAATACTGATTTCATGCAGCTGTATTCTGGTTCGTTTATATCAACATTGTCAAATAGGTTACTGGATAACTTCTGAGACATCAAAGCACATTGAAACAGAACAAGATGTAGTAGGTGTTCATAAGTTTACTGTTGCAACTCTATCCTGAAGAGATTACGAATTAAATGACCCCATTCCTCTTCCTATCTATGGAAACTGCTATCAACCTACTGTATGCTGTATTTTAGTTTGACTTTTCTTCAAAGAGTAGGAGTGTTTAAGTTGGTGGTATGTACATGTACATTCATTCCATATCGTGAGCTCTCCTACGTGAACATCACAGAAATTCTAAAAAAGACTGTGGTGAAGACTATTTCTAATGCTTGCCTTCTGCACATCCTTTAGAAAATGTTTGTTTCACTTTTCTGAGAATAGCTAAGATTCTCTGCGAAAATCGTTTAGTGGAGCATCAGCTTACATGCACATCTATCTACATGGAATGGCTCTGCCTTGTGAGAGCTACTGAAAGCACTAACGAAACGTTTACTATTTCCATAGCACATTCAAAATACATTTGTTATAATGCAGACACATATAATGTAGTTGCTTTAGAAACCATAACAATAGTCTAAAATCCCTGGGAACAAAGCATTTACGGGAAAACGGTTTTGTGACCGTCTCCTTGCTAGCGCTACCACAAAGTTTCAATTTTGACTGTTGCATCCACTATCCACTGATGCTCGCCATGACAACTCAGGCTGTTAACCAATAAGGTTGCAGCATTCTGATCTGGTGTCCCCATGATGCATTGCAACACAAAGAGTCACTCTCCCAACAGATATTTAATACATATAGGATGAGGCATTCTCACAACAGAGCCTTTGTGTCAGAATCATTGTTTGGAAATCTTGACAGACAATAGTATACCTTTAATGGGTCTATATAATGTGTATTTCAAACTAAATGCCTCAGCAGGCGTGACTATGGGGCACCTCCAGTCAGAATAAATTGACCATAGAGCTGCCCAATATAGTTTATTGGGGCAAAATAAAAAGCTCATATTTATAGGAAATAAATCTGAACTAAGCATTAAGAAATCATTTGGAAATATGGGACAGTGTTGATTATCAAACTCACAGTCCGTTAACAACTGATTAGTAATAATTAAAAACGAAAAAGAAAATAGAAGAAATGCGTCTTTTAAAGTTACTCAACCTATCCTATTTCCAAGCCCGTGTGAGCTGCCAACAGTAATATATTACAACTAGAAAGAAGCTCTTATTGATATGATATTCAATGGTTAGTAGATATCTAGCCTAATGCATTACAGTGTATATAACACGGATGGTGCACAGCCTTTTTATTGCTTTTCGCCACCAACGAGAAAAATATATCAAGCATCTAATGGCATCTTATAGACAAGAATACATATAAAAAACAGTGACCATTAATTGCCAACAACATTTAAAACACACATGGACACAGGAAAGTGATCTATCATATAAACACTTCAAAGCAAAAGTTGAATATTTTAAGAAATTGAGAAAATTTAAAACCATTCAACAAAGTATTACAGTTTGATATGATAGTTTCTTCTATCAAAGACGACAGAATGGTACAATGATATCTTAAAAAGAAATGGAACAGAATATTAAAAGCGACACATCTTGAGAGATGAGATAAAACAACCACATTTACAACACAATGACGACATGCGATGGGTAGATAAATTGACCCTTTTCAGAAACCCTCTACTATTATATTCTATTATAGGACGAACAAACATTAAGCAGGCACATGTGGTATGGACCGTTAACATAAACGTGATACCGGACAGATATGTCAGAGACACTACTGCCTGATTGTCAAAAACTGAACATTCATGATATTAGACTTTTGCACAAAAAGCTAAAGACGCTCAGAGAAAAGGTATAAATAAGTGGTATCTCTGCTAACTAGCCTTGAAAGTACACCAGTGATCCGAAATAAGAAGCGATGCATAAATTCAGTAATAAAAGTCAATGACCTACCATAGTATCTCGCACAAAAGGTTTGGATTAGATGCGATTAAAACAATACCCAGGTGCACCTTATAGCCTTTCTCTCAACTAAGGTATGCCTTATATTTGGGATGTGCCTTATACATAGGGGCTGTGTACAAATGACGTCATGCAGGAGGGGGGTCCCACTTCTCATGACCAAGCATGACAAGGGGGAGGGGGGGTCATGGGCTGCATGACATCATATCATCAAGAAATCACAATTTACTTTAGTTTTGGCAAGAAAAAAAAAGAAGATTTGTAAAGGTAGGAAAGATTAATGCATTCGTTTGACATATTAAAAATATCTATTACCCATATATACATGCATGCTTTCCTCAAACATCCCACTTAATGAGTGTCAGGGGCATCAATGTGAGTGTTGGATGTCCAGGGTCCACTGCTCTACCCTACCTCTAATCTAGGCCCCATACCAATCCAAATTCCCTTTCAATAGTATGTGTTTTACCATAGCACCCCATGAATAGGTTCTGATTCTTCCATGTGCTATGTAAGCTGAGGTTTCATGGAGTGTTAGAACATCTTCTTATGCCAAAGCCAAACAACAATGTCATCTGCTTTAAAACCAGCTAAAGCAGGCAGCCGCCTGGGATCCATGACACTGTCACATCAATACAATCAACTATTAACTTTTAACAAAAACCTATAGCACATAACCTGTAATTATCACCTACTAATAAATCAAAAATGGTTTGCACACAATTGTGCCCAGTTGTTCTTAGTGTAATGGATAGCAGCTGAGACTTCAAATCATCAGGACATGGCTTCCTATCCCATTTGATCCTTTATGTTGTTTTTTTCATCTAATTCATTGATACACTTCTATTTTTTATTATATACATTTTGATCTAAAAATCCACTGTGCTCACAACAGTTTTGGTTTGGTTTATTAAAAAAATCAAGGTCGAAATCTATCTTTAAGTAAGGGAAAACTATACCGGGGTAGAGTGGGATTTGAACCCATCTGCTCTTGTGTTAGAGGTGAATGCTCTAGCCATAAGGCCCTGGGACTCTGTCTTGATATGGATATTGGCTGAAGTATATGTCAAGTATTCTATACATTATCTATACCAGTGTGGGTTCCCAGAAAATCTGCAAACCCCATTTTAACATGTAAATGGAGAAATATCCCTCTTACGTATGTATATGCAAATAGGATAAAATTCTCTCATTATATCTGTAAGTCAGAAAACCTCCTTGGACCTGGAGTATCAGCCACAAAACCTCTGAGGTAAAGCCAATGTTTTCCATTATGTATAGTTATAATAGTACCCCGTGTATAAAGCACAGTGCACTTATGTTTTGAAAGCGCATCCCACACAAAAGGTGCATCCCCAATAAAAGTCACATAAGCTGAAGCTGACAGTTTCTGGCATGTTACTCTGTTCATTGTTAATCATTGCTAGCTCATTATTTTTGCTTTGCGTGTATGTTATCTTTGATTGCCAATTCACACCCACTGTATGTCCCTTTGAACCATTTACATTTGTTTATAGGCTACACACTATATGCAATTTGGGGGGGGGGGGTATCTCTCTGCATGACATCATGTTGAGGGGGGGGGTCAAGTGCTGTATGACGAAACATGAGAAGGGGGGGGGGGTTGGGACAAAAATGGTCCAAAAAAGCATGACATCATTTGTACACAGCCACATAGGTGCTCCCTACATTAATACGAGACAGCTGCACCATTATCCCAAATAAGCACATCAAAGCCTCATGAAATCCCATACTAGACCTACTCGTACAGTCAGGAAGGCAAGATAGAACTCATATCAGTAAATATCTGGTAAATTCATGTGTTGTCCGAACCAAAACTAACACCCCACCAAACAGTACACGTGAAACACACATGTACAAGTGGGTGAAGTTAGACTGAGACTTGAATGTGATATTTTCACGGGAGAGGCACGAGAAGTGCCTGAGAAATTTACATATGTAACTTTGAGAGTATACAAGGTGAGGGCACACATGTTTGGAATCCAGGAGAGACTCCATATTCTCATATTTTTATGATATGTGTGACAAGAAAAGAATACACCACAGTTCTGAATGTGTGTACAGAGTGGAGGATCACAGCATTCTACATAATTTTAAATTCATGTCAAAGTGGTATAAGAATACTCAGTAAAACAACTTTTTGTACTTGAGACGAACAGGAGTCTGTCACAAGAAATGAGCATGTGTGAACTCAGTGAACTAAACCACAGTTTCTAACAATTCCATACTTGGTACGAACATATGTACAACTCAAGTAAGAAACTTGTGTGAAATCCATTAATTGGCACTCATTTTTACTCCTTCTTGCGCCGGGGAGGTATGCATGTGCAGTTGACGTGAAAAACTTGTGTGAAATACATGAAATAGCACACAGTGTTCCAATTGATTATACTGGGAGGAAACATGTGTACAACCCAAGTGAAGAACATGTGTAATATACAAAAAAATGATACCCAGGATCCCACCTTATTGTACTCGAGAGGAACATGTGTTCCCCTCAAATGAAAACTAGGGTAAAATACATGAGATAGCACACAGTCTGTACCTGGGAGGAACACAGGTGCAACTTGAGTAAGAGCTTCAAGTGAAACCAGTTTGTTGGTTCTCAGTTGCTCACATTATTGTACTAGTGAGGAACACATTTGGATCTCAAGTCAAAACTCATGTGGAATCAGTATACTGACATACAATTACTCGCATTATTGTACACGGGAGGAACACAAGTGCATTTCAGGTTAGAAATTTGTGTGAAACCAGTATATTGACACACAGTGGCTTACATCATTATATTTGGGAGGAACACAAGTACATCTCAAGTTTAAATGTGGTGTGAAACAAGCAAACTGACACACAGTTGTTCACATCATCATACTTGGGAGGAACACAAAGGCCTGTTGAGTTAGAGCCTTGTGTGAAACCAGTATATCAGCACTCAGTTTCACACATGTCTATACTTAGGAGGAACACAGGTGCATCTCGGGTTAGAAATTTGTGTGAAACCAGTATATTGACACACAGTGGCTTACATCATTATATTTGGGAGGAACACAAGTACATCTCAAGTTTAAACGTGGTGTGAAACAAGCAAACTGACACACAGTTGTTCACATCATCATACTTGGGAGGAACACAAGGGCCTGTTGAGTTATAGCCTTGTGTGAAACCAGTATATCAGCACTCAACTTCACACATGCCTGTATTTGGGAGGAACACAGGTGCATCTTGAGTAAGAGCTTCAAGTGTAACCAGTTCATTGATACTCAGTTGCTCACATTATTGTATTAGAGAGGAATACAAATGTATCTTAAGCTATGGTTCTATGTGAAATATGAAAGTTGAAATGCAGTTTAAACTCAAGTATTACTCATAAGGAATATGAGTTTCTCACTAGTTTAAGATGTGTGGTACTGGAAAATTACAAATAGGACTAAAGCCTATAAGAAGCACTATACACATAATGATGGTTGTAGTCCAAAGCAAAAAGTTGATGGAATCATTCAATTAATCCATAAATGAGTGAATCCTCTTGTCATATATAAACATCTATGTAGTAGGCATCACGCAAACCTAATAGCTTTACATTTTGAATTACAATTTAAGTAATAATCCAAGATTTCTATTGTCTATGGAGATTAACACTGTTTTGATAATATGCACATTTTATGTAATATCTGAACAAGTGTAGGTTTAGAAGATATGAAATGTACTAAATGTAACAGGCAGAGAATCAAATGGCAAAATACTGTGTGATAAAATACTATAGATCATTAGCAGAGAGCAGAAATAGAATGATCAATGAGTGATAATAGGGGACAAACAAAGCACATGGTTATAGACACACTTATGTACACTAGTCATCATAAACCTGAGAGGCTCACAAGAATCACCCAAGATTTGCACCCATGTTTTTCAGTGACATCACAACACATGTTCAATTCTTGAAAGTATTAAGAGAGAGTCTCAGGAATCTATCTTTAGTTCTGAGTAAGAAGTTCTGAACTGATCCACCAGGTGTATTTTGATTATTTTGAAACAATTATGGCATGATTTAATATTGATTCATCTAACAATAGGACAAGTATGTGCTTTACCTTTGTGGACCCAGTGGGAATTTGGGTGACCTTCTTAGGGTCTATAATTTGTCTTCTTGTCTGTGTTTTTGTACATTGAATCAGTAAAATACAAGCAGGTCATTTCTAAAACACCATTTGTCAGTGCATGGATAAAATATAAAGACAGTAACAAGGCTGTCTTGTCATCACATCTGGGCCTCCTGGCTAGGATAAATGTGTTACCTCTCTGTAAGGAAACTGGTTAACAACTGATGAATTTGTCCTCGTGACAAAAACCCCAGTTCCTCAAGGAAGGTAAATAATTCTGATGATACATCAGTCATGTTCAAAATGGCTGAAGGGACATACTAGATACTAGGGAGAAACAGGGCATAAACACAGGATATGCGAACAGGTAAAGCTGGGTGTGTACACTGGGTTGGAGCAGGAGTGTATTAAAGGAACAAATCTCAGGTAAATATGGAAACATTTTCCAGAGAGGCACCAGAGTAAAAAACTGAGGATACACACAAGTTAGTACATGAGTGGAATCCAGGTTCCACTCAAGTCTTCCTCCATAATTTGTTCATGTTAATAACTTGTGCTGTTCATGTGACAAACATGAGTTATTAACTTGAGCGAAAACATGAGAGTCTATTGCAGGAATCCTAGGTTTAAGACACAGGTATTGACATGAGAGGTTTACAGAAAAGCGAGTCTACAATTTCCTGGGTGACTCTCGAGCATAAATTCTGGGATTTACACAATAAATAAAATGAGAGAGACACAAGTCTACCTCCACTATTTTTTCATGTTATTAATTGTGCTGTTCATATGCCAAACATGAGTTTTTAACTTGAGACAAAACATGAGTGTCTATCGCAGGAATCATAGGTAGAAGACACATCTATTGACATGGGAGGGTTACAGAAAAGCGAGTCTACAAAATCTTGTGGTGTGCCCGAGTGGAAAACTGAGGTTTCACATGAGTAAATACACAGGAGAGACTCAAGTCTCTCCGAAGTTTTTGTTTGGTGGGACCATTGTTATGCTGAATACAAAATGAATTGGTAACATAATGTTATTGTGTTATCTGACAAATCTATTAAAAAATGTGGACATCACCCAGCATTACACATGCTGCACCTCGGAATGAACAAAATTAATTGATACAAACATGAATAATGATGACTCATACAATGTCTAAGAGTCTAAAGACGGGGCCCTCATTGGTGTATAAGCGCCATTTTAACATGCCTTGGTAAGATGCGGCAAGATTTGTAGAGAGTATTTTGTAAGTAACATATCAATATTAAATGGCAATAAATTCGACCTATTCCTGCTTACACCAATTATCGTCATTATATGGTGCACAAAATACCTGAGGCAGTCCCAAAAAAGGGATCACAGAGTATCCGCAAAGTGGCTACTTCCGGGGACTCGACATACAAGCCGAATTATCCTTGCTCTTTTGACAAGATTTTGAGCAGACTGCGTGTCTTGTAATATGCAGATAGTTTGGAACCATTGGTATAAGAATTACAAACGCTGCTATCCTGGATCGTTTGGAATGGTGTAACCGGCTTGATTCAAAGTTATGCACTATATGATTATGAAAGAAAACTTAGACATTTTAGACCCTACATCTCCTGGAGTGGTTTTCGGGAAGATTTCAATAGTCAATAGGTCCAAACTACTAATCAGGTGAAATCACAGAACACTGTATATGGAATATGGAAGCAACCAAAACTTGGCGTCAGGACTTTTGCATATGTAATTTTTTTCATTGTAATCTCAGAAAGTAAGCATCATTAGAGGAGGTATTTTCTTATGGTCCTCCCATCTGGATGGAATTGTGCAACTGTCATGGACAAGAGTAATACAACCAAGTAGACATTATAATACCACATGTCATGTATAATAGCTTCGTAAGATTTGAAAGGCATTTGAGCACCATGCGCAAACATTAGACCTAGTATAGGCCTTCTAAGGCTCTTTCACAGCTTGGGTTGAAAATAATTTTGCCTGATGAGTTCGACCAATGCACTAGGCATTGACAAAGGACCTTAAATTGCGCGAAGGCCCTTTTTCTTCTACTTACACACTGAACTAAAATCCATTTAAGAATACAAAAAGCTTCTGTATGCAACAAAAAAACGCATTTTAGATTTTAGAAACAGCATACTACATGTAGTATATTTTAGCAATATAAATAACAAAAGCAGACTGACTAATTGCACAAAAGTATACATGAATATTCAACCTAATTAAGTGTACATTCAAGGATCCTTTTCTAGAAGCTGCTGGATGCATTATGACTTGATTCTCATATTTTATACTCTAAATTCAGGTCTAATGGTAATATATCGATTGTGTATACAGGGATTGCCGTATAGTGTACTTCACCACAGTTACAGTAATGTTTGATGGGAGGATATTTAATACTGTATTCCATCAGTATCAAGAACGGGATGGTACTGAAGAGGATGTTCAGCTGTAAGAGGGATTGGGTATACATGTATATTTTGTCATAACACTTCGTGTAACTCCATAACAATGTGTAAAATGAACAAGAAATACATGAATAAAAAATAGTATACTTTTGGCAAAGGCTTAAAAAGTAAGTTGCATGACCACAAATTTGGCAAGAAGTTCAGGTGCATAGCAATGTGTGTAGATAATGAGAGAGGAAGAAGCATTGAAACAAAACTAAAAATGGATTATTATGTGTTGATGACAAAATAGCAGTTGACATACCTAAACCTTAGATAACTCACAGTGATGCTATATAATAAAAGAAACACGCTGTAGTTATGCCAAGTAACCTGACGTTAAATCAGATAACCCTACAGTCATTGAGGCACTGGTTAAAGGCCATAACCCTACAGACCTGTGAATTGAGTAAATCGTTTTATATTTGCCCTGTTGAATTACAGATTGGGGAAATGTGAATCCGAGATCCCCAGTACATACATAAACAGCTACATAATAAGCATAAACTGACTTAATTATATCTTTTCTTTAGCTCCTCTCCCAAATCAACACTTGTCCACTAAGTAAATTTACTTGCATAAATCTAACAATCCTTCCTTTTGTTCTAACTAGAGAAGCAAAAAGCATTATAAATATACCATACTCCTGATATTGTGAACACTGGCTGACACTCAGTTTGTACTGAGGACTGCACATCTGAGACAGTTTAGAAGCGGTGGTACTTGGGGGTAAAGAAGACCTGTTTGGTGAGAGTTGAGGCTATACAGGGGACCTGTTTCATTCCAGAAGTGAACTCGTCATCAGTACACGACTCAAAGTTGTATGCCACTACTTTGTTCACGACAGTCATCATCTGTAGGAGTTCTTCTACAAAGCCATGTGCCCGGAGCACAGCGACCAGTGCCTGGATGAACCACGATCCATCCACGTTATTCCTCCACGAGAAGTATCCTAGTAACACAGGAATGATGATTTATCACATCCTCTTTATCACATTCTCTCTCTCTCTCTGACTCCATGTTCTTATTTTTTAACTTTGAGACTAGATTAAACATGCAAATATTCATTCGTGGACAATGATTTAGGGTGAATAGACCTACTTGTCACCTACTCTAGATCTGGATATTTTGGATCAGCTAAATTTCCGCGCACGTAGCATAGAAACGAATATAAGCGCAATGTTATTTTAGCGCACCTGTCATTTTTCCTTCAAGGTATGGGCAAGGACGGCAATATATCTAAGAACTGCTACTGTGCAATGGTCAGAGTTATAACCATGGTAAGGATTAAGTGCAAACTTTGACGGACACTGATAAGAGTTAAAGTTAAATACAGAAATATAGAAATGTGCACATACCAGGTACCACAGAGTAGGCAAGCAGCACGTCAGCCCCCAGGGGGATCCTACGTACAGACTGGTCAACACGTCCAGCATCCACCTCATCACTATCTGCCGCCACCTCTGTACCCCAGTCATAGTGACGGCCCCGACATGCCTACAATACCAATAAATAAGTTGATATCAAGAGTACCGGACCTTTCACAAAAGAACTTACAATAACACTTATGCACAATGACATGGTAAGCTGGAGACAAATAATTAGGCCACACCAAAAAAATAGGTTGGTCTACGGATTTTGGTTTTGAAAAAATGGTGCGAGCGAGTGAAACTTTTTTTTTTTTAAGTTTTTTTTTGGCATCCAATGGATTCCTTGCTGGAAAACTGAGGTGAGCGAAAAAAAATTTATTTAAAAAAAACATTTACCAAACATCACAAAGAGAAAACTTGTAGAAAGTGAGGCAAGCGGAATCCGTAGATGAGATTTTTTTCAAAGAAAAAATAATTTGTATTTCCGAAAATATGGAGAGGGAAATCCGTAGACCAACTTATTTTTTTGGTGTGGCCTTAGATAAGAATGACCAAGGGTCGAGGAAAGCAATTTAAGTGGAAAAAATTGAGTTTCATTTTCTTTACTTTCAAACTTTTGGTTCATCTTAGAGGGATACTTAGTTGTTTTTTTCTACTCCCGTGTTATATCACTGACATGTTTTTGGTATGCCCTTTATGCCAGGACAATTAGTCTCTTGTCACAATAACTCACATGTTACACACCAGCTGGCGCCACCACACACGTGTTGCTATGGCTACTTCATGGTGTTTATACCACGTTACCATGACAACCATAACACCACCTTACCACACACAAAAACATTACGTCTAACAACTCTAGATCTAGAGCGTTAAGGTGGATGGCGGGGATAGATTTTCGCCATATTCTCATCAGAGGTACACAATGATATGTACAATCAATTTCTGCATTAAACCATGGGGGTCCCATGCATATTTCTGAGATAGAGAACTTTAAACATTATATAGGATTATAGAGCAATATGCCATTTAAATCCACAAATTCATGTCTAAAAGTGGACAGAGTTTTTTTTTCTTTAGAACCTCCTCAACACTTAGATGAAGGTAAAGGCTAGGCCTTAGGCCTACGTGTAATTGACTACTATGTCCTATGTTCAATGTCGACCATAGAATCTCTATTCTTTTATTCATTCTGCTGCGCTTCAAGGGTTAATGTGATGCCATTCCCTGATCCGTTGTATCTAAAGGTGAACTGGTGCTATATGACACTGAAAGGATTAATGACCACTGCATGGTGCATGAAGGCTGGAAGAAATAGACTAATCCCCTATTGTTCATGGCCACTGAACTGGTACACAACCTATTCTCTGTCTCTGAGGTGTAAATGCTATCATACCATCTACATGGCCTATGGGCTACCTTCAACTATATTATATACCAAAAACATATACACCAATAGCAATGTGTACAGAGACAGAGTATGGGCCATATTTCCCTCTTTGTTCCTATGTCTGTCAGAATCCCTCTTTGTTTCAATGTGGTTTTGTGCCTCGGTCTATGTATATATAAGTATGTGATTGGCGTCTAGTCAATCACATAATAATAAGCATATCGTTGCAGCAAATGCAATACTGATATATGGTCCCAGGCATATCTCTAATATTTTAGGGCATAAAAAAAATAGAAAATAAATGTTCCACACACTGCAAGGGGGCAGCTAATCGTTGATTCCAAAAGCGTCCCATTAGCATTCTTCATGGAGTAGCTGGTGTACTCAACTCCAAATCAGAAGAACCTCAGTTCAAGCCCCGGCCAGGGCAGCTTTGTGGAGCTTTTTCGGGAAACATTCATCTATCTTCCAAGAAACTTTTTTTTTCAACATTTCTTTTAGTGTTTGTTTATTACTTAGAAAGAAAATGTTTCAGACATATTTTAATTAGATTTTTCAAACTTCAGTTTTCATCTTTTATTGACAAAAACTTTTACTATCATTAAACATACAGAATGCCAAAGAAGGGTTTGATACCCCAATCTACTGATCAGTAGTCATACAGCTTACAAAGTAGCCACGGAAGCTCCTGGTGCAGGGGGCCAATAAACATCTTTATTTACATACTTTAGCTTTGTACAGCGGCTCAGAAATCTGCGCAGTAAACCTGTTTGAGAAGGCCGCCATCCACCTTCAGTTAAGGGCTCATTTGATATAGCAGAAAGTGAGTCTTATCTGAAACAATCTCTCAGACTATTCACTATTCAGTCTCTCGGACAATGACATAAGAAGTCACTTCAATTCATATTGAAGTCAAATGCATTGGGGTTCCTACAAAACTATGTACAGCATATCACAAGGCCATAGCATTCGAATTTAGTGGGTTTAACCTTCTGATAGAATGTGGGGCTTACACTTCTTGGAACACTTACTCCCGGCATGATTGTTAATCCTGTATTACTATGGTCCCCAGTATAGTAGTGTCATCAGGCAGGACGACGAGATCCGTAAGACATATCTTGAGGCTTTTTGAAAATCAATTTACCACAGCTGTTTCATTGTGCGACCACATTATTAGCTTACAGCTACCAACCTGGATAAAGAAGAGCTTTGGTTTCCCTGCTAGAGTGGGGCAGGCGTCACCTTTAAACAGTTTGGTGATGCTCTCTAGTTTGACCTTGCCGTTGGTAGCGTACACACACCCCTCCTCCCCGTGACTCAGGATGGCTAGGGCGAAGCAGTCCGCATCACTGTGGTCTTCACTAGCAACTGAACAAGGAAATAGAAGAGATTGGGGTTGACAAAATCCATAGTATTATACAAGTTGATGATTTTCCCTTTAACAAAATGAGAGACATGTCACAGAAGAAAAAATAAGAGGTAGTCCAATATCCAGATACAGCTTTCCTATGATACATTACACTTACATATGTATGTTAAAATTATTTCTGAAGAGTATAACTCCAAATAGCTTTAACTTAGAAAATACCCCGTTAAGGCTCAATTCACACTTCCACAAAACTAATGAATTTCAGGGACAGTCAATCACGTTTAATAACAGTCATGAACAGTCAATAAATAGTATATCTTGTTATTACTACCTTGATATTTGAAAACATCAAAAACAAGAAATAAAAAAAATAAAAACCTACTTGCTCGGAGGTTCATGGTAAAGTCCAGTGACGTGACGTCATTGTATCTGATGACGTCAAATCCTAGCATGACGAAGACGCTCTCCAGTGCGTCTGCGTCTACGGCGGTTCCCTCGCGCTGGTGCTGCCGCGTTATCTGGTAGTTAAAGTTTTCGTTGTTAATGATGACAGCACGGCCACGACGGGGGTGGTTCATGTTGTAGCGGCTAAGTGCCAAAGTGGCAGGCCCAGCACCATCTGTACTGTCCCCTCTGTAAATATAATCGATATTTTCTTACTGAATATATAATGGTTATGTAAAACAAGACTTAGTATGAAGGTATTCAAGCACACAGTATGGAACGTAATGAAACGAACCAAGACCCACAGCCCCCCCCCCCACCAACACCACCACCTTGTAATAAAGTTTACCGTAAAGCCTGGTATATATAGGGCCGCACCCTGAGTTGGTAGAAATGCTATGAGGCGTAACTGGGGCTTCACTTTTAGCAGTTTAATACTGTTTTATAGTATATACCACCCTCGCCAATAAGGTGTACCTTCAGCTTCAAGTTATATTTCAACTATAGCCAATCCTATAAGCCGCACTAGGCGTCTACCCTCGCGTATAACCCGTACCTTATAGTAAGTTATACGTGGAATATTATCGTAGTTATGTAATCTAGGTAAACACCTCAATACTAAAAGGTTGGTTTCAAGGCCTCTATCATCTACATCTATCACTATAGGCAATGGACTTTCCAGAAACAAAGATAACTTTCCATATACTACTATACCCAGACCATTTGACTGTATTAAGTTAACATATGACTGTATGATACTTTCTTTACTTGACCAGCACCTGAGTTAAAGTACTTCAACACCCAATATCCATAATTTGCAATTGTTCACATGAGTGACGTCTTGTTATCAATTTATTTCTTGTGGGAGAGTACAACGGGGTAAGCTGGAAGTCTCGAACGGCTTCCTTCTCTCTCTCTCTGTGTCTGTCTGTCTGTCTGTCTGTCTGTCTCTGTCTGTCTGTCTCTGTCTCTCTCTCTGTCTCTCTTTGTCTCTCTCTGTCTCTGTCTCTCTCTCTCTGTCTCTCTCTCTCTCTCTCTGTCTCTCTCTCTCTGTCTCTCTCTCTCTGTCTCTCTGTCTCTCTCTCTCTCTCTCTCTCTCTCTCTCTCTCTCTCTCTCTCTCTCTCTCTCATATATGCATATATGCAGTACCCAATGTCATGAAAAATATAAAACCATAGTGTTGTAGATTTTAATACAATAGTAGAGAATAGTTCTGTGAGACATGGCGCGGCGACTGGTAATCTTGTGTCTAGTTTCAGTTGGTGAGACAGATAGGGCATACTATCATCTGGGCTTTTGGTAGTGTATAGCACAAATTCAACCTGAACTACCCACTGCAGCTAAGTACTAATAGTGTGTAGACTGTCCATTCTGCATGCACCTCACTCAGCTGCCACAGGGACCTGTCTTATTCAATGTTCAATGCCATAGTGAACAGGTGTGTCATTATGAGTGTACACTTTCTCAGATTGCCAGGAGCCTGCTCTGCCTTCCACCCCCCCCCCCCCCCCACACACACACCCAACTGCCAATCACTTGTAATAGTCTGTACCTCATCACGGGCCAGTGGTCAGCAAAACCGGCCAGATCACTCCACCTCTCTGTAGAGGGGGAGCACAGTGTAAGTACATACATCTTCTCAGTGTTCCACAAAATCGTTTATATAATGAAAGGAGTAATCAAATTAATCTTTCATCACCAATAGTAGATACATATTCTGAGAAAGCATTATTTCAATGTAAACTAAAAATTTTACACAGAAAAGAATGTAGCAGTTCCACAAGGTGGCCTTACACTTCAACCTCCTCTGATTTACAAAAATGCACATATGGCAACACACACGCACTGATTTCTCCATAGAGATCTTTGACAGTGAATACTTTGTTCAAATACAGAAAATATGATCCAATTGTACCATAACCCACTGAGATAAAACCTGTACTACATATATATAGTAGTTTCAAAACGAACAATTCTAAAACAAAGGCTACAGGGATGCATTTCTGAATCTTAAAATGCTCTAATGCTAATCTGCCATAGGGCTCCAAATGATGAAATGACTTATCTGCGAATAAAATCAAAAGTATGAGATATATTCTGAAAATTCCTTCACTGATAAGTAAAGTACACACACTGTTGTTATTACATTAGAATAGTGAGCAGGAATAGTCCATAGCAGAGGAGCCACAAACAAAAATAGATTGCAAGGCCGCCCTATCCCTTACACCGTGGCGACTGTGAACCATACACTAGTCTACTCATCTCACGAGTAGTACTCACTAGTCGCCGCGCTAATAATGGAAGAGGGATTAGACTATATGAGAGAGTACATGTAGACTGGTGTTACTGACTTCGAGTACACATTGATCACCTTACAGATCACTTGCCAGAACTACCTCCCCCATTCTGAGATCTAATCTGCTTTATAACCACAGCGTGCGATACAGTGGTAGTGTGGAGCGCCTGATAACGATCCTGGACAAGAGCTGAAGGATTTGTGTCGACAACAAATAAGGAAACATTTACAATTTTGTTTTTTATTTGAATCCTACTCAGTTCTAGTTACAAGGATAAGTTTTTTAGTATCCACACGATTTTTTTGGGGGAAAATTCATAGAAAGCCCCACCCGCGACAGACTCCCATGGGATCTAACCATAGAGAAGGACAGACCAATTTACCCACCCCATTGAACGATCAAACCGTGTTCACCGCACTGTGCGAGCAGTTCCTTCTTGGGAATTCATAACATGAGTTGCTCTACTGGTCCAGCGAGCAATTCACTGAAGTAAGTGAGCAGTACGCCAAGAGCTGAGCCTCTCAGAAGGTTCCCAGTCAGCCCTCTCAATTACAGGATGCCTGATTAAGGCCATTCTCAATAGCTAGATTCCCTTATACCATGGGCTGAGCATAAGCAAATTGTATTGGAAAGCAGCTGAGTAGCCATTCTATGTACCGTTCTACACTTCCCGGATCAAGGCTGCTATACGTCTAAATGCCTATGCCAAATAGTGAGGTATTTCTATATTCTGTTCATGCCTATTCTGATACTAAGATACTAGCAGTCAAGAAGAAAGGATCATCGACGCTAAGTTAAGAACATAATTTCTGATTGGTTTATCATATTTTATTCAGTTTGAAGGAGTAGCATATATGAG
Organism: Acholoe squamosa; assembly: GCA_949317995.1. NCBI lineage: Eukaryota > Metazoa > Annelida > Polychaeta > Phyllodocida > Polynoidae > Acholoe > Acholoe squamosa. The sequence goes on along the minus strand of OX439039.1, from coordinate 31,667,714 downwards.
TCGGTGCCAGCGCAACTAAGGTACTATTAAGCACCACCCCCACCTGCCCCCTGCTGGTCTTTAGCTACTAACTCAGTCACCCCCTCTCCCAGCATTGATCTGACAATGTCTCATAGTGGTGGAACGAATGGTGATGTGCCTGGAGAGTGGTTTACATCAAGGGTTAGAGTTAAAGGTCAGGTTCTGCTCGTGATGGCTGAGTGACTCAGTCAGGGTGAGTCAGTCTTACAGAGAGCACAGAAAGGATACTTTTATCTGATTGTATCCCCTTCTCTCGAACACTCAAGGTCATCAGCAAATGGCTCCCAGAAATGCCACCACCGCGTTAGTCAAAATGCCTGAGAGTGATTTATGGGCAATCTCCTCCATGTGATAGTTTGACAGAAAATTATTATGCTTCAAAACGACACAGCAGAATTTACGGAATTCATTGTATCGCCGTATACCGTACGAGGACATAAATCACATTTTATAAGATATAAAATGAACTTATGCAATTGGAAATGCATCATGCTTTCATTGACCTCCCCGTCCCTCATCCCACCCCTCTACTCTTCAACTGACGTATTTCCCTCTCCCTGTAATCAAAGGCTGATTTACTGGAGTAACTAATGGGAGATAATCTCAAACCTAGATGATAATCTGCTGGTCGTTTTGCCTCCTGGGGACACTGTTAAGTTCCACTTATTGTGGCCTCTTAGAATGGGATCAGAGAGCTGCTGAGTGTGGCTGATGAGGGGAACTTTTTGGGAACAACACAGAGTAAAGAGGCATTTATAAATTGCTATGGCATTGCACAGCGGTTCGAAGAATTAGGTTGACACCCCCCCCCCAAGAAAAGATGGCGTCCTCTTTTATAGAAAAAAAAACAGAAAAAGACAAAAATAATAAATGTTTTTTTTAAATGTGAAAAGAAGCAATGTATGCCCGACATTGTCCAAATGTATCGTGATTGGTCACATTTGAAATAAGTGGATATTCCAGTAGTGACGGGGATGTACCTTAATTTCACTCTGGTAGTAACCCGTTCAATTCAATAGGGAAGTACCGCTAATGCCGATTTGCTGATACATGACTAAAAGAAGTCACCATGGCCGTCTATTAAGATCAGGTACATAGATATGCATTTTACAGGTTACCACTAGGTGTTCTTTGAGATATCGATGATACAAGTATGATGTAGCACAGTGCCAGTGTACGGCGTGACATACGAGGGGTGGGGAGGTGGGCTGGGTGATCGTGATGACCACACTAACTCGTCTCTTGTCTGGCAGTGTAACCACCATGTACAAGCAGACCTTCATAACCTGTCTGATCACTATACTACATCCAACACTAACAGGCTATCAGTTAGGGAGAGAGGGGGTGGAGATATGGGTCCATTATCCAGCAGCCCCAAAACAAACCCCAAAAAGCAGAAACTTAGGACTTTACAATTTCATATAGATCTTGTTAGCTGGTATTGATAGATACATAAGAATGCAGACGTGTTGACACATATATATCATGCACGCCATGGCTGAGAAGGAAAAAAGCGTTGCTCCTATACCTTGATGAGTGGTCAAACTAGCCTGTCAATTCAGATTGCCCAAGTTCAAAATTCTGGAGGGATAAATCATGCAAAATCTTCTTGGAAAATGATCGTTTTAAATGACCTCACATCTGTTTATTTTACAGGCTTTATTCTCCACTAAAAAGGTGCGTACAGTCCCTGGAGAGTCGTGGATGACTGATAGAACTGCATGCCGGCCCGGCCAAACTTCCAACATAAGATTAGCTCGTTTCTATGCGCACAGGAGGAGTCTGATTGGCGGCCCCACCCCCTGAGGCCCTAAATCGGCCCTACCTAGAGAGATATTGATTTAGATGTGTTGCTGAACACGAGAGGGAATCTCATATCAGCATAGAGCTTAGACTTAGCAATACCTTAGTGGTCCATACATCAAAATTAATGGTATTATTATAGCTATCTGTATACACCGCTGTCCTATACAAAGTGTAGCAAGGATTTGTCTAGTGGTTTGTACATCTGCATTAAGTGGTCATTATAACAAAACTAGGGACAGATTAAACTATAGGTTTCTGATATTCCAAGTGCTTCTGTTTGAACTTGAAAGGACTTACGCCTACGCAAATTCACTTCAAACACCACTGTTATGTTCTAGTAAACCTGGCAAATGACAGACCATTTGTATTTTGCAATGTTGCCAATTTAAAAGTGGTGTTCCCAGACAAAACAAGAGTATACAGAAATAGGCATAGGGGATATGTTTTCCATGTATAATTAATACGTCTCAAATTAGGTAATAAATCCACCTGCGGATGAGTCAGCATCCGGGAAATTGGTTAAGTTGAGAACACAAAACAGGTCAGAACAGTGGGGGCAGGTCAGACCATGCAGGGCAGGACAGGACGGAGTAGGGTAGGATAGTGCAGGGTAGGACAGTGCAGGGCAGGCCAGTGCAGGGCAGGACAGGACAGGACAGGACAGGATAGGGCAGGATAGGACAGGATAGGACAGGACAGTGTAGGGCAGGACAGGATATGGCAGTGCAGGACAGGACAGAGCAGTATACGGGTTGGATTGGGAGGGAATGGGGGGGGGGGGGCATTGCATGACTGGCCTTAAACTAAAGATTTACTGGTGTCCTGTGCCAATAGTATATACTTTATACTGGAGGGACGGAAAGTGAATCAAAATTGACTTTTTACAATCAGAAGTTAACTTTTCCCATGAGCCTTTTGACTTAACATCTGACTGAGAGAAAAAAACAACGGATTCCACTTCAGGCGAGTCAGCAATATCTGACTAAAAAGTTGACTCTTTACTTAAAGACTAATGTTTGGGTGCCTAACTGATAATTGATATTTTGGAAAGTTAACTTAAGCAAAGTCTAGAAAAGTTAGGAAATCCGACTGTTTCCATTAAAAGTTAGCTTTGTCAGACAAAGGTAAACAAATTGGAAGATTATTTTGGTCAGAAATTCTGACTGAAAAAGTTAACGCTGAATGAAAAAAATAACTTTGACTGAAAACGCCTGACTGGAAAAGTTAACTTTCTGACATCAATATTGACTTTCTCTACTGGAATCAGCTTTGGTACAGTCAGGCAAAGGTTATCTGTCTGATCGACTTGCCTGATAGAAGGTGTGTCTGACGTGGAATCAGCCCTTAACATGTAGCCAGAAGTGTGTATATGTGGTTAGTAATGATGCGGTGGGTTGGGGCTTAGCCCAATGCTTGTCTCCTAGGGCCGGGGTAGTCTCCCTCAGTGCTCCATTCTCTGCCCTCTCATCGCCTAGGCCTTTCCTTAGTGCACCCCTAGGGTTAGGACAGGATTCCCCAAACATCCCCTCAATGATATCTCATAACAACTTTCAAAATGATGTTCTTCTGATACATAACGGTTTTGTCATTGAATGGTTTTCGCATTTAAGCGGGTATTTATACACCATCAATCCCATCTGATTTGTCATCAGTTTCTACATTAATCATATTCCATGACAATAATCAAAACTCAGGGGTATAAAAATGGCATTGAACTTGAAGAGAAATCATAGTTCTCCAATGTAATATGATATATCAGAAGCATTGAAATCCCATAATATTCCATGACCAACTTGAAACCACATGGGAATGGCATTGTCATGATGTCTAAGCATTTCAGATATGTCATAAATGTATTTGTTCGTGCAGTGTGTCATGTTAAGTGAGTGGCTCTTAAAGGTGAGATAGAGCAGCTCACGTCACAATAAGGTGTCACCTACACTGACAGAAAAAAAAAGACGTTTGATCATTAAAAAGTTGAAAGTGTTCTACGAGAGTAATGATTTGGATGACTGAAGTGATATCCATGGCGAGAAAACTACATAAAATCAATAGATGGATGGATGTGTATTTATGCCGGTGTATTTATGTGCCATAGAAAGAACAGAACAGATGGATTTAAAAAAAGACACTTTTAAGATCGGCTAGGTAAGCTCTGTGTTCTGTGAGAGACCGTCTAGAGAATATGACAGTTCTAGTAAATCAAATGGGGGCTGTTTGGCCACAGGATGAGATAATTTTGTCACAAGGTGATAAACTTTATAAGGGACAAGAACCAGTTACCAGGGCAGCTCTAGGCCAGCATCAGGGTACCTAACCAAGATCTCAGAATACCTATTTTTGCTCCATGGCAGCTCTGGGGTGTTGGGGTGGGTCAGACTGACTTAGAGATCCTACCGATACGACGTGGTATGTCTGGGCAGAGTAGGGCAGAGGGGATAATTGTTTGAGAATGTGGAGATAATGAATGGGATTGGACAGCAGCAGGGAGGGATGGGGAGGTGAAAAGGGGGGGAACAAGATAGACTGACATGCAGGAAGAATTGAAATGACATTTTCCACCTATCCCCACTTTTAGAAGGCTGTCAGTATCTGGGACCTGTCTGGCTGCCCTGGACAGAATCTCTGACCATCAGACAGAGACCATGTACCAGCCTGCCTTCCAGTCATTGGCCTATTGATCTTATTGAACTGGGAAGTGCAGCACGTAGAAGTTTAATAGGAAAGGGTAATATAGTAAGGTGAATGTGCACCATGTAACATGGAATGGACTGTTAGTACTTAAAACAGATGAATTGCTCTACAGTTCATTACCCATAGAAAAGATGAAATGTTTTTCTTCTCTGTGGATGTTCTTGAACCCCTGTATTCATGGACTCTTTTCCAATCAAATGTTGGGATCTAGACGATGAAGGAGGTACAATTATTATATATATATATATATATATATATATATATATATATATATATATATATATATATATATATATATATTTATTCATTTATTTATACCACACTTGGGTGGATAGACAAGGGAAAATCACAGGTAATATATCACGTATAGCTGTTGTAAGTTGATGCGGTCCACTGGGCACATACCCCCTCCCTCATTGCCCAGTTTGTGAATGGTTTTAGTGGGTGACAAGTGTGGCATAAGTGAGACAGCCTGTTGTCTATAATTATAGTGAATACAGTGACCAAACTCAGTGTTTATCTACCACACACACACACACACACACACACACACACACAGATATATATATATATATATATATATATATATATATATATATATATATATATATATATGTATGTATAATATTTCCTAGGGGTCTTAACATTCGGCACTTATGTCACACTGCTGTGGAAAATTCATAAGGTCATATTTGCTGATTTAGGCATTACCAGCCTATATCAGGCACTTAGATCAAAAATGTTTTTTTTAATTAGTGGATTTTGACGATTTTTAGTGGTTTTTATCCATAAATACCATGGAAATTTAAGCTTTTACAAATGTCACAAAAGCCTTTTTCATATATTCTAGAGTATAATTTGATGAAGACTCCAATTAAGAGGTCAATATCCATGTCAATCAATCACATTGGCTGGGAAATGAGAGAGACAATATATATTACCATAATACCTCGCATATAAGGCGCACCCACATATAAGACACACCTAGATTTAATGGATCTGCTAGAAAAATTCAAAATGAAATAACTAAGTCTTTTCTTCTACTCAATGGATTTTCGAAATTCAAACGCACCAGGGGCTTATCCTCGTGTATAAGGCGTGCCTTATACGTGAGGAATTACGGTAGATACGTCTGAAGGAATGGTATGATTTTGCATATAGGTGAATTAATGGCAATGTAGGATCCAGCAACATGGTCATAACTTCTATTATATTAATGCAAAATGCCTGAAAAATCACCACTAATTAGTTTCCCAATAGTGTATTGTCCATACCAAATATCAGAGTCCTATCTCAATTAGTCCTCTGTGTATGCTCAATCCTATGACTCAAATTGTGGTGTGGATAATGCACTTGCCGGATCTTACACCCAAAAGGCCTTCAGTAAATACTGCAGAAGAAAATAATTGTTTAACTTAGGTATTATATTACATATACTTTATATTAAGTCATGAATTGTCAGTATGCAAAAATCGGTTCATCTAGCTAAAATATTTTAGATAGGAGGTAAGTATGAAAATTGGTTGTTTTAGCACTATTCTGTTGCAGCATCTTTGCTTGAAAGTTTTTTTTCGGGGTCTCAACTTTCGGGCAAGGAATGCAAATAAAAAAAAGTGTTACAACAACCACTTTTCATGCTTACCTCCTGGAAGAATTATATTAGACATGGCACTCATATTTTGTCCAAATGAAAGAACAATGCTTCAATCTGTAGTAAGTTCCCAATACATAGAGTGCACCTGTTATATTTTTCTGGTGTATTTACTAAAGGGATTCCAGGTGTAAGATCCGGCAAGTGCATTGTCCACACCGTTTTCTAAGCCATTGAATGTGTTGCACAGAGTAAAGTAATGGGAGGAGACATATGCCTACTTTCATAAAGGACGATTTACTGGTGAAATTTCAAGGATTTTGCACTAAAACCGATGTTGCCGGATCTTACATTGCTATTAATTCACCTATATGCAGAATAATGCTTAAAATACTGAAATAACTCGTTCACACGTATATAATATAATTTGTCTCTATCAACTACCAGCCTAATGTGAATGATTGAGATAGGTATTGAGCTCTCAGTTGGAGTCTACATCAAATCATACTCCAGAATGCATGAAAAAGGCATTCTGGAGTATGAAAATTTGAAAAAGCTCAGATTTTCATGATATTTGGGGACAAAACCAGTAAGAATCGTCCAAATTTGTTAAATAAAAAAAAACACATTTAGATCTAGGTGTCTACTTTACATTACTAAGGTTTAGTTATGCAAATCGGACCTGACTACCCGGACCAGAAGGCAGTATCTACTTCTCCTATCAGTGGCTACTGAGAATATGCTGATCAACAACTGCATTTTGCAGTAGATACTGCTGAAATACTTCCAAAACAGCTGACTCTACACTGCATTTTCATTAAAGACTCAGTAGTGTACTGACTATCATCTGAGTATGCACTGCATTTTCAGGCTAGAATCAGTAGTCTACTGACTCTCAACTGAATCTTAATAGATACCAAAAATGTCACACTCTGTGCAGCAGCATAGATGCAGTAGTCTACTGACTATCTACTGGTATCGCTCTGTCCATTCATGGATTATCTATTGTGCTACTGACCTGATGCTTCTGAGACCATAGTCCATAGTGTGAAGGTCAGTATGGTTGTAAACGGTAATCAAAAGATTCAGTAATGAAATTCTGAAACTATCCAGTGTTTGGGAAGAAAAGCATAATTATACCTTTGCATATGATTATGTTATTGAGTTCCAGTAATGAATACACATTGATGTTGGGGTGTGTAACAAAGGAATAATTAGTCCCTGACTTTATGTACTGTGCCAGTACTGAAGCAGCGGCTGCTCCTTTTATGCTTCTACCTGCCCCCAGCAGTAGTTTTCAGTATGATCTACTGCTCAACTACTGCTATAGCAGCAGTCATGCAGTAGTGCTGATTGAACACTGCCCCTACCCCATATATGGTCATGCAGCATTAAATAAGTAGATACTGTTTAAATGCTGCCATCTAATTTACATAATTGGGACAACTGATTCAATACTGCTTGCATGCTGCTTATACTACTGTTCTGCTACTGAACCACCGCTGTCATGTTCTGTGTGCTGAGCAGTAGAATGCCAGTAGATGCTGATATGGTACTGTTTCTAATGCTACTTTCAAACTGAACGACTACTGTCACACCACACTGTTTTTCTACTGTTTAAATACTGATTTTCTACTGCATTTTGGTCCTCCAAGAGGGAATAAATTGGGACTGATGGTGAGGACTGTCCAAAGATGGGAGCATCGCATAGGCCTATTACATGGAATGCTAAGGCTACAAGTTCGCCGAATTTCAACTTTACCAATATGACTGATAATTCATGAGGTAAAACCACTAGGATAATAGGTGCTTCACTACTAATAACATGCTTGGCGCCCAGCTAGCAGCCTATCTGAGTTTCAGAATTATCGGATCCAATTAAAGTTCTTAAGCCGATGGTATAATTGCAGTGTAACATGACACACTTTCTGGAAAAATCTTGAAACTCATCGTTCAGCTACCAGAATGATCAGAAATCACAAGGTGAGTACTCTATGACTTAGTTACTTCCCTAATTACAGTGGGTTCTGCTATCATTAGCAGGAATAGCACAAGGTGTCTTTAAGTAGTTAAATCCATATTATAGTGTCTTGGGGAAGACTCAGAAATCCCCATTTCCAGAGAATTTCTGGATTGCCTAGCTATCTGCATTTTGAGTACAAGGAGAAGTCAATCACCAATTGATTGCTTATCTACATTTCCAGTATGAGCAGGGATATCATAAGGTGAGTAGTCTATTAACAATGGATTGCCTATCTGCAGTTTCAGTATGAGCGCAGTAATCACAAGATGAGTAGTCGATGTATAGCTCTAGTTTTGGCAAATGGCGAACAGCATGACCGCTGTCTACACTGGTGGCCTGCAGGCAGTCTACTGACCATGCTTATAAACAGGACAGGCTTATATTCGTGTTTTCTCTCTTAGAAGGGCCTACTTCGTACTCTGCCTCTTCTGGCAACTACCCATTGGCTAATCTGACACTAGAGAATAGTGAAGGTTTGACAAATCCCCAGACACCAAGTATAGTTCTCACAGATGCCACACACACACTGACCAACAAAACCCTGGAAAACTTCTGAATCTGGATGCCTTTTCCAAGAAACTAACAACAGAAATCAGTACAGGAATCTCTGACAGAAACCAGGAATTTCCATCAAACTGAACAAAGTGGCATCTCTGAGTTCTGGTGAACTACCCCAGTAAGCACAACGGGAACTCCGCCGCCCTCTCCAGAAGTCACTAGGGGGCGGTATATAAGACTGGAGGCCGCCGGGACCGCCACACTCACCCTCACTGCCTCCCACGAGCTGCTCGTCCCATACATCAGCAGCAGTTGCCAGACTGACCCAGAGAGCTCAGAGCAGCTCACACACTACTCCCCAGGCCTTGTCAGCCTCCTATAGGGTTCTACACCAGGCCCCCGCCACCAGTCCACAAGCACCATCATTTAGTGCTACTTTTCATTTAATTGCACTGGCCAAGAATTATCTTTATTTTGAAGCAGTTGTTGCTAGGCAATTGCTTGAGTAAAGAGGGCCACTTCATTTATCCATCTTCTCCCTTTCCGACCGATCTTCTCTACTCCCAAACTCTCCCTTTTTAGGTGCAGACCAGACTCCTCTAAGCCCCTCGCACGTTCCTCTACCCAGAAACTCAACATTCCCAGGGGAACTTTCTTTCACACAAAGTTTCGGCAAGCCGTTGATGCTTCATTGAGCATATCAGGAGCAGTGATTGAGCAGCTCATAGGGCTCTAAGAACACCATCACCAGCAGTAATACCACAGGGAGTCACTCATCCTCCCATCCACACACCCCTGCCCCCACATCTCCCAGGCGGTGAGCCAACAGAAGTTGCTCACCCATAGAGTGAGCAGCTCACAGGACAGCGGCAGTAGAAGTGTTACAAGCAGTGAGGGGTGACTGGTCAGACTTTGACTATGGCCGACGTGGACGCCTTTATCGGCAGGTGGGAGGTGACGGGCACTGAGAACATGGAGGAAATGCTCAAAGCATTCGGTGAGTCAGTTTTAGATCATTTTCATTGACATTTATCATTCAAAAAGCTTATGCCATAATACCATATCCGTGTATTATTAATCTGGAATGCCTTGGTGTATTCATGGAAAATATTTTTGTTCTTGATATTTGAGTTTACACAAATATTGATATTTTTCCAAGTGCTACTTTGCTGATTTGTATGATCAGCCATGTTACCTCGCTAGGTTCACATTCATGATTTATAAGCACTGATTAAAAAACCTATACCAGACAGTGTATCTCTCATGTTGCAGGATGAAAGCTTTGGACTTATCACTAGCTTGGTCACTCACAGCTTCTTGGTGTAGCAATATTTGCCTTCATGTAGAATGCATGTTACCTATCTCAATATGCACTTATTTCTACAAACACACAATGACAAGTGTATCACTAACATCATATAAGTCATCCCGTACTAGAACAGAACATGACTGATAGGAGTGAATGGTCGCTTTGACAGGCGAGATATCGTGACCAGTCCTCTTTATTATAGGAGCAGCATTTATGGGCAGTTTCTCTTTTCATTGGTTTCCAATCTAAATTGGAAAACAATGACAAGAGAAACTTTTGTTTGACAATGGATTTTACTTGTTGAACTGAGTTGTTTCCGGGTTGAGGCCAAGGTAATCATTACTGGGGGAAGTCCCTATGGAACGTGTTAAACTGTTGGCAGCGGATTATTATGTAGGGTAGGTCACTAAAGACTGGGCTAATATTCTGTTACCTAAAGTAAACAATCTACCCTGTTTTCAGATATAACGCAAGAAGTAATCGACTGTACTTTGATTAACTATGCACTCAAGAAATTGTGCAACCCCAAAACATATTCCTATTTCGTGAAAAAAATATTAATCATGTCTGAAGGCTGGACTTTACACCTAAAGTCCTCTGGGCTTCTGTCGACCGACTGAGACATATACAAATCATAAAGAAAAAAATGGGCCAACAGAGGACCATGCAGTGGGGTTAGGGTAGATTAACCTAAAGATGACCGTTCCTGTGCAGGTTTTCAATAAGGGAAAAGCAGTAGCTAATATCTTTGAGTCTAATAGGTCCTAAGGGTTCCCCAAGGTACTAAGTGAAAGACAATTATTTGGGGGTTTTGGACCAATTACCTTTCTCAGATCCATGTGTAAAGTTTATCTATTGTTTTTCAACATTTCTAGGACCATCTCAGTTAGTCTATTTTCACCTTGAGATGACCACCATGCACCTTGAGCTGACCACTCGATAACTACTCTTTTAATGGGGCTATGTTCATCAAACTATCATTTGAAGAAAAAAATAAGTGTCTTCTATAGATATGCAGTAAAATGGCGTAATTAAAGCTATTGCATCATAAGAAAATGTATGTTTATAGTGACTCAATTAGAATGGAAATTGGAGGCAACTTTATGGCCATGGATATTGTAAATCTCATCAAAATAGAAGTGGTATTTCCAACCCTGCATTATAGAGGCGTTGTTTTTAATGTACTTTAATAGACCTTCAATATGGATTATAATAATCCATTCCTTAACTTTATCATCACACTCTCAGTATCAATAAGTTCCTCTGCATAGTAATAACCATAGCAATATTACAGTTAAGATTGAAATGTATGCATCAGAGCATAATCTAGTGAAGATTTCTATCCCAAACTATTCTGGCCATGAATCTTGTGATGTAATCCTACATAATCAATGGTTTCTATTCAATTAAATGTACAAATAGGTGTATAAGGAGTGGTCAACTCAAGGTGAAATGGTGGTCATCTCAAAGTGAAATCAGTATGTTCTAGGAAATAAGTCCTATACAGAAAGTATTTAACATTTCTGCACTTTTCCTTATGCTATCATTTAGCAAAGATATTCATCAATTCCTAGAGTCAAGATATTGTATGTGTGAGCACTTTTCATCTTCAAATTATTGAACAAAAGTTGGGCGACCGACATAAATATATAGTGTGGATCCTCATTGTTGTTTGAAGGAGAGGCGAAAGTAGGGAAATTCATGTTTAGTGCAATGTATTCACTATGAAAGTAACCCAATCGAAAAAAGTTTAAACATACCTCCACTCATTCAACCCCTCTGAATAACGGGAGAGTGGCCGTTCGGTGGGTTCCATATATTCCAATACCACTCTCTGAGCATCAGTTCATTTTGAACTTCAACATTTCATGTATCGGTAAAACACACACAAAAACTCAATGCTATTGTTAGTTCAACCATTTAAAAATTGAGTTTGGATCTGGTGGAAATTTCTGCCAAATTAGCAAAAAGCTCCCTACATATATAGACCAGGGTAGCCTCAACCACCAACCCACTCTGCCATTCACGCTTGGCTGGGCATTGATATACAGTTAAATAAGGCAGTGAAATTCCCCCAACTTTATTTCAATTCTAAATACTGCCGAAACCATAGATGCACTACATATATACGCGGGAAGAGTTAGTATTTCCAACGGGTGTTATCTATATGTTGGAACTGATTATTACCTATAAATCTGTTTTAATAGTGTGAGGCATACGATTGGCCAAGGACATATAAATAAGGAAGGTGACTCAAGTTCTCTTATAAAATAACCCCTCCTTCTTTTTGCCTGTAGAGAGGAGAAGGCTACATATTATGGCATCGGCTATCTCAAGCAAAGAGGGATTGGCTTGGGGGAAAACATTATCACCCAGAACAGACTGGTTGATTTCAAGATTGATAGGGCATGAGAATCTTATACTTGTAAGTGCTTCAAATGGGGTAGAAGTTGGTGTTGTTCTAATGATTTCAAAAGTCACCAAACTATGTAGTGCAGGGAATGATACGTCATGGTCTACAAAGGTCAATTACGATAGTTTAAAATAGTATTGTAGAGTTAAAGATGGGAGTTTTTTTCCCATTCTGATATTTGTAAAGGTCTGAAAAAAGTTTTAAATCTGTTTCAGGGTTTGTATAATTGTAAAAATAAAAGTTGCAAATGGATCTAGATTAGTAGAAAATATGTTTGTGGATACAAACATGAATGGACGATGTGCTGTGTAGCACAAATGGCTCAGGGCACCATAATGGGCCCCTGGTGTGCCTTACAGGAGGACGGAAACTGAGCTACCCACAGGCTTTTAGATTTTGAAAAAATATTGATTAGAACAGAAGTTATGCCATTTTCAATTTGTATAGGAATTGACAAGGAATAGAGTTCTCAACTAAAAGCATTTTAATTTCACACGGTTTAAGGTCCACCTGATAGCTCTAAATAGGAATTGAGAGACAGGGAATTGGCTTTGACAAACAAGGGTACATTTTCCCGCCCTTTTGAAAATGTAGAATACACTCCGGGCGCGTCCAACATTTCCAGTCACTTTTTGGGTTAGATATATATGTCTTAACCATTGTTTCAATAGGGAATTGGGAATTGCAGGAATTGGCTTAGACATAAGGTTTTATGGCAGACCAGAAGGTTTGAAAATCAGTAGTTTTTGGTGTGTCATTTTCAATTTAATTTTAATGCATGAAATTGATTTTTTTGGGCGTTTCAGCATTCATAGCAAAAAGTGGGTAGTGCACTGTCTACACATGTGTCATTGAAGGCTTAATATTGAGTATTTAAGGTTCTATTTTGCATATGAAAAATTGATGTTGGCGATCTGAAAACAGCTGCCGTGAACTGGTAGCTATGACTAAGGGAGACCCTGAGCCAATAATCTTTATGACAAGTACTGTTTCTCTAACAGGTAGCTCTTAACCATTTTTGATATCGAAATACATGTGAAGGCAAATTGAATAAGTTATAACTGTATACTATTGCTGGTATGTGAATATAGCCACTATTATGTATACACAAATTACTCTTTGTCTAGGGGAAATAGCTCTATGTTTATTGTGCTAGATATATAGTTACCGATCTGATATAGAAAAAAAAGTGTGAAGGTAAACTGAATAACTCTATACGGTACAGGTATATGGATATAGCCATCAGATACAAATTAATCTATATGATTAGTCCAGTCTGTTTATGTAAAAATGCTATTCTTTGTAAAGTCAAAAAGCGACAAACAGATAACCTACAAAGGACAATTAGATATGTGATGCCAAATATGGAAATGGCTCTCATATACTGTGTTTTCCTAGCAAGAAGACCACCTGGCATTGAGCATATGGGAGGCAATTACTGCAAAGTCCTCCCATACAAGTGTGGTGGTCCCGCGTCATCTTCGAGGTACCTTCGTGGTCCTCGTGGGCGACGTCGAGAGCACCTCTATTACCCGACGCCTGGGGGCGCTGGAGTCCAGCGCCACGTCACCACTTGGTCACGTGGCCCTCGACTCCGGTGTATATAAGGCCGTTGTACGGCCTTCCTCAGGGTCAGTCCAGCCCCGACTGACCATTGTGAGCAATGGTCGGCGGCTGCCCGGCTACCATATTCTAATACTCCTCTGTGCTCCTGCACAGAGGGGGTTCATGTGGAATATTAACTCTAGGCACTAGAAGGCCTAGTGTCGAACCTGCAATAGAGTTCAAACTCTGCCACCTGTAACTGTGATCGAGAACGGCTGATGCCTATGTGTTATTAGACAATAAAGTTTTAACTGGAACCTGAATAGTTGTTCTTCGTTGTTTATCGAAAGATTCGATATAACATCGAGGGGTAGAACACTACACTGGTGCCGTGACCAGTTGTTAACTTTAGTCCGCATAGGTACTGCGAGCTTAAGTTCGACATGCAGGGTCACTTGGATGAAGATGATGACCCCAATCATCAACATCAAGTGACTGCAGGCCCTTTAGTGGATAGGAATGATCCACTAATTGGTGGTGGTTTGAACCACTCGCTGATATTAGGTCCATCGTCTGACCCGTTGGGCCTGTATCAAAGGAGCCGGCTACTCAATTGGCGAGTATCGACTCAACTCTCTCCGGCGGCTGAGAACTTCTTGAGGACACAGAGTTTGTCCTATGTAGAAAAATCAGCCTCGCCCGTGGGAACTCCAATGGGCCTTGGCAGTTGGTCCTTCGAGGGTCCCTCGCCCGTGTCGATACAAGGAAGTATTGACAGTGGCAGGGGACTCAATGAGGAGTTGCTACAAGAGCAGCAACGCCAACTGCGCCAGGGTCGCCAACAGTTGGATGCTCTCGCGAGTAACACCATGAAAGCTCAGGAGAAGAGTACAGAAATAGAGCTGAAGTTGGAACAGCTTAGGCAGCAGGCGTTGGAGGCTTCGAACAAGACTCAGATCGCAAATAGAGAGCTTAGTGATCTTCAAGAGAAGGTCAAGCAGCTCTCTAGCGAAAAGGAGTCCTTGCTTGCAACGAAGTCAGAGATCGAGCGTAGTCGGTTGACAGCAATGGATTGTCAATCGCTAAAAGCAAAGATCGATCGCCTTGCTACAAGCCGCCGAGAATGTGTCGAGAGAGCTCGAAACGATTTTCGGGATGCCCAGCACGAGCAGACGTCCCTTAAACATAAGTTGAAACTACAAGAAGTAGAAAAGACTATGTTGGAGGAACAACTGCAAGAGTTGTGGCATAAGTTGAACCAACAATCAGCCGAGCATACTGAAGAGGTAGCTGAGCACCTAACGGCTTATGAAAAGCAGGTGAAAGAGCTACGTCAGGAACGGGAGTCGTTACTCTGTCAGATGCAAGCTGACGAGGATGCTCGAGCCAGGGACGAGGCAGAAATGCGTCGTCGCTGTGAGGAACGAATCGAACACGCAAACAAAATGGCGGAATATCAGGTCTTAATGGAACAAAAAGCGAGGCATGAGGCCGAGCTTAATTCCTTGAAGTCTGAATCCCTAGTAGCCCAGTCACTGAAAGATCAGAAGGATTCGGACACTTTGGGAGCCATACGTGGTGAAATCGATGAGCTCCGACGAGAGATATTGTCTCGCAGAAAGGCTGATGAAGCCAGGGTGAATAAAGAAGTTCGTAATGAACTCGCACTCGAAGAACGTCTGAAGGAGCAGACGGAATCGAAATTGCGTACCGCTAGACTTCGAGATAAGCAACAAAGTAGTGAATGCAGCACTACTAGAGTTGCTACTCAAGGGGATCTAGTCGAAAACCCTGACTACAGAGAGTGGCTTGACCATGCCATGAAGGAGGCCAAGCAACTCTTTGCCATCAGCGAGCAACGAGATCTCTCGAAACCCGAACATGCCCGCCTGGAATTCCTAGTATCGGAATTAAGACAGGCGGAACGTTCAAAACAGCAAGCGGAGATAGATAGAATGGTGGGAGCAATCGACGACATCTCGAAAGTGGATTCGAGATCGCGCCGGACCCAACCAGTTCCTTCAATGCCGCGCACCGATGGTCTAAGTGAAGTGATCGGGCAGTTCTCGACCCCTATCACGACCCAACAACATGTTGATCCGCCCAAATATAGGGATATCAGGTTCGAAGCTTCACGCCTGAGTGACGCCGAGTCTGGTAACCCCTGGGGGATGAATCACAGTCGTGCAGACACGACTATGAGAAACATGGGGATGGACCATCAAATACCTAGAAGAGGCACAACATTCGCCCTTGATCAGGTCAGGAGATCAAGCAGAATGTTTGAAAATACCTCGATCGGGCATGAACCAGCCCGAACTAGGTCAGTCGAGTGCCCTCCATTTACTTGGAAGGACGATTGGCTCCGTTGGTACCACGGATTCAATCACGTCCGTCGAGTAAATGTATGGACCTCGAGTATGGCATTAGCTCAACTCCTCATGTTACTCCAGAATGGCCCTGCAGCTGATACTGTGTGGCTATGGGAGGAGCATGGAGATGGGACTTTGGAAGGACTGGTCGACATGGTAACGGAAGCCATGACTTCTAGCCTTCAAGACCCCATTGTTACAATGGAGAAGAGACGCCAAGGCAAGAACGAAAGCATTAGGGCCTATGGCTTTGCTTTGAGACGTCTTGCCGGCGATGCCTATCCAGGTGTGGACTTCTCGGTTGAATGGCTCATAACCAAAGTCAACCAGTTGTTCATAGGAGGATTGTATGACGTTGATTTACAACAAGACGTTCTTCGGGAGTGGCGTACTTACATGTCCCTAAAGGATCTCATGGACTTGGCAGACGAGTTGTTGCGGAAACGACAACTCCTGCCGAAGTTGGTGAATCCTACCTCGACAAATGCATTGTCGGCGTTGGCCGACGCCGCTTTGGTTGAGGAAGGACAGGGTGAAGTCTCCTCATACTCGAAGCCCGGGGCGGGGAGTAAGACTAAGAAAGGTCAGAAATCCGCGGGTAAATCGAAAACACCAAACAAGGCCTCCAAACCCAAGGTACAGGAGCAGACCTTCTCGCTGAGTCAATTGAAGAATTTACTCAGGGTTATCGAGGGGGGGGATCTCCCTGGTACTAGCTCGGAGAAGCCGAGTACCCCTCCGTCCGACGCCAAGTGTTGGAACTGCAAGAAGCAGGGGCATTTCGCACGAACTTGCCCCGAGCCGATTAAAGGACTACCACCTGACGCGACGGAAAACTGAGGCGGGCGGCTCGACGTGGCAATCGAGCTGCCCGACCATCGAAAAGCCAAGGTATCAGCACCTCTGGCACTCCTGATCAGACGACAGTAGATTCGAGGGAACTAGGTAAGGTCCCGGTAGGGCCGTCCCAGCCCTTTACCACAGCGGCACCGGTTGATCACCGGTCGGGTTCCGAAGATGTCGGTGTAGAAAAAGCCTCAGTGGCCAAGGAACAGGGCGCTGGCAGCCCGAACTCCGAGGTCGAGGGTTCGACTGGATCGAAAGTGAAAGTCGACGCCGGGAGAGAAGCCCTGATGCGGCAGCTGGCCAGAGTCTGCGCAACAGAGCTTCCCTCAGATGATCCCTGTCTCTCTTTTCTGAAGAGGAGGGGGATCGATCTGAGTACTGACGTAGGGTTGAGAATGCTAGCAGGAACCGCCCCCTTGTCGGGGAAACGATGGTACCTGTCTGCAGAGATTCGAGGGCGTTCTCTGGACTTCCTGATAGATACTGGTGCCAGCCACACCATTGTCTCTCGAGAACTCGCGAGAACGTTAGTGGTGCCGTCAGATAATCTCTACGAGGGAATAACGGCGTGCACTGCGTCTGGAGCCGAAATGCGGACCTATGGTCGATTGGTTCTACCTCTTAAGGTCGCATCGACCCACTATGTGTTTAGCCCAATAGTGGCCGATGTGGCTGACGATGGCATTCTGGGGCTCGACTTCGCGGCATTATACGGTATGATCCTGAACCCAAGAACGGGTCAATTGGTCATGACCGAGCCGGTAGAAGAGCACCATCAGTGTAAACTGAAGAGAGTGTCATCGATAGCCTCAGTAGCACAGACCACTAGGATACCTGCTAGACATCGGTGTGATGTCTTGGTAAAATCCGAAGGTCTGGAAAGAGACCGACAGGGCATAGTCGAACCCGACCTGAACACTCTGAGATGTTTTGGGTTGGTTGGTGAGGCTGCCCTTGTCAGCAATGTTCGTCGAACAGTGTTTCCCGTCTGTAATCCACTGAATCGAGACATTGTCCTGGAGAAAGGCCAGGTGGTCGGTACTATACAGTATGCTGACAGAAACGGTGAACTCTCGTCACCGGAGGTAGGATCCGTGATGATGCGTCTCGAGCAAGAAGCTGCAGACATCGAAACGGCAGAAATCGCGAGCACCCACACGGGGGAGCTCCCTACCTGGCTGTTAGACATGTATGGCGACACCCACCTGACCCAGGCAGAGGAAAGACTGAAGCTGTCCGCCTTACTACGTAAGCATGTGGATGTCTTTAAATCCCCAGATGAGCCGTTAGGGCGCACCGATCGATGTCTGCATAACATCGACACGGGTGACGCACAACCTATCCGAGTCCCTTATAGAAGGATTCCGCTCAGCAAGAAGGCTGCGGCGGATGAACAACTTAAGGAGATGTTGGATACGGGGGTGGTTAGGCCAAGTACTAGTCCCTGGTCCAGTCCCGTCCAGATGGTGATGAAGAAGGATGGGACCATGAGATTCTGCGTCGATTATCGATGTCTGAATGGAGTGACTAAGAAAAATGCTTACCCCCTCCCGCGCATCGACGAATCCTTAGATGCCCTAGGAGGAAACAAGTGGTTTAGTTGTCTCGATCTCCAATCTGGATATTGGCAGATCGGGATGAATCCCGACGACGTCGAGAAAACCGCTTTTTCCTACCAGAGGGGGCTCTACGAGTTCGATCGTATGGCGTTTGGTTTGTGTAACGCCCCCGCCACATTCGAGCGAATGATGGAGGAGATGTTGAGAGGTTTGCTAGGTAAAAGTTGCCTGGTTTACCTCGATGATATCATCGTCTTCGGCAAAACGACGGATGAAGCAATGGCGAATCTGGCAGAAGTCTTCAACAGGATTCGGGCGTGGGGACTGAAGTTGAAACCTAAAAAATGTCAACTCTTTAGGACTTCAGTCGAGTACCTGGGCCGAATCGTGTCTGAACAGGGTATAGAAGCCAACCCGGGGAAAATTAGCGATGTAATGACTTGGGCTAGGCCCACTACAGTGAAGGAAATCCGATCCTTCATTGGTTTTTGTTCCTACTACCGAGAGTTCATCCCGGGGTTTGCAGAACTCGTCAGTCCTTTGCAGGACTTAGTGATCCAAAAACCTAAAGGTAGTAGAGGTCGTTACGAGGCATTCGCGTGGACGGAGAAAGCCGAACATGCTTTTGTCGAGTTAAAACGAAGTTTCAGGGAGACACCTGTTCTTCGATTCCCCACACCCGACGGTCGTTTTATCTTGGACACTGATGCTAGCAACACAGCGATCGGGGCTGTTCTATCCCAGGTGCAGGATGGAATGGAGGTCCCGATCTCATTTGCCAGCAACACTCTAAGTAAAACACAACGAAACTACTGCACTACCAAAAGGGAACTGTTGGCAGTTGTCGTGTACACCAGGAAGTTTAGACACTACCTTTATGGTGGTAACTTCACTATCCGCACTGATCATTCGTCTTTGAAATGGCTCCTAAATTTCAAAGAGGCTGAGGGAATGATGGGTAGGTGGCTGGCCCACCTTTCGGAGTTCGGTCTCGAAAACTCTAAGATCGAACATCGAAGTGGGGCCAAGCATCTAAACGCCGATGGCCTTAGTCGTATCCCTGTGCGGCTATGCCAGAGGTCGGATTGCACAGACTGCGGCAGTCATAATGCTGTTTTGGCAGCTGTAAGTGGTTTAGTAGACAGCCGGGTGGGTGTTGCATTTTGGTCTCTCGATGAACTCATTGATGCTCAGAAAGCGGACGCTGACATCAAACGAGTTGCTGAATGGCTAGTTAAGGGGGCTAAACCCACTAGGCCTGATGTATCGATCGAGAGCGCCGAGGTACGGAAATTAGTAGGGCAATGGCCTCTACTAACCTTCCGTGAAGGCTTGTTGTGTCGCTGGAAAGTCGAGGCGGGTCGAGCTAGGCGCACGATTCAAGTAGTTGTACCACGCCAACTGAGGGGTGAGGTACTCTCCTTTTGCCACGGACACCGAACAGCGGCACATTTTGGTCGTAAACGAACGCTCGAAAAGGTGAAAAGGAGATATTACTGGCCCGGGATGGGAAAGGACATAGGTCGTTGGGTTCGACACTGTCCTACCTGTTGCCTGGTAAAGCCCGGCGAGGGCATGGGTAAGTCTCCTCTGCACCAAGAGTTGTTCGGGGTGAGATTCGGGAGGATAGCTATGGATATCATCTCGGGATTTGCACCCACGCCAAACAAGAATACTTGCATGTTAGTAATCCAAGATTACTTCACCAAGTATGTACGCGCTATTCCCCTACCAAATCACACGGCAGAGACCTGTGCAGAGGCCTTCGTGGACGAATGGGTTTTGACCTTTGGAGTCCCGTTGCTTCTGCATTCCGACCAAGGTCGAGAATTCGAATCTCGACTCTTCTCTGAGATGTGTGAATATTTAACGATTGTAAAACAGAGAACCAATCCATACAGACCACAGAGTGATGGTCAGGTGGAAAGGTTCAATAGAACGTTGATTCAGAGTCTGACTATGTTGGTAGACAAACATATGGACGACTGGGATGAACAGGCTAAATATGTGGTGTCCGCATATAACAGCTCTGAGCACAGTTCTACTGGATGCAGTCCAAATATGATGGTATTCGGGGAAGAAATTCTCATGCCAGCGGATGTGATTTTCGGCTCAATCGAGAACCCACTCGAAGTCCCTTGTTCCGTCACTTTCGTGGAACAACTTCGTGACCGATTGAGGGAGAGTTATAGCATGGTAAGGGAAAACTTAGGTAAATCTGCGGAACGCCAGAAGGTCGGGTATGACTATGGGCTAAAGCAGAGAAGATACTCAGTTGGTGAACAGGTGGTGAGGTACCACACCCCCCAGGCAGCTATGAAGCTTGCCCCCAACTGGGATGGGCCGTTCGTTGTAGATTCTGTCCTCTCTGAGTCGACATTATTACTTCGATCATCCCGCGGACGGTTGCAAAAGAGCAATGTTGATAGAGTGCGCCGGTGGTTGGGCGTAGAACTATCACAAACTGTCGAGTTGTTGCAACCACAACTTGATGATGATTCACCTTCTCGTAGGGCTACGAAAAGGGCTAAGTCTGTTTCTGGACAGGTCGAAATAGAGGTCGAAAGGTCGCGGCCGGAAGTCCAGTCTAAAGAACAAACTAAGCAGGGTCATCGAAAACGACAGCAAAAAGCTCGAAAACTGAGCGAGGTGGAGGTGTTGGATGCCAGTAAACCATCAAAGCGGCGCCGTGGTCGACCGGCCCGTCGAGATAAGTCGAAAACATCTAAACAGCCTTTGAAGGGATGTCGGAAGCCCGACCCCCCCTCGAAGGTGCGAACGACTGAACAAACTTCACATCGAAACGTTTCGATTGAAGTGAAAGATCAGTCACTCCAGTCCGGACCTATGACTCGAGCGAGGCTTAAGCGCCAAGGCTCATCAAAGGAACGGTCAGCGAGTGTCGAGGATAAAAGGAAACCCAGAGCAAACACTCTGGCTCCTGCATCCACACCGTCACAAGTGATGGGAGGCAGACGCCGACGGAAACGGGTTAATAGCCCGGTCGGCCCGGCCACATCAAAGTACGGCGGGCTAGGAGGGGGTGATAGTAACCCGCCCCGAGGCTCAACACTCGTTCCTGTAGTAAAGGTTAAAATCAGGAAAAGCCCTAGATTAAACCCTACTCAGTAATCGATGTTTCGCACAATACCAAGCAGCAGCTTTACTAACCTGTGTTTTTAATGAGACTTTAAAATAACGGGTGCCGTTCTTGAGTAAATCTGTCTGTGGACGTGAAGCCGACGGTGAATAAAAAATTACACAACGAGAAGTCGTACGATTGCCTCTTAGTTTGAGACAAACTGATACTGGAAACATGGAAATTTGGAGCCTCTGATTTTATTGACTGTGAGGACGGGTTCCCAGCATAGGCTGGTGGATACTGCCCGAAGGGTAGATCCATATTGGAACCATTTTTTTAATCCCGGTAGTCTGATGAAGGAGGGGGTGCCCAGATTAATCCATGTTAATAGTGTTGGAACCCATAGACCGCATAGGAAATAACGGCATATGCAAACATTGCGACTGGAGAAGCAGAGCGTGACGGTGAGGGGAGAGTGAGTCGTTCTATTTTTTGAGCAATACCTTATTTGGTCATGGCGTGATGCGCGGTGGACCAATAGGGTTCGCCCTCCTCGGTCACGTAGTCCCTTCCTCCAATCAGAGACGTGCGCCACAGGGATAAAAGGCCGCGTCGCCCACCACGGAGGTCACATCTGCGCCCTTCTCGTGAGAGTCGGACGCAGATAAGCTGGACTAAGCCTAGCTTATTCCAGCTGGTACGCCCCGTCTGGGGACTTCCTACCTGAGTGTAGGAGGTCTCCCCTGCCTAGTGTCGAGGGACACGACCTGTGTGAGCGCAGGTTCGTGTTCACTCGAGACTCCAGTCTTCGGTCCCTCGAGCCGCCTGAGTGCGGTTCGAGGTACATCGAAGACACCTTCGAGGCTTCGACCCGCCAGAGTGCGGATCGATAAACCTCGAAGATCCTCTTCGACGTCTCGTCCCGTCTGAGAACGGTTCGAGACCCGGAGTCTTCTCTCCCTGGTGGAACCCGGCAGTTCAGGAAGAACCATGGGGTCCTCGTCCGACGAGCAGTCAGGGTACAGCTCTTCGGCGAGCCACAAGTCGCAGAAGAAGAAGAAGAAGAAGAAGTCCAAGAGGACCAGACCCGAGCAAGAGCTCGAGTCTACCTCGGCTAAAAGTGCAGCCCTTCTGAAGCAGATCGAGGATGCACAGAAAGCCTTGGCTGAGTCCCAGGAGCGGGAGAAGGAGCTCCGCCGGAAGGCGAAGGAGGCAGCTAAGCAGCAGAAGCGCGACTTGAAGGTCGCAGCTGCTGCCGCCTCGAGAGACTCTTCTCCCGATGAGATGGAGGTCGACGAGCCGTCGACGCCTGCTCCATCGAAAAGTGCTACCCCTTCAGGTTCTAAAGGCAAGAAGCCGACTGAATCGAAGGCATCCAAGGGTACCTTGAAGGATTTCAAGATCCCTAGGGTGCCCAAGAAGGAAAGTAGCAAGAAAGAGTCCGCAGCCAAGAAGGCTCCAGCCCGGGAGAGGAGTAGCGAGTCTACTGCTCCACCGGAACCTGGAACCGAGCCGTCGGAGGTCGATGCCGGTGCCGTGGAGAGCACCGTATCCTCACCCCCAGACACGGCCAGGGCTGTCGACGAGTGGAAGCAACTGTCAGCGATCACTGCCAAACGACGTGCTGAGTACGTCGATGACAGGCCACTGACAAAGCTTCAGGACTACCGCAAGAATGGTCAAGTGGTACTCCCAAGTCTCGTCGGAAAGGACGGTAGTGACGACGAGGAATGGTATTCGGACGACAGTCATGCCATTGACTGGTATGTCTCGATGATCGAGAATGTTACGAATGCCTCAGACTCGTCGGGGGTGTCGCTGCCCGAGCGACAGCGGATTGGGTTCGCATGGCGCATCTTCAATCCAGGGCAGCAGTGTGCTTTCGAGAACTGCACACGTAAGGGGTTTCCCCCTCGCGTATACGCGACTGACGGCAGGTATGCTCGACACTTGGTTGAAGAGCATCGAGCCATCCGTCCGCAGTTCGGTTGTGTTAAGGTGGAAAAGACCATTCCATGTTATCAGGACCCTGATGACCCGACCTCTCCTCCTTTCGTGACCTCACGAAGGGGCTTGATGGCGCGTCATCTCAAGTCGTACAAGCAGCCCCATAAGTACAACGCCGAGGGCGCTATCCAGCTAGTGGAGACACTGGTTGGAAAGTGCGAACGGAATGAGAAGACAGGCGCGCCGACTAGACACTGGATGCGGATGGCCCCCGCACCCCCGTCTACGAAGCGCCTGTATATCAGACCGGAGCTGATGCCCGCTTTCTACGGTGCCTACCCCGAGTTCAGGGTAGAGCAACGGAAGAAGCGGGAGGCCAGTCGTCCTCGGGACCCAGGACCTACAGCCTCTACGAGTGGGAACAAGAGGCCCCACTCTACAGAAGCTGGAAAGTCTGCCGGTTCGACTGAACCTAAGAAGCCTAAGCCGCAGGCTGCTCCCTCGAAGCCCGAAAAGGCATCGAAAGCCGCCCCGGCCCCGGCTCCTAAAAAGTCGAAGACTGCTTCGACCGGTTCAGCCAAACCAAGCACCAGTGGTGCTAAAACTGGAGGCAAGACGGTGGAAACCCGGAGTGGTCGTGATCGACAACCCAAGGTGACCACCAACTCGTCTCCTGTCAAGCCCCCTACAGCGGCAGAGGGCAGCACCCCAGCTGCCACGCCGCGTGTCCACGTAGGAGGCGCGACATTGACCTCGGCAGCAGGAGCTAGCTTCTCCAACGTCGCGACAGGCGCCGACACCCCGACAGCAACCTTGCGTTGGGAATTGGCACAGCCTGCATACGGCGATGGCGTCGAATGTGGGGTCCCGAAGACGTTCGTGGAACGTTGTAAGGGACTTCTACAGATGACAGGCAGCCCCGCTATCGACAAGTTCGGTGAGGCATTCCGTGAGGAAGCGAGTGCCTACTTGTTCGGCCTGTTTGATAGAACAAACATGGCCATCCGTAACGAGCTCCTTCCGGCTCTTAGGAATGAGGCGCGCCAGACCGTTCAGATGGAGATGGACTCTCGTCTGACCGACGTCCGAACGCGTCTCAATAACTTTGAGGCACAGGCCCAATATGATATTACCAAGAGGGACAGTATCATAGAAGGCTGGGAGGAAATCGACCGCGAATTCTTTAGAGTCTTCGGGGTCCAACTCTCGGAATGGATGAGGGACAAACACCATGGCGTCCGAACCCTGAAGCCCGTTCGAACCGAGCCCTCTCGCGAAGCGCAGAGGTACCTCGTCGAGGGTGGAGAGATTCCTGACGTCAGGACGCTGGCGGCTCAGACGAATCCTTTGAGAGAATTGTCTCCAAAGATTGACAGTCTGAGCTCGGCTATGACGATGTTGGGCCGAGAGCAGGTGGTGCAGGACAAGCCTGACACCCCGGGTAGGTCTCTCGGTGCCTCCGTCTACCCGCCAGCAGCCCCGTCTTCCTCCTCGGTTCCCTTGATAACCCTCTCGGGAACCACCGAGCCTACGCCGCCACCGGTCCAGAGAATGGTGTCACCGAGGATCCATCCGGATCTTCAGGGCATCACTCCCCTGGCCCCGGCGAACGTAGCCGTCTGTCCGGACCTGTCGGCTTCCGCCCAAGCAGTAGAACCTGCCGAGGTGGAACAGTCGATGGATATAGACGGGGACGTCGATGTCGTCGATCATTCTCCAAAGCCTCCCCCTGACCAGGGAGACAAGGACGACCGTGAAGGTCAGGAGAGCGACGACGACGACGGAAGCGACTCAGCAGACTCGGCCGTTCTCCACTCAGATGCTGAGGGGGACTCCCGGGATGCACCCGAGACCTCTAACGAGGCTTGGAGTACGACAATGGACCGCGAGGCCCCATTGCCGGAGTCGCCGACGTTTTCGGGCCAGCTAGCCGCCAGCGCTCCACATGGAGAGGAGCGCACTGACGGAGAGCAGGCCGAAATCGACGCCGCTACAGGGTCCATCTCGGAGGATCAGTAGTATTAAACTACTGCTCCTCCTCGTCAGTCTGGATCGCTGACATCGAACAGAGTCTCGATGTCAGCACGGAACCCCCGGGAACTCGTTCCCGGACGACGGTGTACCCTCCACGAGTGGGGGTACCTTTCCTGTCCCCGGACCTCCCTGCGAAGCTGTGTGGATCCGACGCCACCTTGGTCTTAGGGCCCGGTGGTGCCACACATCCTCGGCCTCACGGTCGAAGGACCATCATAGTAGTATGGTACGCTATCGATGGGCTTCCTACGCTGGAAGGAGCTTCTCAACGAGACAGGGAGGAAACGACACGACCCCGGTTGCCATACCCGGTCGTGCCTCCCTCGGATCGACCAGGAGCAGGTCGTGAAGCAGTGTTTCGACACTGGTCTCCTACGTTGGATGGAGCAACGCCTTATAATTTAACTGTGATAATAATTGTTTTTCTACAGTACAGTAGAAACTATATTTCTATATATTCCTCTACTGTTTCTGTCGACTGTGTCGACGGATCCAGTAGTTCATATTATTATCTAATTGTTTAGACTGATCCGGGATCTCTGAATTTTCAGAGACCTCGTTTCAGTCTAGTGGGGGGTGGTGTGGTGGTCCCGCGTCATCTTCGAGGTACCTTCGTGGTCCTCGTGGGCGACGTCGAGAGCACCTCTATTACCCGACGCCTGGGGGCGCTGGAGTCCAGCGCCACGTCACCACTTGGTCACGTGGCCCTCGACTCCGGTGTATATAAGGCCGTTGTACGGCCTTCCTCAGGGTCAGTCCAGCCCCGACTGACCATTGTGAGCAATGGTCGGCGGCTGCCCGGCTACCATATTCTAATACTCCTCTGTGCTCCTGCACAGAGGGGGTTCATGTGGAATATTAACTCTAGGCACTAGAAGGCCTAGTGTCGAACCTGCAATAGAGTTCAAACTCTGCCACCTGTAACTGTGATCGAGAACGGCTGATGCCTATGTGTTATTAGACAATAAAGTTTTAACTGGAACCTGAATAGTTGTTCTTCGTTGTTTATCGAAAGATTCGATATAACATCGAGGGGTAGAACACTACACAAGGTAAAAAGGCTTCCCTTTGCTGCTACCAAGTAACTGCGACTGCAAGGCGAGGGGAATCGGTGAGGCCATTAAGTCTCAAAATGGCCCCATCTGTCAAAACCAAATCTGTGCGGACTACCTTAAGCTGTCCTTATCTCACAAATGATCACGATCTAACGAATATTCGTGAGATAGGGGCTGATTCGATATGGTCCCAAGATCTAAAATCTAAGATCTATATAGGGATGGGGATTTTTTTTGTCTGTTAGGGACCAGCATACGCCGCCTTATCATCAACACCTATACTGTCCCCATGTATCAAACGACCCCTATACCAGAATTTATTAGAGATAAGGCATTTTTCGACTTAGGGGCCTCACAGACCCGCTTCCCTTCTAGCAAAGCCCATAGTACCGTAATACATCGCGTATTGGCCACTAGCTGGTCTGCAGATGGTTCCGAACACACACACTGATAAGAACTGATAAGATGGGACCAGCATGTCCCTGGAAATGGGTGTTAACCACGGACAAGGTACCTATCATGGTATGTCTTATCAATGGGCTTTACCTCAACCAGCAAAATTCAAAATGGCGGCTCCACTAGGCCTCCATACTGAGTCCTATAAGATTCAGCTTATATGCAAGGACTTTGGAAGCAGCCAAAGTTAGGGATGCCCTTTTAATAAAGGCGAGGATATTTTACATTGAATTAATACTAAATGTGTCCAAAATCCCAGGTGTACCCTGCAGAAGGCATTCAACTTGGAGGTGCGCCTAATACATAGGATGTGTCATATAAGCGAGATATAACAGTAATTCACGATATTATAGTGTTTTGTGGGGGGGGGTGTATGTGCTAATCGTTTTCACATCCCGCGGGGAGTTTAGTCTGTTATCATTAAATGTTCAGCATGGTGCTTTAATTTGTTGCTATTCACAGAGCATTAAACACAATGAGGTCACGTCTCGTGGTGTTTGAGTAAGTAGTGAGTTATCTCTACAGCAAGCCCACATGCACGGAGTTTTTATGTCCAGCCATGGCTGCAGGGAAGAAACGGGTGACGGGGAGAGAGAAGGAGAAAGAGAGGGAGGGAGGGAAGTTATGAACATAACAAGAGGCGAAGAGAAAGACATGCTTGTGTCGATGGCATTGCCAAGTTACACCATGTTCAATATATATACTAAAGTAAAGGGGCCAGACTAACAGGGACGTAGATTCCCTAGTATCGGCTGAATAAGCCACGTCAAAGGGCCAGACGTATTGATTACAGATTAGACTTTGTGATCTGCCCTATGACCTGGTTTAGGGGCTACTCCTGGCTGTCAGTGTATAAACTATTACATAATCTACATTACTATTGGTTCTGTGAGCCGCTCTATGTACTTCTGTGTGAGCTTCTCTTTGATTAAAGCTCTATTAGACTATACTGTCTGGTCCATGGACAGGTTGGTCCTATTATTACTCCTATTCATGGATGGGCACCCAAAGGACGCCAGGCTGTGTGATAGCTATGGGTATAGCCTAAGTGACAAATTTTCCTGGACCAAGTTTATTCATCCCAAATAACCAAGGGCTTACAGGTGCTCGAGGTTAACAACAGTATGTATTATGTAAGTAATGTATGGATATCACATTGACTCATGCCTGTAGTGCCTACGGGCCTCGTCCAATATCCTACACTACAGGCAGGAGTCAATTATTACCCATACCTTACCTACTTTATTACACAATTTATCAATGAATTGTCAACGAATAATCAATAGAATATCAATAGTTCAAGATGAAAATGGAAGGACTACTGCGAGTGGGCCGATAGTCAAATGAGCCGCCATAGCATTCTCTTCTACAGAGGCAAAAAGGTGGATCAGGCCGGGACGCGAACCCCTGCACCAAACCATAGGCGCGACGTGCTATCCATGTCGCCACAGGGCTTGGTGATATGCCTCAAATCGAGCCTGATATCCACCAAAACAATGCCTGATATCCACTTCAGATTTGCTCACATGGTGCATACAATATTGACAGGTATCAGAATAGGAATATCCAGGAAATGAAATCGTGTAATAAAGGGTAATACTGATTGTACATGTGTACCTATCTTGTGAACTAGGGCAGCTGAATGCAGGGCTGGATAAAGAAGAGGGGGGATCAGGACGACCATGTTTAGGTACATTTTCTTAAAGGGTCACGTTCATCTTTAGTTCCCACATCCAGAATTACATTACCTTTTTAAAAGATAATATACAATTGCCCTTCTATAGTAAGTATCAATTTACAGGAATATTTGCTGGAACCGAAGTTCCGGCTAGACCGATAGTCCACTGGGCCTCTTCGGCCAACTTTGGCCATACATTTCCTACACTAAAGTCGGCCGAATAGTGGACTATGGGTATTATACTCATAGTCCAAGGGGGCCTCTTCGGCCGATTTTTGTTTAGGAAATGTGTGGCTAAAATTGGCCGAAGAGGCCCAGTGGACTATAGGTATTACAGAAGTCACTCTCTCGGGCAGTTTCGAGTAGCTAGGAAGACACCAAACTTGGGGGCTTATTAGGAATAGATGCAATATCTGCTCCCAATACCAGGAACACTGCACTAGAACTGTAGCTTACCCGTCCACTGTCCCGTGTACCATCTATCATCGCTCCCATCACCAGTGCACAGATCTCTGATACGCCTATATTAGACCCATTAGACCTCTTCGGCCCAGTGGACTATGGGTTCAATGTCTTCAATGTCCTTCTATGCCTTCAATGTCCTCTGCCTGGTTCAGAAATTGGTGTCTTATCCCAGATTTATAATATCCTATATAGTTGCACTCATTCGTCCTCAACTAGCGAACTGGTGCAAACAAGAAAAATGTGGCAAGGACCACGGATAGGAGTTGCCACCCCTATCCGTGGCCCAAGCCATGGCTAACGATGTTGGTACGCAACATCGCGGAGTTGCGTGACGTCACTGGGGCTGTGTGATGTCACTACCGACGTCATAGGCACCCAGGGGCAAAACAGAAAACATTATGGAGTTGCTACGGTCGCTACGCTCACGGCCGCTGCGCGGCAAGCAACTCCAAAAAACCACAGCTTTTCATGTCTACAGTCAACTCTTGTGCGATGAACAGAACTCAATTGCCACTCACTTCCATCACCAATATAGTTTCTTCATTTCCCCTTGTAGTTAAACAACATTTACATTGCAACTGTTGGGGTGAGTCTGATAGAGTAACAACCTTAACACTTTATCCACATTGCCGGGGTATTCCTATTCCCTTCTAACTGGATGGACATGTTAATACAACTGATGGAGACATCGGATAAGGTAAACATGCCCTAAGATTGGCCCTGTGGGTTTATAAATGGTACGCTGTAGGTATATGCATGCCATAGGTACATTCACGCCTCACTTAAGAGATCTTCACCGAAATTTGACCTCTAATTAAATTCACTTCACTGCTATATTGATCGTACAGCACAATTTAACTGCAGAGAAATGGCCAGAGCCTCCCAGAGTCAGCATATATTTATGCACCCCCCCCCCCACAAGGAACAGTAATCCCCTCAAGGATTTCTCTTTTTGTTCTTTAGAGTCTCCTGATTAGAATAATGAAACTGGAAATTTTGGGATGCACTACCAGTTTATGCTCTTTACCCATGATCAGGGTTATATCACTTTTTGTAACTATTTTTGCATCATACGATTCAGGGGTACGTTCAGACTATAAAGCTTTAATCTTTATAATGTCTTTAGAATTAAATTATATCAAAATATGTTGTAAGTTTTTTTTATTTCTGGGAGTGGCTTCTCTGGTAACGATAAAGGAAGGTGAGTTGACGGTCATTGGGGTCAGAAGAGGTCATCATTTGGGTATACTACTGGTTGGAGGTTAAGGCCGACACAAGCATGGGCCATATCAGTATATATGTATTACGTAAAGGTCTCCATAGACCACAGGTTCTGACCCCAGATGGCCCATTAGATCTACTGAACCTACCTGGTAGGCCTACTGATATTGATATAATTCAATACAGAACTATCTCAAGAAACCCGGGAATTCCTGGTAAACTAGGAAAGGTGGCATCACTTTTAATCGAGTAGGGCAAAAAAGGAGACTATTCTTGGAGAGCACTGTTCTTGCAATCCCTATTTTAGACTTCACTGCAGGAATCTACGCTTTCACAGAATCAGTTATCGATCTACCACCACCAATGCACTCAAGTCTATATAATAAAACCTGCCAATACTTTACCTCCTAGAGTATGGAGATGTAGTAAATGAGTGCTTTTCCCATGAATAGGGATACAAACAACGATAGAATACACACCCGATGCTAGGAATGCTAGACTGACTGAATCCTTCATTTCTATTCCTGGTACCATCCACTGGAAGTAGAGGGCTCTCTTAATGTGCAGTCGATATGCCTGGTGTGGGAACTGTTGTCTCGGCACAGACAAACTATCTGAGAGCCATATCTTCATCTACCACCAACCCGGTGCAGAAACCACCACCTTCCTCTCCATAGTTCTGTATGGTGACAAAAAAAAATCCAATTAATCAATATCTATTTTGTCATGGGTTCAATTTGATTTCACTTCAAATGGTATAACTTCCTCAGGTTGTGAAAACAATATAGATTTCATAGATTATCTGCAGGTCACCCTGGTATGATAGCTAGTGTCCCCTTCATCTCTGTACACCCACCTTCCTATTTCCAGTAAATAGGATAAAACCTCCTATGTTTTTCTCTCTCTCTTCTTTCATATTAGTCTACGTGCCTTTTCTGTACTAACAACGACACTACAGATACTAATCTTATACCTCTACAAATTACCAGGATCTCATCAGTCCCCACGGTATGGTCGGTATGCTCACAGCTAGCAGTCGGGGTCAATTGTGGTCAGTCCGTGTGGTCTGTACACAACTCTACACATATATACAAGATCATCCTTTACATAATGTACACATACTGACTGATGCCTCTGTGTGTGGGCCACAACTCGCCTCAACTCAACCCCATCAGTGACCTCTGTTGACCTCCTTGACCTAAGTATGACCTCTCACTGTAATCAGAGGCAATCGTAATCTACCACTTGAACACAGCTCCCAGACCCTATCTACATGTAGCCTGATCTTTGCAGGAAACACTACAGTGAGCGGTAGTCTTCATGAAATACATTATCAATGTCTCTGGGATTAGCTGCTTGAAATACTGACAAATCAATGTGTTTAAATGCCTTGTGGGCAGCACTTGTGGCTACGCAGATGGCTGAACCGAATCCCCAATTAGGCTACGCCACTTTGACTTTAGGCTGGTCGCCAGAGCGAGAACCACTTTTTATGTACTACTTACAACCTATTTGTTTGCCCTCTGACCTTTTCGATACCTCCTGATAATGCCGTTAGTATATAAGTCATCAACGCTATGTTCAGCTGATGTGATAGGTCTGTATCCCTGTATGACCCATGACCAACCAATAGAACAAACCAGCAGTCCACTGAACAAACAATGTTTATTGTTGAACTAGCCATTCCCAGCCAATGGCTCAAACATTGATAAATCACGCCGCCTAACACCCCTCTGACCATGTATTAAACGTCCCCACCCGCGTCCTGGATTATTTCAATTTCCCAAAATGGCTGTCCGGCGGACGCTGGAGCACCACATGACCTTATAGTGATGACGTCACACGTCGTTATGGGGAACGGGCGCCACCACGCCCGAATGGACAGCATGGGTCATCCAGTGCAAATGTCGGACAATGGCCGGCCATAATTTAACTTCCGCTCACCAGCGCGCGACACTCTCTTATCTAGATGGCATTGAGCGTGCACATGAGCAAAGAGCAACCATTTTATGAGGCCCCTCAGCTCTGCCTGCGCGGGAGGAATGAGAAATTAAATGCCCTCCAAGTCCTTGTTCAATCTATTATATTAGATAGAGACTGATGAACTCAATAGATAGCCGATACCATCACGATCTCAGAGGTAAACAAGTCTCAAGCAAGGGGGGAGGGGAAGAATCCCGGAATCAGAATGGGTATGAGGGATATGCCTACTAATAAAAGTGAAATAAAAGATGAGGAAAATGGATCCTTTATTGGTGTAAAGAAGATTTGTGCATAATCTTACAAATACCAATGTAGCATTTCACACAACATGCCTCTAGGGATATGTAAAAACGGTGTAGACTATGTAGATCTTTGCCCAAAGCTCCTTTCTTCATTGACGCCCATGTCCTGGATTATAATTTTGTGTCAGCTTGCAAAGATAGCTATCCGACACTCCCCCTCCTCCACTTCACATTCCCCTAAACAGCCATCCGCCCATCTCCCCACACACCCAGCTCTCATGGGTTGCCACCTCACCCCTTGTGGGTCTTAAACTGCTCTTATATCTGATAAATCTGCACCAGAATGTACCCCTAGACAGTACCGAGTGAGCAAACTCGAGTTTTTATGAGTAGCTGAGAGGAATGCATGTACTCCATATCAAGAGGCGTGAATTGGGAAGAGGAGTGCAGCAGGTCAATACGATTGCCCGCTGTGATAGCATTTTGTCGTGTTTTTTTTTCATGCCATAAAGAACACTTTATAAAGGATGATAGATACATAGGCACGCTTAATTCTTATAGCAAACGTTTTAAACGTTATCAGTACAATGTTTACAAACACTCAAGGGAATAAAATAGTCGGGGGACGAGCAGATGGTCATAGGAGGGCGACAGATGACATTTGATAGATAACATTGATAATTAACAATGAATCGGCCTTGTGGCCTCATGTCTGATATTATGATATGACCTTGGTTGACCCTGTTGACCTTGACTATCATTGATAGTATAATCATAGCGTGACTATGATGCAAGTTATCTTCATGAATTTAGAAATTACACTATAGATATCCTCGGATATGGACGTCCATAAACGTAATAGTTAACTGTGTAAAACCATCACCTCCATTGATCCTGTAATCAATGGTGTGCATTTTTGCGATATAGTGTTTGCATTAAGCTTAGCCTTTTGGTTTATTTAGACCTTGGGACAATGAATGGGGGGAAATGGCTCTGCCTCAATATATAATTGTATGTTTTATTTTCATCATTAATTTTCCCCTTTGATACCAGGTCAACATATCGTACACCAACTATTCTATGTTAAATCTGTCCAGTGTGTAGTAGAATTTGCACTGAGTGGTATGTGAGTGAAACTGACATGGGTTTGTCTGTGTTTACATTATGGGTGTTTACATGATGGGTGGTAGTATAGCACCTATTGACAGTCCTCCTTATCTCAATATCTGTACGTATACCTGCACCTATCACAGGTATTTACAATACCACAAACTGGAGACGAGGGTGTCTTAAGTACCTCGGGTACTCAGTAAGTACACCCACCCCACTCAGGACATGGCCTCCTCCAGGCTACAATCTCACCCAGGTCAGTAGAAACATGCAGGAAGATGACTCAATGAGGGAATGATCGGAGTGAGGTACGCGACTCCATTATCATTGGGGCCATAACATTCTCTAATCCCTACAGTGTGGTTAATTGGGAAAATGTACTTTTGAAGGCAAGACGTATTGAGTATTAGAATACAAACATCCACACTTTAATAGGTACGTGTTTAACATAATGCTAATGTCATGATATTGGCCTATTGAATGGCCATCAATCAATTACTGTAAATACCTGGACTGTTATGGGGCTTTCTAGAATAAGCACACTCCCTGTTACCACACCCCCCTCCACCCACCTCGAAAACATACAACACTAACGTCTTCAAAAAGCCACTCCCTATCACAATTACTTACCGGAAATTAGGCATGCGCCTGCGCGTCTTTAGTCCTGATTTGTATGGCTATGGAGAGGGGTCGTCCTTTTTAGCTGCTTAGAATTTCTTTTTTTTTATTCATTTGGGTGATCTTAAGGCCAAGTAGGTTTAAGTCAACATATACAGACTGTCTGGACACAGTTTGGGGTAGGGAGAAGGGCAGGGGCTTGTTTGGGGCCAAGGGGGTGTCACTTGGTGCAAAGGTCTATGGGGTTTTGGTCACTATAGTTCTAAAAGTGGAGGCAAAATATCCGTGAAGAAAATTGATGATAGCTTCTTCATTTCAGTAGCGGTATTTTAGTTCGATGGTGGCTTGAACTAGTGAATCGATTGATTCTTTTCTCCTCTTGTTCACATGTGACAAAACCTGGGAGATCTTAACATTAGGGGAAAATCACTTTTTTTTGATTCATGCCTTCAGATATATTTTAGTACTTTGCATGATAAAATACTGCAAATACCTACAGAAATACAAAATCTGAAAATGGGATGTGAGCAATATGGAGAAATTCAGGATAGCCCTTAACTCAATTGCATATTGAAATATTGTGGCATAATGCATAAAAAATGCCACTATTGGAAAAAATAATAATTTTAATCATAATCATCCATAATATTGGATATATAGGGCATTAACCTCGGTTAAGGACGGTTAAATGTAAGGGACTGGACTGCCACTCCCCCTAGGGGGAGGTTGATACTTCTCTAGCAGTCTGCTCACAGAGCAGCACACTCTTCAGCGTGACAGAGTGGCAAGCAGAAGCACCAGCGGTGTGCTCAGCGTAGACCATGTCTACTCCTACAGTTGCAGATGGGGTAACCCCAACAGAGCAGAGCATAGACAGGGAGGATACAGATACACCGGTGATTGAGCCGCCACCCTTCAATATAACAGAGTGGGCAGATGAGTGGAAAATCAAGAGGAAGACCGTTGCTACCTTATCTAAGGAGGAATTCAGTGATCTACTCATCCTAAAGGGCATGGAGGCGTGTGATGTGGCGGGATTGGGACTCACTGCAGGGCAAGCCAGGGCCCTCAAGATGGGACTAGGGGCTCTTGGCAACCCATATTTTGCCGTTACACCTACAGTTAATGCTACAAAGGAACCTGTGGTCACCAGGAATAATGGCGATGCTGGACCCCCAGGAGGGGATACGGCTGCAGCATCGGTCCAGCCACAGAAGGGGGCATCACTTCAGAGAGTGAATCGTTCACACCAGGCCCTGTTAGAGGCTGGAGCTGATTATGAAAAACTTATGAAGCTTATGGCTGACTCAGCCCTTGAGGACCAGCAGGGTGGAGCTACCGGTGGACTAGGATATAAGCCTCCCACAAACATATTGAGTGATGGTGAGGAGGGCGAAATTGATCACACTGCCTTACTCTCTCTTAAACCTAGTTCCCGTAAGGCCCATCATGTCTCTGAATTTGTTCCTGCACTGGTTAAGGAGAGGATATCTAAACGAAGAAGAGAGACAGTTAAATGGGTGACAGGACCTGATGGGACCCTGGAGCTACACACAGACGACCAGCAGCCTGCTTACCTGACTCAGGCCGAATGGGGAGCTGCTAGTACAAGGATCATGGAACACTTGATCTCGGAAGGGGAGCTACCCTTAAAGAGATACAAGGACTACCTGACCTATATGGTGATGGTTTTTGAGTTTGGCAGCATTTATGAATGGAAATCTGTGCTTGACTTTGATGTGAGATATAGGGATACTCAGGCTGAGAAGAGGTTTAGGTGGGGGAAGTCATGTACCCATCTAGAAACCCTGTGTTTGAAGGGTAAGAAAAATAACGCTGAGCAACCATCAGAGAAGCCCAAAAAGAGAAAGAAAACAAGGGAGGTATGCAGAAAATTCCAGAATACAGGGGAATGTTCTTATGGTGATACCTGTCGCTACTGGCACTCACCCACCTCCCCTCCTCAAGCCCAGGACTAGGGGGAGGCTGGGAGGGGGAGGGATGGGGCGCTCTCCCCCCACAGCTGGGCGCAGCTGCTGCCTCCTGGTGACAAGGACTGGGATTTTATCATGGAGGGCGTCCAGAATGGGTTCAGGATAACGAACCTTGGTCAGGAGGGGGCAGGAGCTGAGCAAGCGAACCATAAATCTGCCCTCACCCCACAGAATAGGCCATTAGTGACGGCACAGATACAGGAGGAGATAGATAATGGACGTTATCAAGCGGTGCAGGAAAAACCTACCATAGTCTCTGCCTTGGCTGCTATATCCAAGGGGGAAGGTAAGGGGATACGTCTGATACATGATGCCTCCAGGCCAGTGGGTAGAAGTTTGAATGACTTAGCATGGAATGAGAAGTTCCACTACCAGACAGTACAGGATGCTGCAAATTTAATAACCCCTTTCTCATATATGTCCAAAATTGATTTGAAATGTGCTTATCGCAGTGTATTGATTAATGAGGCCGACTTGCATCTAACAGGGCTCTCTTGGGAGTTCACACCAGGAAAAAAAACGTACCTAATTGACCGGAGACTACCGATGGGCAGTCGCCTGTCAGCCTCTATCTTTAACACCCTGACACAAGCTGTTAGACGCATTATGGCCTCTCAAGGTCACCCTGAGGTCACTGCCTATTTAGACGACCTGTTGGTCGTGGGAAAGACCAAAGAAAGGTGTCAGAGGGGCATGGACATGCTCCTGGTTATACTCAGAAGTCTTGGATTTGCTATCAACTACGACAAGGTGGTGACACCCACTACACGCCTGACATTCCTTGGGGTTGAGATAGACACAACCCAATATGTCTTTAGATTACCACGTGACAAATTACAGGACCTCAGACAGGAGGTGGGTGGTCTGCTGAATAGCAGGTCTGTTAGCCAGAAACAGCTCTTATCAGTCAAAGGAAAAATGAGCTGGGCTGCCCAGGTCGTGGCTGGGGCTAGGACATTCACACGTCGTCTTTTGAATAGACAAAACACTCTTGGAGCAAAGCACCACAGGACTAGAATAACAGGGTGTATGAGGGCAGATTTTCTCTGGTGGTTTGATTATTTGGCTGTCTTCAATGGCAGTGTCCCACTGCAGGAGAAACGAGCATACACTCCTATATCTCTGGATGCTTGTAAGTCTGGTGCTGGTGGTTTCTGGGGGAGCTCGTGGTTTCATGTTCCCTTCAGTGCCTGTCCTGATGTTAAGGACTTACATATAAACCACAAAGAAGTGCTGGCATTAGAACCAGCTGTTAGACTGTGGGGAGCTCACTGGAGGAATAGACTTGTCACAGTCTATAGTGACAATAGGACAGCTGTGTGTGCTATCAACAAAGGGACATCTAAGCACCCACAGGTGATGGACTCTTTGAGAAATATCTTTTGGATATCTGCACTGTACAATTTCAGACTCAAAGCTGTATATTATGAAGGGAGAAGGAATACTCTAGCAGACAGGGCCAGCAGGTTGAGCAATCATGGTGGTTGGGCCAATTTACTCCAAGCTATAGCAGAGGCCAGCTACTATAATGGAGCAGGATCTAGATGGCCTGGTGAGGCGGTACCAGGGCAGGGCCTTTGCTGTGACTACCTCTAAGGCTTATGCTACCCATAGGCGCTCCTATTTCCGGTTTTGCTCTGCTGTCAATGCTGCACCCTTTCCTGCTACCCCCTTGCTTCTTTGTAGGTATGTTGCATACCTATCGAAACGCCTTAAGTATTCATCCATTAGGCAATACATGTCAATTATCTCTCACATGCACAAGGTGAGAGGGCTTAAGGACCCTTTACTTGACAATTATGGTTTGCACCTTACCCTAAGAGGGGCGCGTCGTGTGCTTGGAGACACTGTGGTACGCAAGGAGCCTATTGCACCAAGGCACCTGCTGTTGCTGTTACAGGGTTTGGATTTGACGACCCCATTACATGCTTCAGTTTGGGCAGCGGCACTTCTCATGTTTTTTGGATTACTTCGGCGGTCCAATGCCCTGGGACCTGCGACTGGCCCCTTTGACCCTGCTCTACATTTATGCAGGGAGGATATACTGCTCACTCCTGTAGGTCTACGTGTTGTCATAAAGTGGTCGAAAACTGATCAGTTCCGCAGGCGGCGGAGAGTGATTCCTTACCCCCGGATTCCTGGTCACCCTCTCTGCCCTGCCCAGGCGGTTTTCAATGCCTTCCGCCTTACACCTAAGGCCCCTGCACAGGGGCCTGCCTTTGTTATCAATGCTGCTACTTGCCCCGCCCCCCTCTCACCTCAATCTTTCACGACCATTGTTCTGTGTGCCTTGCGTAAGGTCAGTGTGGATACAACACCCCTCGGTTCACATTCGTTTCGTCGGGGCGGGGCAACTCTATTATGGAACAAGGCGGGGGTCAATGAGGAGCAGATTAGGGCCCTTGGGGACTGGGCCTCCTCTGCATCAACCCTGTATACAATATCAGATGAGGGGGCCCTTGGCAAGTCTACGTCTGCCATGGCTGCCTCTCTGCCCTCGGCTGCCTCACTGTCGGACTAACTACTATTCTGGGTCTTGGAGGACACCCGGCAGCAGAGGACTTGAGTTTTAGGAGGTTACATCTAACTCTACCCCTGTCTTGTTTATATATGTTTCATCATATTTCAAATACATATCAATCATGTGTTTGTGTACCTTGCATATTCTACGTAGTGTCAATTAAACTTGACTTTTCTCCAGCCCTTTGTTTCCGTATCATTTAAAGGGCATTAACCTCGGTTAAGGACGGTTAAATGTAAGGGACTGGACTGCCACTCCCCCTAGGGGGAGGTTGATACTTCTCTAGCAGTCTGCTCACAGAGCAGCACACTCTTCAGCGTGACAGAGTGGCAAGCAGAAGCACCAGCGGTGTGCTCAGCGTCCACCACCTCCCCACCACCTCCTTCAGCTTAGTACCTGGTTGGGACTAAGCAATATGTGCACGGGAGGGAGGACACCCGGCAGCAGAGGACTTGAGTTTTAGGAGGTTACATCTAACTCTACCCCTGTCTTGTTTATATATGTTTCATCATATTTCAAATACATATCAATCATGTGTTTGTGTACCTTGCATATTCTACGTAGTGTCAATTAAACTTGACTTTTCTCCAGCCCTTTGTTTCCGTATCATTTAAAGGGGATAATGCAATCCTGTTTTAATTTATGAAAACCTTATGGACAGGTTAATAGGATAGAGTAATCTTTTTTTTCAAAAGGAACAAAATTATGTTTCCATGGCAACCGAATGTCAACAAATGTGCTAAATTTAGGGAAAAAGTTCTTTTTGGTTCTAAATAAGGTCATTTTAGGAGGAAAATATATTCTTGGCTATAGCATAATCAGATTCTTCAGAAAAAAATTACCCTTGACATGTTTTCACTTAATTTTTTCTCTCTTGGACATATCTCCTTAAATATCGTATTTAGAGCATTTGTGGGCATTTCCCTTAATGTTTTTGATTTTCCCTGTTCCGTCACACTTGTTTGTACGTATTTTACAATACATTTTGCTCTTGGTCTAGTGTGGTCTACAGTGTTTTAGATATGGCATGGTATGAGCGAACACTTGTTTGTAAACTAAATCATATCAAGTCTAACCTATGCTCACAAAATCTTAGCTTATGTCACATGTCACTTAAATCCCCTGTCACAAGTCACTCAAGTGTCTGCCATGTCCCATGTTAAATCTATGAAATCCCCTATGCCATATCATTGTTTTCTATCATGTCACTAAGGTCAATGTCAGATGTCAAATTTAGGAAACTGCCATATCATCATGTCGAATTTAAGAGTCTCGGTTCTTTCTTGAAGTCTTGATGTATGAACAAAGAGAGCTCTTTGCACTCGCAACGTTGTAAGTGTTATCACATGTAGGCCTGGGGCTGATTTCAATATAGCTGACGGTCTGAGGAAATCACTGACAACTTGGCTACCTTACTGAAGATTTTTTTTCTATGCGCCCTCTTTGGGGTGAGACAGAAATTGCAAATTATCTTACTAAAGAGCCACAGTTGCATGCTATCTCTAATATACTATGCACAAAAAAACTAGGTAGAGCGATCGTAGGTTCTATTGCAGGGCTGTATGTGGTAGCACGTAGTGGATTTACGGACGATTCGGGGTCTAAACCTTCATCAGCTAGCAATTGTTGGAGTGTGGCCTGTGTACTTAACCGCTGAAGGCCGTCAGTGATTTTGAAATAGCCCCTGGTAATAGAGATGTATGCCTCCTGTCACAAATAGGAGGTGGCAAGTGGTATTTCTGCTCCGCGGTATGAAAAACATGGTTCATATACACGACTCCATGTGCACATGGTATACAAATATCCTGAAATACTTGAATTCAGAATTTACTCTTGTATGCCCTATCCTGCCCTATCCAAACCACTAACATTGTATAGAAGCCGCAATTTAACTTCTATCTGAACTTACTACTTCGATATAGCTAATGTATTGGAGGTTGGTGGGGGCATACATCTCTCTGTTCCCCACTTTCTAAATCCTGCATCGTCAGGATGTGAGAATGATCTGAATACCAGAGATGATTTAGTTCACTGCAGGATAAGGTGCCAGGTTACTAGTAGTGAGTGGTGGCATACCTTCATACCTGGGGGCCCTTAGCTCTAGACCGGATGAGTGCTGGAGTCACAGCCTCAACCATTAACTATCACCACCTCTGCAGTGTACTACATGTACTCAGTCTACACGTCCAACTGCATGTGGTTGTAGGTGCCAACATCAACTTGACTACAGAGGTGTTCCTGTCTACCTTGCAACTCTTTGCCCGTCTGTCTGTCTCCTTTCTGACCTTCTTTCTGTGGGCCTGTCTGTTCTCCCTGCTAGATAGCCTGTCTATCTATCTGCCTTTTGGTCACTTTTGACATGCCTTTATAGATCTGCTCTTACAACCCCTGAATTGCACTAAACTACTAGGTATCGCCCATTCTTGAGATTGCATTTAACAATCACCCATTCTCGAGATTAAGAGGCATACAACACTCTCTGAAACAAAATGTAATAGGGTGTCTTCAAACTGGACATATCGAGAATGGCGTCAGGGGAACTTGTCATTTGTGAACAAATGTGGGAGGTCATGTGTTTGGGATTCGCGCCGGTGTGTCTGATAAAATAAGTCATGAGACCAAAAAAGGTTTCGTTTCCGGTCAGCCAACCTATACCACAGCAAAACAGGGCTGACCTCACAGTTTCTAAAGAATTCTTTGAAGAATTGCTTTGACCAGCCTATTAAACTATTAAGCATAAATATCAACCCCTGGGCTTATACTCAAGGCAGGTTTATACACCAGTTAGTACCCTTTTCCCAAGGCTTATACATGGGGTCCAGCTTACAAATACATGAGGAAATAATTATGGTAGTTCTGTGGGTGATGCCACCAGTGGGAACTGAGAGGAACTGAACAGAACAAAACTGGAAGTGGCTTCTTTTTGGCTCTTCTTGGTCAAAACTTACATTCTGCTGCCAGAATAATAAATCCAGCTGTCAGTAGGTGACAACCTTCCATGGACAAACAGGTGTGATAAAGTTCTACATGTAGGCAGGAATCTAGAATGTGCTTGATTAAATGTGATTGCTGGTTCATTGGTATACTTCTTTTCCTAGTACCATCACTTAGCTATATATGTTCGTTCATATACATTTTGTATTACCTCTTACAGATATGGAGGAAAGCAAGAGGAGAATGTACTCAGAGATG
This sequence comes from Acholoe squamosa, assembly GCA_949317995.1. Lineage (NCBI taxonomy): Eukaryota > Metazoa > Annelida > Polychaeta > Phyllodocida > Polynoidae > Acholoe > Acholoe squamosa. The sequence goes on along the minus strand of OX439039.1, from coordinate 31,625,439 downwards.
CGGTTCACCATGGAGTATGTGCGGGATGGCGATAATTGGACCTACACCGTCTATATGCCAAACGGTATGAGCAAAACCTATCAGTATACCGTGGGCAAAGAGTTTGACTCGCAGACCTTAGATGGACGACCAATTGTTGTAAGTATATACAACTAGAGGAAAGCGTTAAAAACGTCCATAACTCGGAAGGGTTTCCTTCTGTGTCCATGTTTTACCCCCCTCCCCCCATTACATACACACACACACACACACACACACACACACACACACACACACTTTTGAAGAAATAATGATAGGGCTTAGCTTTAAAAGCTGGTCAGTCTACCTTTCAATCTCCATAGCAGTGTGTAATTGGAAGAGGCTGTTCCAGCTTGGGTATACATTCAAAAAGTCTTCATTATGGTGCATTGGTTAACACAGACACAGAAAGGTCGGGAAAAAAGGTTTCCAAATGGAATGTATATACTTTAACATTGGACACTGAAAGTGTCGCCTCTGCACAGCTTCCAGACACCAATTTGTTATCAATGATTTATGATAAGATAAGACCTTCTTTGACTATTTGTATTCTACATTACCTCTACACCCGGGCCCGGGGCTTCCCTAGCCCACTTAAAAGGGTCTATTTCTCCTCTTTCCTATCCCCTCGGATATGTGTGGTGCACATATGCGCAGGCACCCACACATTCCTCTGTGAAATTGTGCAATGTAGTTCTCGCCATGAATATGACCTTAGCTGTCGAAATGGCGTTAAACATCTATTACTCACTCACTCACACCCGGGCCTCTACACCTTAGTCTACACGTATGCTACCATATTTACTTCCCCGAAGAGTATACATGATCACCAAAGGGTCCTTATGGATGTCTGAAAAGTGTAAAGCGTTCTATGTGAATTGGGAACTGATTTTATAAATGCTCAGGATCTCCATAAAAAAAGGATCGATTGGCTTGAAGGCTATATCAAAACAATAATAAGTGCCAATATAGGATATTCTTACTTATTCGTGCTAGTTCCCAACCTCTGATGACTCTTGTACACGTGTCAGCTCCCCTTTTCTTACCAAAAGCCTGTTAATTGGGCTGTTCTTTCAAGCAGTACCACTAGCAGTGCAGAAGGCGTTGGGGGGATTTTTCTCAGAACAAAAGAAAAACAAGGACAAAGCAATCTGCATTACTGATATCTCCAAGAGAGTCTCCCTCATTTAGTGCTGGTGGGGATGAGCTTTGGTTTGGTTGATTTTCTTCTTCTCAACATTCCTAGTAGATATACTAATGGGTATTTAAAGTAGAAATAGGCCTACCCCAAAATATAGGGTGTGTAAAACTTAGGCCTATGAGAATTATATTGCCTATTATTTCTGGTACCTTCCCAAGGATCCCCACTGTAACAGTTACTATACTTTCTATACAGTATCGATAAGTGCCATTATTTTTTTTTGCGTGAAACAGTATGCTCATTTTTTAGGTGTCTTAATGTCATTTGACTCACTCTGACGCCCGTGACTCCCCTGGAGTTAAAAAGTGTGCCTGTATGAGAGAGATATACTGGGGAGATATACTGGTAATCATAGCGTGGGCAAAAATAGGATATCTATTTCTGAATTGTCATGAACATATAGTACCGGCCAGGGGGTAACGGGAAATTCAATTATTTAGTTTAGGAAAAAAAATTGCAATTGGGAACAGCAATAATATCGGTACTAATGAAAAATGATGACTGAATGCTCAGCTGTGGTAGCTGATGATTGAGTGAAGTCATATATTACCACGACACGCTATATCACCATACTCTCTGGGCCATGTTTCTGACTAAATACCACCTACCTACTGAACAAGTAATCAATGGATAATTCATGACGAGTGTGTGTTAGTGAACAGCGTAGCCCGAGTGTAATTAGCCTTTGCTAACACACACAATTCATGAATTATCCATTGACTACTTATTTTATTCCACGAAACCAATAGATAATCAATAGAATACCAATAAATTCAAGTTGAAAACAAAAATTGTTCCCCTTCCCCGGGACTCGAAGCCAGCCATTGTGTGTACACGATCCGTACATACACCTCGGCGCCCGGCAGCGGACAGCTACAGCGCCCGTCTCGGCTTGGCTAGCTTTGAATGCGTCTTGCGGTTATGTTTGTGTACAATCGGTACATACACCTCGTTGCCCGGCAGCGGACAGCTACAGCACACACGGCGAAAAAAAAGATGCATCTCGCGGTTATGTTTGTGTATAATACACCTCGTCGCCCGGCAGCGGACAGCTACAGCGCACACCGCCCACCTTGTTGTAAGTGTATTGGACGGCTGAGCGCAATGCGCTAACCACTAGACAACCGCGTCTCACACCTCAGCGGCCGTCTCGGCTTGGCTATGTTTGAATGCGTCCCGTGGTTATGGTAGCGGACAGCCCGCAGTCGTCGCCTCCCCGGGATTTGTCTCATAAGAAGACGTGGTTCTAACCAAGCATTTCTCGTCAGTCCCTGTGGCGCACTGCATAGGGAGTTGGACTTGGGATTTGACACTGCTGGTTCGATCCCTACCCTGGCCTTGAAAATTTTGTGGGTTTTAACATGTAACATATGACATGTAAGGACATGTGCGGCATGCAGGTTATCCATGGATAACCGCATGGGGTGCCTGTTATCCTTGGATAACCGCACGCCTTACAAAATTGATGCTACAGCCTTCATGGTGTGCAATATTGACAGGTATGTGCATGGGAATATCCAGGGAAAGCACTGAGAATCCCAGAAATCGTGGAATAACGGCATATAACACCTGTGGTATATCAGTACAGGGAGTGACCTACCGGGTATGTAATCACCGTTGGCGTTGGGACATATGGTTCTACCTTCACTTTCTCGAAAACATATATACCTTAAGAGCAATGGTACATCCAAAATTTGGAAAAGGAGGCGTTACTGCCCAAATGGATGGGGCGCCCCCGCCCCCGATCTTTGGGCATCATTCTAAGGCCAAAACAAGGAACTATTATGTTCTTCCGGTAACTATAGCCAAAAATACTAAATTTGACACATTACAAACATACCGGTGCCAGTAGCTCTCCTCGGCTACCTTTTCATAATCTTATATTTCAAAGTCTTAGAGATTTATTCTCTTAATTAATTGGCCGGGAGGTAGTGGGCGGTCGATTTGGTCATCTAATTTCTCTATCTGCTGAACCAAGCATCTCTAGCAATGCTGTACAAAACAAATCCGCCCACATCTCAGTCAGAAGCCTTATATTGCTGCCAGGTGTCAGCAGGCTTCTTTCACTGATAAAAGGAAGTATTGGGTAGTTGTCCTCTTTCTTTTGTTCTAAGATCCAGTCCTCGCCATTAAAGGGCCACAGAATATTGTGCCCTCTCCTTATTCAGGAATTTGCCCTGATAAGGGCGGAATACTACAGTTGCGTGGTGCCTTGAGAGGAGGAGAGGGTGACCTACACTAATAATGAAGGGACCGAGGGACTTTAATCAGAATTCCCTCTGTATTCGTAGGAAAATTGGAGTAGAAATGTGATACTGATTTCCATTAAGTATTATCACCTTAGCCTAATTATATTTTCTTTCTGATAAGATAGGGCATGGTGTGTTTAGTAACCTTTAACAGAAATAACTCGAGGAATGCATTGGAAACGCTTAAAGTTATGAAAGGCCTTTGATTGATCCAGTGTGTGTGTGTGTGGGGGGGGGGGCAGTCTACTGGCCACTAGCTGGTCTGGAGCTGGTTCTGGTGACACACTGATAAGATGAGACCAGCATGTCCCTGGAAGTGTGTGTTAACCAGGGACAAGGTACCCATCATGGTATGTCTTATCAGCGGCTTTTAGCTCAACCAGCAAAATTCAAGATGGTGGCTCCACTAGGCCTCCATACCGATTTATAATGGGCCTCAAACCGAGAGCCTTACCCCTCCAAATAGATATTCACTTCCTACGCCTCCACTTTTCAAATAGAAAAGCAGTCTGCATGGGCTGTCATGTGTGTGGCTAAAGGTATGATCAAAGTGAAGCTGTTACCCCATGGCACTAAGTTAGACCCTAGCATTTGGGACAGACAGGCATGCTTTTTATACATGTATGTGTGCAATCTTGTTAGAGATATCTATACAGGGTTCTGGTTTTAATGCCAAACCGAAGTACATTACCAAGGCTTAACAAAGATGCTGCATTTTTACAGGCCGTATGCCCTCGAACATAATTTTGATTTATTTTTTTTTGTGTTTGGAAAGTGGCCTACACCTTTCGTATTTCAGTTGGGTGATCGAGGGTCTTGAACCATGGTCCTCAGCTACTAAAAACGTGCACGAGTAACAGCAAATGATAAAGCAATAGTTAAGAGCCCCACCAGCAAACCGACCGACCATGAAGTGACACATCGACCATGAAACACAATGGGAAAGTCTGGCCTAACTCCAACTACAAATGTCCAAAGGCTGCCCAAACATTAAACCACCCAGGCAAATACAGCCATAGATGGTACCGATATTGTCTGGTCCCCCTATTATCGCTTGTTGGCAGCCAGACGTATCGTGCAATAGAGCCATAGATCAGTAGGTGGGTGGTCGGTGGATAGACATGACAATTAGTTATCTAAACACAGCTGATCATGGCTGTACACACGGGAGCAGCTTGCAGGCCATAGGAGCAGATGGGAACTGCTCAGGTACTGCCCACATTATGATGTCTCAAACAGGAGGCCAGGCATCATGTCTCATAACAGAAGCCTATTATGGGTAGCCTGATGTAAAAGTAAGTGAAGAAAACGTGATGATGCGACACAGCATTACAGAGACATGTAAAGGTGGGCAGTTAATGACATTTTATGACATCTGCCCCATCTGCACACCCTGACCTTTTAGCACTATGAATAAAGAGATATCAAGTGCCTATTATGGTATAGGCAAACACGATTTAAAACCAGTTATTAACCAGCAATTAACATGTTCAATAGTGGATAAAACCTTACTGGAAACTACCTAAAGAAAACAACACCTAACACCTGTATGACACAATGCCTTTGATTACAATGTAAATGGTCGATGGGTCTACATAACTTTGGAAATGAAGGCCGATTTTTACAAGCTGTTAAGTCCTTGCCTATAGCTTTGTATGTAGACAGATTGTCTGATGTTGCTACAATCATGGGTGGGTTATTTCTCCATACTTAGTGTGACATTTGTGATGAATTTAGTCACTGTTCCTATCACAAGATTAATTAACAGCTGGGGATAATCATAGGAGCTGAATAGGTCGCTGACCAATAGTGCTTTTATTCTTTGTAGCGTGCATTTCTATTACCACTTTCTTTATTATCTGCCCATGCGCGCCTAGATACGGAAATGAGTCGATATGGGCAGAAGAGAGCATCATGGAATGACTGTTGTAATATGAAATGAATCGATGTTATCATGGCGCCCCCTATTGCCATTGAGCTGAGACAGACCGGCATTTGTTCATCCATCACAGCTTCCGATCACATTGGTTGGAGACCAGACTATGAAAAAAGTACCGTCATTGCTTCATGGGTGGGAAACCTTCAAAGTGAATATAGAGGAGGATTGGAAACAAAGGGCTTCTCCAGCAACTCAATTACCCACTGTATTGCATTTATAAAACTTTTTAGCCTCACCATTAATATACAACGACCTCATTACTGTTTAGCCTTTATAGAATTAGCTAAAAAGGGGATGTTTTAAGTTTTTTTTAAAGGCGATTACTAGTTTTGCTGCCATAAAGTTTTAAACATCAGCCGCCAGGCGTTTGATTGCATCCATAGACTTGGCTTTTGGTGATTAACCTATAATGACATATAATGACATTGGTATTTTGTTTTAAGAAAAAGTTTACATGAGTTCACATCAAACACGATAAATTAAACAAAAAATCCTGAATACAGGGGCGTATTGAAAATACTGCTTAGAAAAGCAAAATTCACTTTAAGACCTAGAATTCCTTGTTACATTGCTTCCTATTCATCGGACAGTAGAAAGGTCAATTACATACAGTAAAAGAAATTAACTGAGCTCCTGATAAAGAGTACCCTGCCTACTTTTCGGTCTATCATAATGACGTATGGGTTCCTATTAGTTGGTTATTCAATGCACATACTATATATATACTGAACAAGGTTATTCCATGAAATGTTCGTGAACCTAATTTGAATTACAGTGACTGAAGTGTTCTCAAACTTTACTACGATCAGGCATGAATGTTGAGGGGAGCCGATTAAAAATGTAATTATATACCCATTCTAACATTCTTCTTTTTCAGAGTATTGTAAAGGTAGAGGATGGGAAGTTTGTTGAGCTTCATCGTGACAAAGAGGACCCTGAATTGGACGCTACAATGACCCGAGAGGTGGAGGGAGACCAGTTAACAGTGGTAGGTTGCAAAATACTACATAAGAACCTCTTAATATATATATATATATATATATATATATATATATATATATATATATATATATATATATATCAAACTGTAAGCTATTGAAAATGATACATCGCCGATATTTCTGTGCTGTATTGACTTCTTATATCTTACTATAACCAGAATAATATGACTATTGGATATATCAGTTATTACAAATCCTCAGTTAAATACTGCATCTTAGCCTTTAAATAACTAGAATATATTTCTAATCCATCCCCAAATTTTATTTTAGACGGCGTGTGTACGGAATGTGAAAAGTATAACCTGGCACAAGCGAGTATGAGAGGTGAATCGACCCCGCACCAAAACTATGGAGACTTGAGGCCACAGTTATCCGATCCCTGAAGTACTGAGAAGGAACTAGGAGACCCCCCACCCATACTGCTAACTACCATCTACTACAAGTTGTATAGGCATTCCATGTAAAGGTCTCCTTCAAGATAATTAATGTTTCCCACCATCTATGGCCCTATTTCTCATCTAGAAATAAGTCTTTTCACTCTCACTTCTTAGCTCGTTAAATTACCATTACTACAACCGCATTTAGAATATGTACATTGATAGTCTTGGTCACAACTGTACTTACATTGGATGTTGTAGATAACAATTCCTTACCCAAAGACCACGAGTCATATGTGGGAGCGAGGGCGTGGATAGAGAAAACAGCTGCTACAATTCTCATGAGAGTTTGAGAATATTTTGAACTAAACACAATATAGGTGGCAGGAACTGGTATGGTGGGGAAACTGATCTTGGGAGACTGGTGAAAATACGTCCTGCCACCTTGGTAGGGAAACTGAAGCTATCTAAAATAACAAGGTACAAACTGTTAACCCAAAGAAAGGTGACACCAGTCCAGTTTTCTGCGCTTAATTCTCTTAGTTGACAATTTGTGAAAAGCACCATGGCATAACACTGATCGTTAATTATTCACGAATATGCATTTACATCGGGTCTGTAAGTGTTAAAGCGATCAATTTCAGCTTCTGTAAAACCTCCCGACTAAACTTTGGGATTTAAACCGAAATTCGGTTAATAGCACTTTCTGAATATGGGGAGCGGGATCGCTTAGAACTAAGGAAAGGTTTTAATCGAGTTAATTATAGATTAATCATGAAAGGTCCAAAAATCGGCTTAAAATTTCTGTTTTGTGGGTCGACTGCTCTATATGGTGTTATACTATATAGCTAAAATGCCCGCATATTATAAGGCCTATATGTCTACTTATCCGATTTTTTAGCCCTACCCTATTTTGTATGGATACTTTTTATTGGAGGGGGGGGGGTTATGGAGAAGTGGTATGGAAATCTAATACCCGGCTTTAAAAAGATTCTATAAGATATAAAGGTTTTCCTCCCTACCTAGTACCCTATAGTTCTTTTCAAGCCCGTTACCTGAAACCAACATTTTCTTTTGTAGAATGCAGTAAACAAAGCCAGTCAGTGCATTGTTTATTACCGGTAATCCGGTAGCTTTTGTCAATGATAATCTGATCAACTGATATTGAAACTTGTGTGGGGTATTTTTTTAGTGTGAACTCATTCTCGTGTGTATGTATCGCTAGATGTGTTATACTCATTATCAATGGTCAATTTAAGTAAAATTATCAATCATAAATTAATACATTACTCGTCGTTGTTGGTACTCTTACTACGGTAATTAATCAGCTACAGTATTGCATGGATGTCTCCATGAGTTCATCTGAGTAATCTATACTGCTAGGTGGCATATTTAAAAGAAAACTGATACAGATTTTTTTAACTGAAGGGCATTTACATATATCGTTTGAAAAAAATCATATAGCGTCTATTCTGCGTGGTGGGGATAATATTGAGAGATTAGAACAGTGGTTCCAACTAAGCGTCTTCTGATTCCAAATCACTAACAATTAGTAGCCAAATGCAATTTGATGAAATAATGATAACTTCCATTTCACCAGATTGTATTTGGGGCCATTCTGCTTACCCTTTTGAAGACTACACAATATGTGACAGGATCTGCGAAAAGGGCCCTTAATGCAGGGTGTGTTAAGACCCCTATTCCTAGTACATGTCACACCTGTATGTCCTCAACTTGATGATATAGGGTTGCTGCGTACACCGCTTTAGTCTGTACCGATTATTAAGCCTACGCCACTCATGTATCTACATGTATCACCCAAACGCCCTCCTTTCCTAATTATCACCATGCATGCCATTCACTACATATGTATGTGCTGACCATAATGATTGTGTAGACTATCCTTCTGATACTATTGATATTATTAATATACGCCATTACCTAGTCAACTGTGGTCTAAGATACATATTTATTGACAATATTTTCAATGTCCTAGAGTCTATGTAACACGTTGTATGGATAGTGATTAATTTGCGCATATATCAGTGTCGTTTAACGATCATGCACAGTAGGCGTGACATTTTTCTCCATCTTGTGGAAAAAGTCTTTGCTTTTGCTGCTTTCATATAAAGGAACAGTTGAATAAAATTCATCTGAATGTGTAAATTCCATTTTGGTGTTCTTACGCCTCCACCGCGAAGCGGTACGGGAGTGCGCTATGATGATTGCATTTGCCCCATGTGATGAGGTCTCACAATACAAAATTACTGAATAGAGAAATTGATAATTGTGAAATCTTCTTTATGTCTGCTTTTATGAGACATGTCATCAAACACTGGTATACCGACATTAACGGCGGGAGGCGTTTTTTTACGCGGTCAAAACTTGCCTTCCATTCCAGCTGATGTGACAGGGGTTAAAACTTGTGTGCTTGCATGTTTACGAGATAAGGTGCAGAGATAGATTCAAGAAGTAGAAATCGCCTCCTACTCCTCCCCACCCTTCCTGCGTTCCAAGCTCAATGTGGGAAACATTAACTGCAATACCTGGATGACACACAGGTTGCGGTGTGTGTGTAGCGGACAGATAGAAGTCTACTGATAGCTCCCTCCTAATCTCCGCCACATATAATATACCAGGACCATTTAAACAAACACATTCTGTCTGTGACATATTTTGGGTATAAATGGCCTGCAGAATGGCACGGCTCCCTATGGGCTATGATATTATGGAGCAGTCCAATAAAATGTCCAACAATTAACAATAACACAGGGAGCCTTCCTTAAAAAACTGTCGAGTAGCACACTTTAACATAGGAGCAGTTCATTGCACCACAGGGAGTAGCTCTCTGTATAAATATATTGTTATGCAGCTCATTGGAACATATGGAGCAGCTCTAGAATAGGGATCATCCCCCTTTAATAAAAAGAGCAACTTAACTCACTCTAACATATTGAGTAGCTCCCTGTAACAAAAGGAAAGCTCAATCGAACATATAGAGCAGAGCCCTCTGGCATATTTAGCGGCTCAGTCTAATATAACTCCATGTAACCAGAGATATGAAGGTACCTTTATATCTCTGCTGTGACATATAAGGAGCAGCTCTTTATGAGATGGGGATAAGCTCCTTTTAACATATGAGCAAGTCTCTGTACATGAAGAGAAAACACCTGTAATATATAGAGCAGCTTACTCTTACTATATTGCATGTATTAGCTCACTGTAATACCTAGAGAAGCGCAAGGTAACATATATAGAGCAGCTCACACTAACATAACTTATGGAGTAGCTCACTATAAGATATAGAGCACCTCCCTGCAACACAGAGAGAGACTTCCTTTAACGTGAGGGCCGGATCAACATGGGGAGCAGTTTATTCTAGCATATGGAGCATCTCACTTAAAGATATGGAGCAGCTCACTACACATGAGGAGTAGCTCACTATAACACATGGAGCAGTTCAATTTAACAATTATGGGGAGCAGCTCGCTGTACATAGGAGCAGCTCATATAGAGCAGCTCAATGTGACATATAGAGCAACTCAATGTGACATACAATGTAGCTCACTGTGACATAGAGCAGCTCAATGTGCCATATAGAGCAGCTCAATGTGCCATATAGAGCAGCTCAAATTGCCATATAGAGCAGCTCAATGTGACATATAGAGCAGCTCAATGTGACATATAGAGCAGCTCAATGCGACATATAGATCAGCTCAATGCGACATATAGAGCAGCTCAATGCGCCATATAGAGCAGCTCAATGGGACATATAGAGCGGCTCAATGCGACATATAGAGCGGCTCAATGTGACATAGAGCCGCTCAATGTGACATAGAGCTGCTCAATGTGACATGCAAAGTAGCTCACTGTGACATGCAAAGTTCTTAGCTCACTGTGACATGCAAAGTAGCTCACTGTGACATGCAAAGTAGCTCACTGTGACATGCAAAGTAGCTCACTGTGACATAGAGCAGCTCAATGTTACATATACAGCTGCTCAATGTGACATATACAACTGCTCACTGTGACATATGGAGGGACAGCTCACTAAATCATGGAGCAGCTCACTCTAATATAGGGATCAGATGCTGTTCAGAGAAGCCAATTGTGACAAATCTATCTTTGAAGTTGTTGCATGTGTGTTCTGTATCTCACTTCCAATTTGTTGAGCAGTTCATTCTGGCAAATAGAATAAGTTAATTACTACAATCGTAGCAGCACACGACTATGCATAAATTATACAGAACAGTTCACTGTTCCACTTTGCTCCATTTGTTTGTAATTGTGGAACCGTTCACTGTTCTATGTTTATATGTTTTAAATATGTGAAACAACAAAGTATTTTATGTGAAAGCTTACTTGTTGGCGTCACCATCAGCTGCAGGGACGACGTCTGGTCGACTGTCCTTAACGTCTTTACTTGCCATGATTGTAGGTCTTGATTAAAATGTGAATCTGCAATATGAGGGAAAAAAGGTTTATGTAGGGTAACTTGTAGATTTTAATAGATTTGCTCGGTCTCTAAATACATCAAGAAATTAGAAAACCTGAGAGGCAGACAGGTGACAGAGAAGAACGGGGAGGTAAAGAAAGGGCTCTGCAGTCAGATCCCAGTCAATTAACATGTAAGTCGAAGTGCCTGCTAAATTCTGAACTTGCACATGGAAATTCAGAATTCATTGAGAAATACTACAAAAACTCGACCCAAGTATTGTACGTTGAGGTTATAGCAATGTAAAACTAAGAAAAATCTGAAATCAGATAAAATTCTGAAAACTTACATACCTTAACATTATGAGGATCCTTACAATTCATATACATGTAGATACATTTATATCAAAAAGGCTAACTGAACTGGTATTTAGGAAAACTCTTTCAATATACCTACCGGCTACCCTTTACCCGAATATGAAAAAAATCGGCATTTTTGTGACTATATCTGAATATCAGCCCAACCATAAATGATGGGTGGCATGGCCAGAGGACATTTCTCTGGACGCACTAGGAATACATCGATGAGAGGGTCTGAATCAATGAACTGAATCAGTACCACTATACTGATGCAGGATTGTTCCACTAGGTGGACCCATCTGCCTGTAGTATATATATATGTCTGTCACCACTGAGAAAGAATAAATCTTCTGGAGGTTTGAATATGACAGTCGAATAAAACTGGGTCTTGTAGATTTTAATAGATTTGCTCGGTCTCTAAATACATCAGTACCAAAATGACATGTATGAAGGTTGTCTAGGCAAATCCAAGACAAGCATTTATCGTCATACTAAGGGAGTGGTCATTTTTCAAGAAGGGGAACTTTTTTGACCCTATAGTAACGTGCAGGTCTTTTTGCTGAAAGCAGGTAAAATTATTATGAACTCCCCCCCCCCCCCACGAAGGAAAAAATTGCCCCCCTCCAGTTAAGGGGTTGAACAAATGTTGCCTCCCCCTTAAACCCACTAGCCCCCCCCCCCCTTTGTTGAAAAAATGGTCACTCCCTAAGATATCCCTAGAATACACATTCCCCCTATAGGCTTATCAGTTATTGTTTGGTTTAAGTGGTCCAGTAGCATTCCACGTCATCTCTCTATTATCTGATATTTCTCATTTACAACCACAGTGATTGATGCTGTACATTTGTCTATATCATGTAACACTGCATGACCCTGGGTGACCCTGAGCCTCTATAAAGGTAATGGCCCAGTAGACTAGAAGTTTACCATTTAGAACTTGTAGCTGATGATGGTACCACAGGCAGTTACCGCCACATTATTTACTACAGTACAGGTACAGGCTGAGGGCCCTTTCTCTATGACATATGATACAAGCACACATAATTATCTTCAACTACATTGAAGTTCACTGCCACATTTTCATCTACAGTATCTACAGTACATACTGAGAGTATACTGTTAGTTACGACAACCCTGTATGATCATGGGTGGTTAGCCATGATGAGTGAAGGTGAGTGGGCAAATAGCCCCGCTATACATGGTTAACTACCACTTACTAGATCTTTACAACTTGGATAAATTTCCACCTTTTAATACGGACCGAAATTCTTTACTTGACGTCCCTGTTAAGACCTGATACAATTATACATCGTTTATGTATACGATCAACATTTATGGAACTCAAGAAGTATAAAGGAACCTTGCGTATTTATGTGAAGTAATCATTGACCCTTTTCTCGCTCTAAAAATGATACTGGTGGTTGTTCAGATCAAATTAGCGTTATTATGCTTACCTGTATCTCAGTGTTTCTTTCAATGTACCAGTAATACAATGAATGGGTTCATAAGTTAATAGCGCCTCGACAAACCAACAAAAGATCAATATCTGGTAAATGTATTAGCCTGAACTGGATCAATGTACTCCGTAGATGAAACGTATACAATATGATCCTGCAGACACTGGTAAAATTGCGACATCCAACTCACACCATGTGTTTATATAGGCCTACATCTACACAGCCTCTACCCTGAGGACCGCAGCCCAAAACCACCAGGTATTCCCCAGGTCACAGACAAAGCAGATTTCAATAGGTCTGGGCTCAGGAAAACTGGCTAAATATGATACAGCGGGAAACCCCCCTCTGAGTGTTTGTGTCATTATAAGCATGGTTATAGGCTGAGATAAGCATGGATCACACCTATAAGCCCCGGACCAGAAGGCAGTATCTACTTCTCCTATCAGTGGCTCCTGAGAATATGCTGATCAACAACTGCATTTTGCAGTAGGTACTGCTGAAATACTTCCAAAACAGCTGACTCTACACTGCATTTTCAGTAAAGACTCAGTAGTGTACTGACTATCAACTGAGTATGCACTGCATTTTCAGGCTAGAATCAGTAGTCTACTGGCTCTCAACTGAATCTTAATAGATACCAAAAATGTCACACTCTGTGCAGCAGCATAGATGCAGTAGTCTACTGACTATCTACTGGTATCGCTCTGTCCATTCATGCCTACTCTTACCCTCTTGCTATGATAGAAGTTACCCAGTACTACTGAATCAATACTGCCCCCCTCCTATATGAGTTGTATGCACCACTAGGGAGTAATGACAGCTCCACATAGCTGATGGGGTGGTGGCTCAGGGGGCTAATGCGTTAGTACAGTAATCAGAAGATCCCAAGTTCAAGTCCAGCAAGGACCACCTAGAAAGGCATTGGTAGTGCCAGTACTGAAGCAGTGGCTGCTCCTTTTATGCTTCTACCTGCCCCCAGCAGTAGTTTTCAGTATGATCTGCTCACCTACTGCTATAGCAGCAGTCATGCAGTAGTGCTGATTGAACACTGCCCTTACCCCATATATGGTCATGCAGCATTAAATAAGTAGATACTGTTTAAATACTGCCATCTCATTTACATAATTGGGACAACTGATTCAATACTACTTGCATGCTGCTTATACTACTGTTCTGCTACTGAACCACCGCTGTCATGTTCTGTGCTGAGCAGTAGAATGCCAGTAGATGCTGATATGGTACTGTTTCTAATGCTGCTTTCAAACTGAACAACTACTGTCACACCACACTGTTTTTCTACTGTTTAAATACTGATTTTGTACTGCATTTTGGTCCGGGAGGTGGGCTAAGTATTTAATTATTACCCTAGATATAACCCGCATGTTAGGGAGTGATCATTTTTTAACAACATGGGGGGACTGGTGGGTTTGCGCATGGACGCATGAAAAAATTCGGACCCCCCTCTCGTGGGGTCAAAAATCTTTTGACCCCCCCAACAAGGGCCGAAAATCGCGCGCAACTGCGTCGTTTTAACCTATGGTAATAAGCAGGCTTTTTTTGCTGAAAACAGGTGTAATTATTTTGACCCCCCTGGTCAAGGTGTCAAATAAATTCTGACCCCCCCTGGTCAAGGGGTCGAAAAAATTCTGACCCCCACAATCAATAGAATATCAATAAATTCAAGTTGAAAACAAAAATCGTTCCCCCTCCCCGGGACTCGAAGCCTGCCATAGTGTGTTTACATACTGTGAAAAAAAAAATGTATGCCCAGACCGGGACTCGTCCCGCCTACCTCTAGCAGCTGAGCGCAATGCATTTACCACTAGACTATTGGTTCACACATCTTGGCGCCTGGCTTGGCTTGGTTTGAAGGTGTCCAGCAGTCCTCTATAATTATAATGCTAATCTTGCGCATGTGAGAGTTGCTGGGGTTGCTACTGGCTTGGTTTGGTTTGAACGCGTCCCACAGTCGTTGCGGTTATGGGAGCAGCAGCGAGAAAGCTGGGGAGGGGGGGTCACAACCCAGACTGCAGGATATTTTCACACTTTGAATGTATACTAGTTATATGTGAGTGACCTCCCCGGGCTTTGTATCATATGATGACCTGGTTCTAACCAAGCACTTCTCGTCAGTCCCTGTGGCGCAATGCATAGGGAGTTGGATTTGGGATCAGGAGTGAGTGAGTGAGTGAGTGAGTGAGTGAGTGAGTAATAGATGTTTAACGCCATTTCGACAGCTAAGGTCATATTCATGGCAAGAACTACATTACACAATTTCACAGGGGAATGTGTCAGTGCCCACGCATATGTGCACCACACACATCCCGAGGGGATAGGAAAGAGGAGAAATAGACCCTTTTAAGTGGGCTAGGGACTGCAGGTTCGACCCCTACCCTGGCAATGAAAATTTCTTAGGTTTTAACATGTAACATATGACTGTAAGGTGTGCCTGTTATCCTTGGATAACCGCACACCTTACAAAAGTCATGATGCATGCATCATGCCATACAATATCGACAGGTATGTGCATGGGAATATCCAGGAAAAGCACCAAAAATCACAGAAGTTGTGTAATAAACTATGCTAATGTAACATCATATATAGCCTCGCCTATAAGGCGCACCTAGACTTTGAGACATTTCTATCCATTTCTGTTCATAGCTGTTCATAGTTATGACTATCATCATGTATAAATCGCTTCTTCATACAAGGGGTACTACGATAGTAACAAAGCAGGCATAGTTGGCCTGCCGCAGTCTGTAGTGGGCCAACTTTGTGATGTATGGGGAGTGTCTGCCACTATAATGAGGTCAGCTTTACCAAGGAGGTACTTGTTCTATGAGGTCAGACTCAAGGCTTCTTCTTTGTCTGAGTTATATTCTAAGAAATATAACAGGTACCATAAAACCCTGTATATAGCCCTCAAAATAAGCTTTAATTAATACAGATCATGGCTTTAGATATATACGAGGGATTTATCACATTCAAACATGGTAATGAATTAGCATTTTCCAGACCCTTGTGCACTTAGAATGAAATTATATCATGGCGTGGCTTATATACGCGTGCAATCAATTACGGGGATTTTCAAAGTTAGCTTTACTTTAAATTAGTTACAAAAATAAACATAAAAGCTCTTTTATTACTTCCTAGCTCTATCTTTTTATATTTGTAAGTCTACCTATCTTATTCTTGTTTCTGTGCTAAGATATTGATATTACCAGGTATGACCTGATTATAAGAGGTCTATCAGACATTGAAGGTCTATCAGACATTGAACTATCACACTGTTACCAGTGTTGAAATATAATAGCAGTCCTATTAAATCAAATCCCTATCCTAGCATCTTAAATGATTAAGCAACAAGTATGTACCACTACCGAGAATGTTTCAAATCTAAAGGATCGATGCAGACAAGAAACAAATACGGTTATGGGAAGGCTGGGGTCAAATACATTCCTTATCATAAAGCGGTCTAATTCTTATATTTTACACTCTAAGAGCCCAGTCATACAAAGATAATAGTGAGAGGCGCTTTGTGGATTTCCGCATGGCAACATTTCCCCCAAGGCCTATTACACATGTAAAATCATCTTCTCTTTTTTTTTAACCTATGAATAACAATATTACCAGTGTATACATCTGTTTTATCAACAAGCCTTACAAGGGGGTAATTAAAGGGGGACTAGCACGGCTAAGACGTACCCGCCTTAGCAAGTCACGTGACTACCCCTTGACTAATCAGGGAGTTGCGATTTTTTGCGCTGGGTCCCGCAATATTATGAATGTTCTTTGAGCAGGTACCAATGATGAAAATTGCTGTGCTAGCCCCCCTTTAAGTAGTTATTAGTGATTTTTCATGCAGATGCGCCTGGGCAAGTAGATTGAGCATCGTCTGTATGATTGATAAATATTTACCACTCCCTATTATCTGGCCCATGAATATATCCTTATCCCAGCATCTTAAATGATTACGGGAGTGACCATTTTTTAACAACAGGGGGGGGGGGCTGGTGGGTTTGAGGGGGGGGTCAGAATTTTTTCAACCCCTTGACTCAAGCATGGGGGGGGTCAGAATCTTTTCAACACCACTGATGGGGGGGTCAAAATAATTTCACCTGTTTTCAGTTGAAAACCCCCATGCGTTATTATAGGCTAAAAGGGGACGTTTGCGCATGATTTTTGTCCCTTATGGGGGGGGGGGGGTTGAAAAAGATTTACCCCCTTTATCTCCCATTCTAGATTGGGCAGCTGTATTCAACAGTCAACTTGAAATAATAAAACAGTAGATGAAGAATTATAGGAAGTTGACCACAACAGTCAGTGGACTTCTTGTCACAATGACAGAGCTGTCAGAGCTGTGCACTGGCAATGCTGAAAACGGAATACACAACCTCATGAAATGTGTTTCATACATATTTAAATCATTGACAGCTTTGAAGCACATACCTAATGGAATCAAGGGAATGCTACAGACGGTGCCCGGTCCACAGATCCAAATGACAAAGCTTATTTGATGATCAATCCCTGATATCACCACCTACCTTTTGAGTTGACACTGCTCATCTGGTGATACCCGCTGCAACCTTTGTTATGATTTATGTCTAGTGTAGGATTTCTCCGCTAGGAAAATTAGTTTAACAACTTTTCGCCGTTAGTTAGGCAGCAGCACAAGTATCGCCAACATGTCTGCCAGACCTACAAGACCACCGCCTCCGAAGCCAAAACCTGGTAATTATTAAATTTCTGCTCACTAATACACACTGGGTTTTGCATAAATGATGAGCAAATAATGTCTGCATTGTCTGATACAAATAGATCTAGATCAGAGCCTGGGATTTTGACTGTAACAGTTGTTTTGATGGGTCGGCGAGTGTTCACTTCCGTGTCACGAATCGTCACTCTCAGTGACTCTGGCGTTTGGGTCCTGGGAAGCGTTTTAATCAGAATCGTGTCAGTCTGTCACAGTTAAGTCTTTGTCATATCATGATCATAAAAAGAAAGATATGACATCCCAACGTCATATCCCTGTCATTTCATGTCATATCCTCCATTGGTACCAGGCACGAGGTCAGTCCCACTTCCGGTGAGGCTTCCTGTTTACTTCTATATGTAAGGTCAGAGGGTGAACCTGCGTTTGCTGGTTCCCCCAATTTTCTACCTGTGCATTGGCACCCCAGGTGGACAAAGGAGACTGGGGACAAGAGCTGGTTACTGAGGTACCCCTCTTTGATCCTAGGCCCTTTACGGGTGGCAAAGGAGACTGGGGACTAGAGCCTTCACTCCCTCTTACTACTACTATGCCTAGGATTGCCTCTGCTTGGCGACAGTCTCTCACACTCTTCAATCCTTGGTGAAACCGTGGTACCAGGACCCATGGCCCTAGAGACCGATGGCCCCGGGGACCGATGGCCCCAAGTGGGACCGATGGCCCTAGAAAATGAGACTGATGGCCCTTGTCAGGCGGGCACTGACTCTTACCTAATTTGTCAGGTGGCTGGAATTGTAGGACATAATTTTTTTATGTCAATTTCCTCTTAAGGATTGCTTCCTAAGACATGTTTGTTGCCATTTTGTGAGAAACCTTTCATACGGGGACCCAGATTATTTGGTTCTTGCAAATCTGTTAGCCTTCATATCAAGTTTAGCTGACACAGTCAGCCATGATGGAAGTGGTTTCAGGTCTCACAACAGAGGTGTTATTCATGAAATAATGTTATTCATGAGAATCTGCTTGGAGAGTGGAGATTGACTTTCTGTCTGGCAGAAAATGCACCTGCTGATAGCTACCTGTTGCAACCCACACAGCATGTGCCAAACCTTGGAAAAAGGTGCGATCTAAAGGTTTCCAACAAAAGACACTCTTCCTAATTCACAGACAGCAAAACAAAGATGGTACTCTTGTCAATATTATAAGCTGATTGTTGGGGATTTGTTTCTGTCAAATGTTATTCTTAGAAACTTGCTGTTTCTAGAGCACCTGCAAGTTTTAGATAGGGCAGTCCCAGCGACTCAGTCCTTAACTGAGTCGCGCACAGTGACTAGATGGCCCCAACTTTTAAACCAGGGTCCATCCCACATCTATCACCTATCTTCATTAATCATGCATATCTATGTCATAGGCACTTCAACAATTTTTTTAAAATGAAAACAGAAAGATATTTTTTTGTCACAATGTATCAGCTCATTTTACAAAACTTTTTGAATTAAGTTTCTATCTTACCTAGAACCAGAGATATAAGAAAAATAGTGTCCGAAATTCTAAGGCAAGTAGCATTATAGAAATGGTAGAAAACATGTTTTAGTTTTTGTGATTTGAATTCAGCAGATAAACACTATTTTATCAATAAAATTGTTAATTTTCAATGGATTAACTTGAAATTTTCAGGACATATCTATAGTTATGACACTTTCCATGTTACACTTGATTGAAAATTATATGAAAAAAAGATAATTATTAATTAAGAAAAAATGTTGAAAATTTAAAAAAAAAATTTCAGATGTGCTTTCTTATATTGAATCCATACATAAACACAATTAAATTCATTATTAATGACATAGCAATCACATGCAATAACATGCAAGCTGAAAGGTGTCATAGCTAATCCCCAGGCACCCACCCCACAGGGCTACACACACTGCCTCAGTGGGTAGGCATTGGTTATTGTGGCTCTAACACCTCCAAACTTGTGCTAAAAATACACCAAACATGCTCCATAAGCAGTCAACATCATGTAAACATTCATTCTATAACAAATATATGTGAATTATTTGATCATATTATACACAGGGGCATCAAATTTGAAAGTGGGGCCATCAGTCTCATTTTCTGGGGCCATCAGTCTCGGGCCAACTGTCCCTAGGGCCATCGGTCCCACATTCTCCTCCATTTTTATTATTAGGGAGTGGTCATTTTTTAACAACGGGGGGGGGGGGGGGGGTTGGTGGGTTTGGGGGGCGGTACAAAAAAAATTCAGACCCCTCTATTACGGGGGCTCTAAGCCTAAGGGGGGGACAAAAAAATTTGCGCCTTTTGAGCGAAAAAGCCTGTGTGCAACTAGTCTATACTATAGATCTTGAATAAAAGGGGGGGATGAAAAAAATTCAGACCCCTTGGAGGGGGGGATGGACAAATTTTCGCCGTGCACCCGCGAAATTTCACCAACCCCCCTGTTGCTAAAAAATTACCACTCCCTTACCCTATATATAAAAAGGGGTTGCTTCATCACTGGCCCCCACCCCATTGAAAAAGGCTTGACTCCTTGCCAGGAACAGATAAACCAAAAAGGGCTACCAAAAATGATGTACTATTTTCAAAATTAACTCGGTTTTTCTCAAAAATGTCATGGTTTTTATTATTTTGAGATACTCATATTCACCAACAAGCCCTCTAAGCAATCCAACTCTTTGATTTTAAAACACATTCAAAAACACAGTAATCTAGCCATAGTGCTTGACTGCAGGATATAGAAAATGCATGCATTTCGGACATTGATCAGTTCTCCAAAAAGTGGTGAAATAACATATTTGTAATGGGTGATTACTACTATGGAATATATCACTTACATATGCATACAATAACCCATGAAGATATTATCTAAAAACAAGTGATAACAATGAAGTTACGTGGACTTAAACTTCCGAGTTGGCACTTCCGAGAGAATCTGGATGCGTCCGATAAAAGTTGTCACCATAGCGTCCAAATCTAGGCCAGGTGGACGCAGCCTGTCCCTGGGGCTGTCTTTCCCGTGCCAGCAGTAGGACGCCTCTAAAGCTAGGGATCCACTGCGGCGAATTTCTTGCGAGTTGCACCCATTGAAATAAGCTTGACTGCTTGCCAGGAACAGATAAACCAAAAGAGGTTATGCAGAAGTGGTTTTTTTTTTCAAAATTAACTATTTTTCTCCAGATTTTCATGGTTAATGATATTTTGAAAAAGATTTTTTTGATCCAAGTAGAATATTTTTCTAACTTGGACATTTGATATCCATGTCCCAAACGTGAATAAAACGTGGCAGTCACATTAGAAACTCGGGATTTTTATGGGTTGACTAATGTTCACGTTTGGCACGTGGTGAACTTTATGGTTTGGCCCCCGTATGAAAGCCGAGTATAAAATCAATGCCGGGTATATATTCATGTAAACTTCTTAAACTTATCTACTACCGTACCTAAACCTAGGCTTGATATGAAGAGGTCTGTGGTTCAAATTAGATAAGAACTTTCTTTTTAGTATAGACCATACACGAAAAGTAGCCTGCCCTGCAGTAACAATGGAATAATGCAAAACATTTTTGCAGAAATTTCTTTTTATTTATCTAATTAACTCACTTATTGTATAAACATTTTTTGTTCTTTATCATTCTCTACTGTGATAAACATCATGATGTTAATATGTGACATAAACATACCATATAAAATTTGTAAACAAAGATCACTTGATGACATTGCAAAAAAAAAAAAAAATTAAAAAAAAAAAAAGACCACTAATCTTACATTCTCACCTTGGCCTAAATTGTTGCAGTCAAGGTTTATTAAAACTCCAATTGATAATACCCCGTACCGTACTGTACATCTTAACCTTTTCCACTTTCTATCCTTTGATAGGTAAAATCAAGGTGGTCCGTGCCTTATATCGGTATGAAGCACAAAACGTAAGTACTGGAACCTGGTATATATTCCCATCCAATTAGCTTAATACTAGCTTGAAGCCAAATATGTTTTTTGGTTTTCAGTTTTGCAGTCTTACTACTGCCCTAGGGGGCCATTATTCCATATCGCATGCATCAAACAGCTCCCACAGTCATATCATAGATATAGACCCGAGACCTCAATCATTACTACTGTTTACCGATGGTTAGGTGCACTTGATGCATACTGTATATGTATTCTCTTCCTTTACTAATAGTATAACTTTCAGGCGACAGGCATAAATAACATTCAGAATTTGTGAATATGGTATGCCAAGAAATTATAGTGGTACAGCTTGTGTTCTAATAAATAAGTTTTCAAAATTGAAAACGTTATGTACAGTTGTGCACTGTGGGCCTATCAGTAGGTGAAGAGGGTGTTGGGGTAGTCAATGTATCAAATGTCATGTATTTAATCCCTGACAGGAAGACGAGCTGACCTTTGATGAAGGTGACACTCTGTACATCATCAACCAGGAAGACAGTAACTGGTGGAAGGCACGCTGTAACGGCAAACAAGGACTCATACCCAGTAACTATGGTACGGTAAATATGTGACATAACAGATCTGATATTGCCAAACATGCATGTATATACAGCCTAGGCCACACCAAATAAAAAAGTTGGGTCTATGGAATTTCATTTTGAAAATATGGTGCGGGAGGGCGACATTTTTACTTTTATTTTTTAGAAGTTAATTATTGTCTATGGATTCTGATCATCAAATACATGGAGAGGGCGATTTTTTTTTTATTTATTCATTTTTTTTTTGCCATTAGTGATACAGGCTTCAGTACATAGTATGTTCCTTATGTGATGTGAGCCATGCTTGGGTAACAGTGTTTGGCATTAGGAAAATCTGCACAGTTATTCCTGTACATTAATGATCAATCATATACTTATTGCTTGATAAAAAAAAAAATGAAAATCCCAGAAAATGAGGCGGGCGGGATCCATAGACATATTATTTTTCAAATAAAAATAAAATTTTAATTTCTGAAAATCAGGTGCGGGAAATCCATAGACCAATCTTTTAATTTGGTGTGGCCCTAGTGGGATCTTGATTCTATTTTGATCATTCCGTGCTAATAAGATATTGCCTTTATACATCTAAACATATATCATGGAAACATGTTCTTTATAATCTAGTCTTTCATTGCACATGCACAATTCCTGAAAAGAAATTCTTTAGCTATGAAAAAAGCTGAAGAAAAAACCTGACATGTTTGACATACTTTCTGATGAAAACGCGGATCCATAAGATAGCATTGGGCGGTCAATTTCAGTGGTCAACAAGGGTTTGAAATAACACATTGGCTCCTATGGAAATTAGGCAATTAAGACGCTTTTTTCAGCAGGTAAGGTGAAATTTTCGGTATAGGAGGGGTTAAGACCGTTCATATATGAATGTGTAAATCGGACCACCATTTTTTTGTTATGTCCACCGCCTCACTTCCGGTCTGGATACTTGACGCATGCGCGCAGAGTGACCGGTCATCAGATTTTATTTTATAACAGTAAATTGAGGGGGTGTATTCGATTCATTTTGATTGATATTGCCAAACATGCATGGATTATATTCAAAAAGCTATTAATTTCAAGTTAAAGCGATAGAATCTATCATTTCTCGGTCGAAAATGTGACTTCCAGCAAGGAGGCGGGTCGCGCATGTGCACAGAACATCAAAATCCAAAATGGCGGACAGCAGGCGATGACTAACAGTGCCATTGAAACTGCTTGATTATAACAAAATGGAGGAGAATTACAGTGTCTCATGCCTTTTTATGGTTAATATGGATCCTTATTCAACACCTGCTTATATTGTGCAATGCTTAACTCGCCAAGAGAGGAGTTATTCGCCAATGAAACATATGAGCGATAATGGGTGCATTCTCCATAGCCTAAAGCATTGACGACTTGGACACACTGTCACTATAGTGACAAGTCTCATATGGTAGGTAACCTGGGCCATTAGTGCTCTATAGCACACATCAAATCTTTTCATTCGGCCTCCCTGGTCCATTTGAAAAGGGTCTTAATTTCACCTTTTGTGCCCTCTGTTCATACATCAAATGGTGGTTATTAACCCGAAAGGGTTATAAGAGCCAGGTTGAAAATGCAGTTTTTAAGACAATACTAACAGTGGGAAAACAGGAGATACTTTTCTGTGCAATGCTAAACCCCATAGGAGGTGCAAATGAGATCAACATTCCCACCCTTTCGGGCAGAGGTGGTGCAGAAAAATTGATGAATATAGGATGTGTGGGATGATGATGTCAATGGACTATTCTGGGTACTATCATTATTTTACACCTTTATTAATTTCCTCGCCATACAGGCCCGAGCTCTGTCTACAAGCCTACTACCTACCCCTATCTATTTATTCAATAGTAGGCGATTACACAATACCAAACCCCGCCTCCTCCAGTGGAATCCATTGAGCTGCTCCTGTAGCATCCCAACACGGATGTTACAAAGCCAAACCGGTTACTCCAGCCACGACCCCACTGGAGGTATTACAACATACCAGTGGATGCTACTTTCGGACCAGGGCGTATCCCACAATACGCCCTTGTCCCTCATTGGTCCACGTGGCGAACTGCTCTCTGCCCAGTATTGCAACATCCAATGTTGCACCTGACAGCAGTTTTCATCATACCGCGAGCTGCTCAGCTGAGTATATAATATGCCGCATGAGCAGCTCCTGGTATCTCTACCCTACATCTCTTCACACCCGTGCCTACACCTCATATCAAGTTGAGCTATAGGCTAAGGGACAGAGCTTGGACACTAGCAAGTGTATCATTGTTACCACCTGTATGAACATTCATGTCAGCTGCGCAATAAAGAGGATCAAATGAACTTCTCTGGATTCAGTGTTTATCACTTCACCCACTTATAACGGCTCGTTGACAATGAGCATATATATTTTTAGAAATCCACAAATAAGGTGTGAAGAAAAGTAGAACATAACCCTAACATTGTATCATCAGTTTTTGTTCTCCATTTGAGCATTCCATAGATGTTTTGGCATGTTAGGGAATGAACATAAATCATAACGTCATCTACACATACCGTAATCTCCCGCGTATAAGACGCGTCCTCTAGGCCAAACAAATGCATTGTGGGTCTTAAAGGATTTCTTCAAGTTGAGGGTGCGTCTTATACGAGGGGTAATTTTACTATAGAAATGTACTAATCTTATAAATTTCAGTATTAAAATGTGTGTCTTATACGCGAAAATGCATGTGCTGAGTTTGGGGTGCGTCTTATACGCGCAGCGCGTCTTCTACGCGGGAGATTACAGTAGTTTGAATATATCTTTTTGAGTCATCTAAATTCACCTAGATTCTCAAAAATATAGAAATTGTCTAGTAGTGTCACCTAGTGTTAATTCCAGGAATCATTTAAAGACACAACACCAGGTGGCAGCAGCACTATACTCTACAAGGAAGCTTTTTATAATGCTGCATAACTGAATAAGACATGCCTTATACACTGGAGATTATAGTAATTCTGATTGATTTTGAGTGCATCAACCTGTGTATTGGCTGGATATGCCCTTATTTAAGACGTGTTGACATGATGGAGGGCTTCACTCAACAAGAGAGAAGTTATTGGCTGATGAAGAGAATGTGAGTGATAATGGTGTATTTGCCCATAGGCTTCAGCATTGATAATGACTATACGCCATGAATATGGCTTAGCTGTTGAAATGGTGTTTAACAACCATTACTCCGTTACTCACACTTTGTCTGATCTCTTTTCTAGTTGAGGATAATACAGAGAGTATAGACAACCCTCTACATGAGGCCTGCAAGCGGGGCAACCTGGACTTTCTACGGGAATGTCTCAACAATAAGGTACAATTAGAAATGCCTCATATAAGTTAATTTAAGTTGATTTTGTAAGCAAAATGTATAATATTTCTCTGATATGTCCTGTAGATTGATCAATTATCACCAGAAAAAGATAATTGAAAAAAAGAAAGAATAATGAAAAATAGCTAAAAACGAGAAGAAGAAAAAGTTGAAAACGGATAAAAAATTATAGAAAGAACAGGCACTTTTTAAAGACTTATCACATGTATCAACCATTGTACATCTTATTCTCTAATTATAGGTATCAGTGAATGGCCTGGATAAGGCCGGCTCTACACCTCTTCATTGGGCAGCCCATGGAGGTCATATTGAATGCGTGAAGGCCCTTCTGGATATCCACAACTGTGAGATAAATGTGCAGGTAGGTATTCTACAGGGTCACTTTGTTTTAAAATGTTGCCGGCTGTCATAATGACTTGTAAAAGTACAAGTAAATCTGCGGTACAGCCCCTATTCTTAACGTTGACACCTCAGAGGGAGATAAGACTCATACATTTACCTGTACATAATAGCTAGGAGATACTGTAGCTTACTGAATGTGGTTGTATGTGATTACATGTACACCTAGTGCACAGAAACTGAGGCCATGTAAGTAGTATTTAGAAAGTGAGTATGTAAGTAGTATACAGAGAACTGAGGCCGTCTAAGTAGTATATATGTGTCCAGTAATCACTCATATTCATGGCAAATATTGCATCAGGGAGAGTCCACCTCATATAAGTCACTGCCCAACTACTAGGTGGAGGGATGCTACCTGTAACTGTTGTCTGTGTATTCAAATCCATCGTTGACTCCATCCAGTACGGATCACCTTGACATTTTTTTTTCATGTTTGAAGTAATTAAATTAGGCCGCCTAACTTGTGTCGAAGGGGCAAAAGTATTCCTGTGTCATTGTTTATTCCGTAGCCTGGTAGAAATATAGAAAGTATGTCAGTAGTATATACATGTACATACAATTCAGTACAAGTAAGTAGTATACAGAAATCTGTGTTAGGATCAGGGTACTGATGGATTAAAGCAGTGAAATATGTTTTATGAAATCATGTAGAAATGGAGAAAAGTGGTATATGTGTAATGAGTCCCATGGAATGAAGAATATCAATCACACTTTTTTAATGTTAGACATTCAGGGGAGATATTTCCACATTTAATATCTGGTTTCTGTTACAGAATAAACTGGGGGATACACCACTTCACGCAGCGGCATGGAAAGGTCATGTAGAAGCAGCCAGACTATTGTTGGAGAAAGGTCAGTGATGATTTAATTAATGGGATAATTAGCTTGATTGATTGCTATTCCCTTATGTGCATAGTCCTGACAATGTGGTGGCAAGTGGTGAAGATCATATCGTGAATATCAAATCAGAAGTTTGAGTATTTTAAGATGGAATCTCAATATCAACATTGCCCATGACCTTTGTCGGTTATTTCCAGGGGCCTACACTGACTACAAAAACAAGGAAAACAAAACACCCATGGAGTTGGCGAAGGATCCATCAACAGCCGCCCTCCTACAGCAGGCCACACGGCCCCAACCTGTTA
This sequence comes from Acholoe squamosa, assembly GCA_949317995.1. NCBI lineage: Eukaryota > Metazoa > Annelida > Polychaeta > Phyllodocida > Polynoidae > Acholoe > Acholoe squamosa. The sequence goes on along the minus strand of OX439039.1, from coordinate 31,598,288 downwards.
CTGATGACTATGGGGATGACGATGATTCAGATTAAAATCGTGTATATTAATTTCGAGCAATGCCTCAATATAGACTGGTTATGTGAGGGCTATTCGCTGCACGACAGCACAGCAGTCATGTTAGTTCAAATAACAAAGCTATAGCTGTGGCACTCTTTGTACATTTCTATTTAGCGAAAAATTTAGAACTCACAGATCCTATCATAACTTACTTAATTCCTCCATAAATGTATGATAGGTTTTCTGTAATTTGTCTCACATGGCCACCAATTCGTCTTGCCTGTAGTCAGCCCAGGGTCATAGAACCGGTCTGTGAGTCATATTCAATTCTGCGGGTGTAGAACCTGACTTTCATACCAACATCCCGTATATAGACAAATAATTTTACTTATATGTAAGTCTACAGTCAAGTTGTGGACCAAATCACCGGATTAAAAACCCAGCGTGTTATCAGTCTGATCGCATACTTATACGCTTACAAACCCCAACAATACGAAATGCCTAGGTCGCCAGGTGGCAACCCAAGATTCATAGAGTCTGCATTATTCCTAGTCCTAACTAGTTATCAGATAAGAAATCACTCTCCTGTAGAGGTTTTATGTGCTTTCTGACTAGAAGTGCTACCTTGCAGCTCGGATTGGTGATGATCTTGTAGATGTGACAGCGATGTTGGGTATGTGCTGCCATCTGCAGGGATGGAAGTCTTCAGGGTTTTCCCTGATTTCAGGGATTTTCAAGTTCCAAAGTCCTATACATTACTTTATAAAACCTATGTTAGCGGCTCTAATTGAGTATTTCAGGGATTTTTGTGCTCGGTGACTTCCATCTCTGCATCTGATTTTGTAAATAGGAATTAATAAGAAACATCTGTACAATGGACTTGTCTACCACCATATTGTATGGCCATATTGTGACTGATAGTGTGCTAAGCAAATATTACACCGAAAAAAAAGAGTAGTTTGTATTTCTGACATTGTTGCCACCGGTTTAATCCGTAGAATTTCATAATCTTTGTTTATATTTAGGGTACCTGCTTCAGCTTCAAATTTCTTACGGTTCTTAGAACTTGTATTTCTTGACTGATACTTGGTTTGATGATTTATTTTGTACAGAAGCGCTTGATGATTCAAAGCCTTCATGTAATGTCTTACATGCAGTGGTAGTTGCAAATCTTACATACTTTGGGTTATGAACTTCTTTAATATTCTGTTTGGTAGCGACATTATTGGGACTATTTCTAACACTGCCTTTACGTGTATTTTGCTTTGGTCTTGCTACTCCCAGCTAAGATGAATGTACATGTACAGAAAAATTATACATCTTAATTTTCTCCTGATACCTGAGGAATTAATGGCTTGGTAGGAAATCATGTCATAATTTTTGTACTTTTCATACCATACTAAGGCTACACTGTAAGCATTCCATAGGGATGAGCGATCTGTGCATGCATGTGTATCATATTTTGTAAAATAACGCAGGTTCGATAGTGTATATATGAATCCTTATTGATTATGTCGTTGTTACCAATTGGACTTCTGTACACTGGAACTCTCTTTGATACTAAAGGATACTGTAGGGATTTCGAGTTAATAATAAGGAATGTAGATAAGTTTTATAAAGAAACGATACCTTATATTAAGCCACTTTAATAGATGTAGACAAAATCAGACTGGACATGCAAAGAATGTTTCACATTTGGGGTTTGCAATTACTCTTTGGTGTACAGGAGTCCAGCATGGTAAATAACATTAAAATAAAGCAGTGGAATAGACTGGTAAAAATATAAGACTTAGAGGGCTTGGCTCTGGGGCATATCTGACATCCCCAACCCTACTAAAGGTTTTAATCACTCATGGTTAACAGAATCCGCCACAACCATCGTATAGGCAGCTGGCCGAGGAGAAAGCTAGGTTGATGCAGATTATTCGTTTATATTTTGTATCACATATAAAGTGGACTCAATGGGAACGGACATGTTTATGCCACAGTATCAAGCCCTGATTTGTATATGCATGTTGCCAAAGCATTTAAATGTCTTCTAGTTAAGTAGCCAAGGTTTGCCACACAAATTAGCGAAGTTTCTTGGGAACCTATCCAGAGAACTTACCACGGCACTCACAAACAGTGGACTCACAGTGTTAATAAATGCCAACAAAACCTGATTCTGTGATTTGGAACAGATCGCTAATAATCAAGCATTTTATATGCGAACATATGTATGATAAGAATACAGTGTTTCATTACGACTTTAATGCATTCATGAAAGAAATTAGCTGAAAGTTCGTCAGAGATTATAGACAAATAATATATACAATATGGCAGATATATTTAATGAAGTAAGTGTAAATTTTCTTTCGCAATATAATTGCAGAAGGGGTTATATAATGGCTGTCGTTAATGCCTTTTAGCCTATCATATTTAGATTGGACAATTAGGCTTGGTTGCATTAAGAGAGATCTATTTAAAATTATGTACGTCGGTCTAGGTGATGTCCAGAGTTCTATCATGTTAGGTAATACTTTCTAACTTTTAAACAAGGTACTTTTAAGTTACTTAATGTCGTCTTTATATAATAATCAGTAAGGCTCGCTATTGCCTGTATTCAAACTGAGTAATACATCAATTCATTCATTTTTGGTTAGGACTCTCTTAATTTTCTTGAAACTACTGTCAGAAAACCCACCGATTCTCAAAACCTCTTCAAGTTAGCTCTCACCTGTAACTCTTGCAGTTCAAGTAAAATATATGATAAGAGGTTTTGATATGTAGAGTTAATGTTTAATGGAAGATAAATTTGTAGAAGTCATTCATATTGAGTAGCATAATGTGTCTGTACAGTACATTGATGTAAATATCATTTAATATCACATTAATGCTACTCCAAAGAAAATAACACTGCCTTTGAAAAAAGGGATTTTTACTCTTGATATAAGGTCAAGCTATTAGAATAAAAAGAAAGCGACTGATATGTATCTATTGTTGGTGTTGTTTTTAAATGAGATTATTCTAGGTAGACCTTATGTGATAATGTTATATCCATAGCCCAGAAGAATCTCCTTCTTAAGAACAGTGAGGTGTGTTCTCTTTGAGGAGGAATGTTTCTGTGGAATGTGCCAAAATTACACAATACACAAAACTGGCATAACTGGCTGTTCCTTCAGTTGCTTCTACCCCTGTCAATGTGGCCACTGCAGGCAGCAGGGAGCTTGAAAATCTAGGAGAGGGAATCCACATGGCAGAATAGTTTCCATTCATGCAAACGAGTCAGTCCTCTTCCTACACAGTGAAGTGGCTGAGTTGTTAGGCTAGTAACCTGCTGCAAAGTATATAGTTCCCTATATTTTCAGCCTTAAACTTATCAAAAACTTGAGATGTGTATATGTACTTTCTCATGGATTTGGATCTTAGATGAGATCCAATGAGCCAGGCATGGCATTGTAAGTATTTATGAAGAAATCACTAATATTAGTCTGTCCCAGATCACTTACTAGTTTGGAGAGTCTACACTCTCCTAGCAGATTCCTCTTCAAGCAGACTCTCCATAGCTGTGCATTGGGATAGAGTGCAGTTTTCTGGAATTGGGCCTTACTTCATTTTCATTTACTCCTAAGGTTGTTTAATAGTTTGTTGGTTGGGGCCAGCCTCCCTAGTAGACCCCCAACAAAAAAAAAATTGAATTTTCTTGTAAACACTTTCTCCATAATTTTGGGGTTTGGTTCAATCACCCCAGGCCCCCCCCCCAGAAAATTTGCAGTTTTTACCAGAAGCTTAATAGACATAAGTTGCAAACCTTACTAGAGCACAAATGAGAATATCTACAGATTTAGGGTATGGGGACAGGAGATTTTCTGAATAATTTTGGAGTAGGGGCCATTCACCCCAGAGTCCCTCACCCATCCAGAAAATTTGCAGCCTTTACCAGAGTCTTAATAGATATAGGTTGCAAACCTTCCTAGAGCACAAATGAGAAAGTCTACAGATTTAGGGTATGGGGACAGGAGATTATCTACATAACTTTGGGGTTGGGGCCATTTACCCTAGAGGCCCCCCCCCCCAGAAAATCTGCAGCTGTTACCAGAGGCTTAATAGATATAGGTTGCAAACCTTATAAGAGCACAAATGAAAACTGCAGATTTAGGACATGGAGTCAGGAGAGATTCTCCATAATTATGGGGGTTGGGGTCATTCACCCCAGAACACCCCGCCCAGAAAATTTGCAGTTTTTACCATAGGCTTAATAGACATGAGTTGCAAGCCTTATAAACAGGGCAAAATCTGTATTCTACTAAGGCTGTTTTATTCTAATAACTTGGATTAGGGATCAGGCGACGTGAAATTTGGCAAATTGCAAAAAAAATTGACCCCAAAAAAGTAAAGTTGGAAAAGAAATCTATGTAGTTATTGCACAACCTTCCGTTTTTTTTTTGCCTTCCAATGGTTGAAATTTATCTATATTCCTTTGTTTGATGTCCAAAAATTGGATTTCCATGCTACTTTTTTTTTTGCCTCCCGGCGGTGGGTATATTTGGTAGTCAGATAGGGGGGTCAGTGAGCTTCTTTTATTTTTTACCGATGCCCGACCTTACAGATAGGTGAAAAAATTCGTAATCCAAGATATCATAATTAAATGGCCTAACCATGATATGTACTTTATATTGAAGGAGTGGGTCCTACTCAGTTTTTTTTCAGAGAATCCAAATCTGCCTGGGGCCATTTTGTATTTTGTATATTAAGGCCCCTAATTTGCATATTTAATTAGATAGGCAAAATGACCTCATTAAGCCTCAGAACGATATCAAACATGACTACAATTATTCCAAAATGGTTAGATTTCAATGAAATAGGTTCTTGTAATAAGATTTTACCATTTTGGAAGTTTTCAGTTCAGCCTAATTTGCATAATTTATGCAAAACGTTAAATTATGAGGTATTTTTATTATGATAAATTCTGAAAAAATATGAAATTATGAAAATTGACAGATGCGTGCTTTATAATAAGGAGAATCATGTGAAAGTTGGGGCCCGTCAGTGGAACAGCTGTATCCAATATGGCCGCCTTGTTTCAATATGGGCTATTAGCGAAATCTTCTAAAAGCTGTATTACTGCTTCTAATTCACTTACAAACACAAATAAAAATGCTAGGAGTACTATTTTGGAGTCATGGAATTGAATGTGACCCTTTTTGAGACTCTCTTGGGCAGCCATCTTGGATTTAGATCACTTTTCTCTCAAAAACCTGAACAAATCCAGATTTCATCCCTTAAATCTGTAAGAATATAAATGATTCTTAATAAATTCATTAAATTCTTGATTGTAGCCATCAGAAATATGGTGCAGTCTGGCAGCTTAGTGTACAGGGATGAAAGTCTTCAGGGAATTCCCTGATTTCAGGGATTTTGAAGTTCCAGGGCCCTATACATTCATATAGAAACCCAGGTTTTTGGGGCGAATATTGGACCATTTCAGGGATTTTCGTGCTCTGTGACTTTCATCCCTGAGTGTATAATGGTGCAGTTTGACAGCCATCCTTAGTCTGTTCCTCAAGTCCTGCAGTTCACTTTCTGTATTAGCTTCTAAATTAGATTCTCCCTTTGGAGTGGGACCTTTCGCCTGGGTGCACGAAGGAGCTATAGTAACAATCAATATACTAGAGTTATGAAAGGCAAGTAAAATCTTCAGATTTCTTGAAATTGTTGTAGGCATATAGTACCATGTGTCCTTATGTACCAAGTCTATATGCTGCTGATGTGCCATGGGATTCCTTGTGAACAAACCAAATTTGAGTATTCAAAGGTTGTGGTTTGCCTGATTCTCTCAATTCCTTGGTATTTAGCCTAGTATGTGACCAGCTAAATAGAAGTACACCTCCTGAATGCACATTATTTATTATGAGTGAATGGCCTTGTATCAATAATTGGAAACATGATGCCATCCATCATGTTTGAATGTGTAGTCTAATATGTATAACTATCCACCAGAGATTATCAATGCCAAAGTGGTCAGAGGCTTTGATGGTATCCCTCCAAAATCTTAAACATTTTGTGTGAAAAGATCAAAGCTGTGGACTGTGTGTATAGTCAGGAAATGAAGGGAGAAAGATGGGTTTAGCACACGCTAATTACCTATACAAATGGGCTATGCAAATTATCCATAACCTAAGTCACAGGATCAAAAGAAACTTAGAATGCTCAAGCTAAATGTGGCCAGCCATTTCATTCCCTCATTCTACAATTAGGTGCATTTTGTATAGATTGATTTACAATTTCTTTCAGTTTTCTGTTTGTTAAATGTTTTCTCATATCTGAAATGGTATGTCAAGAACCAAATTTAGGTGATCAGAATTTATCAGTGCTTTGAGTTTTGATGGTGTTTGGGATATTAATACTACTGTTGCCCTCAGTCTGCTTTCCAAATACCCTTGAAAAACAGTTGTTGTCTGAGGCATGTGCCAGAACTGAGATTCCAAGCTCATAATTGGTGTTGTTCTGTAATCAGGTTTGGTCATTCCAGAAGTCTCCTCTCTTTTCTGTGTAAACACAACATTCTAATTCATATTCCTACTTTGAATTTACATGATCCATAGGCAGTCAAATACACAGCACACTCAGTTCTCATGGTCTCAGTCATGAATGGCCCTATGATTGCCCAGGATAGTTGATTGTTATGTGTCAAGCCTCGAGTGCAATTGACCATTGCCTAGCTTGGTAAGTACTCATAGGCTGTGTTGAGTACCTCAGGATTATCTATCTTCAAAATTGTCATGTTGATTCAGGCGGGTCTTTTGTGATACAGGGGAGAAGGGGTACCTTGAACTAATTTAACTTTCGGGAGAACAACACTTACAGTAGTATGTCCTTGGTAGTTCCATGGTTGTGGCCTGAGGGCACCACTGTCTCATGCTGGTATACATTTATCACAAAAAATGTTGTGGTTTTAGATTAACACAACATGGATCTACATGACAAAAAAAGTGATATGACATATATACAATGTAATACTAGATGATACTGCTGAAGAAGTGGTGTGAGATGCAGAGCTCTAAAACTCATTACACCCTGATTGCTCCCTTTCTGGCCCGGAAAGTGACAATCCCCAGCATTCAAGTGATGCAAGCCCTAACTGCATTATTTCCACGATTCTGGTCCAATTTCCAGCCCGAACCTTGATGCATCTAGGAGCGTAATGGTGAGTGACGACCTGTACAAATCGTTGCCTTAGTGCAAGCAGGTTGTAACTGACATTTTGGCAAAATTATGTTTTCTTCAGCTTTAACATCTATCAATAATTATCAAACAACTGTGAAAGTACTAGAGTCGTGGCTATTGTATGTGTGCCTACAGGCCCCATTGCAATGTTGGTGTATCCACTTTGTGCTATAATAACTGGAACCCTTCTTTTGCCTCTCCTGCAAAACTAGAAAAATGTAGATACAACCTTCTTGCACTAAGGAAACGAAATACAGTCCCCTCTGAGCCAAAGTCAGAGAGTCTGCTTTGGTATTCCCACTGGTCACTCCTGGAGTGCTTACAGGCAGGGAACCATAGTCCCCCCCAACACTCCTACCTTCTGAGAAAATGCTGGAAATACCTTTTATGGTAGGCTCTAATCTGCTAACTTTTAAGTACAGTCAGGCAGTGATAATCCTGTGTAACAATCTGGTGATTAACCTTCCAGTGATATTTTCTATGGGGCCATTGTTATGACACTGAAATTAGGCTTGATAATCCAGTGTTTTAGCTTCCAGTTCCAGTGAGGGAATTTGAGAGACAGCATTGTATATGTGTTTAGCATTAAAACATAACTTGATAATCCAGTTGGACAGGTATGGTACAATTCGTAGGGATATTAGAGTGTGACACTTGGAGTCATGGGAGGGGTTTGCCATAACACTGTGTTGAAACTATAATTAATTTATCTGTGTTTGCCTCTCCAATTCCACTGTCACTAAGTTATAGTTCATTGAGGAGAAATCCCATGGCACATCAACAGCATGTAGACTTGGTGATGGTCCATACATAAGGTCACATGGTGCCAGTGTACCTACAGCAATGAGGGTAGTCTGCTCCTTAATGCACCCAGCCCAAAGGTCCCACTCCAAAGGAAGAATCTAATTTAGGAGCTAATACAGAAAGTGAATTGCAGGACTTCAGGAACAGACTCATGATGGCTGCCAAACTGCACCATATATTATACTACACTGCTAGATTGCACCATATTTCTGAGGGTTACTATCAAGAATAATGCATTCATTATGAATCATTCATATTCTTGTAGAATTCAGTAAGTGAATTAGATTAAGAAATACAGCTTTTAGAAGATTTTGATAGCAGCCATATTGAAACAAAGCGGCCATATTGGATACAGCTGTTGTACTGAAAGGCCCCAACTTTCACATGATTCTCCTAATTATAAAGCATGCATCTGACAAGTTTCATTGATTTCTTTCCATAATTTCCTATTTTTTCAGAATTTATCATAATAAAAATGAAAATACCTCATAATTTAATGTTTTGCATAAATTATGTGAATAAGGCTAATTAAATATGTAAATTAGGGGCCTTAATAGGTAAAATACATAATGGGCCCAGGCAGATTTAGATTCTCTGGAAAAAAACTGAGTAGGACCCACTCCTTCAATATAAAGTACATATCATTGTTAGTAGAATACAGATTTTGCCCTGTCTATTATTAGAGCACAAATTAAAAAAAAGATCTACAGATTTAGGTTATGGGGACAGATTTTCTATATAATTTTCAGGCGGGGCCATTTACCCCAGAGCCCCCCTTCCAGAAATTTTGCAGCTTTTACCAGAGGCTTAATAGATATAGGTTGCAAACCTTACTCAAGCACAAATAAGAACTGCAGATTGAGTTTGTGGGTACAGGAAATTTTCTCCATAATTTTGTGGTTTGGGCCATTCACGCCCATAATACCCCCCCTACGCCGAAAATTTGAATTTTCTGCCAGAGGCCTTCTGTATGTCTACAACCAGATGTAGGTTGCTATCTTTGTAGAAGTAAAAAGTAAAAATCAATGGATTTAGGAAGTGGGGTAGAAGATTACCTCCATAATTTTGGAGTTGGGGCTATTCACCCCCGAGCCTCCCCCTTACCGACCTCCAGCAACATCAGATGAGGAAAGATAAGGACAGAAAAGATAAGATAATGAAAGATAAGGTGAGGAAAGATGATGTGAAGAAAGATAAGGAGAAGAAAGATAAGGTAAAGAAAGATAAGGTGAAAAAAGATGAAGTGAAGAGAGATAAGGTGAAGAAAAAAGGTGCAGAAAGATAAGGTGAAGAAAGATGAGGTGAAAAAGAGATAAGGAGAGGAAAGATAAGGAGATGAACAATACAACAAGGAAACACAAGGAGAGAAAGGATAAGGAGAGGAAAGATAAGGAGTGGAAAGATAAGGTGAGGAAATATAAGGAGAGGAAAGATGAGGTGAAGAAAGATGAGGTGAAAAAAAAATAAGGTGAGGAAAGATGAGGAGATGAACAATGCAGCAAGGAAAGGTAAGGAGAGAAAAATAAGGAGAGAAAAGGTAAGGAGTGGAAAGATAGGATAAAAGATAAGAAGTGAACAATACAGCAAGGAAAGATGTGGAACATAAGGAGAGGAAAGATAAAATGAAGAAAGATAAGTAAAAAAAAGATAAGATGAAAACCTGAAGAAAATATGTGAAGAAAGATAAGGGGTGTCAAAGATAGCTAGGAGTGGTGCCAAAATTTTGGGAAGTTTTTATTAGAAAGGCAGGGGACTTTTTCTGTGTATCCAAAGTGCTAGCAGAATCTCCCAGATAGCTTCCAGGAGCTCCCAGATGTCAAGTAGGGGTGCCAAAAAGGCATAGAAATTCTTCACAGGGGTGCAGGGGACTTAATTAGTCAACATCCACCAACTGTAAACGTAAAAAGCTTCACATTTGTTTACAAATGACATATATGTGCTCATGTGCTGCTTGTCTAAAGTCCTACTCATGGTGAGAAAACTACATTACATTTTAATTGATGAATGTCAGTGTCCATGCACCTGACACCAGAGTGACTTAAGTTATGGTGGTTTAGTACCATTTCTACACCTACGGTCCTATTCATGGTGAGAAAACTATATGACACATTAATTGATGGATGAATGTCAGTGTCCATGCACCAGACACCAGAGTGAGTAATGTCCCATTTCTACACCTAATGTCTGTTCTATTCATGGTAAGAAAACTGCATTGCATATTAATTGATTGATGAATGTATTTGGTGGTTTTGAACAGAGATTGTGCTTTTGCAGAACAAGGGGTAGTTTTTGCATGGAAAAAGTAATTTTTAAGACAAAAGGCTTAAAATCCATGGAAAGAGGAGACAGTCCTTTAGAAAAGTGATGACAAGGATGGAGTCTCCTTTGGATAAGAAATGTGGAGACCAGGGTCCCAGCACCATGACTTGGTAATGCATTTCCTCCACCAAATGTTTACAGAATAATTTCCACATTTGTTTACAAATGACATCTGTGCTCATGTGCTACTTGTTATTTTGTGTGTGTGTATTTTTTACGAAATGTTATATGTTGTCCCAGCACATGTAATAATCTATCAAAAGGATGTCTAATGTAGTTTTCTCACCATGAATGACTTCTCGACCACCAAGTACATTTTCCAAGTATCACTCTTTGTGATATTGTAGGTCAAGATTTAGGTCAACCAGCCAATCCACTGGGGAATGTCTGGTAATTGGGGATGTGGGTATAGGTAAACAGCGGATACTCTCTATGGAAGGATCGATTATCACGTGAATGAAATAGGAAATGAGATCCAGGACACGAGGGTTTACCATTCTAGCTCAGTGGTAAACAATTATGGTTTGTTTATGAACCCGTTGTCTAGATTCAGCGACATCATCTCACCCATACGTACATAACCAAAGTGAAACCGATCCATACATACATGTATTCATAACATATATCAATTAAAGAATAAAACCAGCGTGTAAGACGGCTTGCCTGCATCCCTATAGCTATGCCGTGTGGAATGTTCCTAATATCAGGGTGGATCTTATAGGCGGGGTGGGATTACATTAGAATAGTATGGAGCTGGTCAAAATCAAGCCCCATGTGCACTTTGTAGGTATATAGCAACAGCTCAGGCATCGGGACTCAGGGTATACATTTTATACACGAGGTGCTCCACATAAGGCCAAATTCCACAACATGAAAATGGTCAGAAAATCCTTGTGATTTAGGAACTGTGGTTGCTTAGCCGATATTGGGGTGGTAATATCGTCTAAGGAAGGCCTATAACGGCTAAGAATCCTTGCCAAAGTGCTGTTATTTGGGGAGTAGAATACATCAAAAGTTTTTGATATTTTCTTCATAAACGGCTGGAAATCTCTGTGATAGACTCAAAATACCTGTGATTTAGAGGAAAACAAGAGTTTCTAGAAAATCACAAGAGGTGTGTCTTTGAAAAATCATGAGCCAAGTTCCACATACTACAGTTATAAGAGGGTTCTGCTTGTGATTTATGCGAGCTACATTTGTTTTGCCGAGTTTATTTATAGATATCAGATGAGTACAACCATAGCCATAGCCACAGGTCTGGACAATTACCAAGAAGTTACCTTTGAGACTGTATAGAAACAACTGTGATTTTAATATCAAATATTCTATCTCTGTGAATCAAAATAGCAATTCATCTGTACAGTAATCAAAATCACAGAGATTGCCCTCCTAAAATCAGCTATAGTGGGATTTGGAGTAGGAAGAAGTGGGGTGAGAACCCTTGTGATTTAGGTAATTGGCAAGAGTTCAAGGTTGCCGATATCCAGAATCACAGACCTTTTAGACCCAATTTTCACATAGTGGGATTTGGCCTATACATAGGATATACACATGTCTTTCGGTAGTTTAGAAAAGGCCACTCGTGGAAACTTGTATTACCTTTTCTCAATATATCGCTCTAATTGGTTGACGAGTAAAACTCGGGGAAGATGTCGATGGAGGAAAGAATTGTGCGGAGCTCTAATGTCATTGTTAAAAAAATATCCACCATATCTAATATTGATGTTTCAGTATTCATGAGCACCCTTCATTTACCTCCGGGACAAACTGGCAAACGGCAACTCGTTGTCGATTTGAATATTTAGGCAGTCAACAAATTTAGTGTGAATCTAGCCTATTAGACATCCCCAGGTAGGGACACACACATTTGCATCATTATTATATACATCGCTCACGTAGGCATAAGTACAGAAAGATAAGTGGACCTGGATCATGGCAGAGTACTCTGTAACATCGTCATTAAGTCCATGTCCTATTGGCCTCAAGAACTAATAAGTGTAATCATCATCATCATCAGACTATTGTTCCGTAAAAGTGGAATCCAATCCCTAAGAGAAAAGGTGACTCAGAATTGATCTATGGGTGATGCATATCAAAACTGGAGACATTTAATATCATGTCTGGTTATTTTCTTATTGCAGGCGTATTTTAATATATCTCTTCCTGAATCGCCCTCGTAAGGAAAACAAATTATTTGAGAATTATTGTTTCCTTTTTAGAATTTTCAGATATAACCTTACTTAATAAAACGAAGAAAGGTCGTCGAGTTCGGCATCAAATTAAGGTCATGTCTCAGGAATGTCGCTAGCCCTCATTAATGCAGTTTCATGCCAAATCCTCCCTAGTCACTTTTTTTATGGCTCGGTAATGAGAAACAATTTTTGGAGTTGCGTTTACAAATAATGGGTATGGCATCTCGAGAGACCTTCTTCTTGTTTCTTGTCTTCACAGGTTTCACTTACATCCAAATGGCACCTGTAAATCACATCTTATATGTAATATTTTTATTAGTCAGTATAATTATAAGTCTTAGGTTCTAAAATTAATGGAAACAAAATCCAAGCGATACAGTCTACTATCCGCAGCATAGCTACTCTCATTTGGGGCTTATTATGCTTTTCATCTGTCACAAACATAAACATAACTCTGACCAATAATCATCATATTAGATTAGTAATACCTTGTAGTTATACCGATATCACTGATCACAAATATTCAAGAGACACAATACTTTAAAACTTGCATCACAAACTACAGGACATTACAAGACAATACAAGTGGTAGGCAGTAAAGTAGGTGAGAATCAATAGCACCAGTAACTATAAGCACATATTTGGCTCTATTGGGAATGACAGCAGGAAATTCACAATATAAATCAAATCATAATTTAGTTTTGAAGATGTCCATAGTGCCACTGTGGTGAATATCTGCCATATATGTCTGTCCATGGGTTAAAGATGGAGAAGGAATAAAACATAAGCCATCTTAAAGAAATGTGGGAGAGAGTGTCATATTTCTCTAGTCATACCTGTTCCCCACCCCTTCAGGAGAAACAGGAAATCTAAATGGTACGCTTCTATATATAGCTTTGTTATCCAGAGTGGCATTTTATCATTGAATGTCTGCCAACTACTTTTAGAACCGAGAGACTGAAATGGAATAAATAGTGTTGGATCTATACCTACAAGTGCCAAAATGAGTCGTGACATATTACAAAATATTACAATTCTATTATATTTCCATTCAGGAGTCTAAATAATTAATACTTTAGTTTTCAAAGACCATATGGAAATACCGCGGCGTGGGTTCCTCTTTTTCTCTTCAATTAGCTCTTATACGTTCCGTGTTTTAAAACAACTCTGGAAAGAGAATAATATGGAGGAATTCCAAAGAAATTTATTCACTGTGCTATCCTAGCCCCTAACATGACAATATTCCCTATGACCCAGGATACACTGTAAAAAAATGTCGTTAAAATGACGCTGTAGTCCTAATCCCAAACTTGTCAGAGATCTGTTGTTATTTTGGCAGAGATTCCTTGTATATTTGTCTAACACCGTCCTGCAATATGGGACTTCTTGTAAGATTATTGTAGTCCACTGTTCAGTTTTACTAGGATCCCTGGTAGATTCAACATTTATTTTTACAATGTATAAGAACAGGCACTGTGAGACACTTTCAGCATAAGCTGTAGTGTTAGTAAGTTGTTAGTAGTGCATTTATATGTGGGAAAGTTTCTACGACCCAAGGCAGTAGGCAGGAGATCGACTGTACAAGCATAGTTTTTTCTATCCTGGCACAAACGCATATGAAGAATGTTATAGTGCCTATTATGTTTAAATCACATTATAACCTTCGATATTGCAGCCGGGGCAAATACCGAAGAAGAAAATGGTCATTTTTGGGACATGTGTAAACCTGACCATGCCTGCTGGTCTCTGCTTGCTGTCAGTGCATCAGATACAGAACCAATCCTAAAATGTGAGATGTATACGTAGTAGATAGAAAAAGGACTATTATCCTGGTTATGTAAGCCATATGACTTCACATACATACATTTTTTTTTTTTTTGGTTTGAATTTACTTTATTGACTCATTACTTATCGAGCATAGTTTAATAACAGTACAGAAATCGGGATAGCTGTCGAATATGCTTCTGATTTAACATAGATATACAATGTATTCTTACATAAGTATATATAGTTTACATGTATTACGAACGATAGCATAAGTCAAACAGAAGGTAGAGGACCTCATCCCCACTGTAACAGTGTTAGGTTGATAATTCTGGTCCTACCTATCTTCCCAAAAAATATGTACGAAAACTTTGGCACATGATTTAATAAAGTATACATATATAAATATACATAGAAGGAGTCATAGAGATAATTCAGTAATCCATGTCACACATTGAAAAACTTGTAGGAAATAATGGAAAGAGATCAACGGTAAAATTAATATTATTGTTATATATTATCAGGATATACTATGCATTTACATACGGAAGAAGAGACTTTAGTGATTTTTTAGACTCATTTTTGAACTGTTTTAAGTTTAAAGCAAGTCTCCTATCCATAGGGAGAGCATTCCAGTTTAAGGCTCCGTAGTACTCTACGCTTCTAGCATATGCCATACCATTTGGGGTTATAATCTTCAATGTGGATGCATCATGTAGTCGAGTAACAATTGCCCTATTGTCTTTGTATGTATCATTTTGTGCTCTATTATACATGTAATTTAACATATGAATATGTCTTCTATCACCAATTTTGTTAATTTTTGTTACATTATGTTTGTAATTAGTATTTGTCAGATGGGGCACACCAAGACATATTTTTATACAACGGTTCTGTGCATATTGAAGTGGATCCAGATACTTATCAAATGTGGTGGCAAAACAGATGTCAGCATATTCCATATACGGGAGGATAGTAGATTTATATATTCTTATATCTAGTTTTACATCAAGATATCTTCTTAATTGACATAAGTTATAAATTTTGTAAGCAATTATCTTTACTTGATTAGCTAGATGGAGATTATAATACAATAATGGATCTAGAATAACACCAAGATATTTATAACTAGGTACTACTTGAAGTAGTTGATCACCTAGGTGGATGTCAGCTGTTAGTGTATTGAGTTTTTTTGTACTTGAAGAAAAAATCATTACCTTGGTTTTTGCTACATTGATAGATAATTTGTTTTGAATACACCATGTTTCATACATTTCAAGATCATGTTGAAGATCAATTTTTGCTGTTATATACGAGTGATGTGCTGAATATATAACAGTATCATCAGCATACAATTTAATTTTACACTTTTTTACACAATTTATTACATCGTTCACATATATCAAAAACAATAAAGGCCCCAAAATGGACCCCTGAGGAACACCACAGAGTACTTGGTTTTTTTCAGACGTTATACCATTTGCTATTGTTATCTGGTGTCTGTTTGTAAGATAATTTTCAAACCAATGGTAGTTGTCAGACCTTATACCGTAGTGATTTAATTTTGTTAACAGTACAGAATGATCAACTGTATCGAAAGCTTTTCTTAGGTCTATAAAAGCAGCTATCGTAGAGTTACCCACATTTAGATTTCTTTTAATATCATCTGTAGATTTTGCTAGAGTATCTATAGTACTAAATCCTGATCTGAATCCTCCCTGATGGGGTGTTAGTATTTTTTCTTTGACCAAAAAAACCATACACTCTATTGTGCACAATTTTTTCGACTAATTTACATGGAAGGGGTAACAGTGATATTGGGCGGTAGTTATTAACCAATTTATCATTATAAATACATACATACATACATACATACATACATACATATGTAGTGTTCTACCCCTCAATGTTCAATCGAATCTTTCGATAAACAACGAAGAACAACTATTCAGGTTCCAGTTAAAACTTTATTGTCTAATAACACATAGGCATCAGCCGTTCTCGATCACAGTTACAGGTGGCATAGTTTGAACTCTATAACAGGTTCGACACTAGGCCTTCTAGTGTCTACAGTTGATATTCCACATACACCTCCTCTGTGCAGCAGCACAGAGGAGTATTAGAATATGGTAGCCGGGCAGCCGCCAACCATCGCTCACGATGGTCAGTTGGGGCTGGACTGACCTTGAGGAAGGCCGTACAACGGCCTTATATACACCGGAGTCGAGGGCCACGTGACCAAGTGGTGACGTGGCGCTGGACTCCAGCGCCCCTAGGCGTCGGGTAATAGAGGTGCTCTCGATGTCGCCCACGAGGACCACGAAGGTACCTCGAAGACGACGCGGGACCACCACACCACCCCCCACTAGACTGAAACGAGGTCTCTTAAAATTCAGAGATCCTGGATCAGTCTAAACAAATAGATAATAATATAAACTACTGGATCCGTCGACATGGTCGACAGAAACAGTAGAGGAATATATAGAAATATTCTACTGTACTGTAGAAAAAAAATTATTATCACAGTTAATTACAAGGCGTTGCTCCATCCAACGTAGGAGACCAGTGTCGAAACACTGCTTCATGACCTGCTCCTGGTCGATCCGAGGGAGGCACGACCAGGTATGGCAACCGGGGTCGTGTCGTTTCCTCCCTGTCTATTTGAGAAGCTCCTTCCAGCGTAGGAAGCTCCTTCCATCGATAGTGTACAGTACTACTATGATGGTCCTTCGACCGTGAGGCCGAGGATGTGTGGCACCACCGGGCCCTAAGACCGGGGTGGCATCGGATCCACACAGCTTCGCAGGGAGGTCCGGGGACAGGAAAGGTACCCCCACTCGTGGAGGGTACACCGTCGTCCGGGAACGAGTTCCCGGGGGTTCCGTGCTGACATCGAGACTCTGTTCGATGTCAGCGATCCAACCTGAAGAGGAGGAGCAGTAGTATCATACTACTGATCCTCCGAGATGGACCCTGTAGCGGCGTCGATTTCAGCCTGCTCTCCGTCAGTGCGCTCATCCTCATGTGAAGCACTGGCGGCTAGCTGGCCCGAAAACGTCGGCGACTCCGGCAATGGGGCCACACGGTCCATTGTCATACTCCAAGCCTCGTTAGAGGTCTCGGGTGCATCCCGGGAGTCTCCCTCAGCATCTGAGTGGAGAACGGCCGAGTCTGCTGAGTCACTTCCGTCGTCGTCGTCGCTCTCCCGACCTTCAAGGTCGTCCTTGTCTCCCTGGTCAGGGGGAGCCGTTGGAGATTGATCGACGACATCGACGTCCCCGTCTATATCCATCGACTGTTCCGCCTCGGCAGGTTCTACTGCTTGGGAGGAAGCCGACGGGTCCGGGCAGACGGCTACACTCGCAGGGGCCAGAGGTGTGATGCCATGAAGATCCGGATGGATCCTCGGTGACACCACTCTCTGAACCGGTGGCGGTGTAGGCTCCGTGGCTCCCGAGAGGGTTATCAAGGGAGCCGAGGAGGAAGGCGGGGCTGCTGGTGGGTAGACGGAGGCACCGAGAGACCTACCCGGGGTGTCAGGCTTGTCCTGCACCACCTGCTCACGGCCCAACATCGTCATAGCCGAGCTCAGACTGTCAATCTTTGGAGATAACTCTCTCAAAGGATTCGTCTGAGCCGCCAGTGTCCTGACGTCAGGGACCACTCCACCCTCGACGAGGGCTCAGTTCGAACGGGCTTCAGGGTTCGGACACCATGGTGCTTGTCCTTCATCCATTCCGAGAGTTGGACCCCGAAGACTCTAAAGAATTCGCGGTCGATTTCCTCCCAGCCTTCTATGATACTATCCCTCTTGGTGATATCATATTGGGCCTGTGACTCAAAGTTATTGAGACGCGTTCGGACATCGGTCAGACGAGAGTCCATCTCCATCTGAACGGTCTGGCGTGCCTCATCCCTAAGAGCCGGAAGGAGCTCGTTACGGATGGCCATGTTTGTTCTATCAAACAGGCCGAACAAGTAGGCACTCGCTTCCTCACGGAATGCCTCACCGAATTTGTCGATAGCAGGGCTGCCCGTCATCTGTAGAAGTCCCTTACAACGTTCCACGAACGTCTTGGGGACCCCACGTTCGAAGCCATCGCTGTATGCAGGCTGTGCCAACTCCCAACACAAGGTTGCTGTCGGGGTGTCGGCGCCTGTCACAACGTTGGAGAAGGTAGCTCCTGCTGCCGAGGTCAGTGTCGCGCCTCCCACGTGGACACGCGGTGTGGCAGCTGGGGTGCTGCCCTCCGCCGCCGCAGGGGGTTTGACAGGGGGAGACGAGTTGGTGGTCACCTTGGGTTGTCGATCACGACCACTCCGGGATTCCACCGTCTTGCCTCCAGTTTTAGCACCACTGGTGCTTGGTTTGGCCGAACCGGTCGAAGCAGTCTTCGACTTTTTAGGAGCCGGGGCCGGGGCGGCTTTCGATGCCTTTTTGGGCTTCGAGGGAGCAGCCTGCGGCTTAGGCTTCTTGGGTTCAGTCGAACCGGCAGACTTTCCAGCCTCTGTAGAGTGGGGCCTCTTGTTCCCACTCGTAGAGGCTGTTGGTCTTGGGTCTCGAGGACGACTGGCCTCCCGCTTCTTCCGTTGCTCTACCCTGAACTCGGGGTAGGCACCGTAGAATGCGGGCATCAGTTCCGGTCTGATATACAGGCGCTTCGTAGACGGGGGTGCGGGGGACATACGCATCCAGTGTCTAGTCGGCGCGCCTGTCTTCTCATTCCGTTCACACTTTCCAACCAGCGTCTCCACTAGTTGGATAGCGCCCTCGGCGTTGTACTTATGGGGCTGCTTGTACGACTTGAGATGACGCGCCATCAAGCCCCTTCGTGAGGTCACGAAAGGAGGAGAGGTCGGGTCATCAGGGTCCTGATAACATGGAATGGTCTTTTCCACCTTAACACAACCGAACTGCGGACGGATGGCTCGATGCTCTTCAACCAAGTGTCGAGCATACCTGCCATCTGTCACGTATATGCGAGGGGGGAACCCCTTACGTGTGCAGTTCTC
The DNA here is from genome assembly GCA_949317995.1 of Acholoe squamosa. NCBI lineage: Eukaryota > Metazoa > Annelida > Polychaeta > Phyllodocida > Polynoidae > Acholoe > Acholoe squamosa. Next base: position 31,578,990 of record OX439039.1, on the reverse strand, counting down.
GAAAGCACACTGCTGCCCTGGGTTGAAGATGCGCCATGCAAATCCAATCCGCTGTCGCTGGGGCAGCGACACCCCCGACGAGTCTCAGGCATTCGTGATATTCTCGATCATCGAGACATACCAGTCAATGGCATGACTATCATCCGAATACCACTCCTCGTCCTCACTACCATCCTTTCCGACGAGACTAGGGAGTACCACTTGACCATTCTTGCGGTAGTCCTGAAGCTTGGTCAGCGGCCTGTCATCGACGTACTCAGTACGTCGCTTGGCAGTGATCGCTGACAGCCGCTTCCACTCGTCAACAGCCTTGGCCGTGTCTGGGGGTGAGGATACGGTGCTCTCCACGGCACCGGCATCGACCTCCGACGGCTCGGTTCCAGGTTCCGGGGGTGCAGTAGACTCGCTACTCCTTTCCCGGGCTGGAGCCTTCTTGGCTGCGGATTCCTTTTTGCTACTTTCCTTCTTGGGCACCTTAGGGATCTTGAAGTCTTTCAAGGTCCCCTTGGATGCCTTCGATTCAGTGGGCTTCTTGCCCTTAGAACCTGAAGGGGTAGTACTTTTCAATGGAGCAGGTGTCGACGGCTCGTCGACCTCCATCTCATCGGGAGAGGAGTCCCTCGAGGCGGCAGCAGCCGGGACTTTCAAGTCGCGCTTCTGCTGCTTAGATGCCTCCTTTGCCTTCCGGCGGAGCTCCTTCTCCCGCTCCTGGGACTCAGCCAAGGCTTTCTGTGCATCCTCGATCTGCTTCAGAAGAGCTGCACTTTTAGCCGAGGTAGACTCGAGCTCTTGCTCGGGTCTGGTCCTCTTGGACTTCTTCTTCTTCTGCGACTTGTGGCTCGCCGAAGAGCTGTACCCTGACTGCTCGTCGGACGAGGACCCCATGGTTCTTCCTGAACTGATGGGTTCCACTTTGAAGAGAAGACTCCGGGTCTCGAACCGTTCTCAGACGGGACGAGACGTCGAAGAGGATCTTCGAGGTGTTTCGATCCGCACTCTGGCGGGTCGAAGCCTCGAAGGTGCCTTCGATGTACCTCGAACCGCACTCAGGCGGCTCGAGGGACCGAAGACTGGAGCCTCGAGAGAACACGAACCTGCGCTCACGCAGGTCGTGTCCCTCGACACTAGGCAGGGGAGACCTCCTACACTTAGGTAGGAAGTCCCCGGGCGGAGCGTACCAGCTGGAATAAGCTAGGCTTAGTCCAGCTTATCTGCGTCCGACTCTCACGAGAAGGGCGCAGATGTGACCTCCGTGGTGTGCGACGCGGCCTTTTATCCCTGTGGCGCACGCCTCTGATTGGAGGAAGGGCCTACGTGACCGAGGAGGGGGAACCCTATTGGTCCACAGCGCATCACGCCATGACCAAATAAGGTAATGCTCAAAAAATAGAACGACTCACTCTCCCCTCACCGTCACGCTCTGGTTCTCCAGTCGCAATGTTTGCATATGCCGTTATTTCCTATGCGGTCTATGGGTTCCAACACTATTAACATGGATAATCTGGGCACCCCCCCCCCTTCATCAGACTACCGGGATTAAAAAAATGGTTCCAATATGGATCTACCCTTCGGGCAGAATCCACCAGCCTATGCTGGGAACCCATCCTCACAGTCAAATAAAAATCAGAGGCCCCAAATTTCCATGTTTCCAGCGTCAGGTTGTCTCAAACTAAGAGGCAATCGCATGACTTCTCGTTGTGTAATTTTTTATTCACCGTCGGCTTCACGTCCACAGACAGATTTACCCAAGAACGGCACCTGTTATTTTAAAGCCTCGTTAAAAACACAGGTTAGTAAAGCTGCTGCTTAGTATTGTGCGAATCATCGATTACTGAGTAGGGTTTAATCTAGGACTTTTCCTGATTCTAACCTTTACTATAGGAACGAGTGTTGAGCCTCGGGGCGGGTTACTATCACCCCCTCCTAGCCCGCCGTCCTTTGATGTGGCCGGGCCGACCGGGCTATTAACCCGTTTCCGTCGGCGTCTGCCTCCCATCACTTGTGACGGTGTGGATGTAGGAGCCAGAGTGTTTGCTCTGGGTTTCCTTTCATCCTCGACACTCGCTGACCGTTCCTTTGCTGAGCCTTGGCGCTTAAGCCTCGCTCGAGTCATAGGTCCGGACTGGAGTGACTGATCTTTGACTTCAATCGAGACGTTTCGATGTGAAGTTTGTTCAGTCGTTCGCACCTTCGAGGGGGGGTCGGGCTTCCGACATCCCTTCAAAGGCTGTTTAGATGCTTTCGACTTATCTCGACGAGCCGGTCGACCACGGCGCCGCTTTGATGGTTTACTGGCATCCAACACCTCCACCTCGCTCAGTTTTCGAGCCTTTTGCTGTCGTTTTCGATGACCCTGCGTAGTTTGTTTTTTAGACTGAACTTCTGGTCGTGACCTTTCGATCTCTATTTCGACCTGTCCAGAAACAGACTTAGCCCTTTTCGTAGCCTTACGAGAAGGTGAATCATCATCAAGTTGTGGTTGCAACAACTCGACAGTTTGTGATAGTTCTACGCCCAAGCACCGGCACACTCTATCAACATTGCTCTTTTGCAACTGCCCGCGGGATGATCGAAGTAATAATGTCGACTCAGAGAGGACAGAATCCACTACGAACGGCCCATCCCAGTTGGGAGCAAGCTTCATAGCTGCCTGGGGGGTGTGGTACCTCACCACCTGTTCCCCAACTGAGTACCTTCTCTGCTTCAGCCCATAGTCATACCCGACTTTCTGGCGTTCCGCAGATTTACCTAGATTTTCTCTTACCATGCTGTAACTTTCTCTCAATCGGTCACGAAGCTGTTCCACGAAAGTGACGGAACAAGGGACTTCGAGTGGGTTCTCGATTGAGCCGAAAATCACATCCGCTGGCATGAGAATTTCTTCCCCGAAGACCATCATATTTGGACTGCATCCAGTAGAACTGTGTTCAGAGCTGTTATATGCGGACACCACATACTTCGCCTGTTCATCCCAGTCGTCCATATGTTTGTCTACCAACATAGTCAGACTCTGAATCAATGTTCTATTGAACCTTTCTACCTGACCATCGCTCTGTGGCCTGTACGGATTGGTTCTCTGTTTTACAATCGTCAAATATTCACACATCTCAGAGAAGAGTCGAGACTCGAATTCTCGACCTTGGTCGGAATGCAGAAGCAACGGGACTCCAAAGGTCAAAACCCATTCGTCCACGAAGGCTTCTGCACAGGTCTCTGCTGTGTGATTTGGTAGGGGAATAGTGCGTACATACTTGGTGAAGTAATCCTGGATTACTCACATGCAAGTATTCTTGTTTGGCGTGGGTGCAAATCCCGAGATGATATCCAGAGCTATCCTCCCGAATCTCACCCCGAACAACTCTTGGTGCAAAGGGGACTTACCCATGCCCTCGCCGGGCTTTACCAGGCAACAGGTAGGACAATGTCGAACCCAACGCCCTATGTCCTTCCCCATTCCAGGCCAGTTCGTTCGTTTTCGACCAAAATGTGCCGCTGTTCGGTGTCCATGGCAAAAGGAGAGTACCTCGCCCCTCAGTTGGCGTGGTACAACTACTTGAATCGTGCGTCTAGCTCGACCCGCCTCGACTTTCCAACGACACAACAAGCCTTCACGGAAAGTTAATAGAGGCCATTGCCCTACTAATTTCCGTACCTCGGCGCTCTCGATTGATACATCAGGCCTAGTGGGTTTAGCCCCCTTAACTAGCCATTCAGCAACTCGTTTGATGTCGGCGTCCGCTTTCTGAGCATCAATGAGTTCATCAAGAGACCAAAATGCAACACCCACCCGGCTGTCTACTAAACTACTTACAGCTGCCAAAACAGCATTATGACTGCCGCAGTCTGTGCAATCCGACCTCTGGCATAGCTGCACAGGGATACGACTAAGACCATCGGCGTTTAGATGCTTGGCCCCACTTTGATGTTCGATCTTAGAGTTTTTGAGACCGAACTCCGAAAGGTGGGCCAGCCACCTACCCATCATCCCTTCAGCTTCTTTGAAATTCAGGAGCCATTTCAAAGACGAATGATAGGTGCGGATAGTGAAGTTACCACCATAGAGGTAGTGCCTAAACTTCCTGGTGTACACGACAACCGCCAGCAGTTCCCTTTTGGTGGTGCAGTAGTTCCGTTGTGTTTTACTTAGAGTGTTGCTAGCAAACGAGATCGGGACCTCTGCTCCATCCTGCTCTTGGGATAGAACAGCCCCGATCGCGGTATTACTAGCGTCAGTGTCCAAGATAAAACGACCGTCGGGTGTGGGGAATCGAAGTACAGGTGTCTCCTTGAAACTTCGTTTTAACTCGACAAAGGCATGTTCGGCTCTTTCCGTCCATGCGAATGCCTCGTAACGACCTCTACTACCTTTAGGTTTTTGGATCACTAAGTCCTGTAAAGGACTTACGAGTTCCGCGAACCCCGGGATGAACTCTCGGTAGTAGGAACAAAAACCAATGAAGGATCGGATTTCCTTCACTGTAGTGGGCCTAGCCCAAGTCATTACATCGCTAATTTTCCCCGGGTTGGCTTCTATACCCTGTTCAGACACGATTCGGCCCAGGTACTCGACTGAAGTTAACACTTTTTAGGTTTCAACTTCAGCCCCCATGCTCGAATCCTGTTGAAAACTTCTGCCAGATTCGCCATTGCTTCATCTGTCGTTTTTCCGAAGACGATGATATCATCGAGGTAAACCAGGCAACTTTTACCCAGCAAACCTCTCAACATCTCCTCCATCATTCGCTCGAATGTGGCGGCGTGTTGCACAACCCAAACGCCATTCGATCGAACTCATAGAGCCCCCTCTGGTAGGAAAAAGCGGTTTTCTCGACGTCGTCGGGATTCATCCCGATCTGCCAATATCCAGATTGGAGATCGAGACAACTAAACCACTTGCTTCCTCCTAGGGCATCCAAGGATTCGTTGATGCGTGGGAGGGGGTAGGCATTTTTCTTAGTCACTCCATTCAGACATCGATAATCGACACAGAATCTCATGGTCCCATCCTTCTTCGTCACCATCTGGACGGGACTGGACCAGGGACTAGTACTTGGCCTAACCACCCCCGTATCCAACATCTCTTTAAGTTGTTCATCCGCCGCAGCTTTCTTGCTGAGCGGAATCCTTCTATAAGGGACTCGGATAGGTTGTGCGTCACCCGTGTCGATGTTATGCAGACATCGATCGGTGCGCCCTAACGGTTCATCTGGGGATTTAAAGACATCCACATGCTTACGTAGTAAGGCGGACAGCTTCAGTCTTTCTTCTGGCTGGGTCAGGTGGGTGTCGCCATACATGTCTAACAGCCAGGTAGGGAGCTCCCCCGTGTGGGTGCTCGAGATTTCTGCCGTCTCGATGTCTGTAGCTTCTCGCTCGAGACGCATCATCACGGATCCTACCTCCGGTGAAGAGAATTCACCGTTTCTGTCAGCGTACTGTATAGTACCGACCACCTGGCCCTTCTCCAGGACAATGTCTCGATTCAGTGGATTACAGACGGGAAACACTGTTCGACGGACATTGCTGACAAGGGCAGCCTCACCAACCAACCCAAAACTTCTCAGAGTTTTCAGGTCGGGTTCGACTATGCCCTGTCGGTCTCTTTCCAGACCTTCGGATTTTACCAAGACATCGAACCGATGTCTGGCAGGTATCCTAGTGGTCTGTGCTACTGAGGCTATCGATGACACTCTCTTCAGTTTACACTGATGGTGCTCTTCTACCGGCTCGGTCATGACCAATTGACCCGTCCTTGGGTTCAGGATCATACCGTATAATGCCGCGAAGTCGAGCCCCAGAATGCCATCGTCAGCCACATCGGCCACTATTGGGCTAAACACATAGTGGGTCGATGCGACCTTAAGAGGTAGAACCAATCGACCATAAGTCCGCATTTCGGCTCCAGACGCAGTGCACGCCGTTATTCCCTCATAGAGATTATCTGACGGCACTACTAACGTTTTCGCGAGTTCCCGAGAGACAATGGTGTGGCTGGCACCAGTATCTATCAGGAAGTCTAGAGAATGCCCTCGAATCTCTGCAGACAGGTACCATCGTTTCCCCGACAAGGGGGCGGTTCCTGCTAGCATTCTCAACCCTGCTAGCATTCTCAGTACTCAGATCGATCCCTCTCTTCTTCAGAAAAGAGAGACAGGGATCATCTGAGGGAAGCCCTGTTGCGCAGACTCTGGCCAGCTGCCGCATCAGGGCTTCTCTCCCGGCGTCGACTTTCACTTTCGATCCAGTCGAAACCTCGACCTCGGAGTTCGGGCTGCCAGCGCCCTGTTCCTTGGCCATTGAGGCTTTTTCTACACCGACATCTTCGGAACCCGACCGGTGATCAACCGGTGCCGCTGTGGTAAAGGGCTGGGACGGCCCTACCGGGACCTTACCTAGTTCCCTCGAATCTACTGTCGTCTGATCAGGAGTGCCAGAGGTGCTGATACCTTGGCTTTTCGATGGTCGGGCAGCTCGATTGCCACGTCGAGCCGCCCGCCTCAGTTTTCCGTCGCGTCAGGTGGTAGTCCTTTAATCGGCTCAGGGCAAGTTCGTGCGAAATGCCCCTGCTTCTTGCAGTTCCAACACTTGGCGTCGGACGGAGGGGTACTCGGCTTCTCCGAGCTAGTAACAGGGACATCCCCTCCCTCGATAACCCTGAGTAAATTCTTCAATTGACTCAGCGAGAAGGTCTGTTCCTGTACCTTGGGTTTGGAGGCCTTGTTTGGTGTTTTTTCGATTTACCAGCGGGTTTCTGACTTTTCTTAGTCTTACTCCCCGCCCCGGGCTTCGAGTATGAGGACACCTCCCCCTGTCTCTCCTCGACCAAAGCGGCGTCGGCCAACGCCGACAATGCATTTGTCGAGGTAGGATTCACCAACTTCGGCAGGAGTTGTCGTTTCCGCAACAACTCATCTGCCAAGTCCATGAGATCCTTGAGGGACATGTAAGTGCGCCATTCTCGAAGAACGTCTTGTTGTAAATCAACGTCATACAATCCTCCTATGAACAACTGGTTGACTTTGGTTATGAGCCATTCAACCGAGAAGTCCACACCTGGATAGGCATCGCCGGCAAGACGTCTCAAAGCAAAGCCATAGGCTCTAATGCTTTCGTTCTTGCCTTGGCGTCTTTTCTCCATTGTGACAATGGGATCTTGGAGGCTAGAAGTCATGGCTTCCATTACCATGTCGACCAGACCATCCAAAGTCCCATCTCCATGCTCCTCCCATAGCCACACAGTATCAGCCGCGGGGCCATTTTGGAGTAACATGAGGAGTTGAGCTAATGCCATACTCGAGGTCCACACATTTACTCGACGGACGTGATTGAATCCGTGGTACCAACGGAGCCAATCATCCTTCCATGTAAATGGAGGGCACTCGACTGACCTAGTTCGGGCCGGTTCATGCCCGATAGAGGTATTTTCAAACATTCTGCTTGATCTCCTGACCTGATCAAGAGCGAATGTTGTACCTCTTCTAGGTATTTGATGGTCCATCCCCATGTTTCTCATAGTCGTGTCTGCACGACTATGATTCATCCCCCAAGGGTTACCGGAATTGGCCTCACTCAAATGCGAAGCCTCGAACCTGATATCCCTATATTTGGGTGGATCAACATGTTGTTGGGTCGTGGTAGGGGTCGAGAACTGCCCGATCACTCCACTTAGACCGCGGCATCGAAGGAACTGGTTGGGTTCGACGTGACCTCGAATCCACTTTCGAGATTTCGTCGATTGCCCCCACCATTCTATCTATCTCAGCCTGCTGTTTTGAACGTTCCACCTGTCTTAATTCCGACACTAGGAATTCCAGGCGGGCATGTTCGGGCTTCGAGAGATCTCGTTGCTTGCCGAGGGCAAAGAGCTGCTTGACCTCCTTCATGGCACGATCAAGCCACTCTCTGTAGTCAGGGTTTTCGACTAGGTCCTCTTGAGTGGCAACTCTAGTAGTGCTGCATTCACTACTTTGTTGCTTCTCTCGAAGTCTAGCGGCACGCAATTTCGATTCCGTCTGCTCCTTCAGACGTTCCTCGAGTGCGAGTTCATCACGAACTTCTTTATTCACCCTGGCTTCATCAGCCTTCCTGCGAGACGATATCTCCCGTCGGAGATTATCGATTTCTCCACGCATGGCTCCCAGAGTATCCGAATCCTTCTGATCCTTCAGTGATTGGGCTACTAGGGATTCAGATTTCAAGGAATTAAGCTCGGCCTCGTGCCTCGCTTTTTGTTCCATTAGAATCTGATATTCGGCCAATTTGTTTGCGTGTTCGATACGTTCCTCACAGCGACGACGCATTTCTGCCTCGTCCCTGGCTCGAGCATCCTCGTCAGCTTGCATCTGACAGAGTAACGACTCCCGTTCCTGACGTAGCTGTTCGACCTGCTTTTCATAAGCTGTTAGGTGCTCAGCTACTTCTTCAGTATGCTCGGCTGATTGTTGGTTCAACTCATGCCGCAACTCTTGCAGTTGTTCCTCCAACATAGTCTTTTCTACTTCTTGTAGTTTCAACTTATGTTTAAGGGACGTCTGCTCGTGCTGGGCATCCCGAAAATCGTTTCGAGCTCTCTCGACACATTCTCGGCGGCTAGTAGCAAGGCGGTCGATCTTCGCTTTTAGTGATTGACAATCTTTTGCTGTCAATCGACTACGCTCGATCTCCGACTTCGTTGCAAGCAAGGACTCTTTTTCGCTAGAGAGCTGCTTGACCTTCTCTTGAAGATCAGCAAGTTCTCTATTCGCGATCTGAGTCTTGTTCGAAGCCTCTAGCGCTTGCTGCCTAAGCTGTTCCAATTTCAGCTCTATTTCTGTACTCTTCTCCTGAGCTTTTGTGGTGTTACTCGCGAGAGCATCCAACTGCTGACGACCCTGGCGCAGTTGGCATTGCTGCTCTTGCAGCAACTCCTCGTTGAGTCCCCTGCCACTGTCCATACTTCCTTGTATCGACACAGGCGAGGGACCCTCGAAGGACCAATTGCCAAGGCCCATTGGAGTTCCCATGGGCGAGGCTGATTTTTCTACATAGGACAAACTCTGTGTCCTCAAGAAATTCTCAGCCGCCGGAGAGAGTTGAGTCGATACTCGCCAATTGAGTAATTGGCTCCTTTGATACAGGCCCAACGGGTCAGTTGATGGACCTATTATCAGAGAGTGGCTCAAACCACCACCGATTAGTGGATCGTTCCTATCCACTAACGGGCCTGTAGTCACTTGACGTTGGTGATTGGGGTCATCACCTTCATCCAAGTGACCCTGCATGTCGAACTTAAGCTTGCAGTACCTATGCGGACTAAAGTTAACAACTGGTCACGGCACCAGTGTAGTGTTCTACCCCTCGATGTTCAATCGAATCTTTCGATAAACAACGAAGAACAACTATTCAGGTTCCAGTTAAAACTTTATTGTCTAATAACACATAGGCATCAGCCGTTCTCGATCACAGTTACAGGTGGCAGAGTTTGAACTCTATAACAGGTTCGACACTAGGCCTTCTAGTGTCTACAGTTGATATTCCACATACACCTCCTCTGTGCAGCAGCACAGAGGAGTATTAGATTATGGTAGCCGGGCAGCCGCCAACCATCGCTCACGATGGTCAGTCGGGGCTGGACTGACCTTGAGGAAGGCCGTACAATGGCCTTATATACACCGGAGTCGAGGGCCATGTGACCAAGTGGTGACGTGGCGCTGGACTCCAGCGCCCCCAGGCGTCGGGTAATAGAGGTGCTCTCGATGTCGCCCACGAGGACCACGAAGGTACCTCGAAGACAACGCGGGACCACCACACCTACATACATACATACATTAAGAAATGAAAAACTAATTCTACGAAATTACAAAACTTGTTTGTAGGTCGTTCATGTATATGGACGTTGAAGTCTTGTTATTGTTGAGTTGCCAAGAGGCTGTGTGGGAGGTAAATGACATTTACTTTGCGATAATAACCCGGTGTTTAAATGTTAACACGCTATATACAATAACACAATGGCAAATACTTCAGCTTTTAATTAAGCTTCAGATTCAGTAACCCTGCCAATTGATACATAACACCTCAAATAATGTTATCTTCAGAATCCCTGTGCGGACTGATACCCGTACTCCTTTAGAGAGCAAGGCGCTATCCTGCGTCTTGCTCTTATCTCGAATATGCTCTCTCTCTCTCTCAAATTTACTTTAAAAGATGTCAAAGAAGACATGGTGAGCGTATGTCCTATTAACGACGTGAGGTGGCACCTGGATGACCTCTCTATAAGTGATATTCACGGTCTCCTAAAGGTTGATGTTCAAAGGTCAGCATCGTCAGGCCTGTCTGTCCTGGCAAGTGGCACAGGCTATTTAGATCTAGAAAGAAACGGAGTGTGGCGGATTCAGAGGGGGGAGCCCGCCCCCCCCCCTTTCCAGTACTTAAGAGTTTGATTAGATATTTTGGACACCAAAATTTGCTCAAAAATAGGGACCGCGTCCCCTCCGTTAGGGCCGCGCCCCCTCCTTTTCAAAATCCTGGATCCGCCACTGGAAACGTTCTGCATGTGGGCTATCCCTGATGTTGCTCGTAAAAAGTTCTTTGACAAGATTGTGTCTACAGCACATGGAACTCTTTCACATCGAAGGAAGAAAGAAAAAAAACAACGGCTCTAGCTTGCGAGATGTTAAGCTTACATAGGTAAGTTAAAATATGACTGCATATGAATTGTATACCCAAAATTCATTTATTGGGTTTTAAGGATAAAGAATCAAAAATGAGTTACGCTCCCATAGAAACCATACACAAGATGTCTATTTTCCATCCTTTATTGTAAACCTGGGCATCAAGTTAGGCGTCAACATTTGTGTATCATTTGAGTTGCATTCTAAAAATGATTGACAGAGTAAGCTTGTATTAGAATGTGACAATATTGGCTGGTTATACTCCCCCTTGAAGAAATCGTCGAAAATGTTAATATCTAGGTGGTTCCCAGCAGTTCCGTAAAAAAAGAGGAGCACCAGTCAATGTTATAGGCCTAAGGTAGAAATCCACGCTTAATCTTAACCAGCTGCAATTTGGACTGTTTGGCCTTGCTGAATTGTTGTTACACATCTGGATGGGGGGGGGGGGGATACTGTCCTGTACCTGGAACACGCCCTTCAGAATAAGGGCAGGTTCTGACAGTAACAACCAGCATGTACATGTACCTGTCACTTACTGCGTCACCATGCAGCACCACTACAGCATAAATATGGAATGTCAAGTGTGTACTTTGGGACTTGTTCGTGACTTTTACCTTCAAGTTACTGTCCCTCTTTTGTCCGACCAATGCATCATTAATTAGTCTTGTTAAGAATAAAACAAGGTACTCCCAGCGATGGTGAAAAAGGTGACTAATAATGGAACATTGAGTAGAATATACTTGAGGAAGCGACTTCAGTGTAGGCCAAATCCCACAACGTGAAAATGGTCAGGAAATTGTTGTGATATAGGATGTGTGAGTGCTTAGCCGATATTGGGGTGGTAATATCGTCTAGGGAAGACCTATTAAGGCTAAGAATCCCTGTCAAAGTGCTGGTATTTAGGGAGTATAGTACATCAAAAGTTTTTGATATTTTCTTCACAAAGGGCTTGAAATCTCTGTGATAGACTCAATATCCCTGTGATTTAGAGGAAAACAACAGTTTCTAGGAAATCAGAAGAGGTGTGTCTTTGATAAATCAGGAGCCAAGTTCCACATACTACAGTCATAATGGGGTTCTGCTTGTGATTTATACAAGCTACATTTGTTTATGCTATGCAGGAGACCATTGCAAACCACAGAAAATAGTCAGAGACAACTGTGATTTTAATATCAAATACTCTATCTCTGTGAATCATTCTAGCAAATCATCTGTGCAGTAATGAAAATCACAGAGATTCCCCTGCTACTATCAGCTATAGTCGGATTTGGAGTGGTAAGTAGTGCAGTGAGTACCCTTGTGATTTAGGAAATTGGCAAGAGTGCAATGTTGCAGATATCCAGAATCACAGACATGTCAGACCCATTTTTCACGTAGTGGGATTTGGCCTTGTCTACCGACCTGGATGGCTAATTTTCTTGCTTATCTTGTCTTCATAACTTTTGAACACTTTCAATACAAGAACACGTATGGGAATATTAGCCTGTAGTATAGAATGCCTGCTAATCTGTCTCCTCCGAGGACATTCCTGAGAGCATGGTCTTTCTTCTTTTTGGCAATCACCGAAGAGAAAAGGTTTAGAAGTGGAGGAGGTGTAAAGTGCGACCGCAGACAACCTTGGAGGAGCTCCATCATCAAAGCTTATAGCCTACAGAGAATAATAACAGTAGGTAACACTTAAGGAGGCTGTGCATGGAGGGCATGCTGTGAATAAGCAGACTTGTGTATCACAGGGAGCCAGATTTGTCACTACGTATGGAAACATTATCGGGTAATGCTGCACTAGCTTGGTAACGACAAATACAAACGCTGCTGTATGCCTAGATCCTATCAATTACACATTCTATGATTCAGGACTACTTACATTTGACCAAGGCAATGGCATCGGGAATAAAGGGAGTGAACAGTAGTTATATTCTATTGATAAACAGAAAATAATGATTATCCAACTGCATGCACATAAAGACGATACATTTTGAACACAATTAGCAAATGTTTATAGGTCGAATCCCACATGGCGAAAAATGCCCCAAACATCTCTGCGAATTTGGATCTGTTGCGATTTTGGGACCTTCCCCAAATTCGCAAAGATCATAATACACTAGGGTACATAGAACACAAGGACAGTGTTGTGCTTTATCATATACTCTTTGGGATGTTTTGCCTTAATTGATGTTTAAGGCCAAATCCCACAACGCGAAAATAGTTAGAAAATCCTTGTGATGTAGGATATGTTGTTATTCAGCCGATATTTAGGGTGGTATTATCGTCCAAGGAAGTCCAATAACAGCTAAGAACCCTCGCCAAAGTGTTGTTATTTCAGGAGTGGAATACATCAAAAGTTTTTGATATTTTTCTCACAAGAGGCCAGAAATCTCTGTGATATAGGGAAATTCCCTGTGATTTAGAGGAAAACAAGAATCTTTAGTAAATCACAAGCGGTCTTCATATTTTTCATAAATCAGGACCCAAGTTCCACACACTATAGCCATAAGAATGTTGTACTTGTCAATCAAAGTAGCAACTAGTCAGTACAGAGATGAATATCACAGACATTTGCCTTCCCATAGTGGCTAGTAGTGGGGTTTGAGAAAGGTAGGAGTGGTATGGGAACCCTTGTGAATTTTGTTTTTGACAAGACTCCAAGGCTGCCGATATCCAGAATCACAGGCGTTTTAGACCCATTTTTCGTGTAGTGGGAGTTGGCCTTTATATTATATATCTCCTAGCCTAAAATCGCAAAATCAGAAAACTGAGAAAACTGCGAGCTTGCACTTGGAATTAGTTCTGCATTCTATTTTAGTGGTTCCCAAAACTAACACAAGGGGCCATTGCGTGTATGACGACGTTGGGGTCAGGATCAGAGGTTAGACTGGCGAGGTGATAATTATCCTGAAGTCACATCCTGGTGCTGACGCCAAATGCGTCATGGCCCAACCACAACTAAAAACGGCGTCTGGCTGCCTCCATTAGTCTCACTCCTTCTCCCCCAAGAAGGTCTTTTTCATGCAAAAGAAATCATTTGTGGAGGCGTAGTAAACAGAATCGGGATTCTAGGCACGGACTAAACATTTCTTGGGAGCTTTTTGTTTTTTGGTTCCAGCTGGAAAAGTCACAATAAACTAAATCCTAATAGGTCGAATCCCACATGGCGAAAAATGCCTAAAATATCTCTGCGATTTTGTCAGTTGCATTTTATGGGGTTCCTGCTGCCCTAAATCGCAAGGAGTACTATTTACATTGTGTAATATCAAAGAACCAATGCACACTGTTCTATTGTTTTATATCCTTGCGATTTTAGGATATCAAACATGTCAGACACAGATATACCCCTTAACTATGACAATATATTGCACATGCTTCAGAATAAAGCACCACAGTGTCCTTGTGTTCTATGTACCCTAGTGTATTATGATTCTTGTGAATTTGGGGTAGGTACAAAATTCGCAGAGATGTTTGAGGCATTTTTCGCCATGTGGGATTCGACCTAATCCTGCACGAACAGAGTAAGAGTATTTTTTATATATTGGTTATATATCGGTTTATATTGACTTTTTCGGCTGTAGAATGCTTTCTAAATTTCTTGAAGATAATTACAACAATCCACATTATTCAAGAACGGGTAGGCATAAATATGATAATGCCTATGATATAACGACCATATTAAATGAAGACACAGATTTCTATAGAAGTGAAAATGACTAATTCGACCATTTTTTAGCCATTTCACGCAGACCCAAGAATGATTCTTCTGGGGGGTTGCAATGGTAAACAGAACAACATTATTATAAGAAAATGTTTCAAGAATAGATTTGAAATGTTAACCAATTATCTAAATGTTACAAGAAGGGTGCTGCGTATCGTAGACACCATGGAGCATATATATCAAAGGAAGACTATATCCATCGTGTACCACACGGAGCACTATAATTACACCTCGTATTTTGGTCACTTCCATGTCAACACCCAGAAAAATCTCCTTGTAACTATTACGTGTCTACAGTACAGTCCCAATTTAGGCAGCTGTTGATGTGAAATAACCGAACCATTTTCCCAGGCCAAAGCCAGTGTTGTCCGTATATAGCGCAAATTAATTTCGTTAATGTTACATTAAATGTCAGTGGGAACACGGTGGTGAATATTACCTGGGGGTGGAATATTATGATTAGTATTATCCGCACACAGCGCCGCGCACTGATAAGCTTTTGCTGACCACAAAAGGCTGCTAACCCGCCACACCAAGGCGACCCACCTCTGTATAGTGGGTGAGTAATAGATGTTTAACGCCATTCCAACAGCTAAGGTCATATTCATGGGGAGAATTACATTACACAATTTCATAGAGGAATGCATCGGTGCCCGCGCATATGTGCACCACACACATCCGAGGGGATAGGAAAGAGGAGAAATAGACCCTTTCAAGTGGGCTAGGGAAGCCCCTATTCATTTAGCCAACTGCCTAAAGTTGTTTTAGGGACAGACAGACAGACAGACAGAGACAGAGAGAGCAGACACATAGACCGAAGGGTGTACAAAATCAATGTACAAAGATATTTCCTTTCACTAACCTATCATTTAAAATTAATTTGCTGGTGTGACCTAAAAATATTTACAGAGGAAATACCCAGCTTATAGTATTGTGAAATAACCCAGGTTATTACACGTGTATACAGTTTGAAATGGGGGGGGGGGGGGGCAAGGCCTAGTTTTAATTCAAAATCTATAATTGTTTTAGGGAATTTTTTCCTCCAGGGGAAATTTTACACCTCGTATTTTAAGATCACTTCCATGTCAACACCCAGAAAAATCTCCTTGTAACTATTACGTGTCTACCCCTACACTGGTTCTTTTCATTTCTGTGGTAGTGAGCGGAAAACGTCCTTACAACAAAATCTATACTTGTGCCTGTCGGCCTGGGGATAGGCCTAAAAGTATGGGCAGATTTATAATAAATCTTTCCTTTAAAGGCTGAATTATACGAGTAATAATACCCTGCGACATGATATTTCCTTAAGTGATTTCACTGAAGAACCTGAAATAACTGAGTATGTGTTAATATAAATCGCAGTGCCATTCCCCTATTATAAGACCCAGAAACAAAAAGAAAGCAAAAAGGAAACAGTTTAACATATGGACTGTGGGTGAGTGTTTATGCGTTTGAGGTTAACAATTAAGTTTTATTTGGCATAACAAGCAATGCAAATGTACTCCTTTCTTTGCGACCCAAACAGTTGACAAACATATAGGTCGAATCCCACATGGCGATTTAGGGCTGAAATATCTGCGACCTAGTAACTTAGATGACAAACAAAAACTCTCTTTACTGTACATAACAGTGACTTTCTTGTTTTTCATGCAGCATACCTCTATACCTCATGAACAGTTCTGTTAAATCACCTACAATATCAAAATGGCTCTCTCGTACAATATCATCAATGGTTCCATTGTATTCCTTAATTATCCTCATAAATATATGTTTTGATGTGAAAATTGTATTTCTAAGCAAATGGGAAGCAGAGATATTCACATATAGACCCTGTGGATTTTCCGAAAGGTTAAGGTAGAATCAATTTATTATGGATCTTATATACCGTAATCTCCCGCGTATAAGGCGCGTCTTATACGTAAATCAAAGCCCTACTGCACCTTATAGAAGCTCCCAAAGGAGGGGGTGCGTCTTATAAGCGGGGTACTTTACTATAGAAAAGAACTAAACCCTCATAAATCAAGACCCAGGTGGACCTTATAGCATTCTCCTCAACTCAGGGTGCGCTTTATACGCGAGGTGCGCCTTATACGCGGGGGATTACGGTAATTATAGTTACCAAAATAATCATACCATATCTTACAGAAGAGCTAACAGACCAACCCCTTGCCCCCCTGGGTAGAACGCATGCATTTACAGGTGATCAATGGATATTACATTACATGGCCATACGCTGCTTATCACTGTTTGTGAAAAGAAACTAGATCTACCAACGTTGAGAGTTTTTCCTGCCAATACATGTAATTCCAAATTCAAAAAGAGAATGTTCCGTGGCTTGTCACACACAAACAGACTAGAGTGACTAGGCTAACATAACTGACGCAGAACGCTCTTCTCAAAAGGAAAGGTAAAAAAAAGCAGGTGGCGTGCCACGTGACGGTAGTGATGAGCATCCACGTGTCTGCGTCACCACTCGTGGTTCTGCAGGCGGAGATGCTGGATAATGAGGAGATGCTGTATAACCACTATCTGTGTAAAGAACCTCTGTACTACTACAGTTAGAGGCTGACCATCCAACCACTATCTGTGTAAAAATAATGCTATATGTATCAAATCCCGTGTGTCAAACAGCTCATGTCAGTATCAAAGACACATTAGACTTGCCCTTAGGGAGTGGTCATTATTTATCAACGGGGGGTGGGAGGGTGGGTTTGAGGGGGGGCGTAAAATTTTCAGACCCCTCCCGAGGGGGGGCTAAAAATATTTTGACCCCTCCTGAGGGGGGGGGCTAAAAAAATTCACCCTCTTTTTAGCAAAAAAGCCCGTACGCTACTATAGATCAAAGAGGGGCGCGAAAACTCTCTGCGCCTCCGGCGCGGGGGGCGCAAAAGATTTTGACTGCCATTGAGGGGGGGCGTAAAAAATTTCCGCGCGTCCGCGCGAAAACCCACCACCCCCCCTGTTGATAAATAATGACCACTCCCTTACATTAAGTGCATCACCATGGCTTACATGCCTTAGTATTTTGATGTCAATGTTTCTACAGTCAAACAGCTCATGTCAGTATCAAAGACGCATTAGGAGTGTCTAGAGACATAAGCTGTCAGCTGTCGCTGCCTGTGCCGTCACGAGGCCACATCTGCTCCAGGCTCTGTTACTGTGTGTTGGTTCACCGCCGACGTGAGAGGCAGATGTGATATCAGGAAAGATCCAGTGCATTTCTTTCTCTCGTCGCACTGAAAAGCAATCCTGACTCACTATGTTACTAAGTCCACTTCTCCCTTCACTTGGTGACTCGTGGCTTATCGTTGTTGGTGACGGATGTCCCCCACAGGTGACGCTCCTGGTGTCGTGTTCAGTATGTTGTTCAATCTTCCCCTCCTCAGTCCTTCAGTCCTTCCATTCCTGCACTCAAAACAAATGGGTGATGCTTGACCTCCTCTTTTAACCTTTTTCAACCAGAGACAGCAGCAGCAGCAACAGTATTTTTTTAAAGCAAATCGACTACACCATCCGCCATTCTTCTTCCATACGTGGCCTTTTCCACTGCTTCCAATGATTCCTCCGCGTAACAGCTTGCCTTTTTGAAGTTGAGTCCATGTAGGACGTCCACTAAAACGAACGGCGGCGAAATTTTTTTGTATTTCCATATCCTCAACACTTCAAAAGGTTTACAACCATCAGCTAGTTTTGAGATGGGTGTGGCCAAAGCGGTAAGTTCCGCATCAGTCAACGAAAGCTGCTTTCCCAATACCTTCCAGTGTGGTCCTATGCGAGCGGCTGTCACGCTGATGAAATCCTTTTTCTCTCTGGTGTTCACCACTAGGTTGAAATCGTAAATTTTCAACCTAGACAGATATTTACTAAAGCAGACCTTAGTTTTTCATATTTGAAAGGGTGCGTTGTGTCCAAGTATTTCCACAGCATGAGCCTTCCATAATGCTCGGGCGTCCATGTGAATTCCTAAAGCGAGTGCTAGCTCCTTCAAATAATCGTCTCCAATCATTTCACTGATTATAAACAGTGATAAATCTGTAGGATATTTTTCTTTTGCCATTGTTGTGGTGTTAGGTAGGCTTGGTAGGTAGGTAGGTAGGTAGGTAGGTAGGTAGGTAGGTAGGTAGAGTGAGTAGGTAGGTAGAGGTAGGTAGGGGTTATATAGGGTAAAGTAGGGTAGGGTAGGGGGTGTGTGTATGTTATACATATGCGTGCGTGGGACGGTTTTTCCCCCCTATTACCTAAGGGGTGCCCCCCACCCCATATTTTACCCCTACCCCACCCTACCCTACCCCTACCCTACCTTACATCTTTTACACCTACCACCCTACCTAATCTTTTTCTCCACTTACTTTATTCTAGCTTAAACTTCAAAAGAAAATTGTTTGTTATTCAACCACGAACCAGTGACCAGCAATGGGGTGTGTGCGGTCGCGGTGGTGGTGGTGGTGATGGCGGCCTGACTCGGCATCGTCGCCCAGGCGGCGAGCTAGTTTTCCAGCATATGCTTTACATAGGGAGTGACTTAACATCAGCTGGGAGAGTAAATACACATGGCAGATCAATTAGATTCTTATCTAGATCAACACATCCAGTTGAGTGTAGAACTGATCCTAGGCTATTGAACTGGTATCAATAGACGCTGACCGAGGCTGCGGCGACGGTGGTGATGGTGGTGGTGGTGGGGAAAATGTTATGATGAGGGGTACCCGTGTCATGGTAGGGTGCAGCATGTAAAAGGTTAATTGGAACATGTTGATAGGGTCATTTATTTTTGTAACCTTGTGTGTGTGTTTGATGCTGGCGAGTTGTGGTGGGAGAATGTTATGATGAGTGGGACTGGAGATTTCCCTTTGATCTTAAAGTATATGGCACGCATGCCATGGCAGGGTCTACCATGTAAAAGGCTAATTGGAACATGTTGATAGGTTCATTCATCGAGAATGTGAATGACCTAGGAGGTAAAATGCAACATGATCGTGGAGCATGTGGCATAGGTGTGGCTTGCCAGATATTTTTTTTCAGTTTATACATGGAATGGGTTATTATGCAAATAGGGTGTAATCCATAAATTTGAACACATTAATAATGATGAGTAAGCCAGGAGGAGGTAAAAGCTAACCATCCTTCATGGGCAAATCTTACACCTGTCTCTCCTGGAGCACAGGCGTCAATGGCAGAGAATGTTATGATGAGTGGGATTGGAGGTGATGGGGAGAAGGTAAAATCCAGCGTTTGGCTTTGATCCTGGTGCACAAGTATTTTATATGCTTGTAGCTTGGTAAAAATAAAAAAATCCAACACCTGTCTTTTTTATTGTTCCTGGAGCAAAAAAGTGTCAATGCCAGTGGTGCAACATGCAAACAGGGTGAAAACTAACTATTAGTTTTCATCATGTTGATGGAGAAAGTTTTTTTAATAGCCTTAACATAACCATAGCGTGCAGTATGGAGCCAATGCCATAAAGTTAACATATATGAAGCGGTTGCCATAGAGTTAACATAGGGCGAAAATATGCAGCGCATGCCAAAGACCTAACATTACAAAGAGGTTGTGGTGAAAAAGTGTTATGATTGAGTAGGACTAAAGGTAGGATGGGGGTTAAATCCAACGACTGGCTTTGATCCTGGAACACAGGTACCATTGGGTGTGCTGCTGCCTTTTCATCTTTTGTAGCATGTAGCACAGATGGTCGTAAACAGCTTGTAACATGTAAACAGCCTATAAACTGTTAATTTGTACATGGTGAAATGCAAAATGCAGGGGTTTATTTTTTTTAACGGTGTGGTAAAGAGTGTGCAGGGGCATAGGAAAAGGGGGGGCCAGGGGGGCCCGGGCCCCCCCCAATCACAGAGGAGGTGGGGCCTGAATATCTCTGGGCCCCCCAAAATATGTCAAGCCCCCCTATAAAATGTACAAGATTCCCACAGCTCAGCAATCAAATTGGACAAATATGTAATTAAGATAGGGAAAATTGCAGATTTGTTTAAAGATAAGTCATCAAGGAGTATTCTTTTATATAAATCCAATACAGTAATGCATCAACACCAGTGTGCTCAAGCCGGCAGTTTATGGTGGCTGGGGTGGGGCCCCCCTGGCCCCCCCCCCAATGAAGATTTACTTCCTATGCCTCTGGAGTGTTATCATGAGTGAGTGAAATCCAACATATTTACGCCTGGTCAGACGTGTGGTTGGTTGGGGGAAAAGGGGGGTGGGAAAGGGGGGTTGTGGTAAAAGAATGTTATGATGAGTGGGGCTAGAGGTAAGAATGAAATCCTGGAGCACAAATGGTAATGTCAGCGGATCCATTCCTGAATTATTTTCCTTTTGATGATGATGATGATGATGATGATGATGAGTGGAGTTAAAAGGTATCACTGGGAGTGCTGCTGTCTTTTTTTAATTTCTGGAGCATGTAGCACAGATGGTTGTGAACAGGGTGTGACATGTAAACGGCGTGTAAATGGTACATGGTGATATGGTGCATTTGTTTTTTAAAGGTGGGGTGAAAAAAAGCAAGTAAAATCCAACACATTTTTTCTTCTTTCGATTCTGTGTCATGCCTGGTCAGGCGCCATTCATGTTAGCTCAAACATAAAAGCAAAAATTGTTTATTATACAAGCACAGAACAGTGTGCAGTGGTTGTTGATGTTGTGGGGGGTTGTGGTGGGAAAATGTTATGATGAGTGGGACTGGAGGTAAGGATGAAATCCACACTTGTCTTTTGATCCTGGAGGACAGATGGCAATGGCAGTGGTGCAGCATTCAAACAGGTTGGGGTGTAAACTACTAGTTTTCATTTTGCTGATGGGAACATTTTTTTTTTTAATTGTGCACCATGTAAAATGATGGTCAGTGACAAGGACATTTTCTTTCTCAAAAATGGTGAGCGAAAAAAAATGTAAATTTTACCTGCGGAAAAGTTCTTTACAGTGACGTTAAAAATAGCCATTTTTCTTTCGTAAAAAAATAAGCCATAGAGCACATGGAAACTTACTGTTTAGAACCCCAGATTTGTTTTTGAAAAAAACTGCGCTGTTAAAATCGCTTTTTTAAACAAAAATTTTTAAAAACTTATTCTTTGTTAAATTGGTGAGTTTGTTTTACTTTTTACCAACAGGTTAAAAAATCCAAGAGGTTTTTTTGTCTAGTAAGGGGTAAAATGGTTAACAGGATAAGCTGTGACAACTTTGCAACCTTCAGCAGATATTTGAGTTACCACATTACTATATGACCTCACTATATGACAACAGCCTAATGAGGAGTGGCCAATTTCAGTTCTGAACACTCTTTCGTAAATTATTCTGTTTGGGACAAGGGGGGATAATGTAATTTTGTCCGCCTGAAAAAGCGTTGTTTTTATCAACGCTTCTACCAAAGTGGGATCAATAAAAACTGAATTTCCACCCTTTGGACTTTTTTTTAGAAACAAAGTTTTCTGCCTTTCGCGCGTGAAAGAGGTTGAGTACTGTATTGCAAAGATCAGGGTGGATATCCACTGTCATCTTTGCAGTACAGGTGGCACCACTGTCTATGGGGGGAAACCATAGACAGTGGTGCTACCTACTGTGATACAAAATGACCAAACCAGAGTGTCTTGCCTTTAATAGTACACCCAACATATTCAATAAGCAGCCTAGTATTCAATGTTGTTTCAGCCTGTGGCCACCACCTTTTCCAGTCATGCCAAGCAAACTGAAAACGAGAGCTAAGAGGCTACCACCCATTAAACTGCATCGCTCTTCTACAGAGGACTCTCCCTCTGCACCTTGTTATAATGTAGTAGTGGATGATTGCCACGCCGAGGAAGCACCACCGCCATTTTACTCGCCACTGACCCCGGATAAAACTCCAGAGGTGGAAACCTTGATGCAAGAATTGCACATTGGATGGGGCAGTGGGGAGTATGGCGAGTCTAGTTTTGACATACACGAGTTTATTAATCCCGCAATGTCTACAGACTACTGCAACAACCTTACAACCCCTACAAGCGTCATCGAGCTAACTGAAGTTCCGTCAACAGCAGCAACACCACCAACTTCACCTGGAGACATCGTTGGCAGCTCGTACACTTACCCTGTCATGACTCAACCTGAGGTCATTGACTCGACCAAAGAAGTGGAGGAGGAGGAGGAGAAGGAGGAGGGTGAAAAGAAGCCAGTGGCAGTGGTGATGGCAGGTGTTAACCACCCTTTGGATGCTTCACCCCCGCTATTGACTGATGAGAAAACCAACTCGAGAAAGAAGAAAGGGACAGCGTCAGGCACAGGGACCAGTTTTGAAATGGTGGGAAAAAAAGAAAAGGCAGAGAATCTCTAAAGCAGCAGCAGCAGTACCACCACCACCACCACCGGTGCCAAGACCGCTACACCTTATGTCTGTAGGCGGAAATGAGATCCTCGAATTAACTTCCAAGAAATGGCCTGTGGAAAAAGTGAGCAGGCAAAAAATTACACCCACTCCTAACCAAATTTTCTACCCCAAAGGTGACAAGAACACACGCATAGAGGTGTACAAGAAGTCCACTGTGAAAGTGTTGGCCATTCGCTCCTACATAGATAGGCCCTTTGAAAGGTGTGTTAACCTTTCACCTCCCCAGGTCAAATGCCTCATCAGCAAATGTCCAACTCTCCTGAAGCACTTCCAAGATATTTTACACCAAGCCTACCAGGGAGCGCCGGCTGTTTCTAACCTCGTAGACATCCCCACTGGTGCACCTTCTTCATGCCCTGTTTTGGGGCTGGTGAACCTTTACAAGGGTGCAGGTAAAATCCACATTGGCACTCAGTTCTACATAAATGAAATGAATCTTTCTGTGCTTTCTGCCTTAGCCACCCCATCTGTCCCTCACACTACAAGAATACAAGAGTTTCTATCAGTGAACAAAGGTAAGTGGTCAACAGTTATTTTTTTTTTAAATCTGGTAAACAGCTCCTCTCGTGTCAAAATCAAATGTATTTCATAGCATTGTAGCATCCTATATGTACTAGTTCAACAACTGGTGCTCATGTGTTACCAGCGTTATAGTGTATCATCTTAATGCCTAGAAACAATAGTGTAGCATGCGCCTGAAAGTAGACAAATTTCACTTTTTGCGCCTGTGAAAATAAAAAAAACTCTTCTTACAAGGAAACTTATGATGGCAAATTTATTTAAATCTATAGCTGGTTTAGAAAACGATACAAAAGCATTTACAATGTCAGATTTACCACTTTGAAAAGTGATTTAAAGGTTAAGCAAGGCATTCTTGTGTATAAACATTTTTGTAAAAGTTCTAGTAAAAATTAAGGTTAAGGTTGTGTTCTATCATGTATTATGTGTGGAAAATAATAAAAAAGTAAAAAGTAAAAGTAAAAATCGCATAGTTTAAGGTTGTATTCTGTCATGTGTATAATGTGCAAAAGACTGTTCTATCATGTATCCTGTGTGAAAAAAAGTTAAAAGGGAAAAAAAGGGGAAAAGGAAAAAAAAAGTGAAAAGTAAAAATTACATAGTTTTAGGCTGTATTCTGTCATGTGTATACCGTGTGAAAAATAATTGTGTTCTATCATGTATCCTCTGTGAAATAGTGTAAAAAAGTAAAAAGACTTCCAAGATATTACTTGTATTATAATCTATGTGTGCATTTATTATATGACAGAGGTTACTAGTACATGTAACTCCCAGCTGGGACCTCACTGGTCACTGTGTGTGTGGAGGTGTCCCACCACCTGACCCCTTGGGGGGTCAACCTCTCTCTCACAGTACCACACAGTCTCACACACCCCACAGGTAGCCATATTGGTTCTTGGGTCCCAGGAGGGAAATATTTTGTTTTTTTTCTCGGTTATTTAGTAATAAATAAGGGGGTCTGTTCTACCCCAATTGTCTTCAAATATATATTCTTGTCTCATTACTTGTTTATCGCATCATATATATAGTTTAAGGTTGTATTCTGTCATGTGAACACTGTGTGAAAATCAAAAAGGTACCAAAAAAAGAAAAGTAATTATGTAAAACAGTAAAATTTTACTAAAAGATGATGTTAAGGTTGTGTTCTATCCTGTATCCTGTGTGAAATTCTGTCATGTGTATACATAGTGTAAGTGTGTGTGTGTATGTGTGTGTGTGTGTGTGTGTGTGTGTGTGTGAGTTTGGTAGTATTTTAGCTAAGCAGGCATCATGTCTAACCCTTCTTTTGAATTTTATATGCGCCCCCATCTACAGTCGAGCACAACATATGGTAAACCTTCTGTAATTACTCCAGGCAATAATGTATCTAGTGTGTTATGCAGATGTGTAGACAACTTTTTCTGGGAAGCAATTCCTGTAGACAACATTCAATATTTTAGAGGAGCTGAACCAGACACTGTTGACCACTGTTTAACTAGCATTAATATGCACAAGTCCTTTACTGTGGCTTTTTGGGATGATTTTGTCGTTTGCATTGACTTCTGTAAACATAACAACATTACATTACAGACAAAGGATTGGTGTATTGGAGTACCAAATACACACCAAAGAGTCATGCCCAAAGCATTATACCAGGTACACACTAGGCAGCGTGCGAAAATTCGCAGCATACCTTCAGGAACTGAAAATTTACCCCAGAGTGGGTGTGTTATGCCATTGTAAAAGTAATCTAAACATTGACAAAATATGTGAAACCATATGTTTCACCTGTCTACAATGCACCTTGGAACTTTCAGCTTTGAACTTGGTTGGGTAAAAAGTCATTTTTCATTCGAGCTAAATTTCAAGGAAGGCTACCTTTCAGGGTTTTTAGCTTCAGTGAAAAACAACTCCGCCTACTTTCTGCCTCAGGCATTGTTTGAACCTGCTATTGCAAACATAGCTAGAATCAGTGGCACATGTTATTTTAATACCTGGAATAAAAGCTTAAAGTCAATGCATTGGACAAGAGCAAAATCACTGATCGGAAACACCTCTTTCAGTCACATATGTACAAAACCTGCTAATGTTAAAAGCACATTCGTATGTCCAGGTTGTCTGTAAAATAAAAAAAAATTAAATACAAGTGAAAAAAAAACCTGCGTTGTGTTGTGTAGTGTTGAGTTAATTACACATTTCCTTTCTTGTTGTAACGGTTAAATTACATTGAACAAAAGCATTGAAATCATGTAATGAACATCAATATCATGTCTCCCCTAAAAATCCATGGGTATTACACAAATGTCAACAACCAATTGAAGCTTAAGAAATTAGATCATGTGTAAAGTATCTAACAAGCAATCAGCAGGTTGGAGACTGCAGTCTGTATGGCCCCAGCCATAGGTGTATGGGCGTGGCCATTTCTAGCCCTGAATTGACAGATCTAAGTACAATATCAAAGTGACATGAAAATTGTATTTAGGCCCTTTTCTATTGTTTTTATTAGTTTGGTGATAGCACTACATAAAAGAGGAACATCTATTTACCCAGTAACTGGCTCAGCATGAAGAATTACAATATATATGTGAAGGAAATCATGGATTTTGTCACTAAGTTACAATCAAATTTGCCTGTAGACACCACTAAAACAGATTTCCGATTTTTGTGTTAAATTTCGAAGAAGTTTTGATATCACACAAAACCAGACACTGGAACTTAGTTTTCAACATTTATTATCATTTGGAGAATTTTTCATTTTGGTGACAAGTTGTTGGTACATTGTTGTTTTTGGAGTGATCTTTGTTGCAACGTTTCGACTAACTTAAGTAGTCTTCTTCAGGCAAGATGTTAAATTTCCTAAAAGAAATCTTCAGTCCATGTAAAAGCTTATAGCATGTGCCATAGGAAAATTCTGAAATATTTGCGATATGTACCCTCATAGTCAAGAAATTAGCAATTTATTGACTAAATATATGTTTGAATGTGGCTTCCTTAAGGGGACAGTAGTTAAGGATAGGTGAATGGGGGTTGGGGTCACACCTCAGTACCACCCACACAGTAATATCAACTCATGTTCTGCTTGACTGCACACCAGTACAGGGTGGTCATGGTCTAGTAATCACAGGGAAGCAGGGTCAGAAATGGCTATGGATATACTTCTAGGGCTGTAAACAGATATATCCATGAAACTACTCTTAAGTACAGGGTATCTTCTAAGTTTGGGCTTTCTTTTCAGCCTCGGCTCAGACCTGATCAGCGCTGAAAAAAACTAGGTTATACTTTCCCCTACCCCTTAAAGTTACATGGATATTACATGTCACTTCCTAACTGCAAGGGGGTTCCACTAAACCCAGCTATAAGTAGTTCCAATAACATCCACTAGGTGTCAGGCGTAAATCATCACTAATCTTTTTTTAACCACAAGGGGGCTCCACTAAACCCAGCTATGAGCAGTTCCAATAATATCCACTAGGTGTCAGGGCACCACTAGTTTTTTTGTTGTTATTTTTTTTAACCACGAAGGTGTTGTCAAGGTCAAGGTCACATCATTGTTCCATGACAACAACACATTTGTTTATATTTTGTTGTGGCCATGGCAACCATCTCTCACACCTTCAATTCCAAAATTTCAAATTTCCTGCTTTTCAGCCAATCAGAGCTCAAGAAACTAGGTCATGACGTCACTTCTGGTCTCTCAACCAATCAAAGCTCGAGATTTCAAATTTCCCGCCTTCAAAACTAAGTCACTTCCGGTTTGTAATGAGGTCAAATCAATTTCAGTAGCTGTTCCTATGCGCTGAGTTTGCTCCTATATATTACTAACATGTGCATCTTTTTGGGGTGGGGTGGGGGTGGGTGGCACAAGAGACGGCCATTTCTTTCAATTGACACAGAGACATAGGCATTGCTTAAAGTCATTGGGAAAATTACCTGAGACAATACAATGTTTTGGACGTATCGGCAATAATGCTGGTGCTCTACCTGTCAATATCTAATTTCCATAATACTTCCTGGTCATTGATATGTATATTACACACCTCACCTGAAGAGTGTTTTAGATAGTATTGAGAGAACTGAGGAGAGGTATGCTAGTCTGTTTATAGCACGTTTACAGGGGGATTTTCTGGATAATTTGGTCACGATCTTCTCTTGGGAATCTGGGAAATCATTTAGCAATTCTTCATTTTGTTAATTAATGGATTCTCATTTTGTCAATGGGCGGACATATGGCATTGGGGAACATGGGCACTAACTAAAACGTGTCTGGTGACAAGGATACCCTCCCATCTAAGGCCTCGGTCATATAACACCCCAACACATTCTTACCTTCAAAACACATATCCTGCAGCTAGGAGACAGTGAAAAGGATAGGATAGATTGTAAAAGAAACCATCATAGAAATAACCACCTATGCCCATGCCTGTAACATTTTACGTTGACGAGGTATTACATGTTAGCGGCCAGCATATAACCTCCTTCCACAGCAGCATATGAGCAGTTCCTATAAGGCTCGCTAGGGATCGAGTCAGCGGCTGAGCTGCTCCTCCCATTCAGCTGCTCTCCAGTCCTCAATAAGTCATTCTCTCAGCAGGTCTTATTCACTGCTGGTTCCTGCCATTCGGGCACCCCTGAGTCTCTACAGAAAGGAAGACAAGAGCGAATTGCGACAAAAAAAAACAGACAAGAAGGAGAGCTGTTGATTGGACGCACAGAGACAGACTGATCTTCTGATCTTTTAATTCGACAAATCAGAAATACAGAGAAGGACCTTTAGGAGGCACACAGTTTGACCATCGCACTGGAAAATTTATTACTTTAGAGACCTGATTGAACACCCAGTGCAGGTCCAGTGCCAATCAAGCTGAGCTTGTGATTGGAAAGTACTCCTGCCACCTTCAAACTATCTGATCTACAGGAGATCAGAGGTAGATCTCATAAAGAGGCCTGAGTAGGCCCTTTTTATAACTCATTACCCTTTCGTTGTATCACAACTTCACCAACCCTGGAGGTGGTAGTGCACAGAGCTGAGCCCTGCAACATGATTGGGTACAGGGTAGTAGTGCTAGGGTCAGGTGGAGTGGGAAAGACTTCCATAGTGACACGTTTTGTAGGAGAGGGCTTCTCCACAGAGTACACTCCAACCGTGGATGATATCTACAGGCACATTGTCAGGATGCCAGGTACGTTCAATTATACTGCTGTCAATGATCTTTTCATTCCTATATATCTTTTCAGTGAAAACGCCCAAGGCCATTTTGTTCCTATTGCTTTCCATTTTCTTCTTCAGGAGTACCTATATGGGTTTGCCTTTTACAACGGTCTTCATCATCCATTGCAGTCTGCGGGAGGAACACCTATTGATAATGATATGGACATTTGGAATTTGGGAACTGAGCTGCTGATTTTCCCTATGCTAAATGTTCATGCCCTACCAATCTTGTTTTCGCCATAATTTGCTTCTTTTCCCGTTCTTGCCTTTTTCTGCTCTCCTTAATACCGAATTTACAACTGTAGACCATACAAAGCATCACTCTCTCTTTCTCTGTCGATTCCTCTGTCTGTCTGTCTGTCTGTCTGTGTCTGTCTCTGTTTCTGTCTCTCTGTCTCTGTCTTTCTCTTTATGCCTCTCTCTCTCTCTCTCTCTCTCTCTCTCTCTCTCTCTCTCTCTTCCTGTACATGTTTCGCCCTGTTTCATGCTTTCTTTAATAAAATTCCTGTGAGGTGTAACCTTCTTGTCCTCACAATCCTGCCCTACATGGCCTGAATGTTCAGGTATTGTGCCTCCAGGAGTGTGTTGCCCCTATGGTAAAAAGAGCTGTCAGTAGGTACCCTCTTTTCAAAAGAAGTCACGCTTTGCTTCACCATTCAACTTGCACTCACCACATTATTCTGAAAAGTCACCTGCCTTGTTTAAAACAGAGAGAGCTGCACTATCAGGTACCTACTCATATCACACACTCTATAGTATATTATACTGACTGACTTCTCCTAACTAGGTACCTACTCAAATCCCCCTTTTTTAGCACCTTACTTGAATGACCACTTGTGAGCAACAAAAGGGACAAGTTATTGCTACATGAAAAGAAAGGACTGGAAACAAGGGCATTTTTAGCCAGCTCATCCTTTTACTATAGGAGCAACACCCTCCAGGTATTTATATCGGGTCCATCCCTGACCTTGGGGTGAGTGTATGGGTAGCAAAGGCTCCTGTAGTACTACTGACCTTTTAATACACAGAGACGAGTAGGCTACAGATTGAAGAACCCATAATACTCAAGAACTAAAAATACCACATTGGCCCATGCAGTGTGATGGCCATGATTAGTTATTATTATAACATCCATGCTGAGACTGTTGTAGTGACCTTAATAAATTGTACAGAAATTGATACTGAGTGAAATCCATAAATGTTGTTCTCATTCCGATTTATCTTTCTTTTGTTTTTCCTATTTTCTTGTTCTTTCTTCTTTACATCACACCCTATGTGGAAACCAACGTCTCATCAAGCTATCCATCAATCAGCTATCTGTCTCTGTCCCCCAATTACATTTCTTCTTATATCCTCATTTGTCCATATTTCTTCCTCGGTTAGATTTTGCACCAAGTCATTTGGATATAAATATCTCTTAGTCATCAACAGGTCGAATTGTTTGTCAGTTTCAGGGATAACAACAATCAATTAGAGATGAGTAGCAAAAAAGAACCCCGAGAAGCATTGGATAAAACTGCTGTAAATAATATACATAATTCCCGGGACATAATGGAACACTGTCACAGTATGTTCATTTAGTTTGTCAGCAGCTGCCATAGCCATTAGGGTTATCACATTAAAGGCTTTGGCTAGATTAATTGCCTGCCAGATAGGGACAGTCCCTAATTAGTGAATATAAACTCGTTAGCCAACCAATCACTCCATTCCATTTTTCCAGTCGATAGTGAGGAACCAGAGACCAGTAAGCTACTATAGAGCTTAGAAGACTCTTAGAAGTGTTTTAACAATGATCTTGGTGTATCATGAACTGTGACATATTATTTGTCTCTTGTGAATATCACCCCCGTGAAAGCCAAAACGAAGAAATTGAACCTTAAGTACGGCTTATCCAATCTTATTCCACGATTTCTGGGATTCTGAGTGCTTTTCCTGGATATTCCCATGCACATACCTGTCGATATTGCACACCATGATGCCTGCATCATGACTTTTGTAAGGTGTTTGGTTATCCAAGGATAACAGGCACCCGGTGCCATTATCCATGGATAACCTGCACAACTTACATGTCCTTACATGTCATATGTTACATGTTAAAACCCACGAAATTTCATGGCCAGGGCAGGGCTCAAACCTGCAGTCTCAGAGCCCTAATCCAACTCCCTATACATTGCGCCACAGGGACTGACGAGTAGTGGCTGGCTAGAACCAGGTCTTGATATGATACAAAGCCAGGGGAGGCGACGACTGCGGCCTGTCCGCTACCATAACCGCGGGATGCATTCAAACAAACCCAAGCCAAATGGGTGCTGAGGGGAGAGACGCGGTGGTCTAGTGGTTAGCGCATTGCGCTCAGCCGTTAGAGGTAGGCGGGACGAGTCCCGGTCCGGGCGCATCTTTTTTTCGCCGTGTCCGCTACCATAACCGCGAGACGCATTCAAAGCAAGCCAAGCCGAGACGGGTGCTGTAGCTGTCCACTGCCGGGCGATGAGGTGTGTGTACAGATCGTACACAAACATGGTCCGGGCGCATTTTTTTTTTCACCGTGTGTCCGCTAGCATAACCGCGAGATGCATTCAAATCAAACATGCATACCATATTTCCTCATTTATAAGCCCATGCAGGCTTGTATTAGTACTGACTATCACATAAACCTCCTTACTAAGTCGCAAATTGACCAGGCCTTAACACGAGGATATACGGTACTGTGGGACGCGTTCAAACCAAACTAACGACTGCCAGGTGCCGAGGTGTATGTACCGATCGTGTACACACACTATGGCTGGCTTCGAGTCCCGGGAAAGGGGAACACTTTTTGTTTTCAACTTGAATTTATTGATATTCTATTGATTATCTATTGGTATTGTGGAATAAAATAAGTAGTCAATGGATAATTCATGACTTGTGTGTGTTAGCAAAGGATAACACGAGGGCGTAGCCCAAGTGTAATTATCCTTTGCTAACAAAGGATAATTACACGAGGGCATAGCCCAAGTGTAATTATCCTTTGCTAACACACACTCATCATGAATTATCCATTGATTACTTGTTCAATATATCAGGAATATACTGAGGAAGTTAGTGGCTATCCTTGCAAATATCTTCCAACATATTCTAATTATAGCTGTTGTTAGACATTCAGATAGTCATCGGTTAGAGAGCCACTTAAGATCGAATCCCACATAGTGATGTGGATCTGGAGCTCGAATATCTCTGCAATTTTGTCTGATATGTTGCATCCCAGGTAACAAGAAACGTTGAGAGAACGTTCATTAATGTTCGATGATGGTTAGTTGGACACTGTTTCAGCGTTGATTCAAAGTTTTCAAGAAAACGCTGTTCCATAGAGGTTGGTTTAACATTCAAATATGGTTAAGTAAAAAACCCTTTTCCAAAAAGACCTTTGATTAACATTGATGAACGTTCAGAATGTGGACTCAAACAAACGTTGACTTAATTTGTCAATTAAACGTTGATTAAACGTTATTCTATTATAGTAATCTATCCCTCCAGCTATGAGGAAATTTTTGTCATTTTGTTACTGGGATGGCCCTTGCTATAATAGACAAAATCGCAGAGATATTGGAGCCCTAAATCGCCATGAGGGACTCCACCTATATCCATACCCTTAGGTCCTATGAAATCACATCTTTGGCCGCAATTCTGTCATTTTTTCCATGTATCATTAATGTTATGCTTCACTTCACAATTTCTAAATTACCATGAATTATAAAGTTGCACAATCTCCAATGATTTAGTATGCTAGCTGAGTAACAAAGAGAGTGCAGACATCATTATCGACTCACCAAATTTTGGATTCGGTACTGTCTCTGACCGTCTGTTCATACCTTAACAGTCTATTTTGGAAAATAACTTACTGCAAGACCCAAAAACAATTATTAATATCACTCACAATCGGCCAGTTCAATAGCCTATTAGATATTGTTCTGAACGTAGATCTCCTCAGCGACGTTGATTGAGATAGGTTTAGGACGTTACTGTGATGAATACTGAACTGGTCGACGGTGATTAGGAGGAAATGGGCATTAAAATGGCTGGAAATGGGAAGCAGAAAGTGAGTGATAATGGGCACTGAAATGGCCGACGGTGTTTGCTATAGAAAAATAGGCACTATACGACTGATAAGGTTGTGAGCTGAGCCTGGATAATGCCGCTGAGCTCAGATTGAAATCGCATATGCACGCAGATTAATTGGGTTATTTGTAAATAATCAGGTCGAAAGATCGTAGAAAAGGAAATAATGAGATTTTGGGTGGGGCACGTAAACTTATTGTTGATACCAAAGGTCATTGTCCATGGAAGACACGATGTTGATCGGGAGAATTACCTGCCACAATACAATGTTTGAAGGCACCAGCAATAATGCTGCCGCTCTACCTGTCGATATCTAATTTCAATAATATTTCCTGGTCATCAATACGTATACTTCCCACCTCACCTGAAGAGCGTTTCAGATATCATTGCAGGAGAACTGAGGAG
Organism: Acholoe squamosa; assembly: GCA_949317995.1. Classification (NCBI taxonomy): domain Eukaryota; kingdom Metazoa; phylum Annelida; class Polychaeta; order Phyllodocida; family Polynoidae; genus Acholoe; species Acholoe squamosa. The sequence goes on along the minus strand of OX439039.1, from coordinate 31,546,057 downwards.
AGATATGCTAGTCTGTTTCATAGCATGTTTATATATAAGGGGAATTTCTGGAGAATTTGGCAATGTCATTTTCCCGTATTCACGAATCTGGGAAATTATTTAGCATTTCTTCATCTTCATTAGATTCTTATTTTGTTAATCTTGTCAAAGAGCATAAATTTCCTACCAGCTGAGGCAATTTTTTTTTTATTATTAAATTCTCTATGCATGGGTGTGGTGTGAAAAGCGACTCTGAAATGGATCCTAATTTCCTAATTTTGTTCTGGCTGATTGTTAAATGGTTCAATTTAAATACCTGGCTAATTTTAAGGGTGTGTCTCGTGGCTCGATTTTATACCCTGGAGGATGTTTCACCTCATAGGTATTGAATTATACATATACGGCCTCCACATGTCAAAAACTGTTTCTCAAAGGTGGCCGTGTCCTGTCCGTATGTGAGACACAGGATACGGACTTTTATCTCTAAATGTGGCCTTTTATTTTAACATACGGCTCCCCATATGCGGACAGTCTGTATACACATGCGGACCCTCCGTATGTTGGCTCCGCAAAGCTTTTTTTCATAAAAGCCGTGTCCAACTTATTAGAACGGGGGAACCCCTTTCCGGTTTCCCCGTATGACGTCATAACGCAACTTCCGCTTTCTCCTTTATCGCTCATCAAACCGCCGACAAACAATACTAAAATGGGGAAGAAAAAGCCCACTAAGGTGAGATACTTAAAGTTCTCTCTTTTTCTTGTCTTATATATGATACCTCTTTTCTTTGTGGTCTTTATGAGGTCAAAAACAAGGCATGTCTTCACGTTTTTCATTCAAAACTTTGGTCCCCTCTCGACGCTCCCTCCTTCTCAAAGTGTTTTTTGGTTCAAGCAGACGCCTTCCCCCCTTTCTGTGGTTGACGTCGTGACTTAATCCTTTCAATAAAAGGAAGAAGGGATCTCCCTGTTCTTAGAATTAGACCCCCCTTTCCACTACCCAGCCTTATTAGACTCTTACTCTCATCTAAGTAACAAAATATTAAATTTTGCATGATGTTAAGCAATGTCCATCAGGTAATTTTCTAGGTTGTACATGTTGCTGTGTTTTTACCTTTTCTTGCACCGTAAGCTTTAATCTTATTCCAAATATGCCCCCCTTTTGTTTTTCCTGTGTTGTCCAAATTGATAAAGAGAACTTCTTCAAATTTTTATAAAGAATAAAGAAATTTTCTAATGCCGTTCCTTCAAAGGCATATGGGTGGTGTACGTTAAAATACAAAGTAAGTTCCATTGGCTTCATATAGAGCTTTTTTTTGGTTAATCCCTTCTTTTTATTCTAATTTTCAGAATTTCAATGAGTTAATGGAGAATGTGACGAATCTTAAAGCCCTCCTCCGAGAGAACAGAAGGCTTACGGGTCAAGAAAGTGACCCTGACTTAGAGGTATGAGTCTAAAATTACTCCCTGAATACATTTTTTCTCTCTTTTCTCTTATGGCATTGAAAAAAACTAAATTTATTTTTTTGTAAACATATTCCTCTTCTTTTTTTGAAGTATATATTTAAAGTAGAATAACAAATAGTTCTTCAGCTCTCAGACTATATTTTATTTTCCCTTATACTATATTACAATATGTCTATTAAACTTTATTTCTTTTTTCTTTTCCAGGAATCTGACAAAGACGAGGACGAAGATGAGGGAGTAGAAACTATGTATGAGGACGACGAGTTGAACGACGATGAAGAGCGACCTGAGAACTACCCGGGCGATGCTGGAGAGCAAGCAATTGCATACATGTGCGGCTTGCTTAACTCTTCTTTTACCAGAGTATTTCGGTGCAAATTTAGGGTTTTAGTTTACAACATAAACTCTCAAAAAACGTTGGAATTGTGTGAATATTCAAATTAGAAGGGAAATAGTGATCGTTTATGCTAGGCTAATCATTCAGATAGAACAACACCCAAGTTTTCTCTATCTAGTTTAATTACTGAGATATATCATCATAAAAGTGGTGTTATGATTAGAAAAGTTGATCTCATGAGGTAACTTCAAATTGCAATGTCTTAGCACTCCCTGTATCAATCGCAATGATATAAAGTGCATATTGTAGTAGATATAAAGTATATTAATTTTTTTTTGAATTTTGGTGGATAATGAATTTTTCTTTTTCGGTTACCATGGCAACCCAACCCATGCAAAATCCATATTTTTTCATATCTGTTGCCATGGTAACCTGCCAAAATGGCCAATAATGCATCAAACTACACTAAAATTTTCCATGCCATTTTGTTGAGCATGAAAAAATGTACAAATTCAATTTTGACCAAAAAAAGGATATTATTTGACATTTTTCATGATTTTTAGCCTAGATATTGATTAAATCTATGGAAAACTTTTATGGTAATTTAAGATTTTGTCTCAAGTTTGTAAAACTGCTAGACAAAAAGTATAAGAGATAGAGACTAGCCGTTTGGACTCTGTGGAGAACCCAACTCAAGCTAGGGCCAACAGAAAAATTGAAGAGATTCAAAGGATTTTGAGGAAGATATAGGCTACTCAAAATCGGCCAAAAATCGGCCAAAATCGGCCCAAACTACGCATAAATGCGTAATCGGTAAAGGAAGAGTTAAGCAGCAGAATCTCAGCATGAAGAGGCAAAAGGGAAAGCCTCCAAGCTCATCCCATCCATCCTTTTCTTCTTCCAAACCCAGCTCCTACAGTCAACGAAAAAAAGACTCTGAAAACCTAGACCCCACATATTTTCCGGTCCCTGAATCCTCTGTTCCTAGAGGTAGAGGTAACAAAAGATCACGAGGCAGGGCTAGAGGATCCACTACTTCTGGCCGGGGGAGGGGACGTGGGTCACCTTCTCCTGACATATCAGGACGCGGTAGATCATCTCTGAACCAAAGTAATCGAAGAGGACGTGGTAGGTCTCCTGGAGTAAGTCTTCCTGCAGCTTCTGTTAGCGGTTCCATGCCTAAAAGTGCCACAAAAGGGGGGGTCCCTACCCCTAAGAAAGGAGAACACTGGAGGGAAGACGAGCTTGATTCCTTGTTGAAGGGTGCTAACCATCTTAAGCCAGTACTTAAAGGGCGCTTCAAACATAGCTCTGACGGAAAGGAACTAAAGAAAATGGCGTGGGAGGAACTAAGAGGTGAGGTTATATTCCTTTAAAATTTGTTTCTTTTTATATATTACTGTTATGTTCAGTCTGATATGCATGTCGTCTGACATTGGTAGAATACATAATTTGCCTTTCCTTTTTTGGTAGAAATATAACAAATCTGTTGACGTAAAGGTGATATCTTTAACATGTAAGTTCACCTTCCTATATTTCAGACTATGTTAATTCTAATGGAGGAAGGCATAGGACACGTGAGCAGTGTCAGGACAAGCTTGGGTATTTTGTTCAAAAGGCTAAGAAAAAGGTAGGAATACCCTGTCCCTTTTAGATTCTACTGTATCATTATGCTCTATATATCTGTGATTTGTTAGTATCTCTGAAAATAATGAATTATGTTATTTAAAGAATAATATTTCAGAAAAATCTTCAGAGAGATGTATTGTCTATTATGTGTACCTTTCCACCTTTTTTTTTTAGAGACAGGTGATAGACTCTAAGTATAAAAGCGGGAGTGGTCAGCGTGACGAGGAGGATTATCTGACCTCTTTGGAGCAGCAGGCATGTGACTATGCAGGCCAAGATGTTGTGCTAGGTGAGAACTGAATTTCCGTCTATACATCTGTCTTTATTTCATCTATTTTCCACATAATACCATATATGCGACATCTGTTATCCATCACTATGCTGTACTTATGTATGCAGTAGTGCGACACCCTGCTCACGTTCAGGCATTGCCAACAATACCCTTCACCTACATATGACAATATATTGTATGGAACAGATATATATATAAATGTTATTTTGGTTCCAGGAATACCCGGACTGAAGCCCCCTGGATTAGACGGTGGTCCTCGGGCGGACCTGAACTCCTGCTATGACCCAAACCGTTCAGAAAAACCAAATTATGCTGACATCCCAATGCCGAGTTCAGCTATGGCTGCAGTAAGGGATGGGGATCTACTCGAGGAAGGTATATACTTTTCCATTTTTCCATATACATATAAATATATATATATATAGCCGGTGTATGTACATATATATATATATATATATATGTACATATATATGTATAAAAGTATATATATATATATATATATATATATATATATATATACATATACATACATATGTGGACCACTATCACTTTATTTTTCAAGAAATTTGATACAGAAATAGAAATGTATACCTTAACATATATATATGGTGAACATATACCTACTATTAAGTAGATATATCTATGTGTCCTTACATGAAGTTAATACAAATCTTTTCAGCGACTGTTCTCGTATGTTGTGATCTATTCAAATTTTTCAGGGGATGACGAGAGCTCTTCACACCCCCCACCAGGCTTCCAGGACGAAAGAGAACTGTACGAGGAAGATCCAGATGAGGTACCCGAGGACGATTACCACAAAACCCTACCAGAGCAGGATATACCTGAGGATGACAACGATCCTGTGACAGTCGAAGACATAGAGGAAAAGGTTCCTCTTGAACCCCGCATATCACGGACTGACATGTTAAACATCTGCAAAGGATTTAACAACCTTATTAATGATGCTGATCCACAAAAGAGGGCTGCTGCGTCACATATTTTTGCCTCAGACCCTCAACGCACAGAAAAGATTTCCATGCTAAGGAGGGCTTTGAAAACTTTGACTTCAGAGGGAAATGCTTCTCAAGCAACATCCGAAGTAGGAACAGCTCAACCTGCTGAATGCAGGACCAAAGCATATACCTCTCAAATCCAATGTAAGTCTCAACCCCACACCGGTTCAAGTCAGGGACATACGTCTAAACCCCAAGCTAGTCAGCCACATACGTCCCAACCCCAAGCCTCTGCCAGTCGGGTGCAGGCTACTTCTAGCAGAAGTCGGGTCAACGATATACCTAAAAAATCTTCCACAAATATATCGCCTTTTCGCAGCATGACCTCCCACATTCCCCAAAATAAAAAAAGGACTGCAGATGACGAAGGTATACAAGAGCAAACCCATAAAAAGCCCCGACATGCCCCCTCCTTCTCCAAGTTGCTCGAGGAGGAAGAGGAATGCTATGCAGAAATAATGGGGTCAGAAGAAATGGAGACTGAATCATATCAGCCTTCTAACAGTACACCTCTCAGTTCTCCTTCCGCTATGAACGTTGTTAACATCTCAGGTTTATCCCGTATCCAACGGGCTTCTGCCTCCAAGAAGAAAGAACTATTTTCTAAACCAAGGGAAGAGGATAAGATAATGAAAGAAATAGCTAAGTTCCAGAGCGATTATGTTTATGGTTTAAAAGACATCAGTCAGAGGATAAATGAGCATATGGACACCACCTCCACTAAAATCAAAGATACCCAGACCAGCTACGCAGAGGGCATACAGGAAATGGCTGAGAAAATGTCTTCCCACATGGCGAGAACTTGTGAACAAGTCGAGAAATGTAGGCGTCAGTGCCTGGAAGCCATTCAGGCAATGACCAACGACCTGCATGAGAAACTGGAGGAGACTAGAAATACTGCAGTAGCGTTCGAACGTCAGCACATAGCCCGCATTAAGGCTTCAAATGAGACAATGTCAAATAACCAGTCAGAATTTGTGGAAGGAATAAATCTGGTAGGTACTGCAATACATGCCACATTCAAAAGAATGCAGAAAGGACAAGACTGTTTGGCCACTGGATTGTTAGGTATGACTGAAAGTGCCACAAAGCTATCAAGTAGTCTATCGGTCATCCTGGAAAATCAAAAAAGTTCTTTAGATGCACAGAAACAGTTACATTTGCAAAACTTGAAGTTAAATCAGGAGATTCAGGAAAACCGGAACCTTCAACTGTCAGCCCAAAAAGAGGCGGAGAAAGTTTGGAAAGAAATGACTAAGATGTCTGTGTTCTTTGCTGCTCAGTTAAACGCAAAATCAACTAAAGATATTTCAACATGTACCCAGACGGACAATCAGATAATTTCACAAGAGGATGAACCTCCACATGGGGATCAAATACCCCAACCTGGCCTACCACCCGTCCCGGAGAAAAATCCAAAAGCTGACCTACCTCCATGTGCAGATGAGGGTGAGACAGTAGGAGACAAACCTGTTTCCCCCAATGTCCAGGAAGACAATATATCCGTTAAATCTGACAAGGAAGAATGTTTGCCTGATAAGATGACAGTTAAATTAACTCACAACGACCCATCAGAAGGTTCAGCACGTGGTCCCTATTTTTTTTTGGACGCAAAGGACATAGCGGCCATGGAAGTGTCCGACAGCCAAGGTAAAAATGTTGTGTTCCTAAATATATTTCAACTGAAATTAATTCCACCTGTATTCCTTTCTGTACCATTGATATGTCATTCATCTTTTGAACTATAGAATTTTATTCGTTGTGTATCAAATTTGGTTCTCCATGGGTTTTCTGTTTCCATAATGTTTAGTTAATCTTTGTATTTACTTGAAATAAATAAGAACTATGTGTATTAATATGTATTCCTCTTTAAAACAGAGGAGCTGAACACTGGTGAAGGGGAGATACACACAGACGTCCAAGCCATGCAGGGTGCAACGATTGCCATTCCACCCGACACGGAGGTTGTACACGGTTCAGCTGTCTTCGTTCCATGTCAAAATGTACAGGGAGGTGAAGGCCCATTAATCGTCCCTGCATCAGGTATAGGCCTAATATGTGCATTCTCTTTTCTAATGAACTTCTTCTGATAAGTAACAAACCAGGATATATGATATTTATCAAACATGCTACAGGTTTTAGCAGTTGTTCTTGAAGCCTGAAGTTTAAGACGCCCAAAGGTACCCCCTTTAATGCATGATCTTATATCCTGATAAAAAAATGACATGATAAAGAAACATGTGATTATATTTCCTGTGTGGCCGATTTATAGCGGTTACAGATGTTTTCACCTTCTCCTTTTTTCCAGCTATTGAAGCAATAGACCCAGATTCTAATTCATTGCCAGCCTACAATGTCATGTCAAATGAAGAAGTGGTATTTGTCCGGGAGGAGAACTTATGCGACGACAATCCTGAGCTGGTTTTAAGGAGGTCCCGTCGTGACAAGAAACCTATCAAAAAGGACTAATTTCATTTGTGTCATATATAAGAAATAAAACACGGTGCTGTAGTTAAAAGTTATATCATATTTTATTGTTAGGCTATTTTGAATGCCTTAGCTTCAAGTATGTTACCTTAGTTAGGAGAATGTAATATACAATTTGAAGATATCACGTTCGAAGTTTCCACCTAGACAACGTCATTTCATAGAATCGTACAGTAAAGGTAGAAAATGAAAGATAGAAGTCTATAATAGAATTGTATATGGTCCAAGATAAAAAAACAGTTTAAAGCAAGGCATCTTTAAGTTCATGACTTTAACTTTGGAGTCTTCCTTCAGGACTAAATGAAAACTTGTATTCATTAAGCAGACATGATACATCTATATGCATGGTTCCAGTTATTTTCACTTTAAGGTAAATGGATGCCTCTTTTGAAAATTTCCTATGTACGTTCGTCATGTATACCGTTCAGCAAAGACAGACATTTTTTATGTTAAGTTGTGTGAAATGGTACATGAGCAAAGATACTGGAATACAAAAGATTAACTGATTTTTGATGTCCCATATACATGATAGTACTCGTTGCAAACTAGGGAACAAAGACTTAAGTTCAGGATGAATACATGTATGTATCAAGATATATTGATGCCAAACAGGCATTTTTGTTTCAGCTTCATGACATGTTTTAAAAAGTCTGTTTCTTGTTATGGAAGTTCTCAGAATTAATATAATACATGGTGCATTCTAAGTAACAGATTATTCTCTATACATGCTAGGCAAAGAAAAACATTTCAGCACAGGATGTGGAAATAAAAAAAGAGGTTATTTTAAATTTTATTCATTAAATTTTGCATGTTAGCTTTATTCATTACATGACATGGTTATGTAACCCATGTTTGTTTTCTTCAAGTCATTGGAATAAAAGTTTGCAATCAGAATTTTTTTCTTGTCCTTCTCATTGTCTTAATATTACATAACAGAATTACACTATATAGTCAAATTGATTTCATTTAACTTATTCAGCGGGGATTGAAGTTATCTTGGATGAAACCCTTCCGCAGGTTCTCAAACTTAGCCGGGGGCTTACGGGAGACATTCTCTGGCTGGGTGATGCGTGGGAATCTTTGCTTGAACGAGTCCTTTTCCATACTGTCCTTCAATAGGGGATTGCGTGCCACCTTGGCGCAGTTATGTAGCGCCACACAGGACTCGATGACTTTTCCTGCTGTGGTAGGAGGATGGGCCAGATATCCCCCGCTGCTGTCCAGACAACTGAAAACAAAGAGAGAGACAAAATGGGAAAAATTAAAAATTGTACCAAGTGACTGCTTAAAGAGGATGATAGTTTTGACAGGGAAAAAGATATAAAGGATAAATGTAGGAAAATAAATAAATAAATGACTTACCGCCAACGCTGCTTCAACTGGCCTATAGTCCTCTCTACCCGACTCCTAGTCTTTCGGTGCCACTTGTTGTACGCCACATCAGCCTTCGTTGTGTCCACACGGACAGGGGTGAGGAGGTAGTCAGTGAGAGGATATCTGAAGGGAAAATATTTGGTTATTGTATATGGATTTCATATATATTTTTTCCATAAGGATGTATTCCGAAAGGAGTTATGTTCAGCTAAGTTTGGCCAAAAAATATATAAATGACTTACCCGGAATCTCTCAAGAGGTAATATCCCCCGAACTGTTTTCTCTCTCCCAAGATTTTGATGTCAGACCCGTTGAGGCAGTAGATGTCGTTCTGAGACCCAGGATTACTGGCATCTACGTGTGTGATGAGGTACTCAAAGTCGCAGACAATCTGGGAGGAGTAAAAAAGGGACAAAAATGTTAATATATATATATATATATATATATATATATATATATATATATATATATATGTATATATATATATGTATAAACTGATAGACATATTAAGAAAGAAATTCAATGAAAAAAGGTACATAAGATATCCTGGTTCTTAGAAATATATTAGGAAAAGTAATTTACCATGGTATTTATGCTGTAGTATCCTTTGTAACAAAAGAATTGATTTTCATCTGCCACTACCCCTCGCGGACACTGTATAGGTACATGTGTCCCATCTATGAGTCCGAACAGCTTGGGCATTCTGTGTTTCTGATAGAAGAGCATCGCCTTGCTCTTCTTTTCCTCCCAGGAGTGTGACCAATGGACATACTCTTGTAGGTGTTCATGGAAAAAGTCAGTCACCTTCTCTACAGACCTACACACAGTGGATTTGGAGACGCCGTGAATGTCTCCTATGGAGTTGTAGCTGGCACCAGTGGCGAAATACCTCAGGGCAATCAGGAACTGAAGAAAGCAAAGAAAAGGATATTGTTTTAACATGCCATAATAAAGTCAAAAGAGGTATAGTACGGAAAAAATATGAAAATAAAAGGATAAATGAAGGATGGACTCTGGAGGGCTTCCCTTACCTTAAGCCTATGTGGAACGGCATGCTTGCCCCTCAGGACTTTCTTTTTCTTCGTAGCGACAAAGTTTTTGATGAGAATTCAGGCTACCTCTTTACTAAGACGGTAGCGCTGAAGAAATTTTTTCTCAGTGTAGAAGGACAAAGGATCCTTTCTCTCGTAATACTACCTAGTAGTGTTCAGGATGTACCCAGGCATTTCTTTCCCTGGTGTAGTATGGCCAAACATAGGTCACATGACTTGGAGTGAAAAGGAAGGTCAAGACCTACTTAGGAGATATTCATTGGATGCGGGCTTAAAAAAGGCCGCATGTTACTTATTTGCCCCGTATGTGACATATGGAGGGGTACCTGACCCCTCCACATTCTAACCTGAAAATACGGAAGACATGTGGAAAACAGGTTGTCCGCATCTTGAGGTGAAACATCCAATAAGCCGTATATGAATGCGGCCCTCCGTATGTGAAAAAAATGAATGCGGAAAATAGAACAGAAACGGTTTTTTTAGATACGGCCCCCGCATGTCATATACGGCCCCCGTATGTTATGAGGTGAAACATCCTCCTGGATAGGCTATGGACGATAGCATCACAATATCCCCAAGAATTGTATAGGTTACCTTACTGTAGGCTCGTTGATGTCCCTCTCTCTGTTTTCCACTGCCTGAAGATTACGGACCAAATGCTGGAAAACAGACGCCACACCGTGCAGCATGCAATTGGCCTAGAATATCTATGAATAGCGGTGGTTGTAAGAGATATGTTCCCAAGAGCTGTATATGGATTCATCTCAAGTCACCCCATTTTGGAATCTGTTTTCACATGCGGCCTCCGCCGTATAGGTCAATACTTCTAGTATAGTGGGAGATTCGTTGGAATGTGGGAGATGCATCGCATTTTGTTATTTCAGGCTGGGAGTTTGCTTTCTGGTAAAATTAAGCAGAATTTACATAGCCCATCCCTGACATTTTTTGGCTGCATGCTCTGTCACCAGTGGTCAGTATTCGCAGAACGATTCTCCTATACTTTATCAGGAGGCCGTTGCAAAAATATTGGGATCTACTCTTGTTGGAGGTCCTAATCCAAAAACGGAACTGACTGACCTCAGGTAATCAGTTCCCTGTTGGGTAATTACCAAAAGGTAATTGGTCATGGTTCAGTAGTAGTCAGGAATTGATGAATTCTTCCAAAGTAAGAACCAATTCCCGGCTAGTTCCCTCCTCTAATTCCCTGGCATATATATAGCTACTGTAAAAAGCAGTCAGTTGGAACCAATCGTGGAACAATTTCCCCCAACTTTTTTCAATGCAGATTTATTCTAATTTATGGATATCATTTTCATGCTATTTAATAATTCATACCATATATCGCTCCTTCAAGAGAAAAAGGTTCCATATCTTAGTCGAAAAAGCCCAAGGTAACTAGCAATAGAAATGCATACAAATACTGCTATTAGTGAAGATTGAGCGCTCTCCTCACAAGGTCCAATACTAACAAATGTAGGTTGTCACTTTCCCCGCAGACTCTCAACCTAACACTAACCCCCACATATCACTGCCTCTTATATTATAGGAGCATCCATGACAATACCCTGTCCAACATTTCAAAATAGGAGTTGAGGGCGGAAAATATCTATATCCCCACAATGCGTTAGAATACTAGAAAACTGTAAAGGATGTGCCTATAGATGAATGTAGTTGACCCATGCTGGTTACAATTGTCCACAATTTCAAGTGCTAAGCTAGATCTGTATTGCATATTGCAAGGGAGTAAAGCCAACATCTCTTGTGTATCTCCTATGAAAGAGTATTGGTGCGGACAGTCCTGGTACTTGTGTGTAACAATACTGATACTAATCGAGATTTATACAGCATAGCCTAATAATGATTGGGATGGAGACAAACCCAAACAAGTGCCTTAGACTAGCTGCATGTGATCCGTTAGCTACATTGGACCTTATAATATTATATATTTGTTACTATATGTATTTAGGAGCTAATAACTTAGAAACTAGACAGCCATTGCTATAAGAATAACAATTTAAATAGTGGATAGGGTGGTGTGACAGTGTTTCCTCCGACAAAGATAGGGATAACCAGGCCATGGAATGAAGAAGTGGAAGTAGAGTGTGGATTGGGAGGACGGGGGCTGACTGATGGTTCCCCACTATAGGCAATTATGGAGGGATACACTACCACTCAACACGGGATATCTCAGACTACAAATGGAGCCTACGAGCTTTAGTGTGTTTTAGGGAGTGAGATGGATATGTAAGACGATAGATCCAGGATTCTAGAAAGGATTGGCAAAGCCTGGAATCGAGGTCATGCTAATTTGAATCCAATGCACTGAATCGACCATTGGTGAATATATTGTTTTAGAGAACCAATGAGTGAGACAAAGTTGTATAAAGTTGCTGGAGAATGACATATATATATAGGACACCTAAAATGACGTTATGTGCGTGGGAGTCGTGTGACGTAGGTTCGCCATCATATATGACATTTGCATGTATACTCCGGCTAGTGCCCTTCAGCAGTCCAATTCTCATCCTACTGAATCCAATACTTCTCTTGGTCTTGCCCATTTTCGTTCAGGCCCTACAGGTTAGGGTCGTGGCCATGGTGACTTTCTCCATTTCTGATTCTGGATTCAAATGCATGTACAAGCTCACAATGTTGCGTTATACGAATCCGATTGCACAGTATCATAGGACAAATGAAAAATGCTCTAAATTCTTTTTTTTCTATCTCCTTCAAAACACGGCTAGTTCATGTGAGATCATACTTCCTCCTATCTATTTTAGACCGGCGCTTATTTGAATACGGTCTCAGTGCTTAAGATTGGTTTCAGTACTCCACTACCGGCCGATGATATTGGCACGTCCTGGACGTGCCTGTTATAGGCGGTATTATGGGCACGTCCTGGGAGTGCCCATTAATAGTATGCCTTATAGGTCACAGGACATACAACATGTATTTGTTCAGGGTTGGTCACAGGACATACAAGGACATACCATGCAGGCTTGGTCACAGGACAAATAACGAGGAGGGTTGGTTACAGGACATACATGTCCTGTGACCAGCCCTGGACCTGCCAATGAGAGTGCACATACTGGTCAGTGCCCATAGCACCCATTTATTGGCACGTCTACATCGTGCATATTTTGAGATAACATACATACGCAATGGAAGAAAACATTGTGTTCTATAAAAACTGACAATATAGGCAGGTACCATGGCAATCAACAGACTGATCTATAAATTCCATTTAACTACGGTTGCTGTAGATGGGTCAGGTTGTCAGAAAGTGTAAGATTTTGCCCTTGAAGGGCCTGAAAAATTAATTTTCCAATTACTTTATATAAACTTAACAAATTTGTGAAGGGATATCCCTTCAGCTCAGAAAACCAAAAAATACCAATTTAGGATGTCCGATTCTATTTTTATTGCTGGTTTTGTGTCATGTAACGTCCGGTACCAAAATGATGAAATAAGAGGTATTTAAAGTTGCTGTCAGTAATATGGGAATGTCTCATTATGCATAACAAACACATGAAATAACAAGGCCAATATGTCTACTAGTGACTTCAATTACAAAATGGAACAAAATTTGAGTTACACATCCACAGTAGACTGCCTCTTACATGATGATAAAAGTACCGGACGTTACATAACGTCCGGTACTTTTATCAGAATTATTTCACATAAGCTGCTCTCACAAGGAGACAAATGCAGATAGACACACAATTTTTTCACCAAAGTAGGTGATAATAGGGACTTCATATGGGTAATAACAAAGATTTCAAAGCTCCATTTTTTCCATGTTTTATAACTGATTTAGATTTAGGTACCGGATGTTACAAATTAGAGATTTCCATTTTCAAAACACATGATGAAAAATTCTCACTCAGTAACATGTCCAAACCTCATGGAAATGATACCTATGGTCATATACAATACAACAAATAATTTTGGGATACTCCAGGTGTTCTTTATACAATACAGGACACTTCTGAAAAATACAAAAACTCAAAAGAGAACAAATTTGGCCATTTTTTTCACTTCAGCAGGCTATAAGTCTAGGAGCTTTTGTTGGATGACCACAAATTTACATTTTTCTGATAGCCCTAAGTGTCCTCTATCAAATGAGACTACGCGAGATAAGATTGGGTTACTACTTCTGTCTCCAGAGCCATAAGAGTCCAAAATGACCCACAAAACACAAAACCTACTGCTTTCTGGCGACCTAATATAAATTTTCACCTTTCTTTGTAATATCAAACAGAATGCGAATGTCTCACAATCTGCCGTTTGCAGTTTTAAATTATAAAATTTTGAAACGTGAACGTTTCATCTCAATGATTAAGATAGATGACACTATAGTCCAGCATATCATATCTTTAATCGACCTATAGCTATGGCCAAATGAGGAAAGAATTGCATACATACGTATTAGGTTACCCGGTCCTACCTATAGAAAAAATGGAAGACCCAACATATATTTGGAAATCTTAAGAAAATGTTGGTACTTTTAGGCTTTTCCTCTTCTTTTTGAGGGGGGGGGATATTCAAAGATACATGAGTCGCGACAATGTGATGCCAGTTGACTTTGTATTTTATGTACGATCCTGGCTAGTGGAAAGGTAATTAGTCTCTAGGTGTTCCACGCACTTTGGAAAGCTCAATCCAAACCCCAGGGGTCTATTTCAGAATTGCTCCCCATTTGGATTCTTGAACGATCAGCTATTGTACAATCAGGCAATAGACATTGTGTTTCTTATTGGATAATATCAGATTGTTGAAATGCATAGAAAATGAGCCTTGGTCTATTTAGAACTATAGTAGAAATAGAATAATTGCACAAGTCTGTACTAAAGCGCTGCAAATTGCTGTATATAGCCTAGAGCAAGAGATAGATCCTACCATTTAGCCGAATTCTCTGATTGTATAGTGGTATTTTGGCGATTGTAAAGCTATTTTGGGGATCGTAGAAGAACTATATTGTCACTTGAGTACATTTTCTTTTTTTTTGGACTTGCTCATTGCATTAATGAACTGCTATGTTCATTTAAATAATGCTATAGACCAGACCAAGTTTTATTGATTTTTCAAAGGAAAGTCACAAATGAAACAGTACAATAACTTCATGGATCTTTACAAATGTCAATATGAACACAATCAGCAGATGGAAAAATAGGGACTGGCAATATTCACTCAATAGGTTATTAACATAGAAAGTACAGACAAACAAATTAAAAGCAAAAAGAGATAGATAGTAAATAATATGTCATACATAGAGATTTGTGTGTCTACACATTATTTCAGTACATCATGGTTACAGCTAAATACACCTTGTCTTTAGTTCAAATAAGTGATAATTAGAGTTGGTAGTATATGCTGTTATATGCATATGGGAACATTAGCAATATCAATATGGATGTAAACATGAAAAAGGATATGAATGTGAATATGAATATGAAGCGGCGCAGTTTCCACATCTGCTTCTCATCATCAATTATAACCCAATTTCAGGTTCAACCTTATATTTTCTATCTTCATCACACCCTCTTTGAATTTTACCTTTGTCGTAGCTTTCTGAATCTCCTCAGGTAGAGTATTCCAGAGAGCCACCCCTCTGTACCATGGCGATCTTTTATAGTGTCTAGTAATAACCCAAGGTAGTTCAAAAACAATCTTCTTTTGAGACCTTGTATTATAAAAGTGTGGTCTATTTAACACAGTCTTTGATTTCTTATACATTAAGCATAATTATAGCATGTCAAATCTTTTCTCTAACACTGGAACCTTACAAATTTCATGCAACTCCTCCACACTATACCGTCTGATATTGCATTTCAGACAAACTCTAAGAGCTCTATTTTGCAGTCATTGTAATGCTGCAAGACCATCCTCATTACAACTAGTACTTATAAATGAACAATATTCTATAATTGTTCTGATTGTACAACAGTATATCTTTACACTTTGCTCTTGTGTTAAAAACTTTCTTAACTTAGCAAACCTAAATAGTTTATTGCATACATTTCTTTTAATAATTTTAATCTGTTTATCAAAACTAAGTTTACTGTCAATATGTACACCTAGATATGGAAAGAAGGTGACAGTTTGCACAGTGCTGCCATTGAAGTCTATAGTAGAATCCGGACATCTTTTTAATTTATGAGCACTAAAAAACCACATAAATTTTGTTTTAGTTGGATTTACTGTTAGTCTGTTTTCGATAACCCAACGCTTAAAGTTAATTACATCTTCATTCAAATTCTCATTAAACCTTAGGTGCCCAAGCGCGCATTTAAGCACGGTTTTTGGGCTTAAATACATGTATATTGTGAGAAATTTCCATCCAGATACTTCTTCTGGTCCAATATGCAAAGTTAGACCCTCTTTGGAATGTTTATGACCCCCCAATTACGATAAAACCATTCATTTGGCTTTATCTCCATTATTGCAGGCACAGTGAGTCAAAACCTGAAAATTAGGAGTCATTTTATGTGATTCATTAAGGGGGCAACCCTCCAAGAAACTAAATTCTGACAGGTACCAAAATCATGATGGGTCACACACACAGTTTCCCATACTCCAATCATATTTTGCAATAACTGTTCTTATTCATAAAGATAAACCATGCATTGTTACTATCATTACATATAATGTTTCCTGTGTAACAGAAGAGAATCATACAGAATCAGGTTTAAAAGTTATGTAGGGTCTTAGGATTGCAGGGAATATGGGTGTATATAGCACAAGAGAGACCAAATACCAATAAATGACAACAAGTGGAATGTTTTGGTAACTATGGTTACCATACCTGACCAGGAATGCCATGTCCTTAACTGAAAGTCTTCCCTGGGTTATGAGTATTAAGAAAATGTAATGCCGAGCCCATATCAAAGAAGAAGATTAAAATAACACAAGGTCTTATCAGCAAAATGATACAATCATGAAATAATGTAAAATTCCTCAAATAATTCTGGGCACAAAAAGGTTAACCAAGTCTACATCTTTGTTAGAACTATAAATCACAATGTCATCAGCATACAGTTTAATCTGGCATTTTTTTAAGACCGTAACAACATCATCAATATATAGGACAAACAACAGGGGACCTAAAACTGATCCTTGAGGGACACTGTTATCAATATCTTGGTTTACCATAGCTAGTTCGTTGTTTTCTATTTTCCAGGTAACTTTTAAACCATAGAAAATTAGATTTACTCAAACCAAGTTTACTGAGTTTAATTAGCAATTTTGAATGTAATACACTGTCAAATGCTTTAGTGAAGTCTATAAACAGAGCCCCTGTTATCAGACCATTGTTTCTACATTCATAAAGCTCATTAACAAAGTCAAAAGTGGCATCACCAGTACCTGTCCCTTTTTTGTAACCATATTGGTTTTCACAAAAAGTACCATTTTTCTTCATACTTTCACATAAGTAATAATACATAATTTTCTCAATGACTTTAGACGGCATTGGTAGTATTGATATGGGTCGCCAATTTTTTACTTTTTACCATTGCTAAATCCCCATCCTTAGGTAATGGTCTTACAACTGCCATTGCCCAACATTTTGGAAAAATACCCCTGTCCAAACTAATTTGAATCAGATGAGTGAATTGATTTATCAACAACAATAATGCACACTTATTCCGTCTATGCCTGATGACTTATTTTTATCAATTTCCTTTAGAGCAAAATGGACATCCCACTTATTAACCTTAATATTCTGATCTAAGAAGTTTTCATTTGCCAATAGTTCATCTATATCTAGATTATTATCCACAAGATATTGATCAGTTCCAACAGCAGCAATATGCAGATCCTTACCAATATTACAAAAATGGTCATTTACATATTCACAAACATCATCAGAAGTTACATCAGCACCAGTTATATGATGTCTCATGTCTGGATACACAATAGAATTCGAATTTTTAAACAAGTCATTTATGTGTTTCCAGAATTTTTTGGGATTACCATAACTTACTTGCAACTCTTGCATGACACCACCAATTTGATTTGCTTTAATTTTCTTTCTAATTTTTCTTGATAATCCTTTATGGCTTGCTTTTCCTGAACACTTTTATTGGCCCTATAGAGACATAACCATCCTTCTCTTTCAAATACTAAATCCATAACTTCATCATCAATCCATGATCTCCTACTTTTTTTAATGTATCGTTCAACATGAGGGTGAAAAGTGTCCAAATACTCAATTAACGTCAATAACATATCCCATAATATATCAGGATTATCAGTAATATTAAAATAGGGTTTACAGTCACATGATTCTAAAAAATCTCTAAATCTGTCTTCATTAAAGTTTCTATAATCTCTTCCTCTATACTTAGTGCTAACATAACTGATATTCTCATGTCCTCTACAACCAAAAACTGGGAGGTGATCAGAAATTAGGACAGAGACCGTACTTGCATTAGTTACATCTAAGCTATTTGTAATTATGTTATCAATACAAGTACCACTAAATGGTCTCGTCACCTCATTAATTAGTATTTTCCATCCAATATCCTTGCACACATTTCTGAAACTTTCACACCCTGAATCATTTTTATCTCACATATTGAGATTAATATCACCTAAGATCCAAGTCTCATGCCTACCATGATTGTTGTTAAATTTGTAACCAGCGATGGATCGTAAGAAATTAATCAAATTTGGTACATTCGTATTTGGGATTCTATAGATAGAGACAATCAATAAATCCTTTTCACCAGGAAGGTTTAACATAATAGCAATACTTTCATAATCGATGGTCTGTATGGTAAAGTCATTTACAACTCTAATATACTGCCCTAGGCCAGTATTAGCCCTGACAATAATTCTAATTTTTTTTATCAACTATATTAGTATAGATTACCACAGTATAGCGAACAGTGCACTGAAACTTAGCGTTTTCCATCAAATATACATGTATTGTTCATTTTAGTTCATTACTTCATTCACCTCAGAGTCATACTCAGTCGGCACACTTACGTTGAATCAATGTTGAGCTAATGCTGATCAAGTTTGGGCCAAATAAAAAAAAAAGGTTTTTTTTCCAGTAACCCGACCGACCCTACCAAAACAGGGGAATTTCTTTTTTGTGACTTAAAGAAATTTTTCATTACTTTTTGAGGATTTTTCCTGTATCCTTTTCGTGTTCTTCCCCTCGCTCACAGTTGTCATTTTCCCATCAATATTTTCCAATGAAATCAATGAATTTGATACATCCATTGATATGTGCCTTTACATTTCCTATATAAATGTAAAAAAAAGAAGAAAATCCGACCCACCGACCCTAGCTCTTTGAGCTTTGTTACTGGAAACACGCCTTTTATTTTTCTTGGCCTTGGTATTCAACAGTTCATGCAAGGTTAAAAGATGATTGGTTGACACAATATAATCAAATCGTCAATGATTCAACATTTACACTTCAGTGCGGATTCAACATACATGCTGTATCTTGATTGACTGTTGGCATGAGATTGTTTCAATGTTGATACTATAGATACTGAAAAGACCCAGTGAAATGACAGTGTAATGTGGTAACAAATTCGATGCTTAATCAAAGTAGAATTGGAAATGAGGTATTCAGTCAGTCCAAAAAGGGAAATGCGTAGTTTAAGTTCAGGTGGAAGTGTTACAATAATAATCGCATTCATAAAAATATATACAGCACGGTTGTTATGATTATGTTGGAAACCCACACATATTTTCTGGGGTCTTTTGGTATATAAACATAGAATCTTAACATTTACAGTATGGTTTAAGATTTTGCACTGTGAATGTTGAGAGGGACAGTAGGTAGGCGTATTGGCCACTTGTTGGTCTGGAACTGGTTCCGGCAACACACACTAATAAGAACTGATAACATGGGGCCAGCATGTCCCTGGAAGTGGATGTTAACCAAGGACAAGGTACCCATCATGGTATGTTTTATCAGTGGGTTTTACCTCAACCAGCTAATTTCAAAATGGCGGCTCCACTAGGCCTCCATACTGAGTCCTATACCGTGCACCTTTAGAATTTTGACACGGAGGAACAATGTGTCAATTAACGTGGTAGTTGTCGGTGCACGGTGACTTCAGATATGGCATGTGATGAGTCATTATAACTGCTCCATACCTGTACTCTCAACCATTCACCACCTGTTCTCTGAGATGCAGGTGTGAATGGTAACAGGACCTTTGACTCATTATTTGACAGATGTACCTGCAGCAATACTTAGAAATAAAGAGAAAAATATTAGTGTATAGATGCACCATCTTTTATACCCCTGCCCTGGGAAGCAGTCATTTTTTTTTTGCGCTCCCCTAAACTATAGTAGCACACAGACTTTATTTTGCTAAAAAGGGACTTTTTATGCCCTCCCTCAAGAGGGGTCCAAAATTTTTACGTCCCCCCCCCCTCAAACCCACCACCCACCCTGTTGATAAATAACAACTCCCTTATATATTGTCAGACTATTGTGGCCACATATCCCCTCAGATTCACCTTGAAATTATGTGTCTTTTGATGTATAACATGCCTTTATTGGACAGGAGGAAGACTTCTCTCCCTCCCCCTCCAAAAAATAAATCAATAAAAAAAATCCGACCTACGGACCCTAGCTATTTGGCTCATGTAACTGGAAACACACCTTTTTTTAAGGCCTAATGCACAGGCTTTTTCACTGAAAACAGTCAAGGAGTCGAAAATAGTGTGACCCTCTCAAACCCACCACTCCCCCAACCCCCCTGGGTTCCATGGCGCATGGCCCTTAAGACAAATGGCCTATAGTCAAATAGCCTGTGGTCATTTGGCCGAAATCCATGTGGCCTAAAAGACATGTGGCCGAAAAGTCACATAGCCCAAACAACATATGGCCTAAACGACAAATGGCCGAAATTCTAATGAACCAGACCATACCACACCATACGACACCTTTTTCATACCTAAACGACAACTGTTCTGCACCGTACCACACCGTACCACACCTGTACCACACCTTAGAAACCCATAAAACACCATACCACATTGTACAATACCACACCCTAACCCACACTACACCACACATATCCCATACCATAACACACATATACCACTGACCACACCCTAACACTCTGTACCACACCATACCACACATATACCACACCTATACCACACCAAACCACACCTATACCGCACAATACCACACCATACCACACCTATATCACACACCATACCACACCATACCACACATATACCACACCATACCACACCTATACCACACACCATACCATATAGGTATGGTGTGGTATAGGTGTGGTATGGTGTGGTATGGTGTGTGGTATGGTGTGGTATAGGTGTGGTATGGTGTGTGGTATATGTGTGGTACAGTGTGGTATAGGTGTGGTATGGTGTAGTATGGTGTGGTATATGTGTGGTACGGTGTGGTATGGTGTGGTATATGTTTGGTACGGTGTGGTATATGTGTGGTATGTGGTGTATTAGAGTGGTTGTAAATGATAATTTTGGGCTGTATTTGGGTGATTTATGAGGGGTTTGTGTGGGAACAAAAAGGTAGTCAGAAATATTTCGGCCATGTGACGTTTCGGCTATATGTCTTTTCGGCCAAGTGTCGTTTCGGCCACTTTGATTTCGGCCATTTGACGGGGGGCTACATGGGTTTAGGCCATGTGTCTTATAGGCCATGCGCCTGGAACCCTCCCCCCTGTTGTTAAAAATGATCACTCCCTAAGGTAAAAGTCCTCGGTTTCTTCAAATCATCTGCAAAGAGGCTGCTGAATTTCCAAAGAGAAATCACAGATCTGAGCATAGACGCCCGCACAGACAGGACAGAGACATTTAAATTCAGGATAGGCTAACCTCCGTAGACGTTCCACACAAAAGTACATCTTTCCAGTTTTTGCCCCTGCATCATCCTGCATCAAAAACGAGAGGGGGGGGGGGGTCTGAAACCATGCAACCATTTTCTCATAAATCTTCAAAATAATTTCCTTTTGTTGCCACAGAATGATAACTTCTTATACTCTAGACCTTTCTGATACCGCCCGAGAGCCCTGATAAAATCAGAATTCCTGGCTTTACTGGTACCTTAGACTGTGGTCTCCTAAGGCAGCAGCAGAATGGTATTTATAGAAGATTGTCGGCCTGTCTCATACACCAGGCTAACATGACAGCCATCCTCCCTCTGCCCCTTCAGGGGATGACGAGTGATGACAGCTATATAGGGTAGGGGAGGAGTGGGGCTGATCTTGTGTGGGGGATAGGGTGGCACCGGCTGAATAGTGATAAGGCTGGTGTAAGAGTGTTTAAGGTCAGAAAGCAAAATGGGGCGTAGGTGAAGGGTAACAGACAAATTCAGGGATCTACTCGCTGGCAACAAGGATCCAAGGGCAGTATAGAGGTTTAAGGCAATGCTTACAATTGTAGCTAGATTGGTCCTGCAGTGGCATAGACGCTAAATGTTTTACTCCCGAGTTAAAAAGCTTCAGGCGGCTAGAATATGGATCCTCAGAGTTCAGTACTGAAGATGGCTGTGATACAATTTGATATCGATGCACTGAGAGAGCGTGGATGATTTAGGTGGATGACAAACATTCTTTAGGGAAGGATATAATAACTATAAATTCAACAGCGTCCAGGGAGAAGGTGGACGATGTGGTTATTGGAGATATCAATAACAGACCCCCTTGTGTCCTATTCATTTTCATGAAGGACTTTGAGCTTACTCTGCAGTATTTGCCAGTTGGCATTGGGCACAACGAACTTTTAAGGTTACATCAAGCTTGCTACCATTGAGTTGCATCCTTTTTGACCATATCAATTGTAATCATGATCATAATTATCACGATCTTCATTATCACCATCAACAACAACATCACCATACATTCCAGTAGGTTCTCCAATGCCTACACTATTTCCAGATTAATAAATATGCCTACATTTTGCCATCTAATCTACGGGGTCCATGTACTTGTGCTGAGGGTTGTATCATTTCAAAATTATATCTATAGCTATCATTTTGAAATGCCCTCCTGAGACCGGTAAGGATAAACGAGTGTAATCTATATGAAATATCATAGGCTACCCCTAAACATCTCTATTATTTTCATATTTTTTCCAGATGGAGGTATACATGGTATAGAGATCTTGGACACGGCAGGACTACATAGGTTTCCAGCCATGAGACAGCTGAGCGTTCAATCCGGTCGGGCTTTTATCGTGGTCTTCTCACTAGACAATGAGCCCTCGTTTAAGGAAGCCCTCCAGCTGATAGACCTCGTCTCACAAACAAAAGGTGAGTTGTGTTAATGACAGCAAAACAACCCTCATATACAAGGTCCCAGCACAAAAGACTATTTTGTAAATATCATGTCTGTAAATGAGTTTAAATTGGCTTGATCTGCAAATAGAAACTCTTATCTATATAGGATATCATATGTCTAAGAACGTCATTGCCTTTGTTATCTACTCTAGAAAGAACCGCCTGTTGCTTTCAAATAGACCAAATTTAGATCAGGTAAGCAAAACCACCCCTCTCCAGGGAAATTCATTCTCAAAGTTCATCTCAGGATCTTTAAAATGATGCAACATTGGGTTAAATATTCATAGTAGTTATGTCAGAACCCCTCCTTGAAGATTATTTTTCTTATCTGAAATCAATTCCTTCTAGATTTTGATCTAGAAGGAATTTTCCATTTCTGTTTTCAATTGGGGTTTTTGATGAGTATCCCTAAGAATTGGCATAAAAATCTGCAAATTTGGATTATTTTAATGGTTGCCATGGCAACCAGGAAAAGGCATATTGGTTGATTTCTCACGAAAAATGTTCATTTTACCATCCAAGTATGGGTCATTTCTACCAAAAATGGTGCATTTTAAATGGCACCATTGAATTCTGCATCAAAAATTAACTTAATGTATTTTTATAATGATTTTAGAGTAATTCTGCCCTCCAATGCCCCCTGGTGGCCAAAGGGGGAATTAAAAATCCCCCGCAGAGGGGTGTTCTCCCTTGATGGGTCAGAGTGGGGGGTCATGTTGTTGTGATAGGTGAATGCGTTAATCAGCAACATATCGAACCTGGATGTTGGGCATTTAACACGTATATCAAGGCAAAAGAGCACAACACAGCATACCTGTGTGAATATAAATAACCATTGTTAGCTCTTGAATATGGGGATGCTAAATACACATTAACATCCGCATTCATTGGCACAAAATGGTGGACCATAGTTTGAGGCTTATGCATTGCCCATAGTCCACAACCCCACAGTATTTTCTTATGCGTCAGCAGGCAACTATCTTAAATGTACATGACTGTATGGGAGAAAAATCACAGAATCGCCACAAAAATAAAACTACTATGATATACTAAAATATAAGTAATTTAATCGACTCCTCTTTCTGCATCCCATCACCCCACCCCCACCCTCTCTCTCTCTCTCTCTCTCTCTCTCTCTCTCTCTCTCTCTCTCTCTCTCTCTCTCTCTCTCTCTCAGTTAATCATCCATTCCTGCTTCTGTATTATAGAGCACCTTTTGGATACACCATACTAAGAGCCATAATTAATTGTACTATACACTCACGTAATCTGGTTACAGAAGCTGTATTCAATAACCACACTAAATTTACTAGGACCATCTAAATATAGCCCTCCCCTTTAATCTTCCGATAGTGGCATTAACCTCTCTTTACCAGGTGATGTATTGGCTAAGGTGGTCTATTCTCGGCTGCAGGAAGGAGGTGAGGGTGGAAGAAGAAGAATGAGTCTATTAGCTGGATGCTGTCTTTGTGTCACCCTTTCATTACAGACTCATCTAGAGACTCGAACGGCTCTAATAGACGCTACCCTTTGTACTATTTACATGATTCATCCTTTCACTTCTATTGTTCATGCTTATTATGCATTCGCTATTACGCATTCGCCCACATCCTACTGTTATCATTCCCCTCCTTTAGATGCGCTCATTAGTCCATCTTCTTGCTAGATTACTTCGAAGTGCGTATTCAAATTCTGTCTGACATTTAATCAACCATTCTCAAGTTCACCTAGACAGGAAGATAGCGAGTCACTAACTCATCCTAGCTACTATTCATAGGACCGGCTAAGACATCGTCTCCCAAAAAACCTCTCACAAAATGACCCTAAACTAGTTATCACGTTTACCCCTTCCCTCTCTCATACATTCAGTCTTCCCTCGACCCTCCCCTTCCTCTTATTCATGCACGTGTGAATTCACACGCTCAACCATTCGCTTGCTGTCAGAACATGCACGTTCTCTCATTCACAGGCACTCACTCCTCCTGCAGTGCACACACTCATCCACTACTCCCCTGTGCCATCCATCAATTCATCTTCTAAAAACATCATTCGTTCTTTGTCTATACGCACGCCATCCTGCTTTAGTACGCCAAACTGCTTTACCGTTACACACACACACACACACACACATATATATATATATATATATATATATATATATATATATATATATATATATATATATAATATATAGCCTATATCCAAGTAAGGTCATGTTGATATCTCTGATACTGTCTCACATCTCCATCAACTGCTTAAGGGGTGCGTCTACTGCCGACGGATGGACCATCCGTCGGTTTCATCCGTATCATTTATCATTGACTTCTATGGAGAAAAATACGGATGAAGGGAAACGGATGGTCCAACTGTCGCAGTGGATGCACCCCTTAAATTACCCAGTAGTTTTTCTTTGCCGGGCTGTCTGCATATTATACATTTCTATGATAGAGCAGGCTACGAGCGAGACTGTATGGGTTCCTATTGCTTGTCGGGGTAGTGTATACTTGATAAACGAGCATAATGCCCAGGTGCCTACAGTGGGGATGAAAACCGTCACAATGGTTCCCATTCCCTTTTCGCCGCCTCCAGGCTTGTATAGTCCTTAGAAAGCATCAGCTACGCCGACTGAACTTTGTCTATACTATGGACAATCTGATCTTTGACGTCGTGATAGACATATAGATACAGTCTTAACCCATTAAATGCCGCTAATGCAGGAGCCCATCATATCCATTGGTCGTCATGATGCACCAATGAAGTGCTGACGAGTCTGCTCGCCAGCACTTCCTTGGATCATCATGCCGACCATCTGGGAGTATATGTATCAACCCCAGTAGGGTGGGCATGACGCTCATGACGACCAATGGACATGATGCATTAATGCATCAGCGGCCCGTAAATGACACCTTTCTAATCCCCACCTTTACCTTTCTATCAGCTCCAGAGGAAGTCCCAATCGTTCTCGTCGGTAACAAATGCGATGTCACTTCCGCTCGGCAAGTGGCGCGGGAGAGGGCTGAGAACGAGGCCACCAAGCACCACTGCCCTTATTACGAGTCTAGCGCCAAGATGAACGACAATGTCCACGAGGTCTTCATGGGTCTTCTTACACGTGTCTTCAAAACCGAGACCAAGGACACCCTGAGCATCCATACGCGGCTCTCCAGGAGGTTCTCGAGAAAGAGCAGCTCAAGCTCACAGCGTAGCGTCAGCTCAGATAATGGCGGTGAGCTGAAGAGGAGTTTGAGCTGTGTCAGCAGTACCGAAACTGATGAAGACCGGGGAAGGAGTATTGAAATGAAACGCAGTATAAGTGACTGTCAAAACAACAATTCTGTTGGCGAGGAGAACCGCTGTGTTGTTATGTGAGCAGCTCAGGTTCAATTGAATTCAAGTGCGTTTTATTGGCTAAGTGTGTGAGAATTGAGATGGCAAAGTGTGGATCGTGAAAAGCAACTCGTTTGTAGCCTACCACGTGTGATAATTATGCCTAGAGTGTGTAAATAGTGTAGTTTGTAGTCTTGTGTATATTTATTCCCTAGTACTCTTAGTGGAAATATTTCTGTACACATAAAATAAAATAAAATAGCATCGGTGAAATATGATAGATGACTGTTATGACTCAATAAACATTCGTATATCAATACATGTATATAAATCAGCATTGTATATATAGAGCAAAATATTGTGGTTCTTCAAATGAGTGTACATGCGTCCATGTATAAAGGGGGTGTGTATGGGGGGTCCCGAATGTCACATGTCGATTTTAAGAAAGGGCCATGTCACATGTCACTTAAGGCCCTATGTCCCATGTCACCTCTAAGAACCCATCATGTCCCATGTCCGATTTAAGAAAGCACCCATGTCATGTCACTAATCTTTTGCCTCATGTCACTAAGTCTCATGTCACATGTCATTTTTAAGAAATGGCCATGTCACCATGTCGAATTTAGTGGTCAACACCTATTATAAAGATGGTGTGCAAATACATGTAGCACTAAGGGAAATAACTCCTAGCTGCTCTAGAGGCCCAAACTAAGAACTTGTATCTATGATATGGCTATATAATCCTCGGCCTTCCCTTTTGAAATTATATAATAAATTTTGATTTCTGTTTTACACAATTACAAAATATAATGGATGGCATGTACTGAGATCAGAGTGTGTGATAATTGTATGTTCTATATAGGATGTGCTGTTGGTGGATATGCCTATCCCCAACACAAAAGAGTACTTGAACGCTGGAGAGTAATGGAAAGTGATATTTAAGCCTTAGATAATAGATATAATTGGTATCAAATGAAGTTATATGTGGCTGGTGTGTGTGGCAGTATTCTCCGACCATGGTATCAGATACCGAATTCAAGCGTTTTGATTATTAAAGAAAGTTTCTGAGGTGGACATAAATTCCCATTAAGGAATAAATAAAAGTGAAAGATATCACATAACGGTAGGCCTATATGAACAATCACACACTGGAAAGTCTGCATACAAAGGTATTCTACTTCACTTCGGGAGAAGTCAAATAACGTCAATATTCAACACACTAATAGTGTGCAATAGGGTAACCCGGAACCACTACAGGGCATTTCGCAGCAATA
Source organism: Acholoe squamosa (assembly GCA_949317995.1). Lineage (NCBI taxonomy): Eukaryota > Metazoa > Annelida > Polychaeta > Phyllodocida > Polynoidae > Acholoe > Acholoe squamosa. The sequence goes on along the minus strand of OX439039.1, from coordinate 31,518,523 downwards.
AATGTGAAGTATTAAACGTTATTCTGAACTACAGTGCTCTAGCTGGTCGAACTTATAAATACAGTGGAGAAACATGACCTAATCCGACAGAAGAAGCGCTGTGGACGTTGGCTATATTAAAATATAACGTATTGATATATAACTATGGATATCATCATCCACTAGTAACCAAACATGTGGCACCCTTCTCTATGACTGTTTGAACTTCCTATCATCTTATGGGTGTAAACCATAATATGGTTTACCTGATTCACATTTTGTAATATTGTTGAATATGAAGAATAAAGGTATTTCTATTATAAAAGACGTTATACCTATATGTTTAATTTGGATTGTTCCCTCCCCCCACCAAACATTCCCTCTCCAGGCTGCAATAGATTTGTTATAAAGGTAGTTTGGTCTCTACTGACCAAACATTTCTAAATCTGATTAGGCCCTAATCGTTGCCAGCAGTATAGTATGTATCGGAACGGGACTATAGCTAATCTAAGGATATTACTCACTGGGGATGCAGCCAATCAGAGGCCTCCCTTTTGGCGGGAAATTCAAATGTGGGGTCACATAACCTAGACCCCCCGTGGTGTGGTGCCAAAATGGACCAATCAGAACCCTCCCTTTTGGCGGGAAATTCAAAATGGTCACATGACCCAAACCCCCTGTGGTGTGCCGCCAAAATGATGCCCTCTGATTGGCTGGCTGTTTAGGTCACGTGACCTCTATTATGAAAAATTTCGTGACGTGACTCTATTTTTTTTTTTGCCAAAAAGGTGACCTCTGATTGGTTGGCTGTCCACATGTCATATCGTCAGCTGTATGCAAGCAAGTAGTTACGTGACCTTATTAGCATAAAGAGGTGTGGTTTATTATGTAGATGAGGGTGTGACTATAGTGAGATGTTTTTTATATAAATAATAAAAGGCAAGCTGAGAGCTTGCCAAGAAAAAACCCAAAAAAACTAGGAAATATTTGGGGAGGGGGGCCCTTGGGGTGGGGGGCCTTGGGTGGGGAGCCCCTTTTTTTTTTTTGGAAACCCGCCTCTTGGGTAGGGGCGGGTTTAATAAAAATAAAAACTTAACAAACAAATTTATTTTATTTTTTTATTTTGATAAATAATATTTACACTTTATTATTTACACGTTGCTAAATACAAGTTCACACTCTCTACATAACATAGTCGAATATCGGAGAGGAATATGACAGAACCCACACATTGAGATGTACACATTCAATTTTTGTTTGTCATAATTCAGACTGTATATGGTGTATCTTGGTGTACAACTGTAGGGGCCGGCATCGTTGTATATATATTAGTGCGCTTCATCCAAGAGACGCGCTCGTGTGGTGCTCGTTCCTTCTATGCCAACCAGGTGTCGCTTCGCAATACCCGTTTGGTACAAGAGGGGGCAGCACCATGCCTCGCGTCCAGCTTCTACTAAGAAGCCGGACGATTCGCAGAAGGAGACTGGACGTAGTCCAGTCCAGACGTATGCTCTGAGATAGAGAGAAACTAATAAAGTCCTACCCGAGCGGTAGGGAGTCTGGGGCTTTGCCCAACCTGAACTACTCGTGTTGTGTTGGTATCTTTAGTGATAAGCGAGCCAACGAGCCACCCAACATATATAGATAGAACTAAACGACCGTGGTGTACGAGGTGGCCGATCCACCATGAGGGGGAGGTCTCCCCCGAGGGCGTTAGCCCGAGCGGGAGACCCCCCCCCCGAGGGGTGGATCAGCCACCGAGGACACCAGGGGAGTTTAGTTTTATATTTATTTTATGTTTTTAGAGTGTCTAATTAACTGAAAATTAGCAAAATCCGTTACTGTAGTCCCCCGTACGAGCGGCGGTCCGCCATTTTGAATGTTTACATGCACCCAGAACGAGGCTGCAGTAGTGGATCAGCCGCTGTGGTGGATCGACACACGTTACGCCACTGGGGGTGTGGCGATCGACCGCGCAATGCTATCTCTACGGGAAGAAGTTATTCACATAAAATAAAAGTCGATACGAACCATTACACTGGTGCCATGACCAGTTGGTTCGGGGGTGGAGTGCGGCCAAACGGCCCAAAGCCACAGGCTACCTAATGCGGGTCCCTCCAGCCCTGGGCTAGAGGGATTCGAAGAGGATGATTACACATCCCAGCATCTGTTGTTAGACTGGAAACCGGGTCAACAACATGTGTACAATCCGGAAGGTGTCCAGACAGTTTTCTCGACACCTGGTCTAACAGACGATCCTACCAGAATTGGAGATGGGATCATAAGATTGTATCTGAACACACCTAGACAGGTTGCTTCGGATACAGGGTTATTGAGCGGGCTAATTAAACCTGCCAGGTTAGACTTGAGCGATTGGTCCCAAGTGCTAAGTAGTAGGCGCCAGCTTGGGCCTAGGATCCCAGCGAGCGCTGCTGGTATCTTGGAGACCCCTAAGGCTCAAAGCCCGATCCAACAAACAGTGCCCCCTATGAGTGTTGAGGTAAATGGGGCAAACCGAGTGGCCCCATTGATGATATCGTCGGATCATGAAAGCGACGATGGTGGGATCATCGAAAGGATCATCGGGTACTAAGAGAGTTAGAACCCGAGAGACATTGCCGAGAAGCGTGGAAATGCACTCTCTGGGCCTATCCTTAGACGAAGGCTTATCTGACTCCATGTTCAATCTGGGAGGCAGTCGTAAGTCAAGGTATGGACGTCGGATGGGCCCCGGGTATAAGACAACCTCGGCCTATTTGAAAGCCAAAGAACAGGTAGAGCAACAAGCTAAGAGACAGCATGAACAATTCATAGCTGCTCAGAAGAAAATTGAAGACGAGACAAAAGAACGGATTGGAAAGCTTCGTTCTGTCGAACAGGAGGCTATTTTAAAAGAATCAGACCTCAAGTATCGTTTGTCCTCTCTAGTCCATCGGTTGGAATTAAAAGAGAAGGATGAGAAGGAAAGAGAAACCAAGTTGGCTGACCTAGAACATGAGGAAGCCAATAGACGAAGAGCGATTGACAAGGCTAGAGCCGAGGAAGTCACTAAGGCTCGGGATGTAAACAAATTACAATCCGAATTGCATGCCATGGAGGAAAAATTAAAAAGACTTCAGCTCCGTAAGGGGGAGACAGAAGCTAAGTTGGTCTCGGAACAAGACAAGATCCAAAAAGAGACCACAGAGTACCAAAGGTCTCAGAAGGAAAAAGGTGAGAAGTATCGTATACTAAAGGATACTTTGAAGAAGGAGGCACTAGCTGCCCAAGATGAAAGGAACCGAGCTGTAACAGACAATGAGAAGATCCGATCCGAGATCTTGTCGGAAAATGCACAGCTAAGAGAAGAACAGAGGAATCTGACCACTGATGTGGCAACCTTGAATATAAATAAGTCCGCAATGGAAAGTTATTTACAGGAACAGGAGCATGCGAATGTTCCGCCAAGGAGTAAGGACCAAAATCCAAACTCTACATTTGTCAAACAAGGAGACCCAGTTTCCTGTTCGACTCCAAAGCATCCGGCGTACAACCCATTTGTAAATGATAATGCGTCTCGGAATGTAGATCAAGGGGGTGTCTATATTAGAACCCAAGATAAGAATGGCCGGACCAGCAGAGTTCGTATCAGTGAAGTCCCGATAGTCCATAATTTGGACCCGGACTTCGTACCGAGAGATTGTTCCGACACTAGTGCCGAAACAAGCGGATTCCACATACACGTGGATCAGACAGATAATGTCGGGTTGGCTGCAGATAACCCTAGCAACCAACAGAACTCGCAAAGTAGTAGCAGCCAACAAGGACAGGCTGGTCAACTGCCTAATGACGGTAGTCAAGGCGGATCTAATCATCCAAACGGGCAAGGGGGTGATGGTGCTTCGGGTACCAACCCCAATACAGGGGGTGGAGGTTATACGAATTCCAATGGTTCTCAATGGACTTATAAACAACCACCACCACCACCGCCAAACAATAGCAGTTTTGGTGGTATGGGAGGCAACCAAACCTTGAATGAAACCAAGGCGATTGAATGGAGCAAACAACAATGTAGTAGATTGATGTATGCTCACAATTCAGCCCGAAGGGTTGCCGTCATTCTGAAGGAATATGACGGTACTCGGCCATGGAAAGAATGGTTTGAAGATTTCATCGATGTGATGAATTGTAATGGATGGACCCCATACGAGGCCAAGCCACATCTAGTGAGATGTCTAAAGGGTGGCCGGGACGCATGGCCGTCGAGCAATGGCGCACCTGTTATGGTCTCATTGGGACTTTTGAGCAGCTGGTTGAGTCTGCTAGTGGACTATTATGTAATATGGTCAAGGAGGATCCTACCCAGGTAACAAAGAACGTTAATCCAATGTGGATAAACGTTTTTTATTGGTCAATCTTCTTAACGTCATGTGAAAAACATTGAAATAACGTTTAATTTACCTCATTCTAATAACCTCAAATGGAAAACGTTCATTTGACATTGATAGATGTTCATGAAAATGAGGTTTTTCTGCTCAACATTGAATTAACGTTCAGGAAAAAAACATCATTTTACATAACATTAATTCAACGTTCAGTGAATAACTGATGTAAACTAAAATATACATAGATATCATATATTTTGGCTGATAATCCAAAAGGATGTATACCTAAAGATAAAAATGGTTTTCAAACATCAGGAGAGTGAAGAATAACCTTGATATATGACATCACCATTTGAAATCTGTATAAGATCTATTGAATGTGCTATTCTGTCATAGTGTTTGCTGCCCCTATTAATGAAATACTTGACTTATTTTAATCAATATCTTTTTCTATCTAATTTTCTGTTGTAACTCAAACAATTGGTAAGCAGGCACCCTTGGAACAACAAATCATCCAAATATATACATCATTTCATATGATAATTACCATTTTCATTTGTCTATGGGGATTAACACTGTTTTGAGATCATGGAAATTTTATGAAGAATCAAGACACAATTATATCATGGTTGTTAAAAATTTGCAAAGAATCAGTGTTAGAGCACCCCATGGTATACCCCTATGTAATAGATATTCTGTATATTTGCAGTAAACAAGAGAAATAATAATAGTACTGGTCGATAATAGGGAATATTTGCACCATGTGCTGCTGAGAGAAAAACGTTAAAAAAAGTTTATTTAACGTTTTTCCTGGTTTCCGTATATCTCACCAGGTGGCCTCAGAACCAAACATTGTAGTATGATTGTCATTCCATATCATATTCAAGTAAATATATCAAAATAATAACAATATGATTTAGATTATATTAACCATGACTTCAGAATTCAATTATGGAATCTGTTCCAACTGATGACACAAAAAAAAATTTATACCATATCCACCTAGAGATACCATATTTGGCCACACACCTTATGGTTAGAGATCAGAGAGCGACATAATCCCCTATCCCATGTGTACTTCTATGTATACAACATAGGACTCTGAAATGATGGACTGCCCTGATGATTATACCCAATGGCAAGCTTATGGGTATGTGCACAGGAATATATGAAGTGATGATTCTGAATTGAATAAAAAGTATTACAATAACAGAGAAATCAATGACACATTATTTCAACGTTATTTTGAGGTTAAATCAACACTAAATCAATAGTAAATCAATGTTCATTAGGTAGATAATAACATCAAAAATAGGTTGATCTTTGGTTAAGCCAATCAACGTTGTTCTATGAACGTCAAAACAACATCAAATGAACCATCAAATGGACGTTGTTTTGAGCATCAAATCAACGTTTATTTGAGTCCACGATTTTTACTGCAATTTAACGTTGTTTCCCAACGTTTATTTAACCCATTATCAACATTAAAACAACATTAAATTGATGTTGAATTGTTACCTGGGTATGGTTCGTTTTAAGAAAAGTACCCAAAAACCCACAGAAGCTTTCAGGGCATACGGTATGGAACTTCATGCCCTGTTAAGTAAGGCCAGACCCGGGACAGAGAACCAGGACTGGTATATGGACGACTGGATCAATCACTTCGTCAAGGGTCTAAGAGACTGAGATGAACAAATCGCTGCTAGGGACGCCTGGAAAGAAGGCACAACCCTACACATATAGGCATATTTGACGGTATAGATATGGCCGTGAAGAAACGGACGATGCTAGCTGGAGACATCACGAAACACTTCGGGATCCACTCCGGTATCGTCTGTAAGTCAGCAATCCGAGGTAGAGAGTACCCCGGACGACTTCAAATTGATAGACATCGAGCAGGAGGACGGTACCTTTTGCTCGATGCAGCTAAGGAAAAATAATTCTGGCAGAAAGTACATTCCGAGGAAGGTCTTCAATAAGCCAAAGGATGATAAGGTACCATCCGAAATCAGGGGCGAAGCTAAAGCTGGTAGCAACGCATATAAGCCCTCTGATAGTGCTGATAAAGCGAAGGGTCAATCTCCTGATATGACCAAAATAATGGAGGAGATGTGTAAGAAAATTACAGATGCACTCCAAGCCAGTCGGCAGAGACCCAGGGTGGATCGCTGAATAGTTTAGTGTTTCAGGTGCCAACGGATGGGGCACTATTCCTCTGAATGTACCGCTGCAAAGCCGGTAATGGCGGCTTATTATGAAGCCGAAGTCGAAGGCCAGGAAAGCCAGAATGTCATGGAATCTCCTGATACAGGGGGAAACTAGTGGGGGTTGTATCCACGGCATTGGGTATAACCCCAGCAGGGAACGAATGCCAAAAGGCTACCGGGGGTAATCCGGTGGAAGATTTCGAATCAAATTTACCTGGAGGTCGGGTGACTGTGGGTGCACACCCCATCACCCTGACCGGGGCCAGGGACCCTAGTGTTAATGTGTACGGTGGCGAGTATTTGGAGGCGAGTGGCCACACTGGGGGCACTTTCGCCAACTATTGCAGAGGTTAGCGATGAAGGAATCCTCGGATTGCATTTTGCAAGCTTATACGGGGCCGTCTTGGACCCAAGGGATGGAATGATGAGTATTCGGAATCCGTATGGCTTGCATGTACAGTGCGTCTTGAGACAGGTGTCTTCAGTAGCTTCGGTTATACGTACGGTGAAAATCCCTCCGGGTACCACTTGTGATGTCCTTTGTGGCGGATCAATGGCCCAGAAGGGTGAGACGGGAGTCTTTGAACCCGATACGGTATATTTATCGAGTATCGGGTTGGATTCAGTGGACACATTGGTGGCAAATGCAGCATGGTCTGTATTACCCATGACTAACCGAACCGGTTCAGTGGTTTACTTAAAGCGTGGCGACAGTGTATGGGATATGAGTTCGGTAGAACACGTCGCCGAGGCCAAGTTTAATAAACCATTAAACCCTGTTAGTAAGCATCCATTGGATGTAGAATTCCAGAAACTGATTGATAAATCAGATTTACAGAATACGGAGGACAAACAATGCCTGGTGGACCTCCTGCGAAGGTATGAGAGTGCTTTCGGTAAGGAAAGAGGACCCGTAGGTAGAACCGATAAGGTGTTGCACACTATAAATGTAGACGACGAGAGACCTTTCAAGATTCCGTATCGTAGACTTCCTCTTAAGAAGAAGTTAATATGCGAACAAGAAATACAAAAGCAACTGGAACTAGGGGTAATCGTGCCCAGCTCGAGCCCTTGGTCCAGCCCCGTTTGTATGACTACTAAGAAGGACGGTACAATCTGCTTTCGTGTCGATTACCGAAAATTAAACGGTATGACAAAAAAGAACTCGTATCCCCTTCCAAGGATAGACGAGACGTTAGATAGCTTGGGAAGGAACCAATGGTTCTGTACCTTGGACTTACAATCCGGGTATTGGCAGATACCGATGCATCCCGATGACATAGAGAAAACAGCTTTCTCTAGCCATATGGGACTATTCAAGTATAATGTCTTGCCCTTCGGATTGTGTAATGCCCCAGCTACATTTGAGGCCATGATGGATAGCCCATAGCGGGATCTCGCGAGATGATAGGTCAGGCGCCATGTTGTTCATAACTAGAGCGGAATCGTGGCAGTAAGACGTCACTGGTTTTGCTCCGGAGTTCTTGCCATAACTCTGCCTCAAACTCCCTTCCTTGGTCACTGTGCATCATGAGGGGGACACCCAAATGTAGCACCCAGCCTTTTACAAGCGCTTCAGCACATGTAGCGACTTTGTATAGTATTCCGTTACGACCATCATACAGGTGTTCTCTCTAGGCGTCGTTTTGAATCCACTGATGATGTCGATTGCTACTCGAGCGAATCGGACACCAAACAATTCCTGGGACAAGGGTAGCTTGCCTAGGCCGGGTCCTGGCTTGTTTTTACAACAATCCGGGCAAGTTGCGATCCACCAAAGTAGGTCGCTTCTCATTCCGGGCCAGTAGTAACGTCTTTGCAGACGCTCTTTTGATCTTTTCTTTTCGAAATGACCACTTGTTTGGTGGCCATGGCAATAATACATGATATCCCTTCTCATCGAGGTGGGAATCACTATTTGTAATAGTTTACCACCGGTGGAAGAGGTTTTCCACCTACACAATATACCATCTCGGATCTCCAGCTCGGTCCATTGAGCTATCAATCGCCTCGCTTCTCTGTCTTCCAGAGATAGCATCGGCCTTACCGGCTTAATACCTATCCGCAAGTATTCCATTATGCATGCAGTGGTGGGATCCGACTGTTGGAACTTCTTGATGGTCTCCGGGGACCAATCGAGATAGCTGCATACAGCCTCCTCCCAGGGGATACAGGGGGTGGTATAGTTATATACCAACCCTGCGACCACAGCATTGTGGGCCCCGCAGTCTTCACAAGTGGCATTCTGGCACTTTCAGACGGGTCACCTCGATAAGGCATCCGCATTAATATGCTCCAATCCGAATTCGGATAAATGAGCTAACCATCTCCCAATCATCCCTTCGGCATCCTTAAAATTAAGAAGCCACCTTAGAGACGAATGGTCTGTCCGCAAACTAAAGTCGGTTCCCCAAAGGAAATGCTTAAACTTCTTCGTATACACCACTACCGCGAGGAGTTCTCGTTTAGTGGTAAAATAGTTACGCTGGGTCTTGCTTAACGTGTTGCTAGCGAATGCCAATGGGACCTTGACTCCATTCTGGACCTGAGAGAGGGCTGCCCCTATAGCGTCGTTGCTCGCATCGGTGTCTAGTATGAAATGCCCTTCGGGAGTAGGATATTTCAATACCGGTGTATTCCTAAACAAATCTTTTATTTTATTAAAAGATTCTTCCTGCTCGCTGGTCCATGGGAATGGTTCCCGAGCCCTACCCAGGGTCCAGTGAGCTAAGCATTGCATGGGAAAGCTTACACGGGAGTAATTCAGTATAAAATCCCTGTAATAGGAACAGAATCCTAAAAATGATCTAACCTCCTTAGCACTCGTAGGCCTTTCCCAATTCTCAACTGCTTCCAACTTCTCCGGATCTGCACTCACTCCGTTAGGAGTGATGATCCTTCCCAAGTATGTAATTGTTTTCTTGAACAGGTTACATTTCTTGGGTTTGAGTTTTAGACCGTTGGATAGAATCCGATCCAGTACCAGCTGCAGGTTCACGTGGCATTCCTTAAACGACTTGCTGAATACGACAATGTCGTCTAGGTAGACCAAACACTTCTTCCACAGCAGGTCGTTGAGTAGGGATTCCATCATGGCCTCAAATGTAGCCGGGGCGTTACACAATCTGAAGGGCAAGACATTATACTCGAATAGTCCCATATGGCTAGAGAAAGCTGTTTTCTCTATGTCATCGGGATGCATCGGTATCTGCCAATACCCGGATTGTAAGTCCAAGGTACAGAACCATTGGTTCCTTCCCAAGCTATCTAACGTCTCGTCTATCCTTGGAAGGGGATACGAGTTCTTTTTTATCATACTGTTTAATTTTCGGTAATCGACACAAAAGCGGATTGTACCGTCCTTCTTAGTAGTCATACAAACGGGGCTGGACCAAGGGCTCGAGCTGGGCACGATTACCCCTAGTTCCAGTTGCTTTTGTATTTCTTGTTCGCATATTAACTTCTTCTTAAGAGGAAGTCTACGATACGGAATCTTGAAAGGTCTCTTCTCGCCTACATTTATAGTGTGCAACACCTTATCGGTTCTACCTACGGGTCCTCCTTCCTTACCGAAAGCAGTCTCATACCTTCGCAGGAGGTCCCCCAGGCATTGTTTGTCCTCCGTATTCTGTAAATCTGATTTATCAATCAGTTTCTGGAATTCTTCATCCAATGGATGCTTACTAACAGGGTTTAATGGTTTATTAAACTTGGCCTCGGCGACGTGTTCTACCGAACTCATATCCCATACACTGTCGCCACTGAACCGGTTCGGTTAGTCATGGGTAATACAGACCATGCTGCATTTGCCACCAATGTGTCCACTGAATCCAACCCGATACTCGATAAATATACCGTATCGGGTTCAAAGACTCCCGTGTCACCCTTCTGGGTCATTGATCCGCCACAAAGGACATCACAAGTGGTACCCGGAGGGATTTTCACCGTATGTCTAACCGAAGCTACTGAAGACACCTGTCTCAAGACGCACTGTACATGCAAGCCATACGGATTCCGAATACTCATCATTCCATCCCTCGGGTCCAAGACGGCCCCGTATAAGCTTGCAAAATGCAATCCGAGGATTCCTTCATCGCTAACCTCTGCAATAGTTGGCGAAAGAACGAATTCTTTGCCTCCTATTCGGATAGGCATAAACGTCCTACCAAAAGTCCTCATACTGCTTCCGTCGGCTGTGCAAGCATTTACCCCCGTTTTGAGGTTCTCATGACTGCTGGCCACCGAGTCGAAGAATCTTTTGGACACACAGGAATGGCTAGCTCCAGTATCCACCAAGAATTCTCCTACCCGGCCTTCCACAGATATGGGGATGGGTTACTGGTAAACTGTTGAAAGTCTCCCGAATCACCAAGATTCAATCCGAGTCCTCTCAGAAATTCCAGACACGGATGACTTGGGGGAAGGCTTGTCCCACACACTCGAATCAACTCTTTGATCCATCCTTCCTCTCCCCCAGTGCGGCCACTCGCCTCCAAATACTCGCCACCCTATACATTAGCACTAGGGTCCCTGGCCCCGGTCAGGGTGATGGGGTGGGCACCCACAGTCACCCAACCTCCAGGTAAATTTGATTCGAAATCTTCCAAATCTGCCTTTTGGCATTCGTTCCCTACTACGACCAGCCGAGCCCAGCCTAGAGGAATGGGCATCTACACGAGCAGCGACTCGGGAAGCGAAAGCAACCCGGAGCTGCCCGCGTCAGCCGAATCTGATTTGGAGTCCATGACGACGTGGGAAGAAATGACCACGGACGTCCCCAAGGATGAAAATCAGAAGTGGATGTGGGAGAACGCAGCCGAGGGATTTAAAGAACGTGTCCCCCGCTGCTTCCCGGATTGTGCATACGACACAATCCATTTCATGTGCCCGGGCGCCGTCAATAAGGATGGTGATAGCGACGATGAGGAGTGGATGAAGTCCGGTCCTCACGATACGCCAGTTGGTAAATTTTACCTGATTTGGATCGATCAACTCAAGTCCAAATTGGGTTCCATTTACCACTATGAGTCCAGAACGAAAGTTCAGTGGGCTATGACTCAATGGGGACCGAACGGCAGCCGCCTTAAATGCCCGTTCGAGTCATGTCAGCTCTCGCTCGCCGGCGAGAAGACATTCGAGACCATATGCACCACAAGCCTTTGATGCGGTGTATCCTTGGAGATCGCCCAGGCAAACTGTGTGACGGCACCTTCACCACCCACCGCCGCCGGGACCTGGCTCTGCACCTGCAGAAAGCCCACCGTACCGGCCTGGAGAAGACCCGGAAGCGTGCTGTCAAGTGTTTCAACGAGCTCCTTGCAAATTGGGCTACGTTGAGTACAAAGGAGATCAAGGAGCAGGCTTTCGATCCCGAGTTCTGCTCCTGGAGGAGTGGTAACCTCATGGCCTATTTCGCTGTGAACTACTCCAGCACAAAGTTCGGGATGCCCACCGAGGTGCACCTGAAGGTAAAGAAGTGGCGAGGCGATGACAAACGAGAGAAAGGAAAATCTGGTTCGAAGGGTACCAATGGAGGTTCGGCTCCGGCCACCAGTACCTCCAAACGGACCCGCGCGGACCGATCCGTAAGCCCGACAGGCAATAAGGATCAGCCCAGACCAGCTAATCCAGCTGACCGTCGCCAGTCGGGACAACAGGTCTCGGCTCTCGACATGCCTGGCAACCAGACCCATCGGGTGGTTAGCCAGGCAACACTTCCAACCCCTACACCTCCTACACAGCACCCTTCGAGTGAAGCCACTGGTAGCCCGGATGATTGGAGCAATTGCTTCGGTGCCCCATCCGGCCACAGTGCATGGTGGGCCGGAGAAGGGTCTTCCGATAAGCGCCCGACTTACAGCGGGTACGCGGCGAAGTTCCCTGCCATGGGACCAGCGGGACCCGAATCACAGGTCCTGACCTCCTTGGGCCGAGCTAAAGCTCGGGGTAGAGGCCGTGGTGGACTCGAGTCCACCCGAGCGGCCCCGGGCTACGGCCGAGGCCGGGAAGGCACCACAGTTGAGGGTCCCCTATCCCTTCTGCAGGCGCTTCGCCTGTTACTACGCAGGCTCCTGCACCAGAACCAGCAACCACCCCATCCGCGGTCCCTCAGGTCCCCGTTATGGGACTGGTAGCCAGTACCCTGTCAGGTCTTCAGGATCCGGATACGTTCGTCGATCATAGAGATGTATGTACCGTCAAGATCAAGAATGACCTGATGGCTGAGTGGCAGTCTTTTCACCGCCAGAAGTCAATCGACTACTGGTGGACAATGACTGAAGCCACCTTCAATCTGGTCTATGAGATCCAGAAGAGGGAGGAAGATAAGATAAAGGAGCAGGAAATTAAAAAGGTCGAAGAGGCCTATAAGTCCTGCCAGGAAAAACAGAGGGAAGCCGAAAAGCTTAAGGAGTTCCACGCTGCTGAGAACGCCGGGTACATTCATAGGTACAAGGAGGCAGACCTGAAATTCTTCCTCTGCTTCGGCAGGCACCTGGACGAATGGGACGGCTCCGCGTCGTCCCTGGTCGTACCTTCGGGTGCTCAAGCCGAGGCGGCGGTAGACAGTCCCTCCGAGGGCATGGTTGCTCTGAGCCTACTCAGTGACCCGAGCACCGAAGCCCTTAAGCTAGTTGCCACGAGCAGCAGCAGCAGCTCAGCTCCCTCTACTAACCCGGAGCCAGCTGAGAAGATGGACACTGAAGACGATCCCGAGGATCTGTAAGTGTCCATCTGCCGGCATAACCTCATCAGTACCCGAGAGTAAAGGCATATCTAATGCCAGAAGATTAATTTCTTAAAGAGGACCCGACGGACCGGAATGATAACCTGCAGCTAAGATGGACGCCACCCGAAACATCAAGGGATTACCACACCAAACCTGGGGCTCCATCTTCCCATCCTCACCAGGGCACAACACACAGCAACGTGGCTTGCCACCACTCGTTTGTCGCCGAATGGAGCTGCAGAATCCAGTCATTCCAGGTTCGCCGGAAGCCAATTAGTATTGTAAGAGTGATCCTGCTACCCCGGTAGGACACCTCTTAAATTCATATTATATTATGTATAAATTATTTTTCTATAAAAAGTATATTTTTGTATAAATCAAACAGAAAACAAAATTTTTTTCTTCGGGTTACCTAGCCTCTCGGGTTACTTTACTTCGTATTGTATATACTACTACAAAAACTCCATATAACTTAACATATTTAAATACGTCTTAACTGTAATAACTCTGTAACACTGTTACACACATATACCACCAGAGGTTGATGGTGCATAAGGCGCCACCTTCTATTTATTTTATTATTTAGTTTCTTCGGGTTATATGCGACGATGCCTACTACTATGTACATATTATTTATAATGCCCCTTTAATGTTAAATATTCTATATAACATTGTTATAATAGACTTACCTGTGTGTATATATTGTTACATAACTTTAATAATAGGTAATTTTTAACACCTACCCTAGGTAAAGTCTAGGGGGGGTGGTGTAGGGGCCGGCATCGTTGTATATATATTAGTGCGCTTCATCCGAGAGACGCGCTCGTGTGGTGCTCCTTCCTTCTATGCCAACCAGGTGTCGCTTCGCGATACCTGTTTGGTACAAGAGGGGGCAGCACCATGCCTCGCGTCCAGCTTCTACTAAGAAGCCAGATGATTCGCAGAAGGAGACTGGACGTAGTCCAGTCCAGACGTATGCTCTGAAATAGAGAGAAACTAATAAAGTCCTACCCGAGCGGTAGGGAGTCTGGGGCTTTGCCCAACCCGAACTACTCGTGTTGTGTTGGTATCTTTAGTGATAAGCGAGCCAATGAGCCACCCAACATATAAGTCGATACGAACCATTACACAACTTTGGTGCAAGTACCCTCTTGAAATGAAGGATAGGTGTAAGCCATATTCCCCATCCACATCTCATCGATATTACAAGTGAAATCTACTGAAGTGCTATACCAAGTACTCCATTCAGTTTGTCTGGACATGATACTTCTCAGTTGAGCAGCTGGTACACCGGGGTAAAAAACTTTGCTACACAACATTCGGTTGACACACTTTTGACAAAAAGAGTCGAATGTTCCCTTTGAACAATGACACATCTTTCTCAAGAAGTCTGAGCACTCTTCCAAAAGAGAAAGCAACATGTTGATCGATCCTATCGTATAGCACATGTGTTCTCATTGTGGAATTGATATACTCCTATAGCTCTATCTGTGGTGGTACCAACCACTCTTTGAAATGCATCTTTGAAACACACACTCAATGAATCAAATACAACATTAGAAACGAACACTTTATGAACACCTTGGTTTAACAACGGGGCCTTAAAGAACAAAACATCTGATGCATCTATTATTTCCCAAGTTAAAATGGGATCGCAAGTAAACATTGTCTTGTTTTTTTTTTCAACACTGATACATGAGGTAAGTCGGTGGACGTAGTAAATGAAGTTAATACAACAACAAAGGATATTATCTCACCGGCTTATCTACATCTACAGTTTGTTTTTTTCTTTACAGTTATTTAAATTTTTTTTTATTTTCATAACTCTAAAGGACTCGTGATCACTCCGTCCGTAAGTGTGCATTTTGTTTTCTATTACTTTAAAATTTGTATTAAGAGCTTGGATAGTTTTTGTTTTTTTTATGACACCCTTTGCACTCCATTTCTTTGGTTTCTTTCACGTATCGAGTCTTTATCATAGCAAATGTAAGTCTTGGAGTTGAGACTTAGAATTCCATCAGCCTCCCACTCAGATTTGAAAAGACCCGGAGTTCTCTGACCGTGAACGTATCGTTTCTGACAACAAGTGAGGGGGATCCATTCCTTGACACCTTGGGTTTTCATCTTTACAAAAAGCTCTAAGTGGTCATCACACACCCCTGTTCGAATCCAGTTTCTTTTCTCTCTAAAGTATGATTCTCTCAGGTCGGGTTTCACGAGTTGGTCCAACGATTCGCCGCTGAGAGCCATGTAAAGACTGTCATTGTCCATTTGACAAAGAGCATAATCGTGTCGATCGATAAATTTATCCAAAAAGTCGAACGTGAACTCTAATATTTTCAACTTGGCGTACTGGTACACCATGAATCCTATTTGAATAGAAAGATTGTTCCTGACTGATTTCGGTTGTAGTTTGACTTCAAAGAGATCTGTGCTCAACTCTGTACCCTTTTTGAACCGCCACGAATTGGTCAATAATTCGAAGGTTCGACCTCTAGTGTATTTCACAGTGGTGTGTTTTTCTTTGTTGCAAATTGTTTTACCGTATGTGGTGTTTCCCGTCAACTTGTAACAGTCTGACAGAATTTTCTCATTAGCGTTTACATCACCACGTCTTCGCGCCGCGGGTACTTTGTCTGCAAAACTGGCGATGGGTCGTCTAGGAAAGTATTCCAAGAACATCTGCACTTCGGTGACTGTTAAACCATGATCCAAATACCACTTAAGAAGAGGGGTTTCCAAAAGAATCTTTTTACCATGGTAACTACCTATCAAGGATCTCTGAGGAGCGTTCATCAGGTTTTCGTTGTTCGCAAAGTCTGTCATGTGAGTTCCTATGTCGGATTTCGAAATGGTCACATTCTTGAAAACAGGAGTCATTTCTTCGAAGTATTCATGTACGTGAGGAGGAGTAGTAATGTCCACCTGAATCAAACCGAACATTTTCCCGTCTTTCACGGAGGATATGATGTCACTCTCTGTCGTGGGATTTCGAGCCGCTTTCAAGTTGTCGACCTTGCAGGGTTGTTCGGATGCCATAACCTGCGGATCCTGGCGTTTCATCTTTCTACATTCACACTCCCATACGATAATCAACTTGTGACCTAGAGCTTTTAAATAAGCGGTTACTCTAGCTGTTCTGTCACGTTTCTCGTCCCTATCTGAAGCACACGGATATTTGCACAGTGGTATGCACTCGTGAGCATGGAACCAACACCCGTGAAATTGGAAAACGGTATTAGAGGGCAGGTGAAAACCGTCTAAGTGAATTTTTTGGTAACCTAGAGATATCTCCCCTCCCTTGAAAGCGTGGCGAAGTTTCACGCTGTGGGCGTGCTCTACGTAGCGTAACCACTCTAAAGCGTTCTTAGAGTGTCTTTGCCTAATTTTCAGTTTGAACTCAGTCTTGGGTCGTCTCACCAGGTAATAAACTGTGCAGTGTGCTTCGCTCATGCAGCTCAAGTACAGAGAGTTAGCGTCTACACCTAGGATGTGTTCGCACGCTCTCGCTTCTTCGCCGTACTTGTGTTCCCTTATCAGCGTGGCACCCTTCTCGTGAAATCTATGGAAGATTATGAAAGGACCCCCGACCAGATTTAGGAGGTAGGAGTCAAACTGGTGGAAGGTCATGAACGGGGTCTCTGTGGTTTGAAAAAGGAACTGTAAAGTCAAACCCGGAAGGGAGATGACGTCTTTGAACATGTCGATGTTGCACTCCCTGAAAAATTTAGCGTGATTATTCAGTGCCTCTATGAAGGGTTTCACGTCTTTGTTGTTGTAGTGGATCAAGTAATCTCTGAAAGTTTGCATGTTCTGTTCCGACCAAACTTTTTAGCATTCGGCATAGTCAGATTCAGACATCTTGGTGCCAGTCAGTTTGCTATCAAATGCAGATCTTGGTGGTAGTGTTCTGTTTTCCAGTTTCCTGGTAGATGTCATCCATTCATAAAGAAAGTGCCCTTTGTGCTAATTTCTGGTGAAAGCTAGTAGATAATTCGCATAGTTATAACCAGGTGCCAAATAGTTTACTACGTCCAAGAAAACAGTGTGCCGAGTGTAAATCGCCAAGTATTGGTTACTTCTCTTTATGATGCTGAATTCTTCGTTCTCTCGGTCTTTGGAGGAGAAGAACGAGTGAAGCTGTACTTTGATCAGATTTAAGTCATAACCCCCCAAGTTGAAACCTAAGACCGGAAGTTGGCGGAGATTTCTCAAAAGTCTCTTCTTCAGTTCAACTAAAGGGTGTCTTGTCCGAGTTTCATTGAAGTCGATGTCGGGTGGCCTGAACACCTCCTCTAGGTGGAGAGCTTCAGCTATCCTCTCATCTAACTTCGCTAACGTCAGCCGGTAAAGTTCTAGCACTGCTTCCCTGATGACCTTGGCGGTGTCGTTTATGTAATTCAAAATTTTATCCAACAAGGGGTCTGAATCTGTGTCAGATTGTCTCACGAAGCAGACCGGACCTTCGCGGCCTGGAAAGTCGGATGCGACGCTAGCCGACAGAGGGACGTGTTCCCACAGGACTGACACGTGTTTGGTCGACAGTTCTTTGGCTGGTCTGAAGAAAGCTTCGAAATCGAAGGTAATTTTGTAAGGGTACATTTTTGAATTTCCGTAAGGAGAAAAAATGGAAGAACTTAGTCGGAAACGCCGACTTACACTCGGGGCATTCGTAGATGCCAGCTTATTCATTGAACTCTGTAACGAGGGACAGGTGGACAGGTGTAGGTTGACTTTACCTTGGGTGGGAATGTTTTGGAAGGTGGACTGATCAGGGTAACTCGGTCTTTCAGGTTCTGACCTCTCACTTTACGGGTGGTGTAAACCGCTATTTGTATATCGAACAAGTTCTCTAACGTGGGTAAGTCCCTGATGATCAAACCTGGAAAGGTTTCAGGTTTCGCAGTGAAATCGAACTGACGCAACAATTTTGAAGCATGTTTGCCGGTCTTGTATAAGTGAAAGGATATGCAGTGAAAGACGCATAACTTGTCCCTGTTGGGAAAATCCAACACACCTCCTCTCTTTTTAAGTCGACCCAAATGGGTAACCCTGCCCCCTATGGGGAATTCTCTGGGTCCCATGTAAACGCAAACGTTCAAATTGGTGGAAAAAAGAACTTTCCACTTGGTGTCAGAGTTGCAAAGTTTCTGTACTTCTTCGGAAGTGACAGTGTTTTCCATGAGGGAGAGAAGCTCTTCCAAAGTTTCTGAACTAGTTATGGTGGGGAGGGGTTGTAAAAAAGTCATGTTGTTTTGGGAGGCGTGAAAGTAGCGTAGCTTGTTTCTGTTTTCTCTGTGTTGTAAAATTAACCCTACTGACAAACCCACTTTGTATCTGAATCGTTGCGTGATGTGAATCTGACGCATAGTATCTACAGCGTCATTCAACTCACCGTTTGGTAGTCTTGAGTTTGTTACACTCACTCAGCTCCTGTGTGTCCTGACTCCTGTTTGTATTGCGGGCCAATTCCTGGTGAACATTTCCTCATCCTCCGGTATAGTGCATATTATCGGAGGAATAGTCACTCCGTCCAGAGATTCGCGTCGACAGGTGATTTTTTTGCAATTTCCTTCGCCGCATAGAGGACAAAATTTAGGTATTACCCTTCATTTTTCCACGTGTCTGTCCTAATTGTACACCCTTTTAAATTTTTTTAAACACTTTTCACAGATATGATGATCCATTTTCACTGAGTTACTTATATGTGAAGAGAATATTTTTTTCAATATTTTTCATTTATCTATTTATCTAACTACCCGGTAGCTATCTATCTATCAATCAATCTATCTTTCTTTCTTTCTATCTGTCTATCTATCCATCTATCTATCTATTTACCTGTACACCTATATACGCAACATACCTACACAAAGTATATACACCTACATACACGTCATATAAAACATACATCAGCACTATCTCACACACGTCTCTATCAAATTTTATCAAGAAATTCAAAGTAATCTCTTTTTTATCACCCAGTTCTTTCAGTGCCTTGGTCGAAAGCGTCACACCGTCCTGTGTCGGAGTTTTCTGGGGTCCTTCGTACCTGCGCATGTGGATGACGTTCTTACCCTTGTAGTAGCTGACAGCAACATACAGCGCGCTTTCCGGATCCAGGACGACAAACCATGTGTTGTAATTGGGTAGTCCTTGGAAAACCGCTCTGTCGTGTATCCGTACCTCCTCTTGGACGTCAGTGACGGTCGCTATTAGCTTGAGAAGTGTGTCAGTGGTGAAGTATACTTTTCTGGTTGGCGTTGAGGAGCACTTTACGGCGCTGTAGCGTTCCTTGGAGATCCTAACCCTGTCGAGCCAGATCTCCAGCTTCAAACTGTCGATGAAGAACTCCAATCTGGGGACTGTGGAAGGTGTTGGTGGTTCACATTTCACTACCGTTTTTCTCTTCTTGGATGCCTGATCACCACTCTTGGTAAAACTCCTCTTGATGCCCGTAGAGGGTTTCAAAGTAAGAAGAGTAGCGCCATCAGTGTGAGCTGAATCAACAGCAGAACCAGCAACAGGAGCAACGCTTGCGTCGGTATCTCGGGACTTTTGAAAAGAGGATAACCACACACCGTCGGTCGTGGTTAAGGAGGGTGAGTAAGTCGGAGAGGTAAGAAAAAACTCGCTCCTACTCTGCTCGACATCGGTGTCCCCTGGTGGATAGCAGAAGCCGGTGGTTCTTAGAGACTTCACAATAGCGGTGGTGAGTAGATCGGGTGATCTTTAAGCAACCGCTGGAGAAGTCAACTCTTCCTGCGTTTCCTTTTCCTCCTTCTCCTCCTCCTCCTCCTCCTCCTCCTCCTCTTCCTCTGTTTTTAACAAGTGGTGGGTCTCCAAATAATCTGTATGACTGCAATCGTGTGTGTCTATGTCACCTGTAGTTGCACCAGCACAGACTTCTCCAGCGTAAGGATGATAATGATTAGCATTAGCATCAGCATCAGCATCAACAGTAGTAGCAGCATCAGCATCAGCAGGAGCAGCAGCAGCAGGAGGAGCAGCAGCAGCAACGAGGGTATAAAACATTGGTGTCCAGTAAGGAGATGTATGAGACCCACCGTCAACAGTAGCTCCGTCATTATCAGCAGCAGTACCAGCAGCAGCACCAGCAGCAGTAGTAGCAGCACCAGCAGCAGTAGCAGCAGTAGCAGTAGCAGTAGCAGCAGCAGCAGCAGTAGCAGCAGCAGCAGCAACACCAGCAGCAGCAGCAGTAACGCCACCACCCGTTACACCACATGGGTTGTAAGCAGGAGCAACTGCAGTAGCAGCATCTTTAGCAGCAGGAGAAGACAATAAACTCTTGTTGGTCCTTCTCGTCTTCCTCGAGAGTTGTAGCTTAGACGGTCTTCTACTCATGGTGAGGGTTGCAAAGAGAGTGTGAGTGAATGAAATTTTTCTCCCTCCCTTATATACGCCTCTGGAGATAAGTCGCTTAGTGCAGTTTGAATAGATGAAAGGAGGCTTTGACGTCTCTTAGAAAAGAGGATTAATCCTGTAGTCACAACAGAAGAGACCCTCGCTCGGTAGGACTCCTATAAATCCAATTTCACCTGTCCTCCACAGGGGAAATAAGCAATAGGAGAATCCGGATAAAAACTTCACTCCATTCTTAGATCATCAAAGCATAGGTGGAAAAAAAAGTTCCAGCAGGATCAAAGTCGGCTTTTGATAACTTTTAGAAAAGAGCTCTAATCCTATGATCACAGAGATCCTCACTCGGTAGGGTATCTATAAATCTAATTTCACCTGCCCTCCCAGGTAAACCAAACCGTAGGAGAATCCAGATGAAAGTTCGTCTTAATAGGATTAGAAAACTTCAAAGAGTAGTTGGTGGCAATTACACACCCCCTGTTAACAAGGGGAGAAGTAAAAATTAAGGAATCTCATAATACCTTAAAGAGCGAGCCTGCCTCACACCTGTAAAGTGGATTAAGCTAATTATCACAGTTTTACCTCCCTGTAATCCCACCAGAATACAGTTATCACAATACCTTGCCACCTGTTTTATGTCAACAGATCTAAAAGATAAGCCACTACACAGAATAAAAGCAATTACCCCTAATTTCACCAAATACACTTGTCACAGTGTCTTTCCTCCTGTTTGATGTTAACAAATTCAAAAGGCTCTGCTGATAAGACGCTACACAGAAAGGAAAAGGTGGTGGTAAGTATCCAGCTTAAAATAGACATAGATCACCCTATATAAAGCACCCCAATTTCTCTTGGAAGGATATATCACTGCTGACCACTACGACTACCGCACCTACCGCCACTTCCTTTACCATCACCAGCACTACCTACCCGCCGGCTGCCTGTCTACCTGCTCGCCTACCGACCTTCATCAAGTGATTTCTGAAGTTTTTGCAGACGAGATGAGTCTTGAAAATACTCCCTCCCTATCTGACTCTGACGTATGTGAAGTGAGTGTACAGGATATCATGTGTGAAATGAAATTTACATATAGCGATCATTTGCTTCATGATATAGGAAGGCTGTTAGTTGGATCTTGGAAGAAATTGGGAATCTACTTGGACATCGCCTATGATCGCCTGCAGGAGATGGTCGTTATCAAGAGGGTGCAGGATATGTGTATGGAGATGTTCCAAACTTGGCGGTCTAAAACTACGCCTCATTCCAGATGGGGAGAACTCTACCACGCCTACATGAGTGTTCATTGACAAGATCTGTTACTTCAGTCGCAGAGCTTTTTCAAGACGTACAAATTGGATTACAACAACCCAGACCAGTTTTTAATGGAGAGGTACTTTGTCACCATGTCTGAATCTCTATCCAGGGAGTGGAAAGATATGGGGACGTATTTAGGCTTGACGTCTGAAAAGCTAAATTGTATTGCTCAACAACTGGAACAAGATATGTCTCTCCACGCCTTCAGAGTGTTGAAAATGTGGCAAGCTAAACCCAACAGTACACATCATCAGCTCATTTGTGTGCTGATGGATGACATGAGGAGGTTTGACGTGGCCAGATATATATTGCTTCACTTTGAAAACAAAGAAAAAGAGATGAGACATGGAGAGTAATTGTGGAAGGGCATGGTGAATTATGTAAAGGAGTCGGAGGTGTGCACCATGGGAATCACATCTTAAGTCGCTACACAGGAACGTGGTGGAGACGGAGAGTATGCAGCTGGATAGGGGATTAAACACATCTATATGAACCACTTACGTCACATCTCTGGTGTCTCATTTACCACCTCACCTACCACTGATACGGCCACACTTGACACAGCTACTATCATTATCTTCACTGCTCCCACCACGTTACCTACCTTCCTATCTACCTACCTACCTACCTAAGAGAATGGTCAAGTACGTACATTTCGTCGATTTATCAAGGAGACTCAACACTTTCGACACAGTTATGTGGAATAAACCACGTCCTTTCACAGAGAAACTCGCCGCCCATGGATTCTTTTCTCGGAGGTAAGGACCTTGTTCAATGCTACCAATGTGGTGGAGTCGCTATACACACATGGTTAGAAAGTGACGACATCGCCGTGGAGCATTTCAGACATTCTCCTACCTGCCCATTGGCCTCGGAAGGTATGATCCTAAGTCTACAGAGCAAAATTTTGCTGACAGAAATGGTGAAGAAATTGAACTCTCTAGACAACGAGTTGCAGCTTTTCAGAATGAAGCGTGGAGGAGTTTTTCCTTTTGAACAAACAGCTTCTGTGTTTTCTAACGCTGTAACGTCGGAGGACACAGTAGATAAATGAGAAACAACATATATACACCAGACACCACTGTAGATTCACCAGGGACAACATATATGAACCGAACAAAGACCACCCACAATGAATCACGATTCATGTATAGATAAGACACCAAGATAGTTTGTATGTGAAAAAATTAAATGAAATTATGACAAATAAAAAGTGGAATGTGTACTACTCCATATGTGGGTTCTATTGTATTTCTATTTAATATTTAACTACCTTATGTAAATTTTAGTAAACCAGCCCCTACCCAAGGGGTGGGTTTCCAAAAAAAAAAAAGGGGCCCCCCACCCAAGGCCTCCCCACCCCAATGGCCCCCCCAAAGGCCCCCCCCACCCCAAGGGCCCCCTCCCCAAATATTTCCTTTTTTTTTGTTTTCTTTTCTTGGCAAGCTTCTTAGCTTGCCTTTTTTTATTTAGGGAGTGATCATTTTTTAACAACAGGGGGGGCTGGTGGGTTTGTGCGCGGACGTGCGAAAAAAATTTCGACCCCCCCTCTTGAGGGGGTAAAATTTTTTCGACCCCCCCATAAGGGACAAAAATCGCACGCGAACGTCCCCTTTTAGCCTATAGTAACGCGCGGGGTTTTCCACTGAAAACAGGTGAAATTATTTTGACCCCCCCATCAGAGGTATTGAAAAAATTCTGACCCCCCCAGTCAAGGGGTTGAAAAAATTCTGACCCCCCCTCAAACCCACCGGCCCCCCCCTGTTGTTAAAAAATGATCACTCCCTTATATAAAAAAATATCTCACTATAGTCACACCCTCATCTACATAATAAACCACACCTCTTTATGCTAATAAGGTCACGTAAATACTTGCTTGCATACAGCTGGCGGTATGATGTGTGGACAGCCAACCAATCAGAGGTCACCATTTTGGCAAAAAAAAATTTAAAAATAGAGTCACGTCACCAAATTTTTCAAATTTCCCACCAAAATGACGACCTCTGAATGGTCCATTCAAATTAGGGTCATGTGACCTTATTTGCATAATAGAGGTCACGTGACCTTAACAGCAAGCCAATCAGGGGGCGCCATTTTGGCCGCCACCACAGGGGGTTTGGGTCACGTGACCATTTTGAATTTCCCGCCAAAAGGGAGGGTTCTAATTGGTCCATTTTGGTGCCACACCATGAGGGGTCTAGGTCACGTGACCCCACATTTGAATTTCCCGCCAAAAGGGAGGCCCCTGATTGGCCGCATCCCCAGTGAGTAATATCCTTAGATTAGGTATAGTCCCGTTCTGATACATACTATACTACTTTGCCACCAAACTACAGACACATATAGCAAGATTGAATGACTTTTCGGAAAGTTGTTTTTGAGACCTTGTCTTTTTTCTTCTTCTGTGAGATCCTGGAATAATCTCAACCTGATAAAGATACACAGAACATGCTTCCAAATCTCATTGACCGTAATCACTCGCGCACCCTAAGTTCATCCCAAACATAAGGCGCACCTGTGGACAGCTAAAATCTTGGTCATTTTAGTACTGTTCTATAGTATGGAATCTTTGATTGATCTCGTTGGTGTAGATCCCATCCTAATTGTAAAAAAAAAACAAGCCAGGCGGGTGGGTTGGGGGGGGGGGGCTTTTACAGGTTATCAGCACCATATTGTCAATGGACTATTCTATCTATTATAATTATCAACGACATATTCAAACCAAGCTGACCAGGCTTCCCCCTGTAGAACCTAAGGCTACCCTATTTTTAACCTGACAGGGTGAGTGACTCACTCACCTCCGTCTCCCTCCAGTGAGCACCCCCAGGTCCCACCTGGGGATCCCCACTGGAAGACATGATATCATACACTATTTTTGGCCTCACCTGCCCAGGTGACTCACTTCTGAGACCAGCTCCCTCCTCCTACTCCGGATTGGACTGGATCCAACCAGATAGGGACTGAGCTGCTCACCCCCCAGACTGAGTCACTGTGCACTTCCAGAAATAGCACATGAGTAACACTGAGTTGCTCTCCCTTTATAAACAGGCAAAACCAACTCAGAGTATCTTATTCTTCTCCAAACCTAGACACTACGACACTCAGGTGCCTTGGCCCCAGGATATAGCTTGGTCAGACTGGCGAGTACCATACTGTTATACCATATTGATTACTCCCATGGCAATCTTACAATAAAGCTGGATCATCAACTGAATTGTCTGGACTCCTGTTACCTCACTTCATGACATGTAACAACCTGTTGACAATATAGTGAATTAAAGATCACGATGTGTATGGCAACATGTATCTGGAAGCAACGCAAATCCACAGGAAAAATCTTAAACACGCTATTGTTTACCAAGAGATACATATTCTCGATTGTCCACTGTGGGAGCGCTTAGTTACCAGCATCCTGCTTTAAACAGGATGTCAGCATAACCTTTTAATTGAATCTAGAAAGGTTCCCTAGTACACAGGGCCTAGAGAAATGACTTCCTGCATAGAATTGGCTACTAATAAAGCAATGTATATAGGTCAAATCCCACGATGCAATCTAACTCTCCAAACACCTTGCAATTGAGAACTTAGACCCTTACTCACACTCCAAATTGCAAGGGTACCCATAGGAGCATTGCTCTCATCAAATCCCACAGTTGCAAATAAAATGATAGCTCAGGCCCACAATTTGGATTAAATTGTTGTTATTAATGAGGACCACATCTTTTAATAGGGGAGAGCCATTTCATAATATTTCTGTTGGTGATTTACTAACACAAATAGGATGAATGTTATGGATATTTATGAAGTTTAAGTTTGAAAGTTTTATTGACCATAGATTTATAGCATGGATATCATTCAGATTACAGCCATTCAACAAATATTACAACAATGCGTGATATCACTTGATAGGATTTAACAACATTTCAAGTCATATGACTTCAATATCAATAAGCGATTAGAAGTGGTCAGTATGGGATGTGACTCCCCTCCTTTTCTGTACATGTATAAGAGAACACAATTCAAATTGCAGAAACGTTCCAGATAAACAAGGAAAAATATCTAATTATCTAGATCTTAATTCATAGCCCAATCTACAAGGGGATCCTTGCCGTTATACCTCCCTGTAGCTGTTATACCCCTTGTAAAATACAGAAAGGGCACCAACTTGCAACCGAGTTCTAGATTGCAGAAACTTTCCAGTGAAAATGGCATCGTGGGATGGGACCTTAAAGAATTCTATAGGGTCAGGTATTTTTTTATGGTTTAACATGTAGAATAGGCCTACACATGTAATGATTATCTGTGTATAAACTGACAGTATGTGAGTTATAGTCACCTTTAAATAAATGTACTCAGAATCAATTCAGTACATGTTTCATTGTTTTCATTCAGAGACCCACAAATAAAAATAACAATCGACAACTGTAACTTAGGCTATGTTACAGTTGTCGATTCTCCATTTGCCCTGAGGGTGTTATACTGTAGTTAGAATCAAACAAAAGGCTGTAACCGAATGCATGGCTGTACACATTGAACCCAGGGGTGGGCATATCGTGAAGCACCGGAGCAAATATACAAATTGTTGTAGCGAGGTGTTTTCAAAATTATTGTGTTCTAAGGGAGCGATCATTTCTTAACAACAGGGAGGGGGTCGGGTTTGCAGGCAGATGCACGAAAAAAGATTTGACCTCCCCCTCTTGAGGGTAAAATCTTTTATACCCCCCCCCTGCCATAAGGCACAAAAAATAGCGTGTGAATGTGCCCTTTTAACCTAGAGTAACAGGCTTTTTCACTGAAAACAGGTGACATTATTTTGACCCCCCTCAGAGGGGTTGAAAAAAGTTCTGACCTCCCCCATCACCCCCTCCCCTGTTGTTAAAAAATGATCAAATAGGTTTAGGGGGACAAAATGTTGACTCAGAAATCAAAGAAAGGTTATGGTCTAGCATATTTGGAAGCAATTTGCTCTTTAAAGTATTTCACATTTAACACAGTTCCTTTTTTGTCTCAAAAGAGAGTTAGAGGGGATTTGTAGGCAAATTGCTCCAAAACAATTTCCAGGATTCGCCCTCTAAATTGCTCTGCTCTAAGGGATTTTGGGACAAATTGTTTAAAAAAATCAGATTCTAATACAATGATATTGAGATATTCTAGAGGATTTGGCAGACAATAAAGAGTCTAAAGGTGCAAAAAGAAAAATCACATCCAGCTGTGCATTCAAATGGTATTGAGGACAGGTTGCTCAAGTGGAATTAGGGTGCTATTGAGGTCTTTTATGTGGCTTAAGATTTGTTGCGCCAATGAAATTGGAAGGTCTTCCTATAAAGTTAGGTGGTGGGTGCTAAATATCAGTGATATGAAACAGATTTTCCAAGAAAATCCAGCAATTTCCTTTTTGATTGGTTGATCAACATATTTCAAGGTTAATGGAGCATGTGTTGAAACGATTATAACTTTGGTTCCAATTGAAATATTTTCAAAATTCTTTCAGATTCTGAAAGCTCATGTGATCCCCTTTGTCCCTGTCGCACTTTTCAATGTCTCTGTCGCACATTTTTGCGACATTGCGACAGATTGCTCACCCCTGTTAAATTAAACCTACAAGGCCCAGGCGATGTCCAGGCAGGCCCAGTGTAATCAGCTGTTTACAACCTGAGTGTTTTGAGCACCATGGCTTTAAATCCATACTTGAACTTAAACCGCGTTGGGTTGCATCACCACATTTAAGTGCTAAATTTACAATCTGTTTTCCCCCTCTCTTTGTTGTCTAGGCTTCAATTTAAAGTGTGATATTCAGCTGTGTTCTAAAATAGCACAACGGAGGACTAATAAAGAATGCCACGGCCCAGCGGAGAAGATCCTTGCAAAGGTGAGCAGGGTGCTGGAACAGCGATTAGTCATAAACACACGCACAATTAACTTCAAAGATAAACAAACCGATCTTTGTTCAATGTCAAATGGCCAACAGGAGCTTGGAGATTGTCTTTTTGTGTGTTCTGTGTTTCATTTCAAGTAGAAGATAATTAACCTTTCTTAGTCTAACATTATGGGATGTTGTAACATTAGGTTACAGTCGTGATTTTTTGTAAGGAGTGTAAATTATCTTTTAAGGACTTCCTTTTGACTGTGTACCTTTATATCTCTGCTTTTGATCGTTGTGTCTTCATCAAGTGACGGAAATCTATTGTTATTACTATTAAATAAGGAATGGGAAACGTTTTACATATCGAATTATAACATTTAACGGACGATCAGTTTGCAATTACAAATTGTATTTAAATTTTTTAGTTATCATTTTTCTTTTCACAAAGGGATGACCTTGAGCAGAAAATAAAACAAAATATGCAGAGGAAGTTATTGAGATTGAGAGAAGGTAAGCCGGGCCTGGCTTGGACTAAATCAAAAGGTGATAGTACTTTGAATATCCAGGTTAAAGCCATTTTTTATTTCAACAATTACTATTCGTAGTAACTGTTTACTAATTCTGTGGCGCAGCATCTGTTTGTGCATAAATGTGAGTGAGAGGTAGAAACAGCATAGTGCTCACCATCCACTGCTAGGTTTGTTAGTAACATGGACCCCCTTCTGTGATGAAGTATTGTTCCCCTCTTGCAGTTTATGAGTGAACTGTAGAGATGTAGGCCTAAATAAAATTAATGATTAGGCCTATATCTATCACGATATGTCTAAGTTTCAAAGGAAATAGTGCTCCGGGGCAATCTTCGATTTCGGCCTGCCCAGTTGGCAAGCAAAAACGTACCGAGCCCTGGAGAGGACATCCGTTTTCTACCGTGTTTTTTTTTTCATTTTCGTTTCCGCAACTTTTATTTTTCATTTCTGCAACTTTTATTTTCGTTTTCACACCTTTTATTTTCATTTCCACAACTTTTATTTTCGTTTTTCGCAACTTGTACTTTTGTCTCCACAACTTGATAGGTTTGTTTTGTGCACAGTCACTTAATTGTGAATGTTAAGTTGTGGAAACAAAGATATAAGTTGCGGGAACAAAACATTAAGTTGCGGAAATGAAATATAAACTTGCAGAAATGAAAAAAAAAGAAGTTGTGAAAGCGAAAATAAAAGTTGCGAAAACGAGAATAAAAGTTGCAGAAACAAACTCTAGAAACCTCTAGAGGGAGAGGTGAGGCACGCCCCATATTTGCCCTCCAAATACCCAGCAAATTGTCGTGAGTCCTCGTCACCCTGTGTGAAGTGGCTCACACATGTCGCTAGAGGGAACACGACGTCCTTATAGCACAAGATCACCAGGAATAGCAATTGCTATGACACATGAGTCTAACACACAGTGGCAAAAGATGACGGAATGAGTTATCACTCAAAAAGGAGTCACCATTGGTGACCAATCATGGCGACAGATGATGACAATTTGCTGGGTATGTTCCAGAAAATGCCCATTTCCTGGGCTTTCCAATGGTGAAAGAATTTTTCAAATATTCCTAATAGAACCAAAATTATGAAGTCATTCCTAAAAAAGAAAAAAAACGTTGCAAAAACAAAAATTAAAGTTGCGGAAACGAAAATTTAACTTGCAGAAACGAAAAAAAAAGTTGCGGAAACAAACTCTAGAAAAGAAATGTGTAGAAAACGGATATCCTTTAAGGGGCTCCGTAAAAACGTGCAGGTACAATGGACTTGTGTTCATCATTCACAGGGCTCTTCTCAGTGGGCACATGACATATTGCATCAATGTTGAAAACTGGCTAATCAGCCAGTTCCGTGCCCACTGGGCTTTGCAGCTGATAGGTTCACATTTACAAATCCTACATGGATCCGGCTGATAGTGCATACAGCGGCTGTGTCTGTGTGTATGGACACTGGACATATAGGCCCATGATAATAAGGGACTAATGGATAGCTATACGTTCAAAATATGTTGTTGTTTTCATTGCTAAGTGGCTGCGTACCACGGTAGGAAATTTATTGAGCAACCGGCCACTAGCAACCTTCAACCCCTCAGGTAAAAGGTAAAAATTGCTGGTGATGCTGTTTTCAAAGTGGTAAAGGATCTTTATGATTCACGTGACGATGGACTTGTTACTGCCGCATGGTATATTGACTATAGCAAAGCATTTGACAGCTTTCATCATCCTAGCTTAATATATGTCAGCTAAACAACCAACGGAAAAAAATGGCTTATTGAATATCTAGCACATATTTCACATGGCACTTTGGCAAATGGCAAGCTCTCTGACCCATCTCTTGTTAACGTTGGCGTCCCACAAGTGTCTATCTTAGGCCCCCTCCTTTTTATCTCATTTATCAATGACATCACCACCTGTATCCTAAATTGCCAATTTGCTATGTATGTCGATGACATTGTGATCTATGTTGCCCACTCTGGTCCAGATGTGTCCACCAGGCCTTTACAGGAGGACATTGCAATGATTGGTATATGGTGTAATCGGACCATCTTGACAGTGAATGCTAATAAAAGTATGATGATGTCTTTTTGGACCTAAGCCCAAGTTACATGGTCTATAGATGGCCTAAGTATATGGTTAAATGGAAACAAACTGCCTACTTGTACTACATACACCTACCTAGGCATAGAGTTGGACAGTCATTAGTCTTTAACACCTCATATGAGACGGATTAAAAAGAGCATCTTTAGAGGCTCAGACAGCTACGCCCCCACATCAACAAAGGCATAAGTCTCACTGTATAGAACACTATTTAGGACCGAAAATATGTAATACACAGAGATATAATTATAAACAATAATAAAGGCATAATATCTCAAGTAGTATATAAGAAATGCAATGGTAGGGTGTGTCCTATACCTCCCACTGTTGTTTTATCGCTTGCGATTTTGAGGTAGTCCTCTGAGAAAGTTGTGCATTCACAAATGATGTGTTACATATTGGAAAATGCCTTAATTTCTGATAAACAATATGGCTTCATGCCGGAACGATCAACAGGTGATGCCATCTTTGATCTCGTTCAGGAATGTATAATGCACGAAACAATAAGAAATTTGTAGCCATTCTATTCGTGGATCTGCATAAAGCTTTTGATACTGTAAATGTGGACCTTCTGCTAAAAGAGTAAGAAAACATAGGATGTAATAGAAGTGTAGTTGTCTGGTTCTGTAGTTATCTCAGCAATAGATGCCAAGTAACATTAGCAAACGGATCTTTATCTGACAGTAAGAGAGTAGCCCATGGAGTACCCCAGGAGGGTCTTGCCAAAAAACAAACGTGAACCCAAAGGGAAAACGTGCACATTTTTGTTTTGCCAAGAGATTGTTTGGATAAACGTTTAGATGAAACGTGCACGTTTTTTTCACACCTCAAAAAGAGTTTTCCATTCATTCTGCTGCACCTTCTTTGTCAATACTATGAAAACGAGTTGGGCCATACACGTTTTCCTCAGCACTCTCTGAAAAGATTTATAGACATACTTCCTTGTTTTCTTTTGGCAACACCCTCCAGGGATCGGTACTCAGACCGTTGCTGTTTGAAATATATATATATTCCATATGTAATATTTTCAAACATACAAGGTACTACTTGTACGCGGATGACCTTGCACTTGTGATCAGTGGGAAAGATCAGAAAATAATGTGCCAATTACTGCAATATGATATCGACAATTTGTCAAATTGGCGTACTACATATAAACTTACAGTCAATTGTAATAAGACAAAGTTACTTTGGTGTTATTCTGAACAGATAATCCCTGATTTATCTGAATGTGGTGTCAAAATGGGTAATAGTAATATTGAAGTCGTATCTGAGTTATTTGGGAGTCATAATAGATAAGTTTCTTAACTTTGATTCCCATTGTAACAAAGTAATATCTGGAATTAATCTCTGTCTATACCAACTTAGAAAGTTATGTAAATATATGGATAAAGACCTATCGTTGTTACTATACAAACAAATGATACTACCAGTGTTCGATTATGCCGACTTTATTATTGATGGTGCAGGGGACGATGGGGTAGGGCAGTTACAAACACTAAAAAATCATTGTTTGAGGACATGTGTGGGCATACGAGACCCTGGCCTAATCAGCATCTCAGATCTTCATACGCTGTGTGATTGTAAGTAATTACATTCTTGAAGAGATAGATCTCTTTTGTGTGTTATGTACAAATTCTCTTGTAACCCAAACAATGTAGTGGAGGCCCCCAGACCCTTACGGAATGCCGTGAAAATTAGGTTAAGATTTGCAAGACCAACCTGTCAATTATACCGGGTGAGTCCCTTATATAGGGGCCAAACACTATGGAATAAGTTGAGAGGACCTGTGCAATGAGCTGCATCAAAAGAAATATTTGAGAACCACTTATAGTCCCGTAAATAAGGTATTGTCTATGGCTACTACCCAACATGCCAGTAATAAGAACATAAAAATGATGTAAACATGAAGTATGAAATCCAGTATTATGCACTAGACCGTGTACTTATATCTACCTACCTATTTTTCGCCTACTTTACTGTCTATTAATGTTATGTCCTTGTAATGTGAAGGATAATTTGTAAAGTGTTGTCCTATATTGTCTTATTGGTTAATGGTGAAAGTCATTCATTGGTTTTGTGACACATGAAAAGCATATCTTGTAAATGAACCTATAGGTGTTGCAAATAAAATCTTTTCAAACTCAAAAAACTCAAAACTCTAAATCACAACCCTGTATACTGCCATGTGGGATTCGACCTTCAGTACACTATACAAAAATGTCGTCAAAATAATGACGGATTCCTCATCCCAAAGTTGCTACAGATTCATCCTTATTTTCACAGAGATGTCGTTATTTTCACAGAGATTCCTTGTATCACCCTACTGCTACCTGGGGATTCTTGTAAAGCTATGCTGGTTCCGTGCTTACTAATTATGGCGGTTCACTGATCAGTTTTACAAGGATCCCTGGTAGATTTTACAGTTATTTTTACAGTGTGGGCAAGACGACGAGCAGCTCATAAATAGCAAGGAGGCAAATAACACTTGTTGTGACCTTTATGGACCATGTCAAACGACTCTTTCAAGAGATGAAAATTTAGTCTACATATATCTTTCCAAGTTTTGATATAAATTATGACATTTTATCAGATGCTGATGGCGTAGGCCGGGGACCACGATGTTATCAAACTTAAATGATAATTAGCTAAACCAAATAAGAAATTCCATTTCTCTTGCAAATTAATTACCATGTAATACTATTGGTCCATGACTAATAGTGCTAGGGCGTTGCCACAATGGCTTTATAACTTTCTCAGACTAATAAGCCATGTGGAGCAGTCAGTTGAAATCCAGGACACTATGACGTCCACATATCTCTTACTGCTTTTTTAATATTATTACATAAACTCGAAATAAACCTGAAGGAAACCTAGTGACACAAATATGAGACTGGCAAATCTTATTTTTTGTCGCAAAATGGTGTCCAGCTAGGGACTATATTTGTATCACTCTGGTCAAAATTAGTTTCATTTTAGAATCTCGGAAGCTGTAACTGTAGCACTGCCATTTCATGGCCTTCACAAAACAAGGCAGACAAAAAAAAACTATGTGGTTGCTTATCAGGACGCTCTGATCAGCCAGCGGCAGCTCCGCTATGATCTGAACCAATCGTAACAGTATGTGAGAAAGCAGAAAATAGAATGTACAAAGAAACAGCTCACTGCCAGGGGCAGTTGGTAGAAATCTAGGTTCACATTGTCATTGTACCATTCCGAGCGTATGAGGCACAGTTTACATGCAAGGGTGGATTATACTGCGCCTTAACTTAAAGGGCGGCATCCACTGCCGACCGATGGACCATCCATCGGCTTCATCCGTTTTATTTATCATTGTTTTCTATGGAGAGCAAAAACGGATTAAGGGAGACGGAGGGTCCAAAAGTGGGCAGTGGATGCAGCCTTTTATAGGGTCGGCAAACGTTCTTACACAAAAGAATTATAGAACAGTATATTATAACCAAAATTTGACCCCCCCTATTGGGGGGAGGGGCGGGCGTAGTGTAGCTGCTACCATACTAATAGCATTAGTCTTGCTTTTACATTGATTAGTTCAGGCCTCTGGTGTCCGACCCCCGGGTCCGACCCACTATTATTATTTTTTTATCTAAAACCCTACATATAGGGTGTTATTTAACGGGGAGCATTAGACCAGAGGCATGCCTTCATTCTGAAGGAGCCTCAAGGGAGAGATACAGAGAGAGAGAGAGAGAGAGAGAGAGAGAGAGAGAGAGAGAGAGAGAGAGAGAGAGAGAGAGAGAGAGAGACAGACAGACAGACAGACAGAGACAGAGACAGAGACAGAGACAGAGACAGAGGCAGACAGAGACAGACAGAGACAGACAGAGAGAGAGAGAGACAGAAAGACACAGAGAGACACAGAGAGAGGGAGACAGAGAGAGACAGAGAGAGAGACAGAGAGAGACAGAGACAGAGAGAAACAGAGAGAGAGAGAGAGATACAGACAGAGAGACAGAGAGAGAGACAGAGAGAGGAGAGATAATTTGGTTTTGTCTCTACTCTCTACTGTACTGGGATAACAAATACTGATTTTCTTGAAAGATAAGTTTGTAGGACACACCTACATGGTGCAAAGGCCATGTGAGTACCCAGTGAGTTTTCTAATATGCAAATACGATATTGTATGCTATAGGGCCAAGGTGGCCAAGGTTTTGTCCTTCATGAAACCTAGACTGCTAGCTTAACAGGAAGCACTGTAACATTAGAAAACGAAATACCCAAATATCATATTTATTTGTATAATGTACATAATTTATTCAAGCTGGAGCTATGGCAATATGGAAATGGCTTTATCACTTATTGAGGCTATTATTTAACATGAATTGGTCCTTTTCTTCACTACTAATTTGATAGCTGACACATAACGGACTGGTCGACAGCTCTTGCCTATTTATAATGGTAATTTTGAGCAAGGTCTAGGCTTCCGCCTTGCACTGCATGAATGGAAGACGATGTATGTTCGTGATATTCAGCAATGAAGAATATTCAAACTCAAACTCAAGAGAGGGTGGATAAAAGAACCGTCCTTTAACGATTTCACCCGAATATATCATAATTACGGTTTTTAGGGTTTTCCATGCATCAATGAATTACATAATAACTTACAGCAAACTCATGCAGATTGAGACATGAGAAGCGTTTAATACTGTTTACAAGCCCCATAAACGGTCCTTTGATATCACTTGCAGACTCAAACCAACAGTCAATGCATACTTTACAACGGGATCGATATTATTAATAAAATATACATTTACAGAGGTCAGAGAAAGTGATGAGGAAGTATACTGTCGCTTACATCACAATAATGTTATATAATGTTTATTGGATACATCATCTCAATATCATCACAGACACATAGTATTACAGACACTGAGACATATAGTATGTACATGAGAAGAAAATGAACGTGGAAAAAGAGTGCTATTCCTGTTGTAAAACTGATATGTCCACACAATGAACATGAATGTGGAAGAGGAGTGCTATTCCTGTTGTAAAACTGATATGTCTACACATGAACCGGGTATAAAGAGCGTCTCTGGGTTGGTTAAACCCCTAGTCCACTTGGCCTCTGTCATGCGATTGAGCCATATATTTCCTATATAAATTCCTGCGATAGAGGCCTAGTGGACTATCGATATTGTGTAGAGCAACGTGACTAAACAGGTTATAGTGCATGTCATGGTTGCATGACGATACTTTGGCCCCTGGAGAACACACGAAAAAGATTTGCTCTCCCTCTATATAAGGGCACTTTTTCTTGTGGGCTATAGATGTAAGGAATGACAACCTTCTCAGCTCCAAAGTGTGGCTTATGGAGAGTTAACAATTTAGGATGCAGCTTATGTCGATAGTCCACTTGGCCTCTGTGGCACGATTGAGGCATACATTTCCTATTATGAATTCCTGGGACAGAGGCCTCATGGACTATGGGTGTTACATCGATAGTCCATGAGGCTCTGTTGCAGAAATTTATATAGGCTCAATCGCACAACAGAGGCCAAGTGGAATATGGACTTCACATCGGTAGTCCACTAGGCCTCTGTCAGAAATATAAAGGCCTATAGGAAATATAATAAGGCTCAATTGCACGACAGAGACCAAGTGGAGTATGGGTATATACACGAATATTTATGGTAGTAGCACTGGGAAGTTGAATGTAATCGAAATC
Source organism: Acholoe squamosa (assembly GCA_949317995.1). Classification (NCBI taxonomy): domain Eukaryota; kingdom Metazoa; phylum Annelida; class Polychaeta; order Phyllodocida; family Polynoidae; genus Acholoe; species Acholoe squamosa. The sequence goes on along the minus strand of OX439039.1, from coordinate 31,482,383 downwards.
GAAATCCCAGGCCAACAATGGGAAAAAAGTCAATAATCGCGTAGTTATTTTTGATAGTGAAACTTTCTATTTACAAAATTGAGCATTGGCGTCCACGAGGAGCCTTTTTCTCAGTTTTCTCCTCATTTGTAGCTTCTTTCTCGATACTCTCCTTAATAATCTTTTCATTAACATCCTTTGACGGCCCTTCAGTTTGAGCATTCTCAGTGTCTTTGTTGCAATTAGCTAGAGCTACCTTGCTACCTGATAGCTTCATTTTAAGGCTCTTCTTCTTTTTTGATTGCTTGCCATTGTGCTGATTTTTGACAGGGAATATTCGGGTAAGGAGTTCCATAAACATGTTGTTGACACTCTCTTTGTCCCTTCCTGTTGTCTCAATAAATGCACAGTTTCTTTGGGCAGCCTCACTCTGGCCTTCTTGAGCTGACACCTCTCGGCGAGTCTTCAAATCACTCTTGTTGCCCACGAGAATCATGGGAGGCCGTTTGTTACCTGAGAATAAGAATAAGATCGATTTTAGACCCATAGTCCACTTGGCTTTTCGCAGGCGAATGAGCCATACATTTCCTATGTAAATTGCTGCGATAGAGGCCAAGTGGACTCTCGATGTAACTTCGATAGTCTACTTGGCCTCTGTCGCGTGATTGGGTGTTAGGATATTAGTTGTCATACTGGCAATTCATGGAGGACATGGATCACCAATATTACAAAATTCTTTAGTGATATAATAGATATGAGAAACGTTGAGCCCACGTCTATTTCATCGTAAAATTCTTCTTTTAGGATTTTTCCACATTGAAAATGATGGTAGAAAAGATTTCAACCTATTTTCGGTGCGTCTGCAATCTTAAGGCCATAATATTTAGCAGGCTTTGATATGTGGTTGCAATAAACCAAATGCATCGAACATGGTTACCATTTGATGTCAATTTGACTTCATGCCATTCTGAAGAAAACTTTGATATCCGACCAATTTAAATTCCTTAAACTGAATCTGGAAATTCGTATTTTACAGAGCGATTCTTGCCTTGCTAGAAACTAAAGATGGTGGATTAACTTCAATGGTAGCTCTGGTATCTCCCAGTACCTACACAATACTTGCCTTTTGCATCTGCAATGTCATCGGCAAGGTCAAGGGCGTTGAGGAAGCTAAGCATGTTGGTGACGTCATAGACGAGGATAAAGGCCTTCCCTGACTTGATGCTTAGCTGCCTCATAGCCGGCACAATATGGAGCCCTGCCGTGTCGATTATCTCTATGTTGTGATTCTCTCCATCTGTAAGCAGAACGTTATATGTATTACATTTTAATTGACAATAACAATGATTGTAATGATGTGATTTCATTTTGTTTTAATCTGCATAACATCGATAGTTCACTAGGCCTCTGTCACAGAAATTTATATAGGAAATGTATGGCTCAATCGCGCGACAAGTGGACTATGGGTTTAAGAAAGGTAAGCGATGGAGTAGAAGGAAAATATACAAATTTGTTGAGGTCAGATTATCTATAGATGCACTCCTTCAGACAGTAGCTTGGCAAACGATTCAATGCTGGTTGGTAAGATACAGCGTAATGAAATGCATGCATGTATATCTTACATTGTGTCTATATTATGTCTCTACATCCATAGTCCACTTGGCCTCTGTTGCGCGATTGAACCATACATTTACTATAGAAATCTCTGCAACATAGGTCAAGTGGATTATCAATGTAAGATTACACCCATAATCCACTAGGCCTCTGTCGCAGAAATTTATATAGGAAATATATGGCTCAATCACTTGACAGAGGCTAAGTGGACTATCGACATTATGGGGTGTAGATGGACCCTTGCTTCAGATAAGATTTCTTCTACCTGTACTTTAACTCATAGGTCAAGTGCAAAGTACTTCTTGAGAGCATTAAACCCATAGTCCACTTGGTCTCTGTCGCGTGATTGAGCCATACATTTATATGAAATTATACGACAGAGGCCTAGTGGACTATTGTCGATGTAACCTGATCAATAAGTACACAAGTCCTGTGTGTAATGTGTGTCACTGTACACTGGCACGTCCCTTGTGGCGTGTGCTAATTACTGCCTCCATTGTAATCTTTATCAGCCCATGAGCAAAAGCCCCCCCCCCCCAATAAATTGTTTTCCTGTCCATACTTAACGCACCCTGGAGGGTCTTACCAAAAAGCAAAAGTAATCGGAATATAAGGAAGTGTACACAGGTTTGCGTTTAGAAGAGTATTCTATTAAACATGGATGGTTATCACAAGCCGAAGTGTGCACGTTTCTATGGGTACATTTGAAATTTCGTTTGAAAAGACGATCAAAACAATCTATATGCGATTGTGCACGTTCAGATAAAAACATTTGAAAATGCTAAACGGGCAAGACCCTCATGTGCCATGTCAAGAGCTTTTAATAATAACAGTAGATGGCAGTAGTGCATTGTGCGCAGACTTTGCTCTATCAGTTCATTTCCTCCATACATATCTGCCACCTGTACTAAGAAATCAGAATAAAAAAAGAACTAGACCGGTCGTGCAGCTTGCAACAAAAAGAAACGTGTGTTTCTTTTTTTTTTGTTCAATGTTTTGACTTTTTGTTGTCCCCCTTTTTTAAGGTGTGTGTTTGTAGATTGACAAAAGTGCCAGACACTTCTACATAACCTATACACTTAAATTACCAACTTCAAAGATTTTGAGATAGCCATATATATATATTGACATGAATGATGCATGCTTGGAAGTAAGCTGATTTAGTTTATCATATATGTATAGTTGCACGTCACCCTAGTTGCTTTGTTAAAAGTGGCATACAAAAGTAAATATGTTTTGGCGACTTCTAACAAAACTACTCTAACTTTCGTGCATTACTGCAGTGAGAGAATCGGTTGTTCGTTCTCTGAGTAGAATGCAGAATTAGTGCCTGGAATTCGAAAAGGCAATGCAGATAGGAAAAGGGAAGATTTAAGAGCATATGTGTGAAAGCTCATTGAAAAAGCTATTCCCACTTGGCATAAAACTACGCAGACTACTGAGCCCCTAAGGGCACATACCAAAAATATTTTTTCATGCAAAAATATTCCTGCGAGTACAGGAAGATTCCTGCGGGTACAGGGACATTCCTGTGGGTACAGGAAGATTCCTGCAGATACAGGGACATTCCTGTGGATACAGGGACATTCCTGCGGATACAGGGGAATTCTTGCAGGTACAATAGAATTTGCAGGTACAATAGAATTTGCAGATACAGGATTCCTATGGGTACAGGAGGAGTCTTGTGGGTACAGTAGGATTCCTGTGGAAACAGGAACATTCCTACAGGAATGATAAGAAGAAGAAGAAGAAGAAGAAACGTTTGAAAACATTTCTAATGATTAGGATGGAAAGGTTTCTAAGCCTATCTAAAATGTTTAGAAACGTTTAAAATTGTACACTTTTAAGAAAAATAAAAAATTTCCCCTCTAGTTTAGATTGAAATAAATTTCAGAGAAACGTTTTTTTCATATTTCTTTTGTTTACATTATTTAAAAAACATTTAGGCTAAGTTAATGTCTTCAATTTGACAAGGGTGGTCTAAATGGGGGTCCCCATGTCACATGTCAATTTTAAGGGTCTATACCCATACAAGGACATGGGGGTGACATACAAGTGACAAGGCCACTTAATAAAATTGACAAGGGACATGGATTTAGAAACAAGGGATAGGCCACTTTTTAAAATAGAGAAGGGAGGGCATACACATGGGTAATATCCGACACCAGCAACACAGGCAAACCGGGGGTTTTAAAATCCAAGACGGGTGACACAGGGATTTTTGAAGATTGACGGACATGGGAAAAGTGAGCAGAATGTATGGGATAAAAATCATGGTGGACCAGCAGTGTCTCTCAAATCTGACACGGCGACACACACCTTTTTAGCGACACCCATGTACAGGCATACGGGACCATTCGTTTAATATAGAATGAACATGAGAATACTATGCGATGCCCCCCAAGGAGAATACTATGCGACACCCCCCCCTAGGGCTCTATACCTGGGGGGATAATATGGTAGGCCTCCCTAAGATGCAGTCTAGGCCTAGGCCTACTTTGGTATGCCTTAGACGGATTATTTTTATCCATCTAGAAAATATTACTGTACATGTAAGAATGTTCCTGTATCCACAAGAATGTTCCTGTATCCGCAAGAATTGTTCAGTATCCACAAGAATTGTTAAGTATCTGCAGGAATTGTTCAGTATTCGCAGGAATTATTCTGTATCCACAAGAATTGTTCAGTATCCGCAAGAATATTTTTTCTGGGGACAAAATTATTTTTGCAGGTACAGAAGCAGAACTCTTTTGTAAGCACCCTCCTGTACCTGTAGAAATCCTCCTGTACCTGCAGACATCCTCCTGTTTCCGCAGGAATGTTCCTATTTCCACAGGAATGTTCCTGTTTCTGCAGGAATATTCCTGTTTCCACAGAAATCTTACTGTATCTGCAAGATTGTTCCTCTTTCTTCAGGAATATTCCTGTTTTATTGCAGGAATCCCACTGTACACGAAAGAATTCTCCTGTCTCCGCAGGAATCTTACTGTACCTGCAAGAATTCTCCTGTATTCGCAAGAATGTTCCTGTTTCTGCAGGAATAATTTTTGCATGAAGAATCTTTTTGGTATGTCCTATTATTGTCGAGTATCCGCAAGAACTGTTCAGTACCTGCAAGAATATTTTTTTCTGGTGAAAAATTTATTTTTGGTATGTCTTATTAGGGGCTCCGTATTACACTGTTTTTAACGTTGAAAAGGTTTTATTTGGTTGAAAAGAAACGTTAAAAGAGAAAGATTTTTTTATTGGTTGAATATTGGTTTAAAACGTTTTAAAACGTTCTTAAACGTAATAAAAACGTTTGTAGATTGCCCAAACCTAACAAAAGGGTTTGCAAACGTTGAAAATACTTTTTTTCTTTTTACCAAATGGGCTAAGGTAGTAAACCAGGGCGGAGTGGCTTCTCACGCGTGTAGACATGTGCTGGTGCCTGGATCATGATAATAGATCATACTACAATGTATCAGTGAAGATGCCACGTGAACTCCCTTCTCACCATAACACATGAAGGGTTTCTTTTCTTTTTACTGGAATGCTGTTTTCCTATACCCTCTGCACCACTAAAATCTTGAGGGGTACTCAGCTTGACGAGACAACCTTTAAGGTCGCCATTTGGAGGACACAAAGTCATCTTCCCTCTGATGCATTAGGTTTGAATTATTTCAGTGTGGTGTGTGACTTACCAACCACACGGAAGGATTCTCAAACCACAGAACACAGAGGGAATCAGAATGTCCCAAAGGTTTATCCTATAGGAGCTCCATATCTCACACTCCCACTCCCCCATATCTCACTGCACTACACTGTAATAGCACCTTAATTAATAAATGGTCTTGACACATGTAAACAATCATCTTTTTTTGTCCATGTAAATAAGTTTTGATCATTCTTGACTTAGATAACATGAAATAAATACAAAGGTTCACTCGTATCGGGTCTGACTGAGGGTTATCTCACATGAAACATGAAATTATTTCATTATTTGCCACATTTGTATGTTCCTCAGTATGATGCACATGGAATACAATGGATAGCGTTATCAAAGCAAGGGTACATGATACCAGATACTAAAAAGAGATCACATTCACTCTCAGATAATCTATGACTTTGGATTAGCCATTTTGTTTGTTTGAGAGAATTTTATTGCAAAAAGGTATTCACGTGAGTGGTCTACACTGAAAAAAATAATCTTCAAAATCTTAGTCAGATGTTAATCAAAAAGGAGAACTTTCTAACAATAGTTAGTTTTTCTTAGTCAAATATGACTAACTGTTAGCCAAAGTGACCAACTTCTCTTGGTTTGCCTGATTTTGACTACTGGCTTATTGACCATCTAAGAGGCCTACATTTGCGTGTAGCATTGTACTAAACTTCGGATGAGGCTTACAGGCAGGGCATATCCACATGCAATTATACCTCATATGCTAGATTTAACAGTAGGATTTGGTTTTGACCATGTAAGGTAACACTTTGACACGCATACTTTGTGTTTGTGTGTGGTTTGTGTGTGATTTGAAGCATAAAGCAAATATAAGGTTTAAACACACCTGTAAAACAGGTGTGTAATACAGAGTATCATCAATTAGGAAACATGATAAATGATTCCTATCTTTTTCTGCGCCAAAGCCTTGGGGTCATAAAACAACTAGTGTAGTACCGGTAGTAGTGTTTTGTGTACCCCACGCCCCTCGGAGGGCGCATGGCAGGACCCTTAGTCCAAGTTGGCGGGTCCACCAATTAAGGTGCATTGGTATGCATACATGTGTGACGGACCAACTAAGTGATAGCGTGAAGTTAGTCGCACATTATAAAAAAAAAAGAAGAAATGGTTGCATAATGAGGTTGTGATAATAATGACTATTTATTCATGGCAAGGTAAAAGATTAGTATGCGGTAACAAAACCAAGAATAAAAATAAACCCCACACACAAACAGTGGGAACCAGGCAAGTCATTGCCTAATCAGGGTTCCTCCCCCTAACCATCTCTCATCAGCTGGGTGGTCAGTATGTCAAAGGAGGATCCTCCATGTGGAAAAGGTGCTTTCAGCCCTAAAAGCAGAAACAAAAGGGCTCCTGGTCCTTTTCCTTTGAAAGCAAGCCTCCCTCCCCCAGCACACAGGTTGAAGAGCAGCTCCCCAAGGGTCATGTATGCCTGGAGAGTGAGTAAATGACACATGCTCCTCCAAGTGGGTAAACTCTGTACTAGAGTAGATGGATTGATTGATTGATTTGAATTTAAACCTCACCTATGTGCCCTAAGGACACGTCGAGGGTGAGAGGTCCCGTAGCAAAAAACCCAGACCCGTATACTAAAGGGAGTTGGGGGACAAAAGGAAAAAAAAAGAACAGGAAAAAAAAACAAAAACAAAAAACAGTAGCAGCATCTCGGTTAGGTATAGCATGAACAAGGTGTAAAATATGATTGGGTGATCCTACCTGTGTCACCGAACCAAGAGACAAGACAACCACCCAGAGTATCATAGTGCTATCTGGGGTGTCTACTCCTTGGGGACCACATAATTATGAGAAATCGAAAGCGAAATGTTAGCCTGCATTTGGTCAAGGGTACAAGGTCTGGCCCCATTGTCCGGGCACCCTTGTCCATGGGCGGTGCGATACAGTACACCGCGCCGTACAGGCCATAGTCGGCACTGATTAGCACTGGTCCTGGGTGGGACTGGGACCGGGGTGGAGGAGGGGAGGCGAGGTTAAGTGAGGGGGGCGACCTGCTTGAGTGGTATGGGGATCATCTCAGCAGGAGGTGGAGAGGGCAGGGGGTTGGGGGGGAGTTGAGGGGGGTAGGGTCTAAGGTCTGGGGAGGATGTGACGCATTTTCATCAGGGACTTCCCATATGCATTGAAGCCAGTGCCATCACAGCCTATGTCTCCCCAGAAGTCATCCTTTACCGTGTGTATGATTGGTCTGGTACCCGATTCCAATAGAGCACTCCTGAAACTGGGCTGGCTCTGCCACCGCTCTAAAGGTCGAATCCCACATGGCGAAAAATGCCTCAAATATCTCTGCGATTTTGAATCTGTTGCGAATTTGGGATATGACTGCAATAGGGTACATAGAACACAAGGATACAGTTGTGCTTTATTGTGAAGCATTTGTGATTTATTGTCCTGGTGAATGAGTATATCTGTGTCTGACATGTTTGATATCCTAAAATCGCAAGGATATAAAACCTTAGCACAGTCTACAGTGTGACTTTGATATTGCACAATGCTCCTGGCACTCCTTGTGATATAGGACACCAGGGAGGCCATAAAACCCAGCTTACAAAATCGCAGATATATTTGATGCATTTTTCGCCAAGTGGGATTCGACCTTATGAGGATGTCCTCAAAGAGCAAGTGTCTCATGGGAAAGTTCATCAGACTATCGGGAATCTTACCTTTGGATTTTGCTTGGCTGGGAGAGTAGATGGACTCTGACAGATCACACATGTATACATCGAGATTACCACAGAACAGGTGTTATCTATCTCACTACCTGGTGCCTTTGATAACTCATTGATTGATTTGGTATTTTTTGTCAAGCATGATGTTAGGTTGAAGTGTAAAAGCCCTAAATATATAGCACAATCAAAAATCATCATAATTTTGACGTTCACAGAACTGTTTGTTGTACACACCCACCACAAAATTCCTGTTGCAAACCAGGCTGCCACCTGGTGTGAAAAGGTGACACCATCCCTTAGTCAAAGTGGCTAACCTTTTGGTAGTCAATGAGTCTAACATAAGTTAGTCATTGTAAGTCACCTATTAGGTCGAATCCCACAAGGCGAAAAATGACTGATATATCTCCGCGATTTTGTCCCTTGTGTTGTATGGCCCTTGTGGGTCGAATCCCACATGGCGATTTATGGCTCAAATATCTCTGCGATTTTGTCCCTTGCACTTCCTGAGTCCCTATATCGCAAGGATAACTGCTTAATTGGTCTCAATTCACTGTTGGATTTGGTATAATTTGAACAATTCTTGTGATTTAGGAGCCCAAAAATACAAGGGACAAAATCGCAGAGATATTTGAGCCTTAAATCGCCATGTGGGATTCGACCTATAGGGTACAATATCACACATAGGAAAAGAGAGTAGTAAAAACAAAAAGACAAATGAATGAGAAAGGAGAACTGTGGCTACCTACTTTACCGGCCTTTTGTGATATCTTTAATTATTTAGAGAGCTTTGAAGTGACTATACTGTTTGCGATCTCCAACTTGTAATGTACTGGTTATTACTATATACGAGGCTGTCAAGAGACATTTGGGCATGAAATCATGGGGAAGAACCTACACTACGTTTATGTCTAGTCACACATTGCAATGATTAAGGTAGAGACGGCAATGGAATGTCCTTTAAAGGGTGTATATCGTGATCATAATGGTTACAAAGATTGACTTGAAATTAAAAGAATTTTAACCATTTTCAACAAGCACTGTGGACCATTTAGTGGATACACCTGATGAATGTCAGGAAATGATTTATATAAGCAACCTGGTTATACAAAGGTCAGAATTGATACTCTAGAATTTCCCTGCATGTGGTGTATAGGTTATGTAATCAGATAACGCGGGTATAGGTCGAATCCCACATGGCGATTTAGGGCTCAAATATCTCTGCGATTTTGTCCCTTGCGATTTTGGGGTCTTCCTGGGCTCTCAGATCGCAAGGATTGTTCAACTTATACCGAATCCAACAGTGAATTGAGACCAATTAAGCAGTTATCCTTGCGATATAGGGGTTCAGGAAGGCCCCAAGAGTGCAAGGGACAAAATCGCAGTGATATTTGAGCCCTAAATCGCCATGTGGGATTCGACCTTGAGAGAACGCGGTCTTGCTCTAAAAAATGGTGCGGTGGTTTTGTAAGCATATACCTTTGAAGACCAGAACTAAGCATATATACCCATGAGTAGTAAGCCTAACTACTCAGATCTCCTGTGTGGTTAATATACTGGTCATTTGAATCTCTTAATGAAGACAATATTGGATTCTAAATCATTAAAGGTCGAATCCTACATGGCGATTTAGGGCTCAAATATCTCTGCGATTTTGTCCCTTGCGATTTTGGGGTCTTCCTGGGCCCCTAGATCGCAAGGATTGTTCAACTTATACCGAATCCAACACTGAATCAAGACCAATTAAGCAGTTATCCTTGCGATATATGGGCTTAGGAAAGCCCCAAGAGTGCAAGGGACAAAATCGCAGAGATATTTGAGCCCTAAATCCCCATGTGGGATTCGACCTTAAAAACAATCAAAGAAGGGAAAATGCAGGTGGAATTGGGTCTTTAGGTCACCACACGGTTACAACATAACTGATGAAAAGGTCAAACAGTGGAAATTCAAAAGAGTACCCACCTGACATTGTGACTGTATGTTTGTAAGTGTTCTGTATGGTGGGGAAGTAGGCCCCTCCAAAGTCTCCTTTAACAAATTGGGTGATCAGGGAGGACTTGCCAACACCTCCTGATCCCATCACAACTATTCTATAATGCATCAAAGCCATTTTAGATTCCTGGCTTAGCCTTTAGGCTCCAGAGAAGCTGAACCCAAACCATTGAGTCTGATGTTATAGCAACATGTATTCACTTGAGTGTCAGCGAGTTTAAGCATCTTATGCATCAACATCAGTTAAATATTTAATTTAGATAGCAGACTTCAACTGTGGGTGTGCAAGTTATTCTCCTGGTTTCATTGAGGTTCTATCCTAATTTCAGGTGCAATGCTATTGCCCCCTGTAAATGACTCTCGTTTAACATGTTGATCCAATGTCATCCAGGTGTGGTCTGCATTCCGCCCTTCTTAATTTCCACAACTCAGAGTTTGTATCCAAGTTCTTTGTAAATGGTCCCTATCTGTCCTCCTGTAGTACCTCTAAGGCATTGGGTTTGTCCTCCTTGTGTTATGCCAAGTAGACTCCAACCTATTCCCCTGCATTATGTCTGATGCTAGAAGACATGACAGGGGTAGTGTTCATGGTGCAGAGGTCGAATATTGATTATTACATGCCGAGTCATCTCCCTTGTGACCCCCTCTGGCTCCCAAAAGGTTGAATCCCACTTGGCGAAAAATGGCTGAAATATCTCTGCGATTTTGTCCCTTACATTGTATGGCCCTTGTGGGGGCCATAAAATGCAAGGATTGATCAACTAATACTGAATCCCACAGTGGTTGAGGGTCAACTTTGCAGTAGTCCTTGCGTTTTATGGCCTCAACAAGGGCCATAAAACGCAAGGGACAAAATCACAGAGATATTTCAGCCATTTTTCGCCATGTGGGATTCGACCTAAAGCACGACTAATCATTACCACCACGGCCCCATCATCGCCTAAAGATTCATCATATACGTGTATACTTGTATCTGTGAATCAGATCCCAGAATACAACAATAGGTCAAATCCCATATGTCGAAAAATGGCTGAAATATCTCTGCGATTTTGTCCCTTGCGTTGTATGGCCTTTGTTGGGGCCATAAAATGCAAGGACTACTGCAAACTTGACCCTATAGGTCGAATCCCATGCACATGAAAAATGGCTGAAATATCTCTGCGATTTTGTCCCTTGCGCTTTATGGCCCCCACAAGGGCCATAAAACACAAGGATTGACCATCTCATTCCGAATCCCACAGTGGTTTAGGGACAAGTTTGCAGTAGTCCTTGCATTTTATGGCCTCAACAAGGGCCATACAACGCAAGGGACAAAATCGCAGAGATATTTCAGCCATTTTTCGCCATGTGGGATTCGACCTATAGCCACTGTGGGATTTAGAATTAGTTGATCAACCCTTATGGCCCCCACAAGGGCCATACAACGCAACACACAAAATCAGCCATTATCTCAAGGTCGAATCCCACATGGCGATTTAGGGCTCAAATATCTCTGCGATTTTGTCCACTTTGTTACAGGGGCGTTCCTGAGCCCCTAAATCGCAAGGATTGCTCAACTTATATTGAATCCAACAGTGAGTTATAAGACCCATTAGGCAGCTATCCTTGCGATATAGGGGCTCAGGAACGCCCCTAGAACGCAAAAGGCAAAATCACAGAGATATTAGAGCCCCAAATCGCCATGTGGGATTCGACCTTCAGCCATTTTTGTGGGATTCAACGTAATAGGTCGAATCCCACATGGCGAAAAATGCTTCAAATATCTCTGCGATTTTGAATCTGTTGCGTTTGTGGGACTCACTCCAAATTTGCAATGCATATTAATACACTAGTGTCAATGGACCATTCTGGGTATTATTAATATTTTTCACATTTACTAGTTTCTTCGCCATATAAAGCCTAAGCTTTGCTCACGATCCACACTCAACAATCTCCTGTATTCCCCAACAGGAACCAGGATCCATAAGTTATCACAAACCCACTTCCTCCATGAGACTCTGTGACATAAGGTACACGGATGTAATAACATTCCAATCATATCTACACCCACACAGCCCCGCTGGAGGATGTGGGATCCACCTGTGGTGCCATATTTGGAATGAGAAGATATTTCACAATCTCCTCTCAATCCTCATTAACATGATTAACCCACAGGTGGCAATCTCTCCCTATGACATGTGTCTCTATTTTATTGAGCCACGTGTATAGAATATTTCGCAATACTGTGAGCTGCTCAAGCCCTTAATATAAAAGGCAGCTTGAGCAGCTCCCAATAATCTCTCCCAACTTACACCTTACACCTATACCTAGAACCTACGACAGGTTGAGCTATAGGATCGGAGGCAGAGCTTGGATATTGGCGAGTGTTATCATTGTTACCACCTTTATGAAACATTCATGTCAGCTATGCAATAAAAGGATCAAATGAACTTCTCTGGATTCCGTGTACATTCACTTCACCACTTGTAACCGTCCGTTGACACTAGGCTGTATAGAACACAAGGACACTGTTACGTTTTCTTATGCACTCTTTGAGATATTTTGCCTTTGTTGATGTTTAGGCACAAATAGCCATCACCAGTAGCTGACGTGCCGTAAAACACTAACTAACTAACTTTGTTGATGTTTAAATCTGTGTGCATTATACATTTCCTGGCCTAAAATCGCAAAAGATTGCTTGTGTTCTATAGATCGAATCCCACATGGTGAAAGATGGCTGAAATATCTCTGCGATTTTGTGTGTTGCATTGTATGGCCCTTGTGAGGACCATAAACGCAAGGATTGATCAACTTATCCCGAATCCCACAGTGGTTTAGCGTTAAGTTTGCAGTAGTCCTTGCATTTTATGGCCTCAATAAGGGCCTTACAACACAACAGACAAAATCACAGAGATATTTCAGCCATTTTTCGGCATGTGGGATTCGACCTTATACACTCTACTGTAGTTATATGCCCTGCGAATTTGGAGTGTGGCCCATAAACGCAACAGATTCAAAATCGAAGAGACATTTGGAGCATTTTTCGCCATGTAGGATTCGACCTATAGTGTTTACCCAATACTGGCCCTACAAACACAACTCGAGATTTGAACGTTCTCATTAACCAGTAGATTCTTGTGGGGATCTAAAGGTCGAATCCCACATGGCGAAAAATGGATAGCTGCATATTTACTGTGGGATTCGGTCAAAGTTAAACAACCCTTGCGATCTAGGGGCTCCGGAACACACCTAGAACACAAAGGACAGAATCGCAGAGATATTTCAGCTATTTTTCGCCATGTAGTATTCAACCTACATGTCATGACACATGTAGATTTCTTGAGTTATTCCTTGGAATGAACTGATTGGATTCTTGGGGCATTCACAAGTCATGACATAAGTTTACATATCGAGTTATTCCTCCACACTAAACATGTTCTCATGAACCAGTGGATTCCTGTGGGGATCACAAATCATGACACAAGTTGACATCTTGAGTTATTCCTGTGAATTAAATGAGTTAGCACTTGTAGCAATTATGAGTCATGACACAAGTTTAAATCTCAAATTATTCCATGGAACAAAATATGTCCTCGTGGACCAGTGCATTCATTTGGGGATCACAAGTTAAGAATCTAAACACCTTTTCTGAGAGTGCAGCCGGCTAATTTTTTTTAAGGGGGGGGGGGATCTATTTCCCATATTTTAACAAGCGTTACATCCAACGCTCTGGACAACCTCAACTAGAAAAATACATGCATTGTTCCAAATGTATTTTTTTATTATGTAGAATATAATGCCTACAATATATCGACCTATATAATCTCAGTACCTCCCACGAAAGTAGGAATGGAGTGATGCCCATCTTATATTGATTATGGTCTTAATATATTGTAGTCATTTTGTAGTGCTAGTTATGAAATCAGTCCTCTTGCACATTATAGCGTTTCTACACAACATAAATCAGGTCAAGAACCCATTATATCAGTGTAGCCGTGCATAATCAAATCATTGAGCACTCCGATTTTTTCTGCCCTTGCCCCTCGTGAATTGTCCCTCTATTTTTCTTCGAACTGGCCCTAAAACCCATGGTCCATTATGCCTCTGTAGGCCGAATGAGCCATACAAATCCGTATAAATTTTGGCGACCGAGACCTAGTGGACTATGACTAAAGGTCGAATCCCACTTGGCGAAAAATGCCTCAAATATCTCTGCGATTTTGTCAGTTGTGCTTTATGGCCTTCCTGGTGTCCTGAATTGCAAGTGGTGCTAGGGGAATTGTCCAATATCAAAGTTCCACTGCAGACTGTGCTAAGGTTTTATATCCTTATGATTTTAGGAGAGGAAACATATCAGACACAGATATAACCAGGACAATATATTGCAAAGGCTTTACAATAAAGCACAACAGTGTCCTTGTGTTCTATGTACCCTATCACAGTCATACCCCTTGCGAATTTGGGGTAGATACAAGAATTGCAACAGATCCAAAATCGTAGAGATGTTTGAGGCATTTTTCGCCATGTGGGATTCGACCTTAAGTGCGCACATTGCGGTCGATTACCACCATTCAGCCTTGATGCGTGAGAAATTAATTAGGCCTAATAAATGACAATGTTGAGGTGGTTATCAAAGACGTGTTTGTGCCCATGCCTAGCAATGTAATGTGGATTTTTCCCCGGGAGGGGGGTGGGACTTGGATTATTTTTGCCCAAATGTTTGGCCATGGGTCTTCAAGCTTGAACAGGATCTTTTGAATTAACCTCCAGGTGTTGATAGGGTCATAGAGGACTACATGTATTTATCTTAACCACATTACCTGTACCTGTACTGGAACCTGCACTTGTAGCCCTTGCTGTACCCGTACAGGTAGACATGCCTGAATCTTAACCTCTCTATTTTCGTAAGGCACCTTCATACAATCATAGCCGAGAAACGCGCCCCAGGGTTGCGTTGCTTGTGGTGACGTATAAGGTTGAATCCCACATGGCGAAAAATGCCTCAAGTATCTCTGCGATTTTGTCAGTTGTGTTTTATGGCCTCCCTGGTGACCCAAATCACAAGGACATCATATAATATCAAAGTACCACTGCAGGCTGTGCTAAGCTTTTTAATATATTCTTGCGAATTTGTGATATCAAACATGTCAGACACAGATATACCCATTAACCAGGACAATGTATCTCAAATGCCTTACAATAAAGCACAACAGTATCCTTGTGTTCTATGTTCCCTACTGTAGTTATATCTCTTGCGAATTTGGGGTAGGCCCTAAAATCGCAACAGATTAAAAATCGCAGAGATATTTGAGGCATTTTTCACCATGTGGGATTCGACCTATAGTGGAGACTCCACTACGCGATTTTTGCCGAGAATCAGAACTATTCTCACAAAAGCGGGCATAAACACAGCTTATAAAGTGCTTTTTGTTATTACTGCAAGGTAGAAATTGAATGTTGAGAATGCTATTTGTTTATATTGGAAAGGGTTTGTGTGTGATCTCAGGCACATTTTTGTTGTCAAAAGATGTTTTTGTTTACTAAATCAAGTTGACCCAATGTAAATATTGCAGACTTTCACACTTATGAATCTCTGCAATTCAATATCAGACAGGTTTGATTTTTACTGTACAAGACCCTGTGATCTGTGTGAATGCTGTGTTGTTATTCCTATTTTGCTGTGCCGATGTTTATATATTGAGCTCCCACCCAATGACAGAGCCTTTGCAGGTGCAGGTTAGTTTTTAAATATGGCACACAAGGAGAGAGATCGTCCATGAAATGACCCCTAAAATCTCATGTTTACAATTTTGAATCTCATGTTTACAATATAGAAACGTCAACACCCTATACCTTGGGCACTTTAGGGATAACATTTTGTGAGAATGTAGCAAATAAATCGAGCCTCCACTATATGGGGTTGATAAGAAAGTTCCATAAACCGTCACTTTTCTCTATAAGCCATAAGATTTCTCCGTAAGTGATTTCCTTTGACCTAAGCCAAAATATAGTTGCATGGGAAAGTCGAAACTAGTAGGTTTAGTACTTATATATGGCATGGATTACAGCGCTATACTTCTTGATTTTCTCAAGTTGTTTGAAAATACTATACAGTCTAACTTCAAATCCATAACTTGACTTATGGAGGCTGTACGTTTGCCAGAAGACGTCCATAAATTACCCCCTTAGATGAGCAACACAGCCCATCCGATGCTAATGTTGGTACACAGTTAAGGTCGAATCCCACATGGTGAAAAATGGCTGAAATATCTCTGCGATTTTGTCCCTTGCGTTTTATGGCCCTTGTTGAGGCCATAAAACGCAAGGACTACTGCAAAGTTGACCCTAAACCACTGTGGGATTCAGTATTAGTTGATCAATCCTTGCGCTTTATGGCCCCACAAGGGCCATACAATGTAAGGGACAAAATCGCAGAGATATTTCAGCCATTTTTCTCCGGGGAGAGATTTTAAATTCATCTAAAAAGTTTGTTTTCAATATATCTGCCTCACTGTTTTATCCACAATATACATAACATTTACTTTTTTCTAGGTTATTCAGAATCTGAGTAAATTGAATGTGAAATGCTGGATATAGGCATTTTGGGAACACTAGCTACTACTCGGAATGGTCTGTAAAACTGTGATTTGGGACTTGGTGTCTGGCAGCAGTCTGAGCAGCCAACTAGTCTAGATCTACAGGGATAGTATAATCACAATAGCGTGAGCTACAGTTAGGCCCCTGCTACGTCACAGGGTTGTTAGCTGCGGGCAAACATTGCCTACACGTGGTCAGGTAGATGCATCGTGAGTAGGAACCTCTCAAAATATTCATTTCTAATGTTAGATAAATATACAAACAAAAAACCTGTACATTTGATGTATCTCATTAGTAGATGAACTACATGCCCTAACATGTGGAATATCAGCTAGACATAGAAGAATCCCCGTGTGTTTGAGATAATTACCAGTGGGAGACATAGTAACCTTACCTCACATACACCCAAAGGTCAATTTGGTTTGTTTGCCCGGAGTGATCCATAAATTATAACAATTAGTAAGTGTAACTCATGCTATAAGGCCTAGGCACTAGAGATAATAGTGCAGAGGGTTGTTGGTCCACAACAGCCTATGCATAGTACCAGTCATGAAAGGCTACAATCAGTCGAAACCCACATGTCGATTTAGGCCTCAAATATCTCTTCGATTTGGTCCCTTGCATTGCTGGGGCCCTCCTGAGCCCCTATATCGGAAGGATAACTGCTTAATTGGTCTTAATTCACTGTCGGTATAAGAACAATACTTGTGATCTAGGATCCCAGGAATACGCCAAAAACGCAAGGGAAAAATCGCAGAGATATTTAAGGCCCTGAATCGCCATGTGGGAATCAGCCACACTATGAATAGAATCAATTAAGCTACACCTAAATAGACCAATGTCAAACCGACTATACATTGCTTAGGATATATTGATAACTAAATTCCATAAAAAAATAGCTTGCATGGGCATCCATGGGGCCATCGATAAATGACGTCATGAAAAATTTGACCTTTTTGACCCCCCCCCCCTTCCCCTCTTGTCATGTTTTTCAATTTGCCAATGCTGAAGGTATACAGAAAATTTATTTCGTCATGCCGGGCCAGACCCCCCCCCCCTCCCCTTCAGCATGACGTCATTTGTGGATGGCCCCTATCCAATAATTTGTTGGTCGGATACATGTATGTGTTGTAAGTTATGCTTATGTACACTCCTTTTCTGTGAATAATACATGTATTGGATGGTCAATATTGACTTCAGTATTCGCCATTGAAGTACCCAACAAAGTAATTACATTAGATAGACTACATATATTATCTTGGCGTATTCAAAGTTCGTTTATCGATCTCCATTTTATTGTCTTTCAGATGAGTCAGATGGCAGTATGTAACTTTGGATATCAAGGTCACTGTTGGGCCTGAACAAGGGTGTGTCTGTGGGCCCCTCTGCTCGCACGTACAATACAGAGCAATGCTCTGTCAAACACTCCAAACTAGCACCTACTGCCTTCCCCTGTTCTTACTACAGTGCTCAGTATTGAGGTCCAGTGTGTCTGCCATTGCCTGATCTGGGAACTGGGGAGATAAGCACTGATAACAGCCCGCATGATGGGCACCGGGTGTTACATAATAGGGCTGACCCGGGATACATTATCAACCAATGAGAAAACTCCCTTCATTCACTGCAAAATTTTTTGGGTACATTATGTAACACCTGCTCCCCCACTCGGATTTGAAAAGACCTGATCGTGAACGTAGCGTTTCTGACAACAAGCGAGGGGGATCCATTTTTTGACGCCTTGGGTTTTTATCTTTACGAAAAGCTCTAAGTGGTCATCACACACCCCTGTTCGAATCCAGTTTCGTTTCTCTCTAAAGTATGATTCTCTCAGGTCGGGTTTCACGAGTTGGTCCAACGATTCGCCGCTGAGAGCCATGTAAAGACTGTCAGTGTCCATTTGACAAAGAGCGTTATCGTGTCGATCGATAAATTTATCCAAAAAGTCGAACGTGAACTCTAACATTTTCAACTTGGCGTACTCGTACACCATGAATCTTATTTGAATAGGAAGATTGTTCCTGACTGATTTCGGTTGTAGTTTGACTTCAAAGAGATCTGTGCTCAACTCTGTACCCTTTTTGAACCGCCACGAATTGGTCAATAATTCGAAGGTTCGACCTCTAGTGTATTTCACAGTGGTGTTTTTCTTTGTTGCAAATTGTTTTACCGTATGTGGTGTTTCCCATCAACTTGTAACAGTCTGACAGAATTTTCTCGTTAGTGTTTACATCACCACGTCTTCGCGCCTGGGTACTTCGTCTGCGAAACCGGCGATGGGTCGTCTAGGAAAGTATTCCAAGAACATCTGCACTTCGGTGATTGTTAAACCATGATCCAAATACCACTTAAGAAGAGGTGTTCCCAAAAGAATATTTTTTCCGTGGTAACTACCTGTCAAGGATCTCTGAGGAGCGTTCATCAGGTTTTCGTTGTTCGCAAAGTCTGTCATGTGAGTTCCTATGTCGGATTTCGAAATGGTCACGTTCTTGAAAACAGGAGTCATTTCTTCGAAGTATTCATGTAGGTGAGGAGGAGTAGTAATGTCCACCTGAATCAAACCGAACATTTTCCGGTCTTTCACAGAGGATATGATGTCACTCTCTGTCGTGGGATTTCAAGCCGCTTTCAAGTTGTCGACCTTGCAGGGTTGTTCGGATGCCATAACTTGCGGATCCTGGCGTTTCATCTTTCTACATTCACACTCCCATGCGATAATCAACTTGTGACCTAGAGCTTTTAAGTAAGCGGTTACTCTAGCTGTTCTGTCACGTTTCTCGTCCCTATCTGAAGCACACAGATATTTGCACAGTGGTATGCACACATGAGCGTGGAACCAACACCCGTGAAATTGGAAAATGGTATTAGAGGGCAGGTGAAAACCGTCTAAGCGAATTTTTCGGCAACCTAGAGATATCTCCCCTCCCTTGAAAGCGTGGCGAAGTTTCACGCTGTGGGCGTGCTCTACGTAGCGTAACCACTCTAAAGCGGTCTTAGAGTGTCTTTGCCTAATTTTCAGTTTGAACTCAGTCTTGGGTCATCTCACCAGGTAATAAACTGTGCAGTGTGCTTCGCTCATGCAGCTCAAGTACAGAGAGTTAGCGTCTACACCTAGGATGTGTTCGCACACTCTCGCTTCTTCACCGTACTTGTGTTCCCTTATCAGCGTGGCACCCTCCTCATGAAATCTATGGAAGATTATGAAAGGACCCCCGACCAGATTTTTTTGATCAGAGAGTGGAGGTAGGAGTCAAACTGGTGGAAGGTCATGAACGGGGTCTCTGTGGTTTGAAAAAGGAACTGTAAAGTCAAACCCGGAAGGGAGATGCCGTCTTTGAACATGTCGATGTTGCGCTCCCTGAAAAATTTAGCGTGATTATTCAGCGCCTCTATGAAGGGTTTCACGTCTTTGTTGTTGTAGTGGATCAAGTAATCTCTGAAAGTTTGCATGTTCTGTTCGGACCAAACTTTTTCACATTCGGCGTAGTCAGATTCAGACATCTTGGTGCCAGTCAGTTTGCTATCAAATGCAGATCTTGGTGGTAGTGTTCTGTTTTCCAGTTTCCTGGTAGATGTCATCCATTCGTAAGGAAAGTGCCCTTTGTGCTGATTTCTGGTGAAAGCTAGTAGATAATTCGCATAGTTATAACCAGGTGCCAAATAGTTTACTACGTCCAAGAAAACAGTGTGCCGAGTGTAAATCGCCAAGTATTGGTTACTTCTCTTTATGAAGCTGAATTCTTCGTTCTCTCGGTCTTTGGAGGAGAGAACGAGTGAAGCTGTACTTTGATCAGATTTAAGTCATAACGCCCCGAGTTGAAACCTACGACCGGAAGTTGACGGAGATATCTCAAAAGTCTCTTCTTCAGTTCAACTAAAGGGTGTCTTGTCTGAGTTTCATTGAAGTCGATGTCGGGTGGCCTGAACACCTCCTGTAGGTGGAGAGCTTCAGCTATCCTCTCATCTAACTTCGCTAACGTCAGCCGGTAAAGTTCTAGCACTGCTTCCCCGATGACCTTGGCGGTGTCGTTTATGTAATTCAAAATTTTATCCAACAAGGGGTCTGAATCTGTGTCAGATTGTCTCACGAAGCAGACCGGACCTTTGCGGCCTGGAAAGTCGGAGGCGACGCTAGCGGACAGAGGGACGTGTTCCCACAGGACTGACACATGTTTGGTCGACGGTTCTTTGTCCGGTCTGAAGAAAGCTTCGAAAACGTAGGTAATTTTGTAAGGGTACATTTTTGAATTTCCGTCGGGAGGAAAAATGGAAAAATCTGCTAGTGCTTCGAAAACCGTTTTCGAATTTTGGTAGATTCCACCTATGTATTTTAAGGTGACTTGTCTGCAATGAGAAAGTTGGCTTTTGTGTCTTTTCAGTAAGAACTTAGTCGGAAACGCCGACTTACACTCGGGGCATTCGTAGATGCCAGCGCATTCATTGAAATCTGTAACGAGGGACACGTGCAAACCATGTGTCGCGGACAGGTGTAGGTTGACTTTACCTCGGGTGGGAATGTTTTGGAAGGTGGACTGATCAGGGTAACTTGGTTTTTCAGGTTCTGACCTCTCACTTTACGGGTGGTGTAAACCGCTATTTGTATATCGAACAAGTTCTCTAACGTGGGTAAGTCCCTGATGATCAAACCTGGAAAGGTTTCAGGTTTCGCAGTGGAATCGAACTGACGAAACAATTTTGAAGCATGTTTGCCGGTCTTGTATAAGTGAAAGGATATGCAGTGAAAGACTCATAACTTGTCCCTGTTGGGAAAATCTAACACACCTCCTCTCTTTTTAAGTCGACCCAAATGGGTAACCCTGCCCCCTATGGGGAATTCTCTGGGTCCCATGTAAACGCAAACGTTCAAATTGGTGGAAAAAAGAACTTTCCACTTGGTGTCAGAGTTGCAAAGTTTCTGTACTTCTTCGGAAGTGACAGTGTTTTCCATGAGGGAGAGAAGCTCTTCCAAAGTTTCTGAACTAGTTATGGTAGGGAGGGGTTGTAAAAAAGTCATGTTGTTTTGGGAGGCATGAAAGTAGTGTAGCTTGTTTCTGTTTTCTCTGTGTTGTAAAATTAACCCTACTGACAAACCCACTTTGTATCTGAATCTTTGCGTGATGTGAATCTGACGCATAGTATCTACAGCGTCACTCAACTCACCGTTTGGTAGTCTTAAGTTTGTTACACTCACTCAACTCCTGTTTGTCCTGACTCCTGTTTGTATTGCGGGCCAATTCCTGGTGAACATTTCCTCACCCTCCGGTATAGTGCATATTATCGGAGGAATAGTCACTCCGTCGAGAGATTCGCATCAACAGGTGATTTTCTTGCAATTTCAATCGCTGCATAGAGGACAAAATTGAGGTATTACCCTACATTTTTCCATGTGTCTGTCGTTATTGTACACCCTTTTAATTTTTTTTTTTATCTATCTATCTATCTATCTATCTATTTACCTGTACACCTAT
Organism: Acholoe squamosa; assembly: GCA_949317995.1. NCBI lineage: Eukaryota > Metazoa > Annelida > Polychaeta > Phyllodocida > Polynoidae > Acholoe > Acholoe squamosa. Next base: position 31,460,355 of record OX439039.1, on the reverse strand, counting down.
ATATGCAACATACCTACACAAAGTTTATACATCTACATTTACGTCATATAAAGCATGTCAGCACTAGCTCACACACGTTTCAATCAAATTTTATCAAGAAATTCAACAATAATCTTTTTTTTGTCACCCAGTTCTTTCAGTCCCTTGGTCGAAAGCGTCACACCGTCCTGTGTCGGAGTTTTCTGGGGTCCTTCGTACCTGCGCACGTGGATGACGTTCTTAACCTTGTAACAGCTGACAGCAACATACAGCAAGCTTTCCGGATCCAGGAAACTTTCCTTGGGAAACTGCTCTGTCGCATATCCATACCTCCTCTTGGATGTCAGTGACGGTCGCTATTAGCTTGAGGAGTGCATCAGTGGTGAAGTTTACTTTTCTGGTTGGTGTCGAGGTGCACTTTACGGCACTGTAGCGTTCCTTGGAGATCCTAACCCCATCGAGGCAGATCTCCAGCTTCAAACTTGATGAAGAACTCCAATCTGGGGACTGTGGAAGGTGTAGGTGGTTCACATTTCACTACCGCTTTTCTCTTCTTGGACGCCTGGTCACCACTCTTGGTAAAACTCGTCTTGCTACCCGTAAGAAGAGAATTACCATTAATGTGAGCTGAATCAACAGCAGAACCAGCAACAGGAGCAACCCTCGTGCTGGTATCTCGGGACTTTTGAGAAGATGATAGCCACACCCCGTCGTTCATGTTTGTGGAGGGTGAGTAAGTCGGAGAGGTAAGAAAAAGCTCGCTCCAGCTCTGCTCGACGTTGGTGTCCCCTGGTGCATAACATAAGCCGGTTGTTCTTAAAGAGTTCACGATAGCGGAGGTGAGTAGATCGGGTGATTTTTGAGCAACCACTGGATAAGTCAACTCTTCCTGCTCCTCCTCCTCCTCCTCTTCCTCTGTTTCTACCAAGTGGTGGGTCTCCAAATAATCCGTATGAGTGCAATTGTGTGTGTCTACGTCAGCTGTAGTTGAACCAGCACGGACTTCTCCAGCGTTAGCATCAGCATCAGCATCAACAGAAGTAGTAGCATCAGCAGCATCGGGGGTATAAAACATCTGTGTCCAGTAAGGAGGTGTATAAAAACCACCGTCAACAGCAGCTCCGACGTTATCAGCACCAGTACCAGCACCAGCAGTAGTAGCAGCAGCACCAGCACCAGTAGCAACAGCAGTAGTAGCAGCAGCACCAGCACCACCACCAGCACCACCACCAGCACCACTAGAAGCAGCAGTAACACCACCACCACCACCCGTTACACCATGTGGGTTGTAAGCAGGAGCAACTGCATTAACTATCTTCAGCAGCAGGAGAAGTCTTGTTGGTCGTTCTCGTCTTCCTTGAGAGCTGTAGCTTAGATGGTCTTCTACTCATGGTGAGGGTTGCAAAGAGAGTGTGAGTGAAGGAAATTTTTCTCCCTCCCTTATATACGCCTCTGGAGATAAGTACTTAGTGCAGTTTGAATAGATGAAAGGAGGCTTTGACGTCTCTTCTTAGAAAAGAGGATTAATCCTGTAGTCACAACAGAAGAGGTCCTCGCTCGGTAGGAGGCCTATAAATCCAATTTTCACCTGTCCTCCACAGGGGAAATAAACAATAGGAGAATCCGGATAAAAACTTCACTCAATTCTTAGATCATCAAAGGTTAGGTGGAAAAAAAAGAGAGTTCCAACAAGATCAAAGTAGGCTTTTGATATCTTTTTAGAAAAGAGCTCTATCCTATGATCACAGAGATCCTCACTCGGTAGGGTGTCTATAAATCTAATTTTACCTCCACAGGTAAACCAAACCCTAGGAGGATCCAGATGAAAGTTCGTCTTAGAAATAGGATTAGAAAACTTCAAAGAGTAGTCGGTAGCAATTACACACCCCTGTTAACAAAAGGAGAAGTAAAAATTAAGAAATCTCATAATACCTTAATGAGCGAGCCTCCCTCACACCTGTAAAGTGGATTAACCTAATTATCACAGTTTAATTCCCTTTAATCCCACCAAAATACAGTTATCACAATACCTTTTCACCTGTCTTATGTCAACAGATCTAAAAGATAAGTCACTTCACAGAATGAAAGCAATCATTCTAATTTTCACCAAATACACTTGTCACAGCGTCTTTCCCCCTGTTTCATGTTAACAAATTCAAAAGACTCATGCTGATAAGCTGCTACACAGAAAGGAAAAGGTGGTGGTAAGTATCCAGCTGGAAATAGGCTTAGATCATCCTATATAAAGCACCCCAATTGCTCTTTGGAAGGATATATCACTGCTGACCACTACGACTACCGCGCCTACTGCTACTACCTTTACCATCACCAGCAGCACCTACCCGCCAGCTCCCTGCCTACCTACTCGCCTACCGACCTTCATCAAGTGATTTCTGAAGTTTTTGCAGGCGAGATGAGTCTTGAAATTAACCCCTCCCTATCTGACTCTGACGTATGTGAAGTGAGTGTACAGGATCATGTCACGTGTGAAATGAAATTTACATATAGCGATCGTTTGCTTCATGATATAGGAAGACTGTTAATTGGATCTTGGAAGAAATTGGGAATCTACTTGGACATCCCCTATGAGCATCTGCAGGAGATGGTCGTTATCAAGACGGTGCAGGATATGTGAATGGAGATGTTCCAAACTTGGTGGTCTAAAACTACGGATCATGCCAGATGGGGAGGACTCCACCACGCCTACATGAGTGTTCATCGACAAGATCTGTTACTTCAGTCGCAGAGCTTTTTCAAGACATACAAATTGGATTACAACAATCCCGACCAGTTTTTAATGGAGAGGTACTTTGTCACCATGTCTGAATCTCTATTCAGGGAGTGGAAAGATATGGGGACATATTTAGGTTTGTCGTCTGAAAAGCTAAATAGAATCGCTCAACAACCAGAACAAGATATGTCTCTCCACGCCTTCAAAGTGTTGAAAATGTGGCAAGCTAAACCCGACAGTACACATCATCAGCTCATTTGAGTGCTGATGGATGACATGTGGAGGTTTGACGTGGCCAGAGACTCCACGTGGTGGTGGAGATGGAGAGTATGTCATCGATTTCTCAAGGAGACTCAACACTTTCAACACAACTATGTGGAATAAACCCCGTCCTTTCACAGAGAAACTCGCCGCCCACGGATTCTTTTACATCGGAGGTAAGGTTCTTGTTCAATGCTACCAATGTGGAGTCGCTATACACACATAGTTAGAAAGTGACGACATCACCGTGGAGCATTTCAGATATTCTCCTACCTGTCTGTTGGCCTCGGAAGGTATGAATCTAAGTCCACAGAGCAAAATTTTGCTGACGGCAATGTTGAAGAAATTGAACTCTCTGGACTTGCAGCTTTTCAGAAATAAGCGTGGAGGAGTTTTTACTTTTAAACAAGCAACTGCTATGTTTTCTAACGCTGTAACGTTGGAGGACACAGTAGATAAATGAGAAACAAAATATATACACCAGACACCACGGAGAACATATATAAACTCACCAAAGACAATCCACAATGAATCACGATTCATGTATAGATAATTTGTATGTAAAATAAAAGAAATGAAAATGAGATTACGACAAATAAAAAGTGAAATGGGTACTACTCCATATGTGGGTTCTATTGTATTTCTATTAAATATTTAACTACCTTATGTAAATTTTACTTTTACTAAACCCGCCCCTAACCAAGGGGCAGGTTTATTAAAAAAAGGGGCCCCACTTACTCAAAAGGACACCCCAACCCAATAGTTCCCCCAAAGGCCCCCCACCCCAAGGGCCCCCCCGAATTTTTTTTTTTACTTGGCAAGCTATCAGCTTGCCTTTTTTTATTTATATAAAAAAATATCTCACTATAGTCGCACGCTCATCTACATAATAAACCACTACTCTTTATGCTAATAAGGTCACATAACTACTTGTTTGCTTGCTGCATACAGCTAACTGACGGTATGACGTGTGGACAGCCAGCCGGCCAGCCAACCAATCAGAGGTCTCCTTTTTTTCTTTTTTTTTTTGGCAAAAAATTTTAATTTAAAAAAAAAATAGAGTGACGTCACCAACTTTTTCAAATTTCCCACCAAAATGACGACCGCTGATTGGTCCATTCAAATTAGGGTCATGTGACCTTATTTGCATAATAGAGGTCATTTTGGCGGCACACCACAGGGGATTTGGGTCAAGTGACCATTTTTTAATTTCCCGCCAAAAGGGAGGGCTCTGATTGGTCCATTTTGGCGCCACACCATGGGGGGTCTAGGTCACGTGACCCCACATTTGAATTTCCCGCCTAAAGGGAGGCCTCTGATTGGCTGCATGTCCAGTGAGTAATATCCTTAGATTAGCTATAGTCCCGTTCCGATACATACTATACTACTAATGGGATAATTCCCTCCATTTGCTGCAGAATTTTTTGCAGCAAATGGACCTCAATACTGAGCCCTATAGGTCTAGCACTACATGTGCCATTAACACTTAGAACATGATAGATTGAACTGACCAATGAGAAGGCAGTGTTTCGGGTTGTGTATATGTTGTAGAACCCTGGGCAATAAAAGTATCTTGTTCTAAGTTGGATAGAAAGACTAAGATGCCCTCATTCACCAGGCATCTAAATCACGTAGAAATCCCATAAAAGTTTCTTTCCCTTACAGTATCCTTACATATTAAGCCATTGACTATGGGAACCGAACTCTGCCCCCTCTTTAACCGATCTTTATTGGCTGCATGCTTCCCCTATAAGCCACCCCTTCTGTATCTGGCTAAGTTTTGAGTCAGTGCCCAAAACGCACTGACTAATCACTATTATTTGAAAATTGGTGATTTCTTATATGAAATAGATTATTTTAGTTCTTAAAAAAACATTTGCACCCATCCAATGAGGAATCCAGGCCTTGTCTATATTTATAATGTTGGTCATGCTGATCTAGGCCGTATAATTCAATTTACCTGATGCACGTTCGCAGTTTCCTACTCGTTCTAGGGATTACTTTATATTTGCATAGTGCACCTATAGGCCTTATTCATTAACCACCCTTTGTGATTCATTCTTCCCTCATCTGATGTGTGTTAAACAACGGATATTGCCAAGGATCATTGCTGATTGTCAAACCTTTCGTGAATATGTTGTTTCGTACATTGGCGATTTAACTAAAGTAATATTCGGACTAATGAATATGTGAGTCCCTTGTAAGCTTCCATTTAAAGCACACAACTTGGAGATTTCAATGTATGGAAAGTCAATTGTTCAACCCATATTTACAGTTTCAGAACCTTGATATCACTACTGTGATTATCAATGTTAGACACTTTAATTCAGGGTTATGGTAAGCAAAAATGTCCCGTTTGATATCACAGTTTCATTTTTATCTTTGATATCACAGACTGAGGAATTTATAACAGATTTGATAACTCTCAACCTCAAAGCATAAACATTGTTATCAACTGTGATCCTGAGTAAAGAATCTACGGAGGGTAAACATGTGGCTTGCCCAACTCTAGATGAAGCTTTGGCGAATTGCTATCTTTGAAAAGGTAATTACCGGGTAGATATGACGGCATTATAATTAGAAACTTTGATATCTAAAAACAGAGATTCAAAATACAGAAACTTTGTTTTTGAGTGTGAAAGTTTGGCTTGCTACAGGCAGCTAAAGGCACACGTGTGAAGACATGTGATGAGTGCTAATTTAACCTTTTAAAGGGAGGAAATAAAAGACCGAGGTTGGGGGAATGATTCATTTAATTGTAATCGATACCTAATGAAGCAATTCCTGTGTTTGTTATATGTTAACCTACTTCAATCCGATGTTTATTGGATTTAAGAAATTTCCAACAACAGGGAAGGGATAAGATTTTGCATGGGCAAAAATGTAAACAGCTCCTCTCAGTAGGATTTACACGTGTGGATTTGTCAGCTCACTGGACGCAGAACCGGCCTTATCGACACGTTTTCATCAACCACCTCCTAATGGGAAATGTGAGAATCTTCAGACCGTCGGCTAACCTCATTAAGCCTAATAAGACTGACAGGCAAATTCATACTCCATCTAGTGGTGGTTCCAACTCACCAGACTCTCAAGGACTCAGCCCAGTGGCTCCACCTTCTGCTAATCACTGAACAACTCTCAACCCCGGTCGCAATGGGTGACACACTTTACCTTTTCTCACCCGGCGTTCATAACAATATGCCTTACAAACTTTACATATTTTTAATCCATCACTATCACCGTCTAAAGTGACCATCCGACTTCCAGGATGAAGCGTACTAATACTACACTATCTACTGCTGCTCCACCTAAAAAGAAACCAGGCGGTAAGGCAAAAAGACTACTTCTACGGACAATTTAGGTGACTGTGTTACAAGCCTCAAGGACGATATCCTTGCCATCCGGTCTCAAAACAATGAAATCCTCGCTGCTATAAACGGCCTTAAATCTGCTGCTACACAGCCTACAACTCCACAAGTACAGCCACATGTCAGTCAGATCCCGGTAGTGGACATCACTTCAACAGAGTCAGTTCCTGTAGTACAGACTCCGTCTAGAAATACTGCTGTGGGGCCGGTCATCGACGAGTTTGCTGCGGCCATACAGGCCGCTACCTTCGCGGGTGAGAAATCCTACCCTCTACCACTCAGCTACCAAGACAAGGTTCCTGCTTCTGTCACTGAGAAGGTAGCAAATATCCTCACCTCTACATCACATCAGCTGTCATACATCAAAGGTAAGCCTACTCATGCCCACGACTTCATTTTCCGTGACCCTACACATATTAAAACAGGTCTCAATGTCCTAGATATTAGATTTCATGGAGAGAAGGACGACAAGACCGTGGCCATCGTGATGTGGACGCGTGGACGCTGAGGATAACTTTTATTGGTACAAACATGATGACGTTCATGAGTCCACGGTTAGTCGCGTTACCGCGTTGATGCGACGTTCACGAAACTTAGGATTGTACATATCTAACACTCCTTCTCAATACTAATGTTTTATGATATCTCAATGTTCATAAGTCTGCTTCAGTCACTTGAATATGAGTTCTTTTATGTATCAAAGTCTATGATATATATAATAAACACCATACTGTGTTTGTTTAGCATTCACTGTGCTACTCAGTTCTTAATATTTTGAACTATTCAAATAACCATACTGTGTTTGTTTAGCATTCACTGTGCTACTCAGTTCTTAATATTTTGAACTATTCAAATAACCAAATGATGATTATAGTTGAAAACACTTTTAGGAAAAAAATAGATATATATATATCCTGGCTAATTGAGAGGCAGGGTCACCAGTTCTTACCACTCAGTCACTTCAGGAGTGACTCTGTACCTTTACCGTACAGGAGCTAAGCTAACCTGACTATCCAGGAGGCAGGGTCTCTAGTTCTTACCTCCCCTGTCACTCAAGGTGACTCTGTGCCTTCAGCGCACAGGAGCTAACTACATTTAGCATAGCACGGAATTTATCGTGCTTCTCATGGGTGAGTCCCTTTGTGAGAACATCTGCCGCCATGTTGTCTGTGGGGCAGTACTTTAAGGACACAATACCTTTGTCCACTTGTTCTCGTATGAAGTGGAACTTAATATCTATGTGCTTGGCACGACCATGATGTTGTGGGTTCCGTGTAATGGCGATTGCTGACTGGCTGTCGTCATTGATGATGGTGGGCTTACTCTGAGTAGCATTGATGTTACCCAGAAACTGCCTAAGCCAGACTGCTTCCTGTGCTGCTCCAGCTAAGGCGATGTATTCAGCCTCCGCAGTCGACAGAGCGACACATGACTGCTTGTTGCTCCTCCAGCTGATGGGAGCTCCTCCGAGCAGAAACACATATCCGGATGTTGATTTTCGGGTGTTGACGTCACCTGCCCAATCGGCGTCGCAATAGCCGATGAGATCTTCACTGCTTGGGTTGTATATGATACCATGGTCGATTGTTCCTTTCAGGTATCTGAAGATCCTCTTCACCGCCGTCCAGTGTTCATCTCCTGGGTTGTTTACATACTTTGCCACATTGTTTATGGCAAAAGTTACATCTGGTCGTGTCCAGTTGGAGAGATAGAGAAGACTCCCAACTGCGGACTGGTATGTTGACTGGTCTACCTTAGACTTCTCTTCTTGTTGGTGAAGCTTTTGACCGGGGTCTGCTGGCGTTTTAACTGGCCTAGCTTCTGCCATTCCGAACCGCTCCAAAATCTTCCTTGCATAACCCGGTTGTCCTATCCATATACCGTCTTGCGTGATATTGATTTTCACACCAAGAAAGGACTCGAGTTGACCTAAGTCCTTCACCTCGAACTTCTCCGATAGAAGTCTCTTCATCTTCATCATCTTCTTGCTGGTCTCGGTAGCGATGATGATGTCATCAACATATACAGCCATGATGACTGTTTCACCTTTCTTGCTGGTGTACACGCATGGGTCAGCGTTTGACTGAACCAACCCATGGCTCTGCAGGAACTCGTCCAATGCAGTGTTCCAGCATCTTGGGGACTGCTTGAGCCCATATAGGCTCTTCTTCAAACGACAAACAAAGTCTTCTTTCCCTTTCTCCTCGAACCCCTTTGGCTGCCTGATGTAGACTTCCTCTTCTAGCTTGCCATTCAAGAAGGCAGTCGTCACATCCATTTGATGCAGCATCAAGTTCTTCTGTGCGGCCAGTGCAATGATGCCACGCACTGATTCAGCTCGCACTACTGGGCAGAAGGTCTCGTCGTAATCAGTCCCATACTTCTGACTGAAGCCCTGAGCTACAAGTCTTGCCTTGTAGCGATCCACTTCTCCTTCTGGGGTGACCTTCGTCTTGAAGACCCACTTGCTTCCGATGACCTTTCGATCCTTCGGAAGTCTCACTAGCTCCCAGACTTTGTTTTTCTTCAGAGACTCAATCTCCATCTTCATGGCATCACGCCACTTTCTCTTGTCTGTAGCCATGGCCTCTTCATAGGTCTTTGGATCGTCTTCACCTGTAATCATGGCCCATTCACCGTAGCGATCAGGTGGATTACGTTGTCGCACTGGTCTCCCGACTATGTGCTGATCTTCCGGATCTTCTTCTTGTGGTCTAGGCGCTTCCACTGGCTCTTCAACCTCTGCCAGATCTTCTGCCTCTACCTCTACCAGCTCTTCAACCTCAACTGGTTCAACCACCTCTTCCGGTAAATCTTCATCCGTGTCTTCAATAAACCACTCCGATTCCGAGTCTTCGTCATGCTCAACCTCTTTGTCACCAGGCTTCTTCTCGTTGAAGATGACGTCGCGGCTGAATATGACCCTTGAACGCCCAAGGTCATACAGGCGATAGCCCTTGACAGTGTCGCCATAGCCTATGAATAGGCACTTCCTCGACTTCTGGTCGAACTTCTTCCGTTCGTCCTTCGGAATATGTGCATGACAGATGCAACCGAATGGCTTCAGGTTACTGACATCCGGCTTTCTTCCGTGGAGCGCCTCATATGGAGTCATACCAATGACAGCTGACGTTGGACTCCGGTTTCGCAGGTAGACTGCTGTCGCCACAGCTTCTGCCCAAAATCGTCGCGGCATGCTCCCAAGCATCGACCTTGCCATCTCGACGATCGACCGGTTCATCCTTTCAGCCACTCCATTCTGCTCCGGTGTCTTCGGAATCGTGGTCTCATGACGGATCCCCTCTTCTTTGAGGTAGCGCTCGAACTCCTTCGAGGTGTACTCCCCTCCATTGTCGGTTCGCAGCGTCTTCAGTTCCTTGTTGAACGACTTCTCAACTTCAGCTTTCCACTCCTGGAACTTCTCATAGACCTCAGCCTTGGTCTTCAAGATGTACACCCATGTGTACCGCGTCGCGTCGTCAATAAACGTGAGGAAGTAGTGGCCACCGCCGTTTGACGTGACATCCATCTTCCCGCAGACGTCACTGTGCACCAGTTCTAACGTCTCTGTTCTTCGACGACCTTCTCTGTCGAACTTCTGCCGATGATTTTTGCCGTCAGCACAGTCATCGCAGAATGTCAACTTCTTTGACGCATTGTAGTCGAGTCCCTCGACCATGCCGTCCTTAACCAGCTTCTTCATTGACGTCTCGCTGAGATGGCCATACCGCTGGTGCCACAGGTCTTCCTTTGACTCCTTCTCGACAGTTGTCGCAAGTGCCTTCTGGGTTGACGTAAAATTCAAGTAGTACAGCGACCCTGAACGTCTTTCAGTCGCCATCACTCTCCCTTCTGTTGTCACCTCGCACTTGTCACCTTCAAAGACAACCGCACATCCTTTGTCATTTGCCATCGGAACGCTGAACAGATTAAAAGCCAGTTCCGGCACATACAGCACATCCCTCACCGCAGTTCGCTGCGTCTTTACTCCAGGGATCTTCAGGTGCAACACCACTTCACCGACTCCGGCACACCTGAGACCGCGCCCGTCTCCCACCGTCACACGTGACGTTTTTGTGCCGTCCATCTTCCTGAAGAGGCTCGCATTGTTGCACATGTGTGCCGTAGCTCCCGAGTCGATGATCCACCCGCCCTTACCGATTGCTGCCAACGCATGTTGAGCAAATAGGCTGGCTTCGACCTCATCGTCCGACTCCTCTGCCGCTGCTGCTGCTTTCTGTCTTCTACGTCCATTGGTCTTCTTGCCAGACTTACCTCTGGGCCTCCTGCTGCCAGACTTCTCGCTGGACTTCCTGCCAGACTTCTCGCTGGACTTCTTCGGACAATCTCTCGCGATGTGTCCAACTTCGTCGCAATTATAGCAACGCCACTCCGGTTTGCTCATAAGCGCCTTCTCGTCCCTCTTCTTTGATTTCTTCCTGTCGAGAGCGCACACCTTCTCGACTACCGTTGTCCACGCCGGGACCGCATCCATTGCATCGAATGCCGTTACCAGACCATCATATGATTCTGGGAGACTGGATAAGAGATAAGTTACCTTATCTTCTTCATCCACAGGTGCCTCGATGACGGCTAACTCATCAAAAATCTGGGTGAGCTGCTTAATATGGTCATTTGCTGACCTCCCTTCGGTGAGCTTGGCTGTGCATAGCTTCTTCCGGAGTTCTCGCTTGTTAGCGAAGGTGTCTTTCTGAAACATATCCTTTAATTTCTTCCAGATTACCACTGGATCTTCCTCATCTGGGGGCACCATCCATAGCAAACTCGGATCCATGTTGAGAACTATAGTATAGAATGCCTTGTTCTTTCTTGTTTCAAAGGCCGCAAGATGTTCCTCACTAGCATCCGCCCCGAGTTGCTCCTCTTCAGAAACAATTTTCCATACATTTCTATACTTTAAGGTGCACTTTACCTGAAGTTTCCAAGATGAATAGTTGCTACTGCCCATCAGACGATCTATCTTTGGTCCCTCCGCCATCTTGTAGAAGAAATTGACCAGAAACTGCTAAAAAATGTTATCTGTCGGGTCTCCTGTAATTCACAGTGCACTAGCTCCGCTGAGCCTTACAGTGCAACACAACACTCTGTGATACATACAGTTCAGTTTTATAGTGTATTAATGAAAAGTCAGCTTATAACCACAGATGCACAATAGATAGGTCCTCTTCTAAAGCTGCACTATAATTCTTCACTTCCTTCCAAAAATTACACTAAGCTGATACCTCATAACACTTAACTAGCAATACTTTTCTCCTTCTGGATTTTATAAATTCTGACTTCACAATGACTTGACACAACTTGATGGACTGATGGTAATCTTCTTAAAGCTTCATGTTCCTCTTCTTACCTTCCTAACATTTCTGCTTGACACATGTTAGACTGTCTTCTTCATACTGTAGAAATGCATGTTTGTACTCACAATACCATGATGTTACTGTGTGCCCCTTGATGCTTGTGTAGGCCTCCTGCATCCCTATGGTGCCCTCTGCAGTCCCAGACACTTGCTTCTGTCTCAGACACGTCCTGCAGCTTCAGACACGACCTGCAGCACTTCTGGCTAACACAGAAATGACACACATACATGTGACATTAGCAAATTCTACAGCATTTAACATGTTTCCCTGTCAAAACCACGACGAGCTTCTTTCCCCGCTGATTCTGCACGCTAACTCGCCGATCTCAACTTTGTTTATACGACCATTTGAGCATTTCTAAATGGTTGTACAATGATTTTAGCACTGTTTTCACGATCTCTAAACTCCACAGGCCACATAGAATCTTGTCCCTACTCACAGTACATTACAGCAAGATGGTCCCTCAGCATTTGGCATCCCTGTCAGTGTCCCACTGTGTCCCAGTGCCGTGGTCGTTGAGGAGGCGGTCTCCTGCTGCTCGTGTTCACTCACTGTCTTTGAGATGGTCCCTCGGCGTCTGACCTGCTTTCCAGCGTGCCACTCAGCATCCTCCACTTTGCCGATCAATTTCCAGCTATCAGCAGCACTCCCATGTCGATCTAGATTGCTCTACGTCGTCCCTATGTGTCCTCCAATCCTTCATGTCTTTTCTCAGCAGAGTTTAAGCATGTCTGGAGCCTCATAACCTATTAGATTTCATGGAGAGAAGGACGACAAGACCGTGGCCATCGTGATGTGGACGCGTGGACGCTGAGGATAACTTTTATTGGTACAAACATGATGACGTTCATGAGTCCACGGTTAGTCGCGTTACCGCGTTGATGCGACGTTCACGAAACTTAGGATTGTACATATCTAACACTAGAGCCTTTAAAATATTTGTTTGGCCTGTCACGGCTTATGAAAGACCGCCCTACCCTGCCCCAAGATAAGCCCCGTATCACTGAGCATATCATAGACATAATAACAGCGGGCAAAGATTATCAGTGGGAGCAGTGCATCTATCAGTTCATTGAGGTCAGAGGTTGCCAAGGTCAGAGCAGGTAAACTCTACCCGACCACCAATATAGCTGAAGCCTCACTCAAGAAGAATAAGTCTAAGTCTAAACAAGAGTCTAAAAATCAGGCCACTTCTCAGAATCAAACAAAACCTGATAAACAGCCTATACAGACTGCTTCATAACCAGCCTAGAAAGTTTCTCGCAGCTCAGCTGGTTGCACTGATGTACCCTGTCAGGCTTACAACACTAAGACTGGCTGCATTAATCCTGACGGCCATGCTGGAGGTGGTATACAGTATGGCCACCACTGCACCTGGGGCAGGCACAATATTCAGAAGCTTCATTTCCATGGCTTCACAGCATGCCGCTGCAAACAACCAGGAGATAAAGAGCCCTCTTTTCAGGCCTGAGCCAGATAACCCTGGCTCTCCCTATGATACTGCTGACATGAACTTGGACACAGACTTAGCCACATCTATCCCTGCTGAGGATTGTGATAAAGCTACCTCATCCAAGCTTAGGCCTAATGCTCCTATATTTAGGCCCATGTCAGATATCAACACTAAACTTCACACTCCAGACAACACCTGTACAGTAGACCATTCTCCATGTTCTACTCATATAATAGAGCAAATAGATCAGGTCGTTAGTACTGCTAGTCTAGCTTGCACTACTATATATACTACTTCATCTAACTCTAGTGATAGCCAGGCATACACCGCGAGCTCACTCACTGATTCTGATTAACCTTATTACCCTACTGAGGCAGACTTGACTACAGCTCACCCCCCGCAGGTCCGTCCCCAGAGCCTTTGACTCCTATCAAAGCCTTGTTTTGGCCGGTAGGGGTTACTGACCTTTGGGATGGTTTCCCTCAATATGCTAAGCTATATGACACTATGAGAGAGACCTGCTTGCCCAACATGTTAGGCCCCAGACTCACATTACCTTCTGGCCTCACTCTGGACATTTGGGAAAGGAAAAATTACAAGGTTACCATGACTACAAACTATGTGAATACTTACGCTATGGTTGGCCGGTGGGCTACACTACAGATACACCACCCATCTCCACTGAAACAAACCACAGCTCAGCTCTTAGATACCCTACTCACATAGACGAATTCATCAAAAATGAACTAGGTGGACTTCTTGGGCCTTTCACATCGATTCCATTTACACCCTGGTGCAATGTAGCACCTCTACTCACCCGACCAAAGAAAAAGACCTCCTCCAGAAGGGTAGTACTGGATCTATCTTTCCCCAATGGTAAGGGCATGAACAGTGGCGTCACTAAAAATTGTATCGACGGACAGCATCAACCTTAGACCTTGCCTTCCATTGCCGACCTTGTCACTAAAGTCTGTTCCCTTCGACAAGGCTCCTATATGTACAAGGCGGGCATGGCTCATGCTTATAGACAGTTGAAAATCAAGGTCAATGATTTACCACTACTCACCATGAAACACAGAGGCCTCTACTATATAGACACTTGCCCCTCTTTTGGGGCCAGACTTTCCAGCTTAGCCTGTCAACGCACTACCTTGGCTATTGCCTACCTCTTTGCTAAAAAAGGGAATTGGTCCCTGAAATACCTCGACAACTTCTGCAGGGCAGCTCAGACTCTGGATGAGACCTGAACTAGGCGTTGAGTTGTCCCCTAAAAAGTGTGAACCTCCGACCCAGATCATGAACTGGCTGGGATTCAGACTCAATACGGTAGAAATGACCCTTACTATACCTGACTCTAAACTGCAGGAGGTTATTGATGAGTGCAAATGCTGGGAGAGAGCCAAATTTGCCATTAAGAAGCAACTTCAGTCGTTGGTAGGCAAATTATCTCACATTTCAAAATGCATCCCTAACTCAAGGAGGTTCATGTGTAGGGTACTGGAGACACTAAGGAACGTTCCGGATGCTGGTATGGTCTTCCTAAACAACCCATGCAAATTTGACATATCATGGTTTGTTAACTATGCCACCCTAGCTAACGGCATACACCTCCTACTACCAGCCACTGAAACCTACCCATTAGAATATGACTCTACACTGGTGGGCAGGGGTGGCAACTCAGACCAACACTACTATACACTACAATATGACAAAGCACACATAAAAGCCTACAAGCCCATACATAGACTCAAAGCTGTAAATCTGCTTATAGTTTATCGTACACTGGTACCCAAAGATAAGCATGGCTTTAGGATCATAATAATTATATACAGACAACCTAGGATCCCAACAGGCCCTAGTATCAGGCAGAACTCAAGACAAAGTGTTATCTGCCTGTGCAAGGCAGCTGTGGCTTGAGGCTACTACAAATGAACACACACTAGATATTAGAAACAAGAAAGGTGAACTCATACCTCTGGCAGATGCACTGTCCCGCCAACATGACTCAGCTAAAAGAACCTATGCTCTAGCTGAAATCGTGACAAGGAATCTCACTAAGCTCAAACCCGCCCTACCTCACCCTCTGCACACTGTTGGATATTATTCCACGATTGCTGGGATTCTCAGTGCTTTTCCTGGATATTCCCATGCACATACCTGTCGATATTGCACACCCTGAAGGCTGTAATATCATTTTTGCAAGGCGTGCGGTTATCCATGGATAACCTGCACGCCTGCACGACCCGCCTACAAGAGGAAGGCGGGTCGAGTCCCGGTCCGGGCGCATTTTTTTTTCGCCGTGTGCGCTGTAGCTGTCCGCTGCCGGGCGACGAGGTGTATTATACACAAACGCATTCAAACGAAGGCAAAGCCAAGCCTAGCCGGGCGCCGAGGTGTACAAACACTATTTTTTGCCGTGTGCCACTGCCATAACCGCGAGACGCATTCAATGCCAAGCCGAGACGGGCGCTGTCGCTGTCCGCTGCCGGGCGCTAAGGTGTATGTACCGATCGTGTACACATAATGGCTGGCTTCGAGTCCTGGGGAGGGGGAATAAATTTTGTTTTCAACTTGAATTTATTGCTATTCTATTGATTATTTATTGGTTTCATGGAATAAAATAAGTAGTCAATGGATAATTCATGACTTGTGTGTGTTGGCAAAGGCTAATTACACTCGGGCTATGCCCTCGTGTAATTATCCTTCACTAACACACACGCATCATGAATTATCCATTGATTACTTGTTCACTATACCAAACACATTACACTACAAAGCAGCCCTTACAATGGGCTTCTTTGCCTTCCTTAGAGTTTCTAATCTCCTCACCCCCACTGCCTCACTGTGGTCTGGCCCACATACCTTACTCAGGAGAGATGT
Organism: Acholoe squamosa; assembly: GCA_949317995.1. Taxonomy (NCBI): domain Eukaryota; kingdom Metazoa; phylum Annelida; class Polychaeta; order Phyllodocida; family Polynoidae; genus Acholoe; species Acholoe squamosa. The sequence goes on along the minus strand of OX439039.1, from coordinate 31,444,308 downwards.
AACACTGATGAAACTAGTATTAATATAGTGATACGCTCATCAAAAACTATTGGACCAACAGATGCCCTGGTAGTCATATCCCTACCTTCCATCCGGTCATCTCCAGCCTGCCCTACTAAAGCCTGGGTAGAATATGCAAACTACCATCATCTCAGTTTGCCCCGGCTTTCACTCAACCCACAGGACTACCTCTTACCCCTCTCCAACTCACCAACATTACAAGAGCCACACTCTTAGACATTGAGTGCCCATATACCATGGACTTCTCAGGCCACTTTCTCAGAAGAGGTGGTCTTTAATCGGCTAGTAGATGTGACAAACAGGCTGCCTTACACCAATGGCACCTGGTCATCCACTTCTGGTATGAAACCTTAAGTTACGAGCCAACATACCCTACCAGTCTCACAGTGCCTCAGAGACTTATTTGCACCTTGATATGTTGACTTACCATATATATTATACTCAAACTTTATACTATGGATTCTGAACATTTATCCATTGTTGGTAAAATATGGTACAAGTTAGTGCCTTACATATTCATTTACATATTCAACTCTTAGATACAAACTGGTATCTCGTTAGTTTACTGGTATCTCGTTAGTTTAGTTACATGTTTATCATAGACTGTATTTACTCGTGTTAGTGTAATAAAACTCCGCTTTATGAATTTCCTGTTCAGTGTTCTCATGATCAAAGTTAGACACTTTCAATGCATGCAGGGTTATATCATTTATATAAGCGAAAAGTTGACCCTTTGATTCTACAGTTTTATTTTCAATATTAGAAGTTTTGTTTTGATATCACAGGCTGGGGAATCTATATCATAGATTAAAACTATCAACCTCCAACTCTGAAGAAAATGCATTGTTATCAAATACTGGAACTGTGAATCTACCTATGGTAAATTAACATGTGGCTTGCCTAATTCTGGAGGAAGCTTTGATATCACAATGAGAACCTTGGAATCTTTTACATGGATCCTCAACCAATTAGACAAATTTAACTGGCCGCTCATAAAGATATTGTAGATTTCATACCAAAATAGGAGACATACTCGGCTACCATTAAAGGACTTTTTTAACAATAGGGGGTGGGTGGTGGATTGGGAGGGCAGAAGAGCAAATCAGTGATGGATCCATGATTTTGAAAAGGAGGGGATGCACCCGCACATTAAGACCCTTTTTTGCCTAGATGTTCGGTTTATTAAAAGATAAAATTAAACTCTTACTACTGGGAAAAGGGAGGGAGCGCGCGCCCCTGCACCCCATCTAAATCCGCCACAGGCGGAAGGTTTGAGACAGCTCTTTTGTTGAAACAAAAAATAGCTATGTCAGGATTGTTTTAATTCTTTTTATTACGTTTTTTTTTTAAATTATGCCAGCGTTGCATTTTCTATGTGCTTATGATTATAGATAATTTCCATTGCAATGATTGCGGAGGTCCAATTTGAGGGGATCTCTTGTATGCCTATTTGGTACTAGTATAAAGTTCTATATATACTGCCCTATTTATAGAGCCTGGATATCATAGCTCAAAAGTAAACATCAAAAGGCTATATGAGTGAGCAAACAGTATCATTATTTGCAATATTGGCTGGTTATAAAATCATACAGGAAGAGAATGTTGCATGTAGCTACATAGCTCAGGCTCCGGGGGTTCATTCCTGCATTCTCAAGCGAAGTAATTATACCTCTTCCATGCTACCGGTACAATAGGTAGGTGAGTGGTATATAAGACGGCACAACGTGACTGCAGCCATAGAACACCCAGCTACCAGCGCGGCAGTAACACTGCAGAGACACCAACGGAACGCCATGATACTATAGGAACTGCAGCTAATGCGCTTACACGGTAGCAAGACCTATTTCATAGCCAATATCTGCAACTACTGCCAACAACATTACTACTTTTTCTATTGCTGAAATTCGTACAACTTCTGTCAGAGATGACTTTATTTTGGGTTAGTATGTATTAGGTCGATACATATACATATCAACCCTACCCTTAGTGGATAACTTACTTTGGAGCACACACAGGAAACACTCAGGCAAGATGCTTTTGAATAGACAGAGACTGGTTGTTCTTGGTGCTGGAGCTGTTGGGAAGAGCGCACTCGTACAACAATACATTAAGGGAGAGTTCATGACTTCATACATCCCAACCCTGGAGGACCTACATCTCCATCATGCTAGCATTACAGGTGCGTACATGTTTAAGCTAAATAGGCTAAACTGATCATTTTTATATAGATATGAAAGTATTTTAAGATTCATTCATTTTTCATGTAACCCCCACCCTCATAATTTCATACTTTGATTCGTAGGTCTTATTGTTTTTTGGGTTTTTTTTTATGATTAACTTAACTTAGGGACACCTATAGCATTTTTTCCATAGGTGAGCAACACTGCATTTGCATGGGAAAGTTGCACCAGGATTATCTAGTATTGCTGCCATGAATCATGAAATCAAAACTTTTTTTTCTAAAGTTAACTAGGAAACTCCATTAGTCCATAATTACCTTCCCTATGGAGGTCGTATGTTGGTATGTTAACTTAGCCGTAAGACACACAGTAACCTCTGTTGTTGAGAAATGTTGCGGTTCAAACGTGTCTTTCAGAAATCTTATCTTATTTCAAATAACTTGACAAAGTCGAAATTCTTAAAACTATCGAAAAATTCTTATGAACCACGCAAGTCTGCACAAGTTAAGACGCCTAACACGTAAGAGCGGTTCATCTTGTGGTAATCGCCAGTTCCTATTGACATGTATGATTGTGTCGATGATAGGAAGTACGTCACGGTCTTATGAACGAATCGAGCCTACGGCTCTGACAAGGAAAGTTAATATTCCTGTCCGGGGTTAACATGTATATTTCTTTATGACGGCTGTTAATGACAGGATTGATTCACTGGCTATTTCTTAATAAAACCATGTTTAATAAACCCCTATAGGGCTTAGTATTGAGGTCCAGTGGGTCCGCCATTGCTTGCATCATCTTGGACCCGGCGAGATAAGCACTGATACCAGCCGACATGGTGGGTACCAGGTGTTACATAATGTAACCAAAAAGGTTTGCAGTGAATGGAGGGAGTCATCTCATTGGCTAAAAATGTATCCCGGGTCAGCCCTATATGGACTTAGGGCCTAAACCCATTAGACGATTATAAAACTGGCCGATCATCAGGGTAAACATCAAAATCGGTTGCAAAATCGGGCATTGTAGGGGTGTAGAAGGACAACCAATGTGTCAGCTGAAACAAATCGAGTGGTGATCTATGCTAGTACATAATAATCCCTCAAAAGAGAAGGGTACAACCTTGAAGATGATAGCACAGTCCAATACATTACCTACCAGGACTTTCTAACATGTTTGATATGTTAAAATCGTGAATAAAAATAATGAGTCTGCAGTATGGTGCCAAATCGGCCACAAAATTGGGACTTATTGTTAGATTTCAACACCCTATCATGTCAAACTGAGCAATATCTATGTGTATTATGCAATATTCAGCCGATAAATGTACCGATTATTGCAAAATCGGGTAATGGGTTTTGGCCCTTAGCTGGTTTGATTATCAGCCAATGAAATGACACCACCTATTCACTGTGGTCCTCTCGGGGGCCAACTGGTACCCATCTGATAGGTGTTATCAGTAGAACTCGCTGGTAACAAGCTCCAGCAATGGCCGCGCCCATTGGGCAACCTGTTAAATGACTTGCAGGGCACACTCAGTGTGTGGGCACAGAACATTGAATCAATGTTAATAACCATTTGACCAGTTGACGTCATCTCTTTTATTGTTCAGCCATGGTAGACCGGTGAAAAGGTTTACAGACAATGATTAAAAATGAAAAATTGAGAAAAAAATGTTTTGTTACATTTCAGATAATACAAGTATTTTCACTGAGATCTTAGACACGGCTGGTCTTCATCGGTTCCCAGCTATGAGAGAGCTGGCCATCAAGTCTGGCCACGGCTACATGGTGGCCTATGCAATTAACTCCATGCAGTCCTTCGAGGAGGCAATGAACATCGTCAATATGATACACTCAATCAAAGGTGCGCATACGTATTATTGTAACTATATATATATATATATATATATATATATATATATATATATATGTATGTGTGTGTGTGTGTGTGTGTGTGTGTGTGTGTGTGTGTGTGTGTATGTATGTATGTATGTATATATATATATATATATATATATATATATATATATATATATATATATATATATATATATATTCAAAATGATAATGCATTAATAGAAATATATCTGTTGCCCTTTTCCTTCTCTTATTTTAATTTTGCATATGATATGACCCTGGCACCATTGTTTGGTATTTTTTGTAAACATTGTCTACAATCTAAAAGTACTGACCACCCCCCCCTTCTCCAGATCCGATTACATCAAGAATCAATACTTAACAGTATAGTTCTGCCGGCGATTGGAAACTACTATCTACTACATGTTTATTAAACGTCACCCGATCAATTAATTCTAGGTGACCTGTCCTGCCCGATGCTTCTTGTGGGAAACAAAGCTGACTTGTCAGCAACAGCACGGGAGGTATCCTACAAAATGGCCAGTGCACACGCATCCCAGGTGGGTTGTGAAATCATTGAGACGTCAGCAACAAGTGCCGCTGACGTAGCCACCATCTTCAACAAACTCTTACAAAAACTCCATGGACTTGACATCTCCACTCACTCACCTGTCCGACGACGGTCTCTTAAAGACCGATTCATGGCACTGTTCAACAATGCCCAGACCCAACCCAAGGATGCGACAGAAGAAGTGGAATCAGATGTTGACTTGACTCATAATTCTTTAGAAAGGAGATCTAGTAAGAACTTTTTATCCTACATCCTGAGACGAAGGCGTTCAGGTAATGGCAATTCTGTCCAAGATGTCCCAATTTACATGGAAGATGAAGACATGGATGCAGATGCACAACGGTGAAAACACATCGATGTGAGATTTTCCTATTACTAAAATCAGTTACTGTTTTTACAATTTTAATGTCACTACATCATCACAAGTTATGTTAACTCGCTTCAGTTTATTATTTTTCTTTTGGTGAATTGTATATTTGATAGTGTTATGTATTCGTTAAAAGTGGGAAAGGCGTGTTCTTGATAGTGTAGTACATATCCGTTTTTGGAGGTAGATATTCAGTGTGTAACTTAACCATCATCGTATGTCCTTAAGCATCTTTTATTTTACATTTTTATTTTATCAGAATGAGCCTTCGTTTAGATGGTTTCATAGTCCCAGCCCCGTTTCACGTCGTTAGTATGTGATTCATTGAGGTGATTATTGTATTTTTGTTCATGAAAGAGTATAACACATTTATTTTTATCATTTTCATTCTGTTTGAAAATTATTTTTTCGATACACGTCCTGGTGGGGGGGCGATTGTATGAAAATATACAGGAATGGTCATTATTTTCGAGCAGGGGCGGAAAATGTGCCCTCTCAAATATGTGAGCGCCCCCCCCCCTCAGTTATGTACTGTCGTGTTGTTGTTTTTTTGTGTTTTTTTTTTTTGGGGGGGAGGGTTATTTTGGTTGTTGTTTTCTTTTTGTTTTTGTTTTTCTGAAACTATCTTACATCCTAAGGAAACTATAGGCGGGCAGCTGACACATAAATATATAGGGCCGGTCTAATGCATGGATTAAGCACCTCTAGTCAGTTACCAATCTGCGCTACATTCACTCATTTGTGACAACAAATGGGAACCAGGCATAATCGATAAAATTTAATAATGTACCCATATGGCATCTACGGGTTTAAGGACTCTTAGATAAGAAGGGATTGTTATGCAGAGCTCTCGTGTAATTATTTGCTACGTGCATTGTCGGGTCATCCTTCAAACCTATAAAAAGAGCAAGCATTTACGTCAAACCAAATTATTGCATAAAGATGTTTTATTGGTTTAATGTTGTTTTCTTGAGTAGTCCTAATTGTCTTCAAGTCTGCAGTATGTGGGCATATACCCGCTCACCTATACCTGTGTATTGCAGCTACATTGTATATGATGTGTGAGCCATACCGATGTTCTAATCAAATCCTATTTATTTGTCAGATTCCTAATTACCAACTGGTTATTGTTATTCTTTGGCATTATCAAATAGCTAAAAATAGGCACACCGAGGGGGCATGTTTATTCGCAGCCTATGATGACGTACATGCATGTATGGCGCGTAATATATATGTACAAAATACACTGCCTAACAAATATAACAACAGGGGATCTTTGGCGTAGCATATTTGTTGTATTTGTGGTAATGTGAATGTATTCAATGCTTGTTTCTGTCTGAGGTATGAGGTATAGTTCTATGGTGCTTCCTCAATAGGTCCAGTCATTCACACTTTAATCCAAGGTTTTGTGTGGAATGAATCAATAATGTGATAATTATAGTGTGTAAACGGTCAGAAAAGTAAACAACATTACATAGACAGATACAAGAATTTCGCCAGATCTGTTCGAGAAAATCAAAAGTGTTTAGTTACGAACGCGTTTAGTGACATTGGGTGTAACGTCTTCATGTTCAGAAAGTGTTTAAGATAATGGTTAAGGTAAATTGTGCATGTCTTTGATATATATTCATCGCTCAAATATCATTTCATTCTCCTAAAAAGAAGCCAGGGCTTCAGGATAAGTGAGTCTCAGGTTATAAATCAAGACTACGTATTTGGACCAGGATGCATATCATCTCCTAGTGCTAAAAGTGCAAAGGAAATATTAAATTTCTGTGTCCTCTATGTAGCTGAGATGCATCTTGAAAGTTACATACGAGGTATCATGTAATTTATTTTGTTTAAGTTTTAACACCCTTTAGAGGGCATATACTTGTATATCAAGTGATGTGAACTACAACTGGCATTTCTGAATATTGTTACGAATTGGTCATTTAGCATCTACATCTACCACCAGGAGTTGTGCACTCTCACCTATGGAGGGCTATCTGTCTTTGTCCCATCACTATAGGTGAGATGTTGAACATTCCGGTTCCTTTTTATTATACGCTACTGACATGCAGTTTTGCCTGACGTGTAGAAAGTTGCTTGTATACTAATCAGCGAAAGCAACAATAAAATGTTAAAATCCATTCTCTATTGTTTACTAAGGACTTTATCATTAGTATCTCTTTTCTTTCTTTTTTTCTCCTTAGATACCAAGTTAATCCTCCTATTTGAAATCGCCCCATGGTATCGCAATGCAAAATGGGCTTTTAACATTTTAACTTGAAATGCATTGGGTCTGCCAGGACAATGTCATTTAACATCTTTCGTCATATCCCCCCCCCCTTTTTCTTTTCAACGATAAGCCCCTATTGGTGCCCCATAAGTATACATAGGTAAAGTTTTGGCCATCATTATGAGGACCTACCAGAAGGACAGGACAAAGGATATATAGATCAGTATGTACATAGATGTATATGGGACGGGAAGTGTAAATTTTGCAATGTCACAATGGAATTATCCCCATGGAGTCTACTTCCGCCCCATTCTTTCTAGAAAAAAAACCTGGTCCAATCTAGGAACATTATCTTTTATAATTGGACCAACAAATTTATTTCCTTCTTCCAGTGGACTTGTAAAAGAAAGATAGATCTCTCATTTCAGCCTGATAATGTTCAGGCTGACTCAGAAATTCAAAGTTGAACACTTTTTCTTTTGTCACATCATCATTGACGGTACATTAAAGCAGTAAATGAATGGTCCGATTCGGTAAACTATTTGTGGTCCAAATTTGGAGACTGGTGTCCAATTTAGGAGCCCTTTCATTTTTCACATTTGTCATTCTGAGGATTAGAATTATTTAAGGCCAAATCCCACAACGTGAAAATGGTGGGGAAATGGTTGTGAAATAGGATATGTGGGTGCTTATCTGTTATTAGGGTGGTAATATCGTCTAGGGAAGACCTATAAAGGCTAAGAATCCCTGTCAAAGTGCTGGTATTCTGAGAGTATAGTACATCAAAGGTTTTTAATAGTTTCTTCACAAAGGGCTTGAAATCTCTGTGATAGACTCAAAATCCCTGTGATTTAAAGGAAAACAACAGTTTCCAGGAAATCAGAAGAGGTGTGTCTTTGATAAATCAGGAGCCAAGTTCCACATACTACAGTCATAATGGGGTTCTGCTTGTGATTTATGCAAGCTACATTTGTTTATGCTATGCAGGATACCATTGCAAACCACAGAAAATAGTCAGAGACAACTGTGATTTTAATATCAAATACTCTATCTCTGTGAATCATTCTAGCAAATCATCTCTGCAGTAATGAAAATCACAGACATTCCCCTGCTACTATCAGCTATAGTCGGATTTGGAGTGGTAAGAAGTGCAGTGAGTACCCTTGTGATTTAGGAAATTGGCAAGAGTCCAATGTTGCCAATATCCAGAATCGCAGACATTTCAGACCCATTTTTCACGTAGTGGGATTTGGCCTTTATCGACCCAGAACTGGAATGCCTTGAGACCAGCACTTATTTGACTAGTGATTTCAATGCTTAGGCCTAAGGTTTATTTTAGTATCCCTTTACCCCTGGAGTTTATTCAAAACCGCCACATATTCCATACCATGCAGCGCTTATTCCAGACCCAGCCATTAAACAGGCCATTATGGTAGGTCACATAGCTACATATATGACCCACCCTGACAAAATGAGAGACAAGTCATGGACAGGAACAAAATAAACTAGTCCCAGATTCACATTGAGGGTGTCAAGAGCTTTCATTTGATGTTTTCCACTTGTATATAGGGATATCAAAAGTACATGTATGTTAAAGTCATCTCTGGTCTGCATAATTTATGCAAAATATCAATCAATGAGGTATTTCTACTTTTAATGTAGAAAGTTTAGAAAAAAAAAATATGAATGCATGGGAGTAGATCATTAAAAAATTACAGCACCATACTCGATATCAAATAAAATGGTTTGAAACTAAATAGGCAAATGTTCACGAGTGGGGAGAATTTTTGAGGGTTATCTCACGCGCCGATCAGGTGCCGTATCGCACGATGCCCGCAGGGCGGAGTGCGATGCGGCACCTGATCGGCAAGTGAGATAACCCTCAAATATTCTCCCCACGAGTGTTCATTTGCATTTATTTCATGTTATTTTGATCTAAAACTGCTGAATTACAATAGAATTTACCAGAATGAATCCCCGTGCGCATTGTTTACATCGCCATCTTGGAGCTATGACGTCATCAAATGGTCACGTGACCTCGGCGTGTGATATTTTCGCGGGTTATCGCACGGGGGGTGTGAGATACGGAGCTGCAATGGTAAGGCTATGGGCTGTCAGTATCTCGGGCATACCAACATGAAATAAAGGCCAAATCCCACAACGTGAAAATGGTCGGGAAATCATTGTGAAATAGGATATGTGGGTGCTTAGCCGATATTGGGATGGTAATATCATCTAGGGAAGACCTATAAAGGCTAAGAATCCCTGTCAAAGTACTGGTATTTAGGGAGTATAGTACATCAAAAGTTTTTGATATTTTCTTCACAAAGGACTTGAAATCTCTCCCGGACCAGAAGGCAGTATCTACTTCTCCTATCAGTGGCTACTGAGAATATGCTGATCAACAACTTCATATTGCAGTAGGTACTGCTGAAATACTTCCAAAACAGCTGACTCTACACTGCATTTTCAGTCTAGACTCAGTAGTGTACTGACTATCAACTGAATATGCACTGCATTTCAGGCTAGAATCAGTAGTCTACTGACTCTCAACTGAATGTTAATAGATACCAGAAAGTATACACTCTGTGCAGCAGCGTATATGCAGTAGTCTACTGACGATCTACTGGTATGACTCTGTCCATTCACGGATTATTTACCTGATGCTTCTAGGACAGTCCATAGTGTGAATGTCAGTATGGTTGTGAACAGCAATCAAAGGATTCAGTAATGTAATAATGAATGTTTGTGGAGACAAGCATACTTCACCCCTTTGCATATGAATATCTTATTCAGTGCCAGTAATGGATACACATGGATGTTGGGGTGTATGAAAGTGAGGAATTACTCACTGACTTTATAGAGGGTACAAATATACTGAATTATCAAGTATTCTTTTGGTCCCCATCATGACATTTTTTTTTTTACATAGTATCCATGTATAATTGATAATTACAAAGTGCTTGTCTCATCACCTTCACATCAGTAAACTGAAAGGCATTATACTATGGCAGCACTCTATAGATATGTCTACTCTTACCCTTTTGCTATGGTAAGAGTTACCCAGTACTACTGAATCAATACTGCCCTAGCCCCCTCCTACATGATTTACATGCACTACTAGGAAGTAGTAACCGCTCCACATAGCTGATGGGGCAGTGGCTCAGAGGGCTAATGCGTTGGTAGGGTAGTCAGAAGATCCCAAGTTCAAATCCAGCAAGGACCACCTAAGAGAGACATTGGTAGTGCCAGTACTAGAACAGCGGCTGCTTCTTTTATGCTTCTACCTGCCCCCAGCAGTAGTTTTCAGTATGATCTACTGCTCAACTACTGCTATAGCAGCAGTCATGCAGTAGTGCTGATTGAACACTGCCCCAACCCCATATATGGTCATGCAGCATTAAATAAGTAGATACTGTTCAAATGCTGCCATCTAATTTACATAATTGGGACAACTGATTCAATACTGCTTGCATGCTGCTAATACTACTGTTCTACTACTGTACCACTGCTGCAAGTTTTGTGGTGCTGAGCAGTAGATGCTGATACAATACTGTTTCTGATGCTGCTTTCACACTGAATCACTACTGTCACACCACACTGTTTCCCAGCTGCTTTAGTACTGCTTTTCTACTGCATTTTGGTCCGGGCTGTGATAGACTCAAAATCCCTGTGATTTAGAGGAAAACAACAGTTTCTAGGAAATCAGAAGAGGTGTGTCTTTGATAAATCAGGAGCCAAGTTCCACATACTACAGTTATAAAGGGGTTCTGCTTGTGATTTATGCAAGCTATACATTTGTTTATGCTATGCAGGAGACCATTGCAAACCACAGAAAATAGTCAGAGACAACTGTGATTTTAATATCAACAGTCATAATGGGGTTCTGCTTGTGATTTTTATATGTGCGGAACTGTATCCTGCTAATTTGGATATATATTCTTTCTCCGAGACTTGGTTCAAAAATGAAGATGATGAATGTAGTTACCAATTGTCCGGTTATGTAAGATATAGACTAGATAGACAAGTACTAAATGAAAGAGGGAATATTAAAACTGGAGGTGGGGTTGCTTTGTATATTAAGAATTCTTTGCAGCATGACTGTCAAATGTATTCTCATCTTAATATATCAGATGAAAATATTGAAATACAAAATATTGTAATCACAAAACCACATATGAAACAAATCATCCTGTTTAATGTGTATAGACCACCAGATGGTACTAAAGGTGCATTCATCGACGCACTAGCTGATGTAATATCCCAAATTGACAATAGAGAAAATTTTGAGATTATTTGTATGGGTGATATGAACTTTAATGTATGTGAGGATACTGATATGGTAAATAATCTATTAAACAGATTAAAAGGGTTTGGTCTTAAACAAGAATGCAAAGATAGCACAAGGAAAAATGCTACACTGGACCTTATTTTTACCAATATATGTCCAAATTTTATAAATACTGGAGTTGCAAATAATTTCATCTCAGATCATCTACCCATTTTTCTCGTTAAGAAGAAGTGGAAAACAAAAGAAGAACTCACATACATTGAAGGCAGATCTTATAAAAAATTACCTGATGAAATATTACTAAGAGAATTCGATGCCTACGACTGGACAACCTTTAATAACACTGAAAATGTAAATGTTGCTTGGACTGAAATGGAAAATGCAATAAGAGATATCTTAGATCGTAACTGCCCTCTTCACAAATTTCTTGTAAAAAAAACATAGAGACCCCTGGATGAGTCAACATGTATACGAAACCATACGGGACAAGAATAAATTATTATGGTCAGCTAGAAAATCCCCAGATGAACGCAAGTGGACCCATGCCACAACCTGTCGAAATAAGACAAATAAAATAATCAACAAAGCCAGGAAAAATTTCTTTAAAGAACAAATTGAAGAATATAAAAATGATCATAGAAAATTCTGGCGAACCATTAATAATCTTATACCTGGCCATCCAAAAATAAAACAAGAGATTAATTTGGTGGATCATGAAAATAATAACACCTCTGTTCCCACTGAAGAAGTCCCAAACTTTATAAACAAATACTTCACCCAGATAGGTCCTCTACTTGCAAAAGATCTCTATATCCCCTGGAAACCCTATGACAATACATGTTTAAACTCAATTGAACCCTTTACCACTAACATACAAGAAGTCTCTAGATTGATACATGATATAAATGTTATTACGTCATCGGCAATTGAAAATATATCAACCAAGATCCTTAAAACAGTGTTTAAACATTCACCTGAAATGCTCGTAAAGGTTTTTAACTTATCTTTTACCACGAATACTGTACCAGATTCATGGAAATTATCCAGAGTAACCCCGATCCCAAAATCAGGTGATACAAAACTTGTTAATAATTACAGACCCATCTCTCTTTTGCCATTACCTTGTAAATTATTAGAAAAAATTGTACACAACCGAGTCTAAGGTTTTCTGATTAGAGAAAATATACTGACTCCCAGACAAGGTGATTTCCATGCAGGATTCAGCACTGTCGATACCCTATCCAAATTTACTGATGACATTAAAAGGGAATTAAATGTTGGTAACTCTACTATCTCAGCCTTCATTGATCTCAGGAAGGCCTTTGATACAGTGGATCATTCTGTCCTTCTAATTAAATTACACCACTATGAACACGTTCTGATAACTACCACTGGTTTAAAAACTATCTCTCTAATAGGCAACAATTAGTATATGCAAATGGACTAAGCTCAGATCTGGAAAAAGTAACCTGTGGTGTTCCCCAAGGTTCTATCTTGGGTCCTTTGCTTTTCCTAATATATGTAAATGATGTAATTAAATGTACCAAATCCTGTAACATTAGACTCTATGCTGATGATACTGTAATATATTCATCTCACAACAGCTTTCATCAAGCTAAGATTGAATTACAAGCTGATTTAGAAAACTACTTTACCTGGTGTATTCATAATAAGCTGTCCATCAACATTACCAAAACAAAAATTATGTTATTTACATCATCAAACCAGAAATTAAATACTTTAGAAGCTAATATTATGTTAAATAATCAAATATTACAAATAGTCCCCAGTTATAAATACCTCAGTGTGACCCTAGATCCTCTACTTTCTTACAAATACCATTTGAGGATCCAGAACAAGACTATTGCTTATAAAACTTACAAGTTGTGCCTACTAAATGTAAAGTTATCAGTGAAGATCTATAAAACTACTATACTCCCTTATATGGATTATGCTGACATTTGTTTCTCAACAACATATGGAAAATACCTTGATCCACTGCAATATGCCCAAAATAGATGCCTAAAAATTTGTTTAAAAGTACCTCATATTACAAATACTAATTTTATACACAATATTACTGGTTGTAACAAATTGGTAGACAGAAGATTTGCTCACACTATAAATTATATGTATAATCGATCGAGATCCTTGGATTATATGATTGTAAATAGATTACAAACCAGACAACATGATGCCCCCTTATGTAAAACAATTACTCCAAGCTGTCTTTCTTATATCAAAAGTGTGGAGTTTCATGGTGCCATAACATGGAATGCCTTAACATGTGGTAGAAGGAACGCTGAAACCCTAGAAATATTTAAAAATGATACCAGAAAATATCTTAAATCCCTTCGACCCTACAATTAACTTGTATTGATTTAATGTACTCTACCTTTTTTAGATATATTTTGATCCTCTCCTTATACCCTGTTATACTAAAACATATCGTTTAATGCCAAGTTTCTTATTTCATTGAATGTTTAAAAAGCTAGGACCAGAAGGATCAACTCATAACACTATCTTAGTGGGGATGAGGTCCATAGCCTTCTTTCTTGCCACATGAAAACTACATGGTTAATAAGTGCTTAGTCTAAATTCTCACTGTTTTCTTTGTATTCCTCAATGTTTGATATCCCATGAACTAAAGCGGAAGACCTGATGAGGCTTCTGCCTGATATTATGCTACTATATATATATTGACTCTTATTGAACAAAATGTACTAAATTATGTGGTTGAATATCGATAATTGATATACTATGATCTACCGGTAGAAGACCAGATAAGGCCTCCGCCGTATTTATTTATATATTGAAGCTATAGATATATAGATACCTATTGAATTAATGTATTAAATTTATAAAACGAAATACCATTAATAAGGAATGCCTGAAACAATCCTAGAATTCTAGACTATTCAACAAAGACGTTAACATTGATTTGTACTGGTAACATATTTTATTGGCAATAAAGATATTTAAAACAAAAAAATTTATGCAAGCTACATTTGTGTATGCTATGCAGGAGACCATTGCAAACTACAGAAAATATTCAGAGACTACTGTGATTTTAATATCAAATACTCTATCTCTGTAAATCATTCTAGCAACTCATCTGTGCAGTAATGAAAATCACAGAGATTCCCCTGCTACTATCAGCTATAGTCGGATTTGGAGTGGTAAGAAGTGCAGTGAGTACCCTTGTGATTTAGGAAATTGGCAAGAGTCCAATGTTGCCTATATATCAAGAATCACAGACATTTCAGACCCATATTTCACGTAGTGGGATTTGGCCTTAAGGGTCATTTTATGCAAAACCTCTGTCCAATATGGCTGCAATATATACCTAGATGGCTACCAATGATAACTTCCATTGGCTGTATCTTGGCTTTTGGCTGACTTAGAAACACAAATAAAAATGCTATGTTATTAGTACTATTTCGGGGTAAGGGAAGTCAATCTGACTGTTTCTGGGACTCACTGTCACTGCTAGCCATCTTGGATTTTGGTAGACTATTCTCGTAAAAATCAAAAAAAAATTATGGAAGGTTTGACACTGCTTTGTATAGTAACTAAAGTCATAGCTAGCAGATACAACTCAAACGCCTGTCAAAGGTGTTACAGCCATCCTGATTTTTCTCTTTCATATGCATTTGTGTAGAAATGTTAGGTTTCGAAATTCCATTAGTTAACGGAAATCCTAGTGAACATGAGTCATGCTGGGTGAGGAATGTGTGAGTACATTGAGTGATAACGAATAATGTCATTTTGTGTGATACAATGTCAACTCTCACTCAGCTTGACAAACCTTCACTTACTTCAGTAAGACCTGAGAGAGCATGCATCAACATGTGTCAATACTTGTCAACTCTCACACCGCTTCACATGTCTTCACTCATTTCCATAAAGATGTGAGGGGAACTGGATGAGTAAGTGTCAACATGTGTCAATACTTGTCAACTCTCACACAGCTTCACATGTCTTCACTCATTTCCATAAAGATGTGAGGGGAACTGGGTGAGCAAATGTCAACATGTGTCAATACTTGTCAACTCTCACCCAACCTCACATGTCTTCACTCATTTCCATAAGGATGTGATGGGAACTGGGTGAGCATTCGTCAATACTTGTCAACTCTCAGGCAGCTTCACATGTCTTCACTTACTTCAATAAAGATGTGAGGGGACCAGGGTGAGCACATGTCAACATGTGTCAATACTTGTCAACTCTCACCTAGCGTGACATTTCTTCACCAAGCCTTCAACAATAAGAGACTATGGAAACCTGTATGGATTCTCATGGCTTGTACTTTGCAGAGTGGGCCTATTGAGTAAATGTCAATATGAGAATTTATGTTTCACAGAGCAAGTTCCTTTCTTACATGGCATGAAATACATATGAATCAGGAACATAATGATAGCCAAGTATATGTGATTTAGTGCATACATTAGACATAATAGCTCATTTGTTTTGTCTATGGGACATAGCACTGAATTGGAATTACATATGTTTTACATGATATCTAAGGATCTGTTTGTCCTGGTTTGATGGGATATGAAGGTTTAATGTCTACTGATCAGCTAGGTCACAGCTGATTAGAGAAAATATACAGGAACTCTTCATAGGCTGGGTAAAAAACTCTTATGAGTGATAATAGAGGCAGATACTTTGTCCAACATTAGCATGACAGACTGTGTGAGGAGATGTGAGCATGCATCAAGATTCGCCAACTCTCACCCACCATGACAGAACTACATGCACAATGACACATTATGTACTATTCTGTGTTTTGATTAGTCCATTTCAAATTTCCCTCCCATTCCTTTGTTCTCTTCCTGCTTTCAAAACAGTCAGGCAGAGGCAGCCATGGAGAACAGATTTTGTGGTAGGTGGTCACACAGTTCTAGATTGATTTGACTTGAAATCCTATGTGATAAGCATTTATACAGTAACACATTGATATTATCTACAATCCCTGAACATCTATCTTGTTGCTGAATTCAGCTATTTGTCTCAACACCCCAAATTAATGTAGAACTTTCTATGTGAGCAAGGCTCAGGGAAATTCTGGGGGATTTAGGCTGCCATATGGGAGTGGTCATTGTTTATCAATTTGGATGTGAGTGGGTGGTCAAAATTAGATTGCTGCTGTTTTTTTATGACCATTTCTTATAATTTCAACCGGCATTCTCAAGACTGATACAAGGAAAATTCAACTCACACAGCTGACAGAATATCTATCCATTTTCAAGCAAAGTGGGCAACACATGACATGCAGAGGAGAGATATCTTCAATGGGAACCAGCGTGAACAGCTTAAATTGATGTTAATAAAGTTATGAAATATCAGAAATCCACAACCACCTGCAACCCCCCCCCCCCGCCTATCCCCCACCCACAAATTAGTCTGTGCGTCAATATATGTGATACTGTGTCATGACCCATGTGTCAGTGTGTGTGATAATGTGTGATGACACTTGATGTCATCATGTGTCATTGTTGGTAAAGGTTCACACATGTTGACTCAACCTCACAAATTGGGTTGGGATGTTCACGCAGGCGTCACATCTTGTCATGGTCCGTGATCACCCACGCGTCAAGTCCTAAGAGCGCATGGGGTGAGGCGGGCGCAGCATGACAAAAGCTGACACAGATTTGCTGGGAAGGTTTCATGAACTGTTAAGACTGCTAATATATTCTGCCATTCATTACCCTTTAGGGCGAATCCCACTACATGAAAAATGGGTCTGAAATGTCTGTGATTCTGGACATAGGTAGTCATGGACTCTTGTCAATTTCCTAAATCACAAGGGTTTTCACCCCACTACTCCATACTCAAGTCCCACTGCTAGCCAATATTGGGCAGTACATCTCTGTGATTTTGATTCTATTGCTGCTTTTGACCACTGGATCTCTGTGATTTTGATTCAATTGCTGTTATTAGGCAGTAAAGCATTGTGAAATACATCTCTTTGCTGGTAAATCATGACCTCAGACAAATTCACAGAGATTTCTGACCTTTTCTGAAGAAAATATCAAAAATATTTGATATGTTCTACTCTATAAAAATCAAGACTTTGGCAAGGCTCCTCAGCCATTATAGGCCCTCCTTAGACGATATTACCCTCCAATATCAGCTAAGGAACATTGCATGCATAAAAAACAAGGATTTTATGGCCATTTTCGCATTGTGGGATTTGGCCTTTTTGCACCATTCATATTTCTTATTAGAGCTACAGAGGTTTGCTCTCTTTAAGGATTTGTAAATGACCACTCAGGTTTTGATACAAAGGCATTACATAGTCTATGCGAAAATTCGTCGGACATGGACTTTTGCCGGCAAAATCGCTGCCGGGCTGGCGGAAATCGCCAGACGGCTAGGCCAAACGTCTGGTTGTAATGATGGGACGTTGGGCTACATTTTGGTTTTTACGGCTTGCAAAACGGACCATTATTAACGTTTTACATCCTAAAACAAAAGGCATTACCATTTGTTGCAGTTTAAAGTGTTAAACGGTTAAAATATTCCATTAGTAAATCTTGTTTTCTTTCCTTAAGGCCAAATCCCACAACACGAAAATAGCCAGAAAATCTTTGTGATATAGGATATGTGGTTACTTAGCCGATATTGGGGTGGTAATATCGTCTAAGGAAGTCCTACAAGAGGCCAGAAATCTCTTTGATATACAGAAATTCCCTGTGATTTAGAGGAAAACAAAAATCTCTGGTAAATCACAAGAGGTGTGTTATCTTTTCATAAATCAGGACCCAAGTTCCACACACTATAGTCATAAGAATGTTGTACTTGTGACTGAAAGTAACAACTATTCAGTACACTGATGAATTTCACAGACATTTCCCTTCCAATATCGGCTAGTAGTGGGGTTTGATAAAGGTAGGGGTGGCATTGGAACCCTTGTGAATTTTGTTTTTGACAAGACTCCAAGGCTGCCGATAAGGCCAACTCCCACTACGTGAAAAATGGGTCTAAAACGCCTGTGATTCTGGATATCGGCAGCCTTGGAGTCTTGTCAAAAACAAAATTCACAAGGGTTCCCATACCATTTCTACCTTTCTCAAACCCCACTAATAGCCACTATGGAAAGGGAAATATCTGTGATATTCATCTCTGCACTGACTAGTTGCTACTTTGATTCACAAGAACAACATTCTTATGGCTATAGTGTGTGGAACTTGGGTCCTGATTCATGAAAAATATACAGATGTCTTGTGATTTACTAAGGATTCTTGTTTTCCTCTAAATCACAGGGAATTTCCCTATATCACAGAGATTTCTGGCCTCTTGTGAGAAAAATATCAAAAACTTTTGATGTATTTCACTCCCAAATACCAGCACTTTGGCAAGGGTTATTAGCCCATTAGGGCAAATCCCACTACGCGAAGAATGGGTCTAAAAAGCCTGTAATTCTGGATATCGGCAGCCTTGGAGTCTTGTCAAAAACAAAATTCACAAGGATTCCCATACCACCCCTACCTTTCCCAAACCCCACTATTAGCCACTATTGGAAGGGAAATGTCTGTGATATTCATCACTGTACTGACTAGTTGCTACTTTGATTCACAAGTACAACATTCTTATGGCTCAAGTGTGTGGAACTTGGGTCCTGATTTATGAAAGATATACAGACCTCTTGTGATTTACTAAAGATTCTTGTTTTCCTCTAAATCACAGGGAATTTCCCTATATCACAGAGATTTTTGGCCTCTTGTGAGAAAAATATCAAAAACTTTTGATGTATTCCACTCCTGAAATGACAACACTTTGGCAAGGGTTCTTGGCTGTTATTGGACTTCCTTGGGCAATAATACCACCCCAAATATCGGCTAAATATTTCCTACATCACAAGGATTTTCTAACTATTTTTGTGTTGTGGGATTTAGCCTTTATAGGCCTTCCTAAGACGATATCACCACCCCAATATCGGCTAAGCAACCACATATCCTATATCACAAGGATTTGCTGCCCATTTTCACGTTGTGGGATTTGACCTATAGCCAGAATCACAGCCGTTTTAGACCCATTTTCCAGGTAGTGGGATTTGGCCGTTACAATAATAATTATGAGGTATTCAGTCCTGCCAAAATCAATCCAGGCCTGCTGAACAATAAAATCTGCAGGAGTGAATGGCCTGCCAGGATAATATGATGTAAGAGAGGATCAGCACAAGATGTAAAAATGACGTGATTCACTACACTGATAATAAAACCTATAGTCAGAACTGCCTATACCAGCATATTTTGACCCCCATAGTCAGATGACTATAAATTAGGCATTAGTCACATATTAGTCATGGAAATAATCATTCTGACTATGTGTAGAGCTCATAGATTGATGATGTCACAGGTTTCTGTGCACAAAAACAAAGAGTACATGTTTGCTGGATTCTTTACACAGGAGACACATCAGGACATAATCAGGCATAATTTTCACCTTATCTTCTTCATCAATCGGTATTGATCATGTCTGACAATGGAGGGATAGGTAAGTCATCTATGTATCATGATATTGTGTCATTATTCCAGTGTTTTAAGAGTTATTTTGAGTTTCACCTGGGCATCATGGAGAAGGCATACAGCAGCCATCTTTGATGGGTATTATTCATGATGACTATACATATTAGTTACAGTGACAAAGTACTTGATGCTAAGCATCAAGGCATGACTATATGGTGACTATATGACTAAGTTAAGTTAGTAACCAGTGACTAACACTCAGTTCATCAAGCCTATACTACAGAGGGCGCTAGTGTCAGTCCTCAAAATTCCCTGGTCTACAGGGGCAGACTTTGGTCACTGGTGGCAGTGAAAAATCTGTAGCAGAAAGGGGCAGGTCCTTTGATGAGTAACAGCCTATCATACCCTGACAAAAGTGCATTTTAATTAGACTGATGTCAACAGTGTAGTTAAACTCAACCCGTGTATATGGTTATGAGTAAGATAGAGGCCTGTTAATCTAATTAGTGACTGCCCATCTGGTAGCCTAAATAGGTTTTAATGAGTTAGATGTCCTCACTTAACACCCCCATTCTGCCCCCTTCACCCATGTGAATCTAGTCACTTTTCAACTCATGTAAAGTCATGTAAAAGTCTAAATAACACTTTTTGACATGAAAATATCCCAAAGATATCACTATGACAGGTATGCCAACATTTTCTCTCTGTGTATCTAGTTTTTCTCAGAGATCAGAGCATATCTTCTCTGACAAAATGTCATGATTGTGAGAGGTGTCTTTTTTCCTGTAGTAAGCCTATGGGAGCCTGGGGGTGGAGTCCAGGCTTGCCCCTGTAGACACACTGTGCCCCTAGTGGATGGGAAGTGTACTAGCTTAGTGAAATACATTCACTTGACTATAGAAACGTAGTCCGTACTGACTAACAATTACAGGCCTATTTTTTATCAGTGTATGTAACAAGTTTTGCTAGCTGGGCCCTGTCTGCCGGCCACCCTGACTAAAGGCACCTGGGCGTCTATCTCCTCAAAAAAAACATAGCTCGACCATACCCAACCATCACCAGACCATAATCGAACTATACCTAAACAAGAAAAATGTGGCATGGATCATGGATAGAAGTTCCCAGCAAACACGCCTTTACCGAACCAGTACCGGCAGTGTAATGGCATGTAATGGCAGTGGCGGGCCAGTACTGCCAGAACTGAGCCATTACATTGCCATTTAGCCTCAATCATTCTGGCAGAGTCCTGGTTTTGTAATGGCATACCATTACTGGCATGCCAGCACTGGCCCGTTACTGGACCATTGGTGGTAATTTACTTCTGGCATGCCAGTACTGGCCCAGAAACGATGAATAGGCCTTGATTAGTTTCCAACCACACCACCAGATGTCATTGCAGCTTGTGTTACGATATTTGGGATCAAGTTCTATAACTTTACTTTATAATTATCTAGTCAAAAACATCTCAGCTCAGGAAAAATTTGTTTAGCATGAAACAAATCTCATTGGAAACCTACTAGGCTTAAGGTTTCAAACCAATTACCATAAACAATGGTAGAATAGAAAACATGTCATTCCAAACACCTTATGTTTGTCTGAAACAAAACTCATATACCTACAGACTATGAGATAGATGGTCAAATTTGATGCACACTGCCTCTGGGCTCTTCTGCCAATGGGATAGAGTGTGAAGGAGAGCCGTAATGTGGGACCTATGACTGTGTGAGGTGTAGACAGTCATGATGTTGATTTATATTAATCATACTTTTTATTTTACATTGCATATATCATATTAATCTACTATTGGCATACAGAACCGGGCCAACACTGGGCCAGTGCTGGCATGCCAGCATAAAGCCAGTACTGGCCCTTAAATGGCCCAATATTGGGCCGGTAATGTTTGCCAGTTGTGGCCCAGAAGAACACCATATTGCACTTTTTTACTGGGCCAGTACAATATTGCCAGTATTGGCCCAACACTGTTGCCATCATCGGGCCAGTACCGGTCCAGTACAGGCGTGTTTGCTGGGTTGCCACTCCTCTCCATGGTCCTAGCCACATTTTTCTTGAAGTGGGGGGCATACTGTATCGTCGTGGGGGGCATACCATATTGTCGTGTGGGGCATATCGTCGTGAAAAACTGCCCAGGCACTCATAGATCATGGCAACATCACTAGCCCCTGCAGGTGACATCACCAATGATGTCATAGGTGACAGGGAGAAAACTGAAAACATTATGGAGTTGCTATGGTCGCTATGCTCCCGGCCGCTGACGCAGCTTGCAACTCCAAAAAAACGTTTTGTATTTTAGGTTATAAGATACATACTTCTATAAAGCCTAATTCCCACCAATGCACCACGGTGCAGTACGTCACAGCACGTTTATTGTGCTGCAGGGGACGTGCTGCAGGGTAATTCATTGAAATGATGTGCAGTATCTCTGGAGAACGATAAAATGGGTATCCTTGGGACTCTTTAACCCTAGGGTAGATTAACCTAAAGACGGCAATATACCTTGAGAGGGGCTGTGTACAAATGACGTCATGCAGGAGGGGGGGGGTCCCACTTCCCATGACCAAGCATGACAAGGGGGAGGGGGGGGGTCATGGGCTGCATGACATCATGTCATCAAGAAATCACAATTTGCTTTGGTTCTGGCAAGAAAAGAAAAATTGTAAAGGTAGGGAAATGTAATACTTATAGGCCCTACATGCATGCCTTCCTCAGACATCTCACTCAATGAGTGTCACTGCCATCAGTGTCAGTGTAAAGTCAAGTTGATGTCCAGGCCAGGGTGCACTACTCTTACCCCTAATCCAGGCCCCATACTGATTTAACCCTTTGTGAAAAGGACCCCTGCTGCCCTTAGGCAGCATCTAAAATACCACTGAATCTCCGCTGCTGCCTCAGGGGAGCATCGATAGTTATCCAGAGGCTTTTTTTGCTGAAAAGGCATGAATTTTTTTTACCCCTCCCCCTCCCACTCCTTGAGTTATCAAAATTATTTTTCCTCCTCCCCCCAATCCACCCCCTCCCTTTGTTGAACTTGGGGGGGGGTATCTCTCTGCATGACGTCCTGCTGAGGGGGGCGGGGTCAAGTGTTGTATGACGAAACATGACAAGGGGGGAGGGGGGGTCAAAAATGGGCCAAAAATGCATGACGTCATTTGTACATGTTGATGCAGGAGTAAGTCTATTTTTCATTGCAAACATACGAGACAGAGCCATTTCTAGTACCAAACAAATTTCCTAGGTGGATCATGTAGTCAGGGGCTAGATCAGCAGTTAGCCTCTTTGTACAGTTTACTTTGGTTGGCCCTTCCTAATAGTCTATATGAAGCTATATTCTAAAAATCTATACCTTTGGATAGCAAATACTTTAAACTTAAATAATATATAGACTTAGTACTTCAAATACAAGAGAAATTAAACTTTAAAGGTTTTCTTAGAGGGCACATATAATCCAGGCTGAGTAAAACCAAGCTACTGTCTCCCTATCAGGCTAATCCCCTCCATTCACCCCTAAAGCAATGGACAGGTATATTTATAAGGTGATTAAGATAGAGGCAGGGGCAGCTTATCAGTCTTATAAATTCCCATTGTTTTCTGTGGGTGGGGGGGAAGATAAGAGATTACCCACAATCCTCTGCCAGATCCAAGATGGCTGTCAGGGGCCAGTTACATAACTAATTTCAAGATGGCCACCTCCATACAGGAATGGCTCTGCTCCCTATATAACTTGCAGTACAGCACAGTGCGCTAATTCAAAAGTAGAACATTTTCTACTTTGAAATGGACGTGCTGCAGCAGTGTGAACAGCTTCACTATATCTTATCTGCTCTACTTTTGAATGACGTGCCAAACTGCACTGCACCGTGCTGTGCTGCATTGGGGTGAAATGGCCTTGAAAAGATGTAACTTTTTACACCTTTAAAAAAACTATAACTACCGAGGTAAGATTGGTTTGCGACTAAGGGCCATAGAATGGATACTGGAAGAAGAGGGCGACAATGTTGGTAGTTTGCTGGTGAACATGGGACTTTTTCTTTTTTTCCCAAGATTTTCCTGAAAAATCCCAGCTGCTAGAGGCAAAAAAAAATTCATTTAGCTAAGGCCACTCCAAAAAAAAAAAAAACTTGTTTCTCATCAAGTCATGGAAAAAGTGATGAGGGCGGATTTTAATTGGTTTTTTTTTGCCATAGCATTTCATTAGGGCGTGAATGCATCGTGGGCGCATCACGAATGGCCGTGTGTAAGAAAAACTGCATTTTAAAAGTAAAATCGTCATTAACGATTATTGATAGCCAACTGCATTCCCTGGACCAAAGGCTATCATTTGGTACTAAACTTGACTACTTTTGCTCATTTTTTCTCAAAAAAATTCTCTTTAAAAAAAAAAGAATCTCAAATAACTTTTTCTTCTGATGAGAAACAAGTTTTTTTTTGGTGTGGCCTAAAATTCCCAGCGGCAGATCCGCAAAAGTTATAATTAAATGGCTTTATGCTTAACTGAAAAATTCCAATAGGATGAAATGTTTTGCTAGGGCCTATTTCTATGAAAAGTAGTTTAGAATAATAGTCATATTTTATTTTTTCATTGCATGGCCTAATGAGGCAATTTAGGCTGATTAATTATGCAAATTAATTACCTTAATATGCAAAATACGAAATTCGCAGATTTGGATTCTCTGGGAAAAACTGTAGGAACCACCCTTGAACATTAGGCAACCATCAAGGTTAGTAGAATACAGATTTTGTCCTATTAGAACTACACTAAAATAAACAGATAATTGTATAATGCTCCAGGATCTCCACCACACTCGCATGCCCTTAAGGTTCACTGGATAATACAAGTCAAAATGATTGGAATTCATGTTAAGGAATCTTGATGGCCATGTCCTATATGGAGTGTCTGGTTTAAATACGGAAATACTGTTTGCTGAGATCGGCGAACAATATAGGAACGATGTATTCCCACATTAAAAATCACGAGGCTCAGAAGCATGGGATCTCCATAAAAAATATATTTGAATATAGGGGTCAAATTTGATCCATCAAAAAGGCTTCTATTCATGATAGACCTAGGGTGTTCCCTGGACCAATATTTCGTTTATAAACAACAACACAGTACTTGAATTCATATCCAAAGGCAATGCGTTTTTATTATTTAGTTTCAAATCCGCGAAATCTTCGCAGCAAATTACTTAACTGATGTCAACTTGGACCGCCTGGTGGCTATCAATGCCCCCTGTTGTACCCCACAAGGAACACAATGCTGTGGCGTCCTACTGGCAGCCACTTTAATTACCGTCACTTAACTAGAAATGGTATGTCATCTTTCACGTCGCCATGGCTCTCACCGGTCTATCTGTGCTCTAATGATTCCTTAGATACGTAGCTGGCAGACACTACAAAGCATCCTCTACTAAAAACCCTCCAAATAGCATTTATACATCAGATTCTACCTCTCTGTCCGCATCCTTTGTCTACTTTATAACCAGTGAGACATCTTATACCCTATATACAACAGGGTGCATGATGTGAACGTGCGTCCTCAAACGTAATTTCCCCTAAGACATTGCCAGTGGGGGTGTTAAATCCTAATATCACCCTAGTAGTACATTATCCCATGCCAACGATTCTGGTTATGCAATTATGGTCGGTCCGATATTATTTCTTTTGTAATGAAGTGTATGATGAGTTGTAGAACAATCTATGCGGTAACCAATACTACAATGCATATCTAGTTTAAACAAAATGGAAAGCTAGTGCAGTACACATCAATGGTACATATATGATAAGAGATCACCAAAACTGGTCATATGTACTTTTGACATAAGCTTGTCGGGGCCAGCCTAGACTACCCACTCGTGGACAGTTCTCTGAGTGTCCAGTTCAAACACACGCAAGTTCTGTCATATCTTGTCTCGATCATACGCGCTCACAAAAATACATCACTTTATCCAGCCGACATTATCACTCACTGGCCACTGTCAAGACACCGTCAATCTAGAAAAGATCAGGCTTCATTCCTTGTTAAGCTTCTACCCGGTACACCAATGCAATTCCTATCGTAGTATGGTTGGGTATACTGTGTACATTTTTTTCCTATTTATGTTTTGTAATTTTTTTTGTATGCTTATTTCAAGCCACGTGTATCAATGTGATGATGATAATGTATAAAACCATGAACATATACAAGTACGTACTAAGTCCCATGGACTAAGGTTCGCTATGAACACAAAAACAAACAAAAAACATACACAAGACTTAGCCGCAGTAATTGTAAGAGGCTAACAAACTCTCTCTGCAACTGAACTAACAATCATACAGGTATACATCAAGTGATTTATATAAGCCCTTATCTGTAGTCATTTGCACCAAACCGAACGACTTGTTTCACTTCACCCTTTCACTTGTGGAAAGGCGAGTCCCCTATGTGCTCACTGATTATATGGTATCATAATATCTATCTCCACACTGGGCTTTTCGTAAGGTTGCAAGCTTCATGTATGAATAGTTAAGTAACATGACAATATAAAAGCACATAATGTAGTGACAATGCATTGTCACACAAGCCCTACGCACATACCCCAGAAAAGCTTACATGGGTCAGCATAGAGTCAGACTATCCAATCTAACTCTATATCTTGTCCCATTATTTTCCCCTTTGTCGCTGTCGCTGTCTGGGTCAAGTTCCACCAATGTGATCACAGGAGATGCAGCTCTTTTCTACATGGATATGGAAAGCACGACAAGTCTTTGTTCACTATATCATTAGCAGTTTACCTGAGGGCCTTGAAACCCTCTAACTCTGTACTCAGGTCTTCAGATCGCATACAACCCTTAACAAGTCTAGTTTCAACACTTGGATTACTTTTTCACTTCTAGTGTTTCAAACCAAAACATCTTAACTGACAATGTATTGAGGGATAATGAAACTCCTCAGCCCTTGCTGAACCTTGAATAGTTGTCACTTGCACTATCTTCATAATGAAAACGTCAAGCTAGTAATGACTATTCATAAGTGAGGGAAAACATAAGACTAGTAGTAACAACATCTATTTTCTCACATAGATGGACAAGTTAACCTAAGGTACGAGAAATAAATACCCGGTCTGGGCATGCGACTCACTTAAGTCACAATAGATTAAACGTATTGTGCAGATACTCTTTGCCTTAGTTATCACTTTAACAGGACAGTGATAGACCATCCATCGGTTAACCACAGATTGGGCTGGGCAAATAATTGTATCCACTTCATCCTTTCTCAACTTATTGGCTTTCAGCAGTGTCCGCTGCAGTTCCGTCATCCTTCTTATCCTTCTTACCGTCCACACCTAAGAACAAAATGCATTATCATCATATTTCTACATCTTCTAAAAGTTTCCATTCTTTGCTTAATTCCTTTAGGAAAGGAAAAACAAATTGGATGAAGATCTAAATCCACCCTAACTGTGCAGTAAATAATTTGGGAGAACTATAGTCTTCCATCCTATTGTTTCGACTTCCAGAAACATGTGCTTCAATGATAGCGCAAAAAAACTTTCTGTTACTACTCACCTTCTCCATCTCCTGCATCTCCCGTGCTGTTTGTCCGGCGCCTTTTGCGTGAGTTTAAGCGGTGGCCTGCACGGAAACGCGGTAATGGAAGTGGATCCATACCGAGCACTTTGTGGATCTGACGGAATGCAATTAGTCGGAGGGCATGCTGCAAGAGACATCAATTCAGGTTTGAGATACTCTGAGTACAGGAGAGCCAAATTTTGGTCTCTTACTATTATGTAGAATAGTATAGTGGACACACTGAGTATGGGTCTAGCTAGCCTGATATATTGCTGTAACAACTAAGTGTTAAACTCTACCTGGGCACTGGCAGTGATGTCCTCCCGCTCCTGGTTGGAGAGTGATGTGGCAGCATCTTTAGGGTTCTTCTCACACGGGTCATACAGTCCGGGTCCACCTGAAAAAAACATGCCAAAGTGTAACCAAGATCTGCGCAAAACAATCGATCACACACATGTGTATCCACATCTTACCGACCTATGCACTTTAAAGTACAAGGTTTCACGAGGTTAAATATTCTGTGCAGTTCAAGATTCTATAGCCGCATTTTTCAAAACAGGAAAAATTCCCTTGAACAAACTCTTGATCATTTACAGTATCAAAGGACCGTATTGCAAACGTCTATTATATTAAAGTCATTTTAAACCAGGTTTCTATGACTTGTCTAGAGTTTGTTAACTGTAAAGTGTTTCCTTACATAGGTCATCAATCTTACCGGGCAGTAAGATGCCAGAAGCAATACACTCAAAGACTCTGCGCAAAGCATCCCCAGGGCTCATGTTAGCTCCACCACTACTCACACACTTCTCAACCAGCAACTCCATCGCCTGAAAACAGTGGTAAAATCTAAACATTTTGACAAATAACTATCTTATAATAATTGTTGGATTCTTCGGTTTGTTAAAGACATGGTTAACCTGCATCTTCTCAGCTTCATGGTTATTTTGTTTCAAAATGTCCCAATTTGATTCCAGAGATTCTACTCCCTACAAAAATGTAGGAAACTTAACAATAGCAATTTTCTAGTTTGCAGAGATCCTTCCATTATAATTATATTTAAACACAACTGTCATTTCAAAGCAGGTTGGATTAAAGATGGATTGCGCTACATCCACTTTTACTCACCCATTGGTTGAGAGGTGTCCACGTTGGCACTCGCTGACATAGGTCACGTAGAATACGGATGACTACGACGCAAGACTGAAGTCCATTTGCTCTAGCCTGGTTGGAATAGAGGATAGACCACACGTGCCATCAATTGGGAAAATGAAACAGTCACCTCAAGAATCTGGATAGGTTTTGGAATAAAATCTTGAACTGCTAGCACCCCAAAAAAGGTCACTTCTTTAATTATTAACTTACAATTACTCCACAGGTAAAAATTTTCATTTCACTTTTCTTAATCCCAAACATTGTGATTATGGCTTATATATTATATATATAATATCAGTGACTAGTATTAAGGTTGCTGAGCGTGGTTTTCAGTAGGACGGTGGCACCCATTTCTACTGGTATCCAGATTCTTGCCTGGAGCTACAAAAGAGGCTGCTGTCATTGGATATAATAACGGATGATATGGCAAGCAATGCATAACTGTAGGCTGTGGCATATGCCCCCGGCTCATGGGTGGGTGAGCCTTTGGCACATGCCGGAGCCGAGTTGAGGGTAAAACTTCATCTGCGACACACAGCTTGGTCGGAAGGATCCACTATTGGGTGTCAGCACCGCACCTTGACCAAACTCTACGAGTTTGAGAAGGCAGCAGTGGAGTCGGGTGGTTGTGGTCTTCTGTGGGAAGATTTAAAATTAAAACAAAAGGTTCTGCCATGAGTGAGACAACAGGCGTGTCCGTTCATGTTCATTAGGGGCGGATTTGACCATTTTTGTGAATTTCCTGGTCTATTTAGTGCCCAAGCCAGTTTCAGTTTTCGGTTTCGTTCTGGCTTTGTTTTTGACAATTTTGGGCGCAACTTTCCAGCCTCATGCTTTGAGTTATATTTGTCCCTATCAATGATCAATCTTGGTTTAAAAAAACGATCCATTGCCTCCCCGCCCCAATCCACACTTCAGCTATATATACATATTTAGTCTTGGTAGCTAATGGGAGTTAATTTATGGAAGTAAAGACAGAAACTAGCCTTATCTAGTTATATTTTAAAACTAATTTCTGGATGGAAAGACAAGGATTCTAGGGGCATTTCCTTTTCTCTCCTCCAAAATGGAGATTTAGCTTTTAGTCTTATTCGTGAAGGTCGACACCTCAAGGGAGGCAATAAAACCCGCAGAACCTTAATTGAGGTTAATTAAGTTCTGATTCAATGTGTTACTCAAGCAAGCATTTGTTCCACGATTAATCCTACCACTCAGCAAAACCCCCCTCTAACCTATCTGGGAGATTTTGTCGATAAATCTACTGCAAGCTCCGGCATTTTTAATGTCGGCCTGGCAACATAGGTTTATCTACAAAACCAGTCCTGTCCACTAAGAGCAGAATAAATACTTGCTTTCCCTAACTTCTTCAACCACAGCAACCGACCAAAGATTGATCATTTTATCTGGCTTTCTTTTTCTCATTTCCAGTATATGTTTATAATTTCTTTTGATGAGTCAATATAAATTCTCTTTCTGTATGAGATAGCTACGGAGAAGTATAATGATTATTACACAAACATAAGGCTGCAAAGTAAGAAGAATACAAAGTTTCGAACCTGGAACCACTTTGCATGTCGCAGTGCAGCTAGAGCATCTAGGCATTTCTGCCTGTCCAGCACATCCGGCGGGTCTTTCACTGTTACACTCTCTATAACATAATGATGCGGTAGCACGATTGTAGGGATTGGTTAAAACGGCAGCAGGGTGTTTGACCATGCGTCCCACCTAGGGGTCTTGTACCTTTGGGACCAACCACCACCCACCCCACCGTCCCACCGCCCGCAATTTAACGGGGCACAAACATAGGCAAGATGGCATGTAAGCATACACACAAACTCAAGAGCGAGTAATCATGAGTAGCATGTAAGACAACGCTATGATAACAAATGCAAACAGAGATGCCTAGCCTAAACGTGGACTTCAGTTACATCAACTTTTGAGAGGAACGAAAGGACTAATAAAAGTCTGCATTTGTTTACAACCAGGAATAGGAAACAGGCCATTTTAGATAGGGACTAGCATCTCTGTGACAAATTAATTCAAGCCCTTAAATTAACGAAAGCATGCGTGATCAGAATTTTGTCCTTTTTTTTCATTTAGAAAAAATAAAAATTATAATGCACTTCATACATAATGCTATACGTAGCATAAGAAGGCGAGACTGCAAGATGGGATCACAACATTTTGCATAAAGGGTGGGTGGGTGGGTGGCGGGGGGGGGTAGTAAAAATGAGATCACCACATTTTGCACAAAGGGTGGGTGGGTGGTAGTAAAGCAATTTGCATGACAGGTGGCAGCGTGGTGAAAATTAGAAAGGGGATAGGCTGGGTGTGGTGGGAGGGTAGCAAGGACGGACCCATGGAGACCCCCTAAGGTGGTGATGGTCAAATAGCCTTCCGTTTCACCCACTCCATGATTCACCTGCAGATAACTAGAAGGCTTTGCACTGAGAAAGTGAAAACATACACCAGTTAGACATCACGGCTGGTGTTCCGATAAAGCACCAGCACAGTAATAGTACAAGTCATATATGATCCAATGTATTGATACAAAGTAATCTCCATACTAAGTGTTACGCCTTTTAAACTCATTTGTCTTTTGTTGTCATTATTACTTTTGGTTGTAACCCCTTTTTCAAATCAAAGCTACATGTAACAGTTTGCAAGTACCAACATGTAGTTATAGATCTTATGGAAAGCCTTCTTTTTTATCAGTCTTGACAGTTTTCATTAGAACACATGTAGTAAACAGGAAAAGCTTTCTACGAGGAACATGGGTTATTTCTTGTTTAACCTATTCGCTAACAGATTTTTTTCTTCGGGTGGATGTGTGAAAAAGCTAGGTTGTGTTTGTGGCCTTGGATAAGCGTCAATCGATAGGTTTTAACTTGCCAAGAACATAGAAACCTTATTAACAATTAGAGTAATATTTGGGCAAATGTTTTATCTTTTCAAAATGATCAAGGAACAAAATTTGCTGCTTCTATTGTTTTGGTCATTGGCTTAAGATATGTAGCCCTTTCGATTGAATCCCAGTGCCCAGCGACTCCATTTTAATAAATGGTATCCAGAAAAGCAGCAGTCAAGTTCATTCTAAGTAAACTATGGAAGTAGCATTTACACACATCCTGGAAAAAGAGGACATTGGCCTCACGTGAACAAAATATCGCATGTAGAGTATAGATTATAAGCGTTATCTCCCTTCTTTTAGACTTGATATTTGCCGAAAGATATCCACATCACACCTGACTGTTCATAGTTAACCATTTTTATGACTAACTTAAAAGACCAAATTGGTCAGGGAACTGAATGGGTGGATCACTGAGAGGAGACTGAGGAGAGTTTGGTGGTTGTAAATCACTATGTTCCTCAGAAAGTCTTGAAATTGGTAGCTTAAGGTGAGAGTAGTAGTATAAGGCAAGTAATATGTCTGGGCATTATCCAGGCGGCCGCTTTAGATGCTTTATGGCGGCGGCAGCCTGGACCCTGACGGCTCCCTGTTGGGCGGGGTTGTTACCTCCTGTCATCTCGTTTTCTTCCCGCATCACAGGTGAAGTCAGTGTGATGCTGCATGTTGTCTTGGGTTCCTTCTCCGAAGTGACAACCACTGCCGCTTCCTCTACGCTGATTTTGACATCAAACGTGTCCTCACTGACCACCTGAAGCAAAACAAGGACTTAAAAACTAGAACAAAACTTGTTGAAGGAAATCATGAGGAGTTTCATTGCAATAAACCAGTACACAAAAAAGGCTGAAAGATTCAAGGAATTTTTGTGAAGTCTTTTTCCAACAAGTTATAAAACATTTTACTTTGGTAGCCAGGCAATGACTGCATCTTTGACGGCCCACGCGAAAATTTGTCATTAGTGGAGCATGCAGAACAAAAGAGCAATAACTTACAGCTAGATGTTTGGGCAAGCTATCGGCGATACGTTCAAGTTGGGTGCGTGTGGGTTTCTCAGAACACAGTAGCACAAGTTGTACATTGAGATCATTATGCAGCAGCAGGCCCTTAGCCAGCACACCCACCCGCATCACGCCCTTAAGGGCGCGTGGGGGAGCTGGTGGTTCATCCTTCTTCTCCCTGCAAATGATACAATGTTAAATATCAATACTACTAACCGTCTTTAGCTAATTTCCATATAGATTTGATACCAGCACTCAAAGAAAAGAGTTCTATGCATTACCACTCGGGGATCTGAGAGTGGTTCGACAAATATCAATGGATATTTATCTACATTGATCCAACAATGCTTGGGCCCGAAATCCTGACACACCATAAATTTTCTGGCCAAACCAATGACTGACCAAAATGAATCATAATTCTCTGCAAATGCATTGATGAGCATGTGCTTACCCTTCTTCAGTTTCTGTCTTCTTCTTTTCCTCCTCCTTAACCTTTTCAGATTCTGTCGGTTTAGGCGCATCTCTAAGTAACAACAAACATTCAACGATTCAATATTAGTCAAAAAATCAAAAGTAACACATACAAATAACCACATAAACATAACTCGAGTTCTGGCTCGTATTAACTAAAATAACAGAAACCATTGTTAATATATCCAATTCGCTACAATGTTTAACTGGACTTACATGTCTGCAATGAAGTCTGAGACCAGCTTCAGGGCCTTCTCACAGGACGAGACGATATTCTGCACAGCTTGCAACTGGAGTTGAGAATGTGAAAACACATTATAAATAATTGAATTTTGAAAAATCTAGTAAATTCAAACCCCTTTATATAATAACTTTCGGTGCTATATCCTAAACCTTCTCCACCCCTCCCTCCCCCACTCCCAAGATGTGTCCATACCGTAGTCTTACTGGCCAGGTCTGAGAGCATACAGTAACCATGAAGAATACATTTGTGTGCGATTTTGTGCGATGAACCATAAATGTTTAAGCTCGGTTTCTCAAAACCTAAGATTCATTAGTATGTCTTCAAGTTTTAGAGGTGTGGTTCTGTCTTACCTCTGTCTCATTAGGATAAATACTAGCATGTTTTGCCATCACATGACGGTCGTCAGATGTGTCCGGGCGACGTACAGGCTGTAAAATACGAGAATAAATCATTTAAATCTAATACTACACCAGAAAGTCCCTTGTATCAGGAAATTTATCTGTATGAAGATAAAGCAATGACCATTGATTATATCAGTCTTCTTTTCACATATGGATTTTATATATTGAGACGAGTATTGGGACCTCAGAAAAAATAAGGTTCACTGAGGTGACTACGCAGAGATGTATCCATTCTACACACTATGTATAAAACTTAACTCCAAGATAGCATGCAGTGTCTGTTCAAATAACTGGTAACACTGTGAAACCTCAAGACATGGAGACATTAGTTGACCATAATATTATACTTACCATTCCTCCCATTGGGCCAGGGCCTCCAGGCCCGGACATGCCGAGCGCAAATGGAGGCATCCCACCTCGTCCTGCAAACCCACGTCCCATATAATACTGCTCTTCTTCCATTCTAATTTGTAAAGAAAATTCATTTACATTTAATAGTTGTGTCACAAACGTCCCTACATATAGCTATTGGATTTTTAAGAAAGCCTCCCATCAGCCACTTCAAATAAATGTTTCAAATAAATTATTATTCTTCAATATTACTCCATGACTAAGGATACAAATGAAGAGAACAAAAAGATACACATGTATATGCTCTGGTGTAAATCACCCTAAGACTTTTTTCTTTACGGGCCTGTCCAGGGGAGAGGCAAGGCACCACCACTAGAGAAGTTGGCACAATTCATTTCATGTACTCATGTCCAATTGCACACTTTACTGAAAACTTTGTTAGACAATTCATCACATACCTCATCTCCTCACGCCACCGCTCCTCAGCATCACGGCGTCTCCAATAGTCTTCCTTAGCAGCTTGACGCCGTAGCTTCTCCTCTTGTAGTTTACGTGCCCGGATTGATGGTTTAACTTCTACTTGTAGAGATGGGTCCACTTTTTTCTGTCATCAGAAAAGCCTTAGTTTAAGACTACGTAGCATATTATTATAGTAAAGATACAAGACACTATTGACTCTCGCTCATATAAATTGCTTAACTATACAGTAGACTGACCAATCACTGCCATTTACATACATGACATTTGATATTTTTAAGTTGTAGAAGTAAGAGGTTTGGAAGCTAAAATTCCATTTAGCAAATGCTAACACTTGTGTCCCATGGCTGACACAAACTTTCACTCACCTTATACTGCAGGCGATGTCTGCGCCCCTTCATGTGCATTTCCTTAGCATTAGGATCATTGAACTTGCACTCGCATAACTTGCAGTTGAAGCTGACTGTTTTACCTGCTTCATTTTTCACTTCCTCAATATATTCTTGTCCTAGAAAAGGAAACTCATGAATGTCTTGTGCCAAAACCTTGAGCCTACTTAAAACTATTGAACATTTCTTCTTAAGCCGTTGATTTAAGTTTGCAATATGTAGAGTAAGAGTTACATTATAATCCCTTGTAGGAGGCTCATCCTATGATTTGATTACAAGTCGGCCTTAACTAATACTAAATTCTAATGTACTTAATAAATATAAATGCAATATAAATAGCTTACACGATATAATTTTGTGTAAAGCCAGAAGTCAAATAAGGTAGGTCTTACATCGAAAATATTGGTGTAACAAGAAAGTGTAATCTAAAAGGTACACTTTTTGTGTAATAGAATATCTATATTGCTGAGGGACACATAGCTTTGTTTGAAGGAATACTACACAGAACATTCCGCTACAAATACAGGCGACTACATCCTAATACAAAACAGAGGTAAAATTCAAAAACTACAAAAGAAACCCAATAAGACTGGTACGTGTGCCAAAAAGACAAGAACAATACCCGTTTGGTTTAAATGGGATGATAGAATGGAACCAGGGATACGCGCCTAATCACCGAAAGTTCAGCTTACACAAGACCCAGCTCTACTTATCACTAAAACTAAATCTAAAAAAGTCTAGAAAAGAACTGAGGCCTGTGCTCTGTCCTATTCGTAGCGGGACTAACCACAACTCTCACCAACTGGCATCACGTCTTTTTCACCCGACACAAGCGCCATCTTAGCGTCTTCTTTGTCTGCAGAGGGTCCAAAGAGAAGATTTGTGTTACCTTATTTGCAGTTAAACATTGCTTGAATATACACGAATATTGAAAAATTACAAGAACTTGAGTGCCAGACACTGTCTAAATCTCCACCTCAGAATCGGTTAATGAGAAACACATAATAAGTTTCTGATGACATAGACATCCAGCCTTACCTTCAAGTAAGATCTGTGCAGCTAACTCAGCTTGCTTCTGTTCATGAGTTTTGTTGTCATCCCCCTTGACGCCTGTAGTCTTCAGCGTGCTTCCACCTACCATTCAAGCAAATAATAATTGATGATAATTGATAAGAACTGAAGTTGTACGAATGTGGATCCTCCTTCGGTAGAATTCAAGCTGAGTAATGAATTTATGCCTTTATAAAACTGGCACTTACCAATGAACGTGATTTTTGGTGTGGCCATAATTTTCTTTGGTGGAGCGGCAGGCTGTGGGACTGAGGCTACAGGTTTGGTGATAGGTTTGGCAGAGACAGAGGTGGTGATGGCCGCCTTGCTGGGCGCTGATGTGGTCGTGGCGCTATTCGTGGACACTACGACGGGGTCCGTGGAGGGAATTGGTTTACCAAGCTTTGTATGAAGCTTCAGCACCTAAATTTAAAACATTCAGTGAGATTCTTTGTGTAAATATAGGACAGCATTTTGCAATGCAAGTAACTCGAAAGGGCACTTAATCTCTTCTTTTAGGCCCCTTCTGATACTAACCTCATGTTTCAGGGATGAAAGTCACAGAGCACGAAAATCCCTGAAACGGTCCAATATTCGCCCCAAAAACCTGGGTTTCTATATGAATGTATAGGGCCCAGGAACTTCAAAATCCCTGAAATCAGGGAATTCCCTGTAGACTTTCATCCCTGATGTTTTCTTCGAGCATTATCACTGTCAATGGTTAAGCCTATGGAGAATGCATCCATTATCGCTCGTATGTTTCATTGGCAAATAACTCCTCTCCTGGCGAGTTAAGCATTGCACAATATCAGCAGGTCTTGAATAATGATCCATATTAACCATAAAAATGCACGAGACAGTGTAATTCTCCATTTTGTTATAATCCAACAGTTTGCATGGCACCGTGAGTTGAGTCTCGCTGTCTGCCATTTTGGATTTTGATGTGCGCATGCGCGACCCCTCCTTGCCGGATCTTTGACAGTATCAATCGAATTGAATCGAATACACCTTGCAGAGATGTAAGTCAGGTACTGGGAAAATCCCTGAAAAGCTGTTATCGTGACACTGGGGGAGTTGGCAGGCCCCTGGTATAAGCAGAGTGTTCAGGGCAGACTCTGTCCAGCACAGCATCATGGCACCCCCTGGTGTTAAACAAATGTACTACATTGACTGAAGCTTTTAGACCAATCAGAGAGCAGCATTCCCTTCATTTCTCCCTGGGAGGTTCTGTCCCTGAGATTCCCTGCCTAGAGTCTCCCCTGGACCAGTGAGTTCCTCTGCTTACACCAGGAGGGCTTAGTGGAGTCCCTAGTTGAATTAGACAACTGAGGACTGGGTCTCTGTTAAGAAAATGATTAGGGAAAGAAGGCTGTGAATAAATTTTGTCCCTGAAGACCCAGGATATCCCTATTCAGACTACATTTTAAACATTTTTGAATTCCTATTTTCAGGGAAATCCCTGGCAAATTACATCTTTGACCTTGTCTTTTTACTGTTGTAGCCCCACAAATCAATTGTCTCGCTGTCCGCCATGTTGGATTTTGGTTCTATCTGCGCATGCCCGACCCATTTTCCATGGTTATTTGGGTCAATTTGCACGACCACGGCTTTGTGATGTGAATTAACGACAGGGCGAACACATAATTTTTTACATTTTTAATCAAACATATCGATTCAAATCATATTCTTTTGCCATTCTTTATCATATTTCTATATTATAATTTACAAAAAATCGATATCCGCCATGTTTGTGCCGAAATTACATTGGAGACGCGCAGACGGATCGAATTTCGGCAAAATCATCAACATTCATCAATTATTCGCACCACTCTGGACCAAAGAGGCAGGAAAGTTTACTTTTTTGCACCACCTATGGGATTTAACATAGGGCTAAAAGCGTCTTTTTTTCTCTGTTAGTCTACTGTTAGGAGGCA
Organism: Acholoe squamosa; assembly: GCA_949317995.1. Classification (NCBI taxonomy): domain Eukaryota; kingdom Metazoa; phylum Annelida; class Polychaeta; order Phyllodocida; family Polynoidae; genus Acholoe; species Acholoe squamosa. The sequence goes on along the minus strand of OX439039.1, from coordinate 31,406,389 downwards.
TTGAATTAGGGTGTATTTTTACCCGACTCTTATAACTCGTTTTTCGAGTTAATTATAAAACCATATGACTATTATGGAATAATTGCCTCAAATGTTATATGCCCCTGACTGTTATATGAATATGCCTTTATGGAGTGTCAGGTGTAATGGTAGGCCAGAGGTCTATGAGATTGATCCATCACGGGCGATTAAATCTAAGTTTAACAGGTTATGTAATGAGTTGATGACAAAATCCTGCAGCACATGTCTAGATTTGCAGATGTTTTGACAGACTCGCTTCTTATTAGCACTGCTTTTTATCTTACCTTTTGATGCTTAGCACCTCTGATATGGGCGGCGTATGCGTCTGCCCCTGTGCAGGATACATCACACAACTCACAGCGCAGCTGATTCTGTCCTCGACCTGTGGCAGCTGTGCCGCCTGTTTTCAATGCAGCCTCCTTCTTCTTGTGCTTCTGACCCTCAAGATGTTCGCGATAAGTCTGCAAAGAAAACCAGTAATTTATTTCCAATGAAAACTAGAGGAGTTATATATGGCCCCTTTTCCCATTTGCTAAAACGAAAATAGCATAAACAAAACAAAACAGTTGATTTCATTGCTGAATCCCTGATTTCAATGACATTACCATATAGAAATCTATACCACAGTAAGATATTTTTACTTTGTGTAGTTTCTTTCAGATGTTAGAGAAAAGCTATGAATTTTCCTTTTTACCTGTGGTCCAGCACAGCTGATCTTGCACACCTCACAGTAGTGTAGCTGGGGCTGTTTTGGGGGTTGCTTCTGTTTGGGTTTGGCAGGTGCGCCCTTCTTGTACTGCCAGGTGGTGCCAGTTTTAGCCGCCTGTTGTTGCTGGTAGTAGGTGGTGGCTGCCGAGTAGAGTGCCGCATCGTAACCTGAAGTAACGCCACCATCTGTTCATCGTTTTAAGTGTGTCCTTAGTACTCATCCAGTGGACAGATGTTTTATGTACACATTTAACACACCCAGATCCTTTTTAATAATACTCATTAAACAGCAAGATATTCAACAAGTTTTAATTTGTCAGATTTCTCTAATGATGAGTGATGTATTGATATCGACTTCTCTTAGTTTACCTTATGCTGCCCACGATGATCTTTGCAGCACAAGCAGTTTCTTGGATCAAACTATTCAAATTTCATGATTATTCTTTTCCAATGCAAATCTACTTGTTGGAGGTTCAATCATATTTTCAGAATTTGCGATGGTGATAAAAACATCTGTACTTCCCTAACAAATGAACAGAATTTGGTTCTTGGATCTGGGTGTAACCCTATAAACTACACAAGAATATGGTACATACTACCAGCAGAGTAAGAATTGGCAGCTGTGGTTGTGGAATAGGTGCTGGAGGCTGGGGCGGTGGTAGTGGCACTCTGGTAGACATAGTTAGTGGTAGATGCTGGTGCAGTGTTCTGTGTCTTGGCTGTGGCAGTTTGACGAGGCTGGGCGGCGGCAGTTGTGTAGGAGGGGCTTGAATACACCGGCTTAGCAGCCGGAGTAAAAGCTGAAATCGTAGAATTCTCATTCATCCAAATGTGTCCATGTTTAAAGTAAAGAAAATGACTACAACATTTATCTTCTTTTTTGTGGCTCATTCATGGAGATATATGCATATGAATCTTATATTGAAATTCTCTGACTAAAGAGAGTAATTTTATCAGACATGATTGGGTTCCCTCGCATTTTAAACTGATGTTTTTAAAACTTGAATCTTCTACAACAGTAGTCCTGGACTACCAGTATTGACTTAATAAGACAACTACCGTAATCTCCCGCATATAAGACGGGTCTTATACGCCAAACAAAGGCCATGTGGTCTTATAGGTTTTCCCCAAGAAGGGGGTGCGTCTTATACGCAGGGTATTTTTACTATAGAACAGTACTGAATTTACAAAATTCACCCCTAAGAGGTGCGTCTTATACGCGAACCAGCCTTTCCTGAGTTGGGGGTGCGTCTTATACCCGCACCGCGTCCTCTACGCCAGGCATTACGGTATGTACCTGTTTGGTATGGAGTCTCGGCTACAGTGTAGACTGCTGTTGCTGTTCCCGTTGGTGCTGCTGCTTGAGGGGCATAGTAGGCCTTGGTCGTGTCGTATGTCGCAGTCGGCTAAATTGAATTAAATACATATTATTACAGTGGAGTCATGATCTGTCTTTGCTAAATCAGTTATCTCACTGATCGGTGATAGATTGGTTAGAACTATTTCACTTGCACTGAATGTGTACTTGACAATCGTGATATTTGATTTTAACATTGCGATTGATTTAGAAAATAAGTTACCAAAATGCTGGCATTAACTGGTGTGTTATGAAGTTAATGATGCAAGGGTTAGGGTATTATCATTTACTGTAAATGATTACTTTTCTCATATTTTGTACACATGGTATGACTTGCATGTATGTCATTACCTACTTTGATGATGTAAAATAGCATTCATCACCATCAGGTATCATCATTTTGTTCTTAGTATGGGTCACGGTCATAATTTCTATCATGTGCGTCTTTTACATACACCAGGTTTATTATTGGTATTACTTCACAGTCTGTTATTTACCTGGGTACGGGTGGCATAGGCATACTGTCCCGGGGCAGGGGTTGTCTGGTAGCTGTCGTAAGTCTGTACTGCTCGTGGGGCGGCTGCTGCATACGCCGTCTGATGGGTGGGCTGCACATATGCTGTCTGTGCCGTCGGATAGGCGCTGGTAGGCTGCGCACTGAGAACAATTGAAGACGCTCTTGTAAGATACAAAAGAATACGGTTAGAAAGGAGGGTTGAGTTTCTAAGGTTGGACTGAGCCATAAAAGTTAATAAAGAGTAGGACCACAAGCGGTTTTACAGGCCTGCCCACAACACACCAAGTTCACCATGCGGCAGCCGTCTTGCACTTAACATCTAGAGGGAGTACCAGTGGATGATATTGTGTTATCTTTAAAAAAAATAATACAAACGGACCAGCCAGAAGCCAAAGAGTCATCACAAGAATATAAATTTGAAGACTTTCAGTTACATGTAAGCGACTATGATACCAAGTCAATGGTGATAGATTTATACAGTTTTGAATAAATGCCACATTTCTATACTTTCATAATTAGCAGCAGAAAAAGCAAAATAGGTCATTAGTTAGTCATGATTTCCAGAACTGTATGATGTGAGAGAAAACAGATTGTACAAAATCTATGTTAAAATTGGTAAAAATAATGCCTTTTATTATATATATATATATATATATATATATATATATATATATATATATATATATATGTGTGAAACTGAACAGGAAATTACAGTCTTACATCACTAATAGCGCCTACTTAACAATTACTAAGGATAAATTAACATATTGAAAATAGTTGCAAGCAGTTTTCATAGTCATGGTGAACTTGCTGTTTACTTTTTAGACCACAAAAAGATTCAAAACTGCCCAGTCTTAGTCTATATATAGGTATTGCGTTTTGAATCTTTCGAAGCCATGGTGCACGATCAAAAAGCACATAAAGATTACAGTCATAATTAGGTTTTTGCGTTATCATTAAGTTAAAATGGTTGCACTGATATTAACTTACAACTTAGTACCATCATTTTAACTTAATAGATTTGACTAAAGACGCCTCGTTAATTTTATTTTGGCTTAGCTAATAGCATTATTATATCAAACAGGGAGAGTGTGGTCTCTCTTTGAAGACTAACAGTGTATAGTTGAGTGTATCTTTTTTCCCCTGAATATTAAAGTGTCTTTAGTCAGTCTAGTGCAGGTCAATACCAGCAGAAACAACCAACCATCCGCTACTGAGTGACCAGTATGTAAGGGTGCCGGGCCGGGCCAGAAAAAAACTTTGTGGAAACTATTAGTGCCTTTAAAAATCCCGATATTTCTTGTGTTGGTGAAGAAATATGAACAAGGTGAACTGTGCCAAAGGTGAAATTGTATACCGTGACTTAATCCATTTTACGCTGATATATTTAAAGTTTTGACTTAAAGAGAATCAATTCCCACCACATATTTTCAGTCTATTCTGTATCCATCCATCTTCATATACCGGTATTTAGCACTGAATCCATCCACATTTATATGGTCTTTTGAAGCACTTTAAGTTTCCATTTTAAGTATTTTTCTCTAGCCCATTAGAGAGTACATAAAGCATCAGCAACTGACACACAGTGACACGGTCCGGCCCTTTTAGAGGTGGGAAGAGGACTTAACACAAACTTAGCAGTTGGTGAGAGGTGGAGGTTAATTTCCCCACCTCCCACCAGGGGGAGTATCAGTTACCAGCGGACAAGGCCAGCTTCCACCATTTCCACCACTGGAGGAGAGGAGCAGCAGCAGTTTTATAGCAGCCGGCCACCAATTGTGTTGGCGATTTATGAAAGTTTTTGATACCATGGTTTCAGGTTAAAGGAACCAGCTCCAAGAGATTTTCGTATTTTCATGTTTTCCCCTTCAGTTTTCAATATTTCCCGATAGTACTCTGAATCATTCTAATGTTTTGCAAAAAAGGAAACCCAATCATCTGTAAATTTATTTGGGATCAGAGCCATCACAACAAAGTGACCGACAGGCTGCCTGATGGTTTTACTGGGCACTAAGTAGCATGATTTCTACATGTTGGGTGGGGTAGTGAGTTCTACGCATGCTGTGCCTAAAAAGACTCCGCTATCTGTTTTATCCCAACACAGTGAGCGTGGCCTGTGCCGGCAGCAAGCATGGTTAGATCTACTACATCTTGTTGGCATCAGCAGCATATATGACCAGGGTTTGAGACCGAGCCATTGCCGCAAGAGACCATTAGAAATCATCACCGGGGGGCACGGCCTATGTGGGACAGAGCCCAGGTAGACGGTGCCATCACAGCGAGATGCTGTTATAAAGCATTAAGTAGAAAGAGGGTAAGGACAGCTCCCCTGTCTGAGAGTGATAGATCACCTGGAATTATCAAAACCGTGAGGACACAACACTACTAGAATACAGCTGAAACAAACTTGTGGGAATTTCTTCCACAAAATCAAAAGTAGTATTTCACATAGAAAAGGGGCCTGTGACTGTATTCTGCCATTTTTTTCTCTTCTATATTTCAAAACAGAGAATCTAATGCTGAATGACGGTGAATGTTAAGGGAGGAGATGATAACGAGAAAGTGACAAAATAAGCGCGGAGCTGCCCTGTAAGGTAGTTTGTCTTTTTTCAGGTCATGCTGTTCTAATAATAAAAATACAAGTTTCAGCAAAAGCCACAAATGTAATCCCACATTATCTGCAGACACTGTATCCTCTTTAATATTACAGGTCTGTTTTCGTTTTCATCCGTATGTATATCATATGTATGAAAGTGTGCATTTTGTTCAATGGATTCTGTCAACCCTGGTACATTATTGATAATTTTCTTGCATTTAAGTGACATTTCCAATTATTTTACTGAAAATCCAAACACACACGCACACACATATGAACCAAATATTGAAATTTGATTCTTTTCTCGAGGTGACTTCAAAACATAATTTGACTAAGCGACTTCAGTGGCACTATACATAGTAATATTTTTCTGTGGCTGTTGCTGAAACACTGGATGTATATTTAAGACTATCCAAAAATGTGCAGAGTAATCATCGGTGACACACAGGACATACACCACTAGAGGTTGGATTTGGTTCTTTATACAAATACTAATGCCCATGCAGTGTTGCTGGAAAGGTTGAACTTGTCAACTGATAGAATTGTAAGTCAAAAGTCTGAATGAATGTAACACATTTTGAGTCGGTGAAAGTTGTCGGGCCGACAACTTTTCATCAACACTGCGATAGATAAGATTAGATTTGGCTTGGACCACCACCACAATCAGACAAAGGGAGGATTTGTTTCCTTCTAGCATATCGTTCAGCAATGGAGTTGTGTCTTTTCTTGGTTATTTTTTGTCAAAAGAAGTTTGAGTGTGTTTCAATTGAGTTCAAATTAACGCAATGTGAAAATCTATCGACAACAGGCCAGACTTTCTGCAAACGTTTCAATTGATTAACAGGAGATTTATCAAACTTTAAGTTTAACTCGACAGAACATATTTGATTAAATTTGTGTAGATTCTCCACAACTGCCTACATAGTTTCTGGTGACAAGAGTTATACAGGAACTTATATCACGAAGATTGTATAACTCTGTCAATCCATGAAAATAAATAGAATAAATTAATTACAAGCCAGTTTCCCCAGAATATGCCTGCGTTATTTCAGGGTAAACCGACTTGAGGTGTGCGTCTGCTCCCAAACAGTTCAAACATTGAGAATTGTTGGGCTTAAGAGTTGGTCAAAGACACTGTTTTTTTTGGTTTTTTTTGCCATCTCGTATTCTTTGTCTTGAAACTACCCTTACAGCGAGAAGTTGGGGGGGGGGGCATCCAAAGCTGCATAAACAATGCCCCTCTCATGAAATACTGAGATGTCTGTGAAATATCAACAGACACGCTTTGGCTGATATATGTTTGTAAAGTGAATGGGGAGGCGGAAAAGTAATGTCAAAACTGGCTCGTAAAGAGTTGTACATGTGTATGAAAAGTGTCTTTGTCCAGGCTGTCGAATAAAAAAAAAGTATAAAAAAGCATCAACCAGCCCAACAGGTCAGCATATTTTGGCAATGACGCATCAACCATACCAGCATCTGGCCCTTGGTCCATGCAGGTGGGCAAGAGCTCAGGGAAGAAATTTCACCCATAACAACACACTTATCTTTCGTATAATTCATATGGTCCTCTTTTCTTCAGTTTTATTTCTTTGTTTTTCTGTTTTTCAATTGTATGACTCAAATTCTTAGCATTGCACAATATGAGATAGGCAGATTTATATTATGCTTTATAGAAGGAAATTTGAAAAAGAAGGACCGGACCATACCTTCTAATTTCTAGACTTAACTTCTTGTCAATCGTCCCTCTAACTTTCTTTAATTCGCCAAGGTAAAATGGCAAACTCTTTATCTTGACTTCTATTATGATTTTCATTTGTGATGCAGAAGTTGTTGGTGAAATTTCTTCAGGTCGATATATGTTCCTTCTGTGTTTCTAATACTCAGAAATGAAGGAACACTGATGATAACGGGGTAAAGCTGAGGTTAATATTACAAACAAGACGCTAATGTACTTAGGTAGACCGACTAGCCTTTCAACCTGCCAAGACTCTGGCTGGCGCTGCTTATCTTAAGACATAACCATAGTTCATGTAACCTTGACTTTACTTCTGATCTATGTGCCAGATTCCATGTGTTATCGGTCATTAAAGTGCCTAGAAAGTGAGTTATTACAGTCTTGAAAGGCTAGTTCACATCTCTTCCTTTGACTTCTTTTGTTTTACCTTAGGGCACAACCATCATTCCTACCTGTCAAAACATTTTATTTAAAGTATGAGTCCGTTTCATACTGTTTCAGTATTGTGATTGTACCACGGTTATATAACAATACAAAAGTAATGCACATCTCAGACTCAGTTATAAGTAATATAAAACAAAACTGAAATAATTGTTAAACAATGTCAATTAAGTGTTCATAAACCATTTATGGATCTTTACCAAATGTCTTCAAGTGACAACTATTGGTCCCTGGGTATGAATACTAGACACATTGGAAGCAGGGGCACCTCGAAAGCAGACACCTCGGAAGCAGAGATTAGAACCTCGGAGGCAGGGGCACCTCGGAAGCAGATAAAACCATGATAATATCCCTCTCTTCTTATACGGACTTAGCAGGTTTAATTATTAGCCAATGAGATAATCCCAACTATTCACTGCGGCCCTGTCGGGGGCCAACTGGTACCCATCTGATAGGTGTTATCAGTAGAACTCGCTGTTAATAAGCTCCAGCTATTCTTGGGAGCAGCAGTGACGTCATAGCAACCAGCGCGGCCCTTATCAGCCTTATCTGCCTACTGATAAGAATCCTCATGAAGGGTTAAATTAAATAGGAAATGTACTAGAAAAAGGTGTTAAAATCCTTATCAGAAAGGATCTAGACATCATACAGCAAAATGAATTACAAATTCTGAAAGATATTAAAAATTTGCATCACATACTTGGTCCACTATTTTCTAATCCCAATATTAGAAAAGAAGACAACAAAAAGGTTACTTTTTCTAGTACATTGCCTATATAATTTGACCCTTTCCAGGTCCCTAGCAACCAGGGTTCTGCCCCCGAGAATGGCAGCGCCTATGGCATGGGACAACCTGCTAAGGGTCTATAGAATTTGAAAAACTACAACCCTAGTGATACTGTCCCTACACCGTAGAATCCTGGAATGGCAAAAAAAAAATATTCAAAAAATTGTAAAAAAAAAAATATTTAGAAAAGCTATTTGCTTCTGAGAAGTCTGCTTCCGAGGTGTCACTGCTTCCAAGCCTGGACCAAGGTGTCCAGCTACCCCGGGGAAGTTATAAAATATTAAAATCACTAAACTGTCTATGTCTCCAAGACCAAGTTTAATACAACTACTATTCTAATGATGTGTTAAATTTCCTGATAACATCTATTGTTTTTCAGTTCTGCGCTGGTGAAGCCACATTTCTCTATCACTATCAGCATGGTATACTTTAGTTATATAGCAGTTTTCAAAACGGCATCCTCTCAGTCTTATATACTATAGTTTATGATGATGTGCAGCCAGGCCACCAAACATGGTCTACAAAGCACGCCAACGGGGTTGCATAATAGCCCCGTCTGGCTGTCGGCCGGCCGCCTTGCAGACGCAAGTACTTGCCGGTGAAGGTGTGAAGGGGGTGGGGGGAGGACAGCCGTCATGACCAAACAAAAACACAGCCAGACAGGCATCTGACTCAATCATGATTTTTCTCATATATCATATGAATTCAGATAGGCTTATTTAGGGATAGTTTGAGATGGACATGCGGCGGGTGATGGCAGAGGTTTCAGTTTCTGAATCAATTTAAATGCGGGTGTACAAACTGCGTGGAAACTAGCCCCACAATACAATGTCATGTCTGGGAGGAGTTTGAGTCAATGACTCGAATGACTGGAATTTCGTAGGACCATACCACTATTCCCCATCCCTACATATTTCCCACTGGGCACCTAAATAGACAAACTTTAAGGAGGCATATGCACTAAAGAATTATCTATAAATCATGTTGTGTTGTTGACATTGTTACGTTAACCCATCGCTCAACAATGAATCTGTAATGTGTAAAGCGACGTAGCAACCACCCCCTCCCCTCCCGGCTGCATCAAGATTCAAGACTGGAGCGGCCATGTTGAAAATCGCCGGTGCCCCTTTTGACATTTGCAGACGGACTGCTTGCTGACAGACGTAATATCAGCGATTGATTGAGATGCAGACTAAAACTCATAACATTTATGAACAACAACAACAATATTCTAAATACCTACCTATATTGTGTCCCACCATGGGTAAACCCGAAGTAGTTATTTGCAGCCATCGTGCCTTTCTCTTTACACACGACGGAGCACAAACCACGTGATAATTAACATATGAACGGAGATACCCGAAGCCTATAGATGCTCTATTTTACATTTCTTCTCATTGACTAATGACTAAAAAAGATACAGGAGGATAGTAAGTTATCTAGTAACAATTCATCTGAATTGAAAAATCTACCTATCAAAAATTGTTTCGGTAACATAAATGTTGCATCATGGGAGAAGTGAGCGATATTAGGAGAGGTCATAATCTGAGCATGCACTTCCGCATAAATAAGAACATCCAATCCAACCCCGGGAGCACGCTAAACAGCTGATTTTAGGCAAGTATGTAAAGGAACCATGGCCACTAACCCGATGAGATTGGAATTGGGGTTTTGGTATAACAACTTGAAGGAAGTCAACTCATCAGTTAGGCCAGTCAATGAGTGACAGTGTCAGTGTACTGTACATTTTAATTTTAGGGAGTGGTCATTAGGGAGTGATCATTTTTTAACAGGGGGCAGCTGGTGGGTTTGAGGGGGGGGGTCAGAATTTTTTCAACCCCTTGAGGCTTGACCGGGGGGTCAGAATTTTTTAAACCGTTACTATAGGGTAAAAGGGCACGTTCGCGCGCAATTTTCGGCCCTTATGGGGGGTCAAAAATATTTTACCCCATCAAGAGGTCTTAGAGGGGGTCGAATTTTTTTTTGTGCGTCAGCGCGCAAACCCACCAGCCCCCCCTGTTGTTAAAAAATGATCACTCCCGTATTTATCAACAGAGGGGGGTGTGGGTTTTCACGCGGACACATGGAATTTTCACGCCCCTCTTTGATCTATAGAAGATCGCAGGCTTTTTAGCTAAAAAGAGGGTACCGTAAGGCGGGACGACTTTGCATTCCCGGGGCTACTTTGCCTTCGGGCAAAAAAAGTGTTGTTCAGACATAGTGGAGATAGTAGTCTAGCATGTTTCTGGTTTATCAAACCTATCAATATCAAAGATAAACTCAATTTGGCTTCATTAAAACATTTTTTGTTTTTCTATGTCAAACCATGCACCCTTAGGTCGGGTCATTTCAAAACTTTTTTTTTTTCCCAAAATTTATTCATAGTGTCAAATTGCATTGCTACAGAGCTTGGTATTTAAGTGTCACCATATGTACCCCCATCTGAAACATTAATAACACACTGACATACCCCATACATAATGGCGGGCTTCCCTAGCCCACTTAAAAGGGTCTATATCTCCTCTTTCCTATCCCCTCAGGATGTGTGTGGTGCACATATGCGCAGGCACTGACACATTCCTCTGTTAGATTATCAACCTGTGAAGCACGGGATAGCCACTTAGTGCCGCTTAAGTGCTGTAAAACACAAATCAATCAATCAACCATACATAATGGTTTAAATCAACTCTCCCAATTAACTGAGAAAATTAACATTCAGTGAACCATAGTCATTGTCTGTCCGAAAACGGGGCTACTATGGCTCTGAAAGTCTATGGAAAATTGGGCTACTTTGGCTGAAATTCCCTATTGTGTTTGTGCCAATTTAATATATAATGTATGCAATTGGTTCATAATATAGCCAGAGTCAAGTTCCGCATAAAATATATATTAAAGTGTGTGTAAATCAAATAAGAGGATGTATTTTGGCCCTTCTACTGGAAGGTTATTTCACCATACATAAATTTGTCAAAGTGTAAAAGACAGCCAAACTGTGTGTACAAATTATGGCTATGGCCCTATCTGTCCCAGTGAGATGGAAACACACTTTAGCTGTTGTTATAAAAGGAATAATTTCCAAATGGTGGAAAATTACATAGTTGCTTGTCTAATTTGAAACATTAATCATTAAAAATAGCGGGGCTACTTTGAAGACCACTTAATGCCAAAAAAGTCACAGACCCGTAGCACTAGTTGCCATGGCAACACACATACAGGTAGCCAGGGTTGCCACCACTCAGGAAAAAGTCAGGAAATGCCATATTTTTTTTAGAGTCAGGAAAAAGTCAGTATTTTCTATCAAAAGGTCAGGAAATTTTGGGATTTGGGGAAAAGTCAGGAAAAAGTCAGTATTTTCCATTAGTGAGGAGGTTGATGACCAACTAAATTACAGGAGTCACATGAGTCAAATTGTGTCTAAAATGGAAAGAACCACACCAAGATTCACCAACATTTTCTGAGAGGTTTATTATGTGTGAATGGTATTTGGACAATAATGAGTGTAGTAAGTCCTTGGTTATCAGAGTACATTGTAAGTAGTTTATGTGCTAAATCATAGCAGTATAGTTGTCCCTGTGATACACACAAGGGTTATTCACCTGCATAGAATGGAAGTGGATGAACTTGGTAGAATCCTATTTCATCTGTTATCGTATAAACTGACACTGGTTTATATGGATCAGTATTTAACATTATGTTACTTCATCAGAGACACATTGAAACTTTCAACTTCCATGATACCTTGGTATATAGTGAACCCAACTTATAGACTGCACCATATAAGTTTGGAAATTTGCCCAAAAAAATTAAGATAAGAGCCTTTTTTTTTATTTCATGAATTTTCAAAATTCAAAAAGCTTTTGGTAGCTTAGACCTTTAGACTCCTAGAATCTGCCTCTGTGCTGTAGGAGTTAGGGAGTGTACCCAGCATACAAGATGCACCCTGAGTAGGAAATTCAATAATGCACAGATGGTGCTTGATTTTGAAGACTAGTACTGTTGGCACACCCTCACTTTTGGCAAATCTATAAGGCGCATTAGGAATCCATCCTGCTGTATAAGTCACACATTTGATATAATAAATAAAGTATTACAGTGTATTTCTCTGCCTGCTAGCCAGCTTTTCAGCAATGGAGACCTTTTATTTGGCTAGTGTGTCTCCATCAGCCCCTTGGATACTGGGACATAATGTGTTTTCAATCCTTTGTGTCTAATGGTGTCATCTACCTTGCATACTGCTGTTGTTGCTTTCCACACATGCCAGCCTGTGTGAGAGGATGAGCACAAAGTTGAAGATGTTCCTAACTGAAGATGTTCCTACCTCCTGATACCAGGATGTGTGCAAGGGATATCTGACTCCTCATTATGGAGCCTGTTGATCGCATGTCACGTCATGCACTAACTTCTTGAATTGTGCATTTGCTTCATCAGAAGTTGAAACAGTCAACAGTTTACCAAATAAAGCAGGATTTTGCCTTTCCTAGTTTCTTGGTGATGTACTTGAGATTCAATGCTGTGAAGGTCCTGACTATGGAATAATTCCGCAGGCTTTTACAGGAGTTTGCATATGAGACTTCAGTCATTGTTTAAATTTAGAATTTGTACTTGTGATTTGCAATCAGATGTCTCTATAGTTCTGATTTGACAAGTTTACCTAACTTCAACCTTCTTTAAGTTCTTGGCAACTTCTTTAAGTTCTTGGTAACAACTTGAATTCCCCATGAACTGTGTCATGACCACAGGATATAATGTTAAGGAGGTTTGGACATTCGGGGTTCAGTATGTTCTTCCTGTAAGATGTTAAAGACCTTCCAGTTTCATTGACAGCTGAAGCACTGTTGAGCTATACAGTCCATTAACGCCACTTTTAAGTTTTCTACAATGTCTTCAGTAGTTGTGTGTACTAGAAATAATCACTGATGTGATTTTTCCTACATCTGTAGGATGTCCAACACTTTTTAGCTAAAAGGCTGAACCTCATGATTTCCCCAGGTCTATCGAGAAAATGTTTTACTGAAGGGGGGGGGGGGTCTGGTGCTCTCGCTGCAACAAATAGACAGAATCCCATACCGGCAAACAAGTCCTTGAAAAAGCACTAGATTGCACCATTTGGCCTCTAGATATTCAAAGGTTTCCTCAGCCCCCAGACCCCCTCCCCCTTCCATTCACAAAGCCACTTTTCCAACAACAACAAAATGTCTGTCAAAGTTTGAAGAAAATTTTTCTGGGGAGTATGCCCCTACATTTATTTTACCCAAACATTACAGATGTTGCCTCGGTAGTCCATTTTGTGCCATAAAATATATGTGTTTTGGGAAATCTTCCTACACTTTAACAATTTTCAAATCACATCCCTGTAGAAAATTGGACATCAGTTAGTGTGTTTGCACAGCATGTGGCTCCACATAAAAAAAAAATTCACCAGTGGGGTTTTAATATGTCCTACAGAGGATACAAGAGGTCAGCAGGTCATATATAGTCATGTTTAATATGTTTTCCTTCGTAAACCAGCAACTTTTACCATAAACATGGTTACTTATCTGCAAATCTAGCTTTAAAAGCACCAAGCCAATTCTAACCTTGCTAATATGCACCAAATTAAACATGGTAAATGGTCAGGAATTTTTTCATATTGTCAGAAAGAAGTCAGGAAAAAGTCAGTATTTTTGATATCTCAGGTCTGGTGGCAACCCTGAAAGAATAGGATTTTAGTAAAAAATAACCTTACATACAGTAATCAGTAAAAAACTGTCTTGAATGAGCCAAAGTAGCCCCGCTTTACGGTAAATTTTTAGGCCCCCCTCGGGAGGGGTCTGAAATTTTTACGCCCCCTCTAAAACCCACCACCCCCCTGTTTATAAATAATGACCACTCCCTTAGGCTTTGAAGGGAGTGGTCATTTTAGACCCGCGGTTCGAGTGGTCATTTTAGTCCCTCGGCCGTACTCTGAACGCACCGAATGTATCTGTCACTATAATAAACTGGTGTTGGTAAAACATTAATTCTGAGGGTTCTACTGGGCGGAATTACTTCAAATTAGTATCAAATGAGAACCTGGCATAGAGGTACCCCCCCCCCCCCACACACACACACACACACACCCTCCCCTGAGCGCAGGAACGGAACATGGCAGACTATCAAGGTCTCACTATCCGAAATTCACATCGTTGGCCAACATAGTTCCATCCCTACACTTACACACCCCGATAATTCTCCTCTGTCTTTTGCCGCATTGGACGGTACAAAAGCACCCTGTGCTGCACGTCCATGCTGGTTGGCATCCTGGGGCTCTACCGGGGCGGAGGCCCTCCGACCGGTGTTGGAGGAGGGGATGCTGAAGTCTGTCGCTGCCTGGAGGACCTTCGGCCCGGGGACTAGACGTTTACCCACTGTACTGTGTACTTTTTATTTTTTTTGTTGGCAGCTTGCAGGTAGCCCCCCTGGTACCTGTGGACCCGCCTACTTGGACTATGGGTCCTGCCTGTGCACCCTCCGAGGGGTATCAGGTATTAAAAGCATACTTACCGTAATCTCCCGCGTATAAGGTGCGCCTTATACGCCAAACAAAATGCTGCTGAGTCTTATACGTGGGAGGGACATTGCCTTGAGTTTGGGGTGCGCCTTATAGGGGGGGTATTTTTACTATAGCACCCTTAGAGGTGCGCCTTATACATGGACTTGCATTCTCTGAGTTGTGGGTGCGCCTTATACGCGAGCTGCGCCTTATACACGGGAGATTACGGTACTACTTACTAACGTCCATGCCCCTGTCATACTTGGACAAACATGTATCCTGGCCTTGCTGGCCCTAGGGTGCAAAGTTTTAGATAACTCTAGAGCAAAAGCAACAACAATGGAGGTAGAGTGGGAAGGAGACTTTTCCATATTTGTGGGTTGGGGCCATCCTCCCCAGCCTACCCCTAGAAAATTTTAGGTGCTTTCTGCAAACAACTGGTTTGGAAACTTTTGCATGATTCTAGAGCACAAATAACAATGACAGATAGGGCAGTTAGGAGATTTTTTCCATAGCTCGGGGCCATCCTCCCTAGCTCCCCCACCCCCCTGAAAATTCTAAATTATCTTTCAGGTGCTCTTTCTAGACAACTAGTTTGGATACTTCTAGAAGCTAGAACAGAAATCACAACTACAGATTTAGGGAAGGGGGCAAGAGATTTCTCCATAGTTTTGAGGTTGGGACCATCCTTCAGGTGCTCTTTGTAGACAACTAGGTTGGATAATTCTAGAGTAGAAATCACAACTACGGATTTACGGAGGGGGGGGCAGGAGATTTTTCCATAGTTTGGAGGCTGGGGCCATCCCATCCCCCCCCCCCAAGAAATGCCTGCATTCATGATGCATGCATCACAACAGCTACACATGTGACACATGAATTCTAGGTAGAATTTGATAGCGTTTTCAGATGAAGGGTCTTAAGTTTGGGTATATCCCTTCCTAAATCTCACCTTTTGTTTACAAAAGGCCACTCGGCTATTACATGATTCTTGTTTGACCCTCCCCCTCGGAGGGGTCAGACATTTTTCACTCCTCTCCCTTTGTGCTATTCTCGGGAGCAGAACCCTGGTTGCTGGGACCTGACAAAGGGTCAGATCATATAGATCTAGGCAATGTAATAGAAAAAGTAACCTTTTTGTTGTTTTCTTCTCTAATGTCAATGACCTCAAAATTTTATGCGCGTCCCCCCCCCAACAAACAATTTTAAGCCTGTCCAATGGTATACCAGACACGTTGGAAACAGAGACGGGTCGGAAAAGACATCTTGAAACTTGCATCAGGATATCCCAGAAACAGGGACAGTTTAAATGCAACATGAAACACGATTATATCCCTCTCTTCTAATAGAACTTGGGAAAAAAAGGGCAACCCTAATGATACTGTCCCTGGAACTAATGCATTTTAGCGGGCGCAACAGCGAAACCTGTACCTACGCTAATGAAATCATGCTAACCCTAACGTGACGCAAGATGTGCGCCTGCTAAAGTGCATTCTACCCCTGTCCTTATTATCCCTTATTCAGAGGGCACTAAAATGCAAAATTTGTGCTTTAAAATGTATAATTTAAAAAACGTTTACACCCGATATGGCTTGCTTCCGAGATTTCTGATTTTGACCTCTCCCTACTTTCAAGGTTTTAGAGTTTTATTGAGTCTAATAATACATATACAGATAATGTGAATTAAATGATATGTATTAAACCTAACATGGGCGCATTGCCCTACTTACGATAGTACCCCTTAATATTTCATATGTAAAGTCTAATCCTTATACCAGGTATAGCAGGAAAAAATACAATGGTTACCATATTAGCAACTGCAATACAAAGTACCGTAATCCCCCGCGTATAAAACGCGAGGTTTTAGACACCAAGAGCTTTATTTTGATATATTACACTCCCCATAAGTCATATGACATAGATGGCTCCAGTTGTGCCTGGGAGGCCAGAGCTACACATAGCTTCTTAAATTTTGAAAATCCATTCAGTAGAAGAAAAGTTATGAATATTTCATTCTTTTGGGTATAATCCAAAACTCTAGGTGTGTCTTATACGCGCACTGCGTCTTATATGCACACTGCGTCTTATACGCGGGAGATTACGGTATATATAATACAACTTGGGATGAGATGAGGTGAGATGTATGAGAAGTTCAACAGGCTCTAGGTGGTGAGGTACCAGTAGTGGTGGAGGAAAAACAGGTCTCTTACATGAAACAAGCAGGGTAGTCTGCCAGAATTTTCTTATTAAAAATCTTTGGGCATTCTATGATAGTATATTCAGCCTTTAGGTCATTCCACCTTCTTATTGCTCTGTAGTATGAGCCTCGTATGACAAGAGGTTTGAGAGAATGGGGGAGTGTTAGCCTAATGCCCTGATTTCTCCTCATAGGGAGGTTCCTATTATCCACTAAATTTTGGCTGTTTCTTAACCTGAAGGCATATACTAGGAGATGTATATCTCTTCTATCGATTAACTTCTGACATCCACTTTTTTCATGCAATTGGTCTGTTGTAAACAGGGAATTCTTCCAATTTAATTTTGTATACAGATCTTAAGGCCTTATTTTGTAAGAACTGTATTTCTTTTGTTTCACCCCTATAATCCCTATCCCATACATAATCAGCACTGGTAGCACCAAGGTTTTATATATTACCGTAATCTCTCGCGTATAAGACACGTCCTCTACACCAAACAAATCCCTACTGCGTCTTATAGGATTTCCTCAAGTTTGGGGTGCGTCTTATACGAGGGGTAATTTTTCTATAGAAATGTACTAATCTTACAAATTTCAGCATTAAAATGTGCGTCTTATACGCGAAAATGCATGTGCTGAGTTTGGGGTGTGTCTTATACGCGCAGCACGTCTTCTACACGGGAGATTACGGTATTAAGGCAGTGTCCTCATCTGTATATTTTCTAACTCTATATAAATCATATAACCTTTGTCTGAATTTTGAGCAAGTATTCTCTGTGTGCGTGGTGAACATTAGACCAGTGTCTATAGTTACACCTACCATAATCTCCCGCATATAAGGTGCACCTCGCGTATAAGACGCACCTAGAGTTATAGAATATGGTCGAAAAAATTAAAAATTCATAACTTTTGTTCTACTGAATGGATTTTGAAAAATCAAAAAGCTATGTGTAGCTAAAACACCTTGTAACCGGCTTAACCCCACTATCTCATATTCTGACTTAGTGGGAGTGTAAGATATCAAAAGAAAGGTCTTGGTGTCCCCCTTGTGGATCCAGGGAGAACTAAAACCTCCTGTACAAGACGCGCCTTATACGCGAGAGATTACGGTAAATAAGTAAATTCATGTACCTGCTCTAGAATTGAATTACCTAAGGTAAAAACTGGTGTTGGATCATGCCTTTTCTTATTAAAAACCATCCATTTTGCTTTTGCGCAATTAATAGTAAGACAATTGTCAATGCACCATGTTGAAATGACTCTTAGCGCTTCATGCATCTTGGCCGATGATGTGACCGTTATTACAGCATCGTCAGCATAGAGGGATATCTTAAAATCATACAAAGT
This sequence comes from Acholoe squamosa, assembly GCA_949317995.1. Lineage (NCBI taxonomy): Eukaryota > Metazoa > Annelida > Polychaeta > Phyllodocida > Polynoidae > Acholoe > Acholoe squamosa. The sequence continues at coordinate 31,388,175 of OX439039.1, read as the reverse complement.
AGCCAAGGGGTTTATATATATAGAAAAAAGCACAGGACCCAACACAGACCCCTGAGGAACACCATATTTATTTTGTTTTAATGCTGAGAGTGTTTCATTGGCTAGGACTTTTTGTGTCCTGTTTGTGATGTAATTTTGGAGAAATTCGCATGTGTTTTTACTAAGTCCAATTTCCAAAAGTTAATAATTTAATAGTCTGATAGTGTAATATAGTATCAAAAGCCTTTTTTTATTCAAGGTACAGGCAAAAACTTTGTTTATCTTCTATCATGTTATTAGTTATATCCATTAGGTGTTCATCTATGGCAGTCTGCGTTGAGTGCCCAGCCCTATATCCGTGCTGATTTTTGCTAAGTACATTATTCGTGTCCAAGTAGATATTAAGTCTTTTGCAAACAAAGCCTTTTTTCTAGGATCTTCCCAGGAAGGGCTAATAGACTAATAGGGCGGAGGTGTCCCTGGAGTTACCATTCAAGGGGGGTGGAGGGGCGGCATGCGTGAAAATTCACCAGCCCTCCTGCACTTAAAGTTGAAAAAATGACCACTCCCTAACAGTAACAGCATGTCAGTGACAGTGTCTGCCACTCAGTCATTTTCTTGCTCACTCACTCACTCACTCACTCACTCACTCACTCACTCACTTAGTACATCTATTTATTTTGTCCTTGCCGTTGACAATTGCCTTATAGTCTGACATAGGAGGTCTAATTAAAAAGAGAAGTGATTTATAGATGCATGTATTCCCAAAGTCTACCCCTGTCTTATGACTGAGATCAGGTAAATGAGTTTGGTTTTATGGTCATACATGATGTGGATATCAGATCTAAATAATCCTTTGTATTCAAGACTTTCACATACCGGTACTTTATATTTCAGTGGCCAGCAACCAAGACATCGCCTCTTTGATACTAAAGTCCTAAAACCTCTTGTCAGCAAACATGGAATATGAGAAGACCGCCAGAATAGCTCAGTGCTCCTAGGTTAGTGGAACAAATAGGTGCACTGCTTTGTTTCACCATTCTAATTTATTTTAAAGAAATACATATTCAAACTAAGACGATGGATTTATGTAAAGGGATTTCGTATCTCAGATCATTCAACTGAAGAACAAACTGACAAAGGGAAGCATTGAAAGGTAGCAGGCCACTGCCAGCATCCATAGTCATATTAAATGACTTGAGGTTTAGTACGTGTGGAAAACGGAAAATTCTACAAATAAATATCTTAAAGGCACGGGGGTTGTACTAAAATGGATCCTAATCAGGATACTGTTCGATCTATGGCCACTCTTCTGGTCACAGATGATAACGAAGATAACACAAAGCTTGAGCAGAATACCTCCCTTTCTACAAACGGTGTGACACCAAAACTGAGTACACAAATATCACAAACCTCCAATTCCTCAAAACTATCACAGAACTCAGCACAAGGCAGTGATAACGACCCAAATGACTCTGTGTTTGGAGATGTGCCTCTCAGTGATACACCAGTGCGTTTCCAGTTAACTAGAATTCATAAGGATAGTGTGACAAAGCAAGAGCACCTACCTGACTCACCAAACCAAAGCTTGAGGAGACAAGGCTCTCTAAGGTCACAGGTAAGTAAATCCATTGTATTTATGTAGGTACATCTAATCAGCTATTTAGAACATAACTTTTGATCTTTGTAAGTAGTAGTTACAGTCTCCTGATAAGGAGGCAATATTATACATAATTCAGATTTAATGATAATAAAATAATGCGTCATGCCATTACTAACTAGCTGTCTCTTTTTGTTACATGCAGATATCAGTGACGTCAACCGTGAAGGAGCCAGTGAAGCGTGAGTTAAAGTTGAAAACCTTTGTCTCCTTTCTCTTTATTATCATTGTTACTGGTGTAAGCGTCGTTTTGCACTTTGCAAAGGCAAAACATTATGAAGCACAGCTCGGTCAGAAGATCATTGTCCATGAAGACACAAGAACAATTCAATATCAGAACCAACAACGACTTGACATACTGTCTGGGACTTTCGGCATTGGAATCCCAGATCATATGTTACCGCATGATTGTTCAGTTGAAAAAGACAGAAAGAGTCACCTATGTTTGAGATGGAAGGGATATTCAGAGGTAAATATTGATTATTGGCAGGAGGGTTCATCAAAGTGTTTTGATGTTAACTGGCGTAGTATGAACCAACGTGTCCCGCTCAAGGACTGCTTTAGATTAAACCTTGGTAATGTTGAATGGTATGGAGGCTGGATTGATGGCGAACAAACCTGGCCAATCCGGAATGCTTCGATTCCCATGCAGCCATACATCACTAAGGCGACAAGCTATGAAGGACCATTTGGGCCAGTGCTAGAGCGATACTGGTTGTCATCAAAAGGAGCTGCAGTTTTCTCGACCGACCGTACAACTCCACTATATGTGAGCTGGAATGCTCCTGTCCCCAATGTCAATGACACAAAAGGTGATGACCAATTCTGCCTGTCATCAGGCTACAGCCACCCACTCTATACTCCTGATGAGCATCAGGATGTCTGGTTAAACTACACAGTGTGTGTCAGTAGCAATATTCTCGATGTTCATCATTTGTCGCTGCAGCGCGTTGAAGATGTCAGCAATCTGTCCAGCGCTGGTGCTCCTGACATGACCCTATTCAGTGCCCCTGTGTGGTCCCCAACCAAGATACTGCAGAACAACTACAGCCAGAGTTCTCTACATCAACTTGGACAGAGGCTTAGCAACCTGAACCTCCCTGTTGGCGTGCTCATGATTGGTGATCAATGGCAAGAGCAGCATGGTGATTTGAAATTTAATAGAGCAACATTCAGTAATGTATCAAGCGTGGTTGAAAGTTTAAAGGAACAGTTGAATTGCGTTGTCAGCCTGGGTCTTGACCCATATGTTGGTGTACATTCCAGGAACTTTGCTGATATTGCTACCCAAGACCTCCTTGTAAAAGATGCTAGTGGATTGGCGCCTGGTCTATTTATGATGAAAAACAATTACCATAGTGTTCAGTCACAGTTGGTTGGGGCATTGGATGTCACCTCACACCACACAGTGAGCTGGTTTGAAGAGAAATTGGATATTCTGAAGAGGGAAACCTCAATTGACTTACTAAACTTTCAAGGAGGTGCAGCAACATTGCTACCATACGCTGCATCCCTCAGTGAAAATCGCACAAATCGGAATCTCTTCACATACGATTATGGAGTTGTGGCTTGGTCGAATAGTAAACCTGCTATTGTGGATAGTGCATCCCATCTCCAAACTCACCCAGTCATTGTCAGAGTCCATATAACAAGCTTACATCATGCAATCCCAACTGTCCTTACAACAGGGATAATTGGGTACCCTTACATTCTCGCAGAGTTCAATGAGCAGCTCGGATCTAAAGAATTGTACATACGTACAATTCAGCTCTCTGCATTCCTCCCAATTATGCATATCAGCACCCTGCCAGATGAATTTGGAGCAGATGTAGTCAACATAGTCCGCAAGATGATCAACCAGCATCAAAGTCTCGTCCACCCACGAGTGATGCGTTTGTCCGTAGGGGAGACCTCGATGGATCCCATTGTTCGCCCGCTGTGGTGGATAGCACCTGATGATCCTGAGGCAGTAAAGATTGATACACAGTTTGTAATCGGGGATGATCTAATCGTTGCACCAATTCTTCAACCGGGTACCCATCAGCGCGATGTGTACCTCCCAATGGGCCAGTGGTTTAGTAATGAGAGAACTCAATATACAGGGCCAATTTGGCTGCAGGATTATGATATACGTCTGGAAGACATCGCCTACTTTACCAGCCACTGAGAAATCTGCTCCCTACATAGAAGTTCTTTTTCCTGAGGATAGGTGCTATAGTCCATGACATGCTGCAAAACTCAGATATCAGCAGATAAGATAAAATTGATAACCTTTTTGCAAGTACCGTAATCTCCCGCGTATAAGACGCGTCCTCTACGCCAAACAAAATGCTGGGGCGTCTTATAGGATCTACTGAAATTGGGGGTGCGTCTTATACGAGGGGTAATTTTTCTATAGAAATGTACTAATCTTACAAATTTCAGCATTAAAATGTGCGTCTTATACGCGAAAATGCATGTGCAGAGTTTGGAGTGCGTCTTATATGCGCAGCGCGTCTTATACGCGAGAGATTATGGTACATTGTAATTCAATGTAAGGACACACCGAGACACACAGTGCTTGTTGACTATCTTCTACCATAGTCCCATAATGCTGTTAACAGGTGTCATAGCAATATATATCCAAAAACTAGTACATTATATTTTGATAAAGTTCTAAATATCAACTCCAATACATTATCTTTATGAATGTGTTACAGTCAGTGCCTCGTGCTAAATCTCAGTAAGCATGAATACTTACGTCCCATGTGATATCAAACACGTGATTTGGGTCAGAGCTTTTGTGATTAACCAAGTATTGCTCGAAAAGTGCCTCGAGGGCTACGAGTTTACATTGATCTATAATTAATTTGCATATGAATGGAGAAAGGTCATGCTGGGGCATTTTTAATATTTAGAATCTACCCGTACAGCCACGAGAATAGATTATGAATGCAAATAATCATAAAGTGTATTTTGTTAACACGTTTTATATACATTCAAATAGTATATTCAATAGGATAACTTTCACGAGGTAATTGTCCCAAGCACAACAATCTACATATCTGTATTCTCAAAAATACAAGGGATTTGGAACGTTTTTTTGTGTGTAAAGGATGACTTTACGTGGTAGAAGTGACAGCGCATATTCTTTATGTACGGCATTGCCATTTGAAAAAGCTTAAGCTCTAGATCGGGGTGAATATATTACATATGTTAGTTGTTCTATGTACATTGAGTATGTATCTGAGATTTTATCTTATATCATATCTGACCTGCTTATTCATGACGTCAACTGTGACGTCACAAGAACAGCCCTATCAATGGCCACCACTCTCCATCGGTAGAAACGTAACACCTAACCGCTGAATATGATTAAAAGTTTTGGGAACTAGGGTAAATCTCAGCTTATACTAGATAGTGCCTCAGTCCTCATGCCCCCATTACTCACTGGGTTGAGGTCGGAGGTTAAGTGGTTAGATTGGACCCTGGGGTGGGTAAATGGGTCTGACCCTGGTCTCACACCCGAGCAACTCACAGTGTGGCCACCACCGTCCACTGGGTTTGATAAAGGGACTGCTATGCCTTATGTAGCTTCCCCCCCTTTTTTTCTCTCTCCATATTTTCTTTGACCATATATTCATGAAAGCATTCCAAAATAACGAGTATTGAGTATCCTTGCATATTTCAAATTACTGACAGTGCTCTCTTTATTTCATTACTGTTAAAATATTATTGCATTGAGGTGAATGTCGACCTGCATATATTTATTTTTACCACAAGGTGTATTGTGTAGACTAAAGGACAATTCACGATTATCCTTTATTTTAATCTTATTCGACGCTGTTGTATTAGAAAGACTACAGTGGGAAGAGATAATGTGAAAATATTTGGAATATGTTATGTAAATATTCTTGTGTTGGAGTTTATCTGGTCAGTCAAACGTGCCTGGGAAGTTATGGTCTTATGTGGAATATAACCACTATCTCTCTCCTACCTTCAAGTGTGTATCAATGTACTGTGGTGAGGACCATGTGTAGTCAACACAAGTCAGCCATAATTCATATCGAATACTTTATTCATGCTTGCGTCTAAAAAAAATCGTAGTGGATAACCTATGCAAACCAAACATTTAGTAAGTATGCACACGTTGTACGTAGAACCTTGTAATATAATACCTGTTATGTGTCTGTTTAGAGCTGATACTGTTCCTGCTTTTGCAGGAATTCTTCCTTTCTTTTTTTCCTACAGAAAGTCACCAGAAATATCTAATAAGTATATTCTTGATAGATCTGAAATTTGGAGCTACCCTAATAAGGGTACGGTAAAACTTACATAAATGGGATGTATTGAGAAATATTTGTGGATTTATGTTGCCTGAAATCCCACTCTTTATATTTTCACTTGACTATTTGATATATACATATATGCAGCCGTATTTTTTTTCATTTCATCTTGATTTTGGTAACCTCATTGTTCAGTGCATAACGTTTTTTTAACATGTAATATACTGCTGTGGGAATAATCTCAACGTGTCAACTGTCGTCTACTTTTATATGTGTGAGGCATTGAAACTGATATTACATCCGGTGTTTATTGCTAGTATTTTTGGTTACATATAGTTATGCTTTGTTAAGTTTGTAAGATACTGCTAACCTTTTCATGGATATAAACCTTTTTTTTTAATCCTCCAATGTGTAGGGATTTAAATGCGTATTAGACCACCCCCTACCATTACTTAACCACTAACCTGACTGCACAGTTGTGTAAACAATACGTCCCAGATACATTTATCATAAAGAACCCAAATACAGGCTGAGGCTTTAATTCATTACATTTTCCCTAACTCTTCCTAATCAATAAACATGTGTATTATCATCAGGATTGTCCCTCGTAGAAAAAAAGATAGATAATTTGAAAAAAAAAATAAAGCAGTCGTGAGATTCTTAAGTGGCCTTTGATACCAATTACAATAGCCCAGAGTCAAAGTCCGCCTTGTTTACAAACCCTTTTGATGAATATCATATTAAATGCAGGTATTGTAACCAGATGTATGTGGTATTTAAGTGGTGATGTGCCTTCTCTACCCGGGTTCTCTACCCACCAGGTGTTGGGCTCCAGCTGCTGCAGCTATTCACCTTAATGCCGCAGTGGGCCTATTAAGTCTATTGTGTCCTGTATCTATATACCATAATGACAATAACTTTGTTGAATATCTTGTCGCGTTAGTGCAACAAGGTTGTATCTGCATTTTTCAAGTTTTGCAGGAGAGGCAAACGAAGTGTTACACTTAGTATAGCACAAAGTGGGAACAGCAGCATTGCACTGGCACATGAAGGCACTAATATCATAGACAGAGGTTCAGTACTTTCATAGTAGCTAGATAAGGGTCAATACAAAAACGGAACAAACCTCATTCTGCTAAAATGTCAGTTACAACCTTATTGCACCAAGACGACGATCTAGCTGTATTAGTGTACATACGCAATGGGTAACCATCCCAAACTGGTAGCCATCCCCAGCTCATCCTCTTTTTTTCCCCCCTTTTTTTTGTGTTTTCTCCTCATGCTTACGGGATTCTTAATTTCAAACTGTGTGATAACTGAAGTTTTTGTTTTACCACATTGCACTACAGGTTTATCCTGTTTTCACTATAAGATGATCGCCACCTTGATTGATGCATGTATCTATATCAGACGTATCGACACTTTATTTTGGGCTTGGCTCTCCCAGAGGTAGTATGGTATTCTACCAGTACACTTATTTCTGTGAAGTAAGAGATTTCTCAGACATACTCATCAGGAATGCGTAGATTGGTATCATTATATACTCCTATAGTTGTAAATCAATGATCTTATAAAGAAAACGATAACTGCTTTATTGTGTGGTTATGCCCTCGCTGGGTTTGGATAGAACATCATAAAGATTTTCCATGGTGAATATTCTAGATTATTCATTGGCACCCGGCTAGGGCCTCATTATGGAAGAAATCTGTGATGATAGAATCAATGTTTTAAGCTTAGTTTAATCATTAAATTCTGGCTGAGATCAAATCGATCATCAATTGCAATCACGTGTTCATCACAACTGCTAAGACATGCTGTGATCAGGTGTTCAACTGAGAACTTCGAATTTTTCCAGAGAAGGAATTTATATTTGTGACACTCTTTCTCGATCACCCAGAAAGCACATACAAGAACACACTCAGCGGTCCGTTGTAATTTCATATTTATGATGTACATCTAATGTAGCTTTTATAATGGTGTCTTATTGATAACAATACCTGCACGAACATTATGTGTTTGAATACTAAACATACTTGTATTGGACAAATATCCTCGCTGACTAAGAATGAAATTATGAATTACATTTGTATTAAAACTCAATATTGAGACTACCTGTATGCGTTTTGTCTTTCATGTGATATATCAATTCAATTCTTCTTTTTTTTCAATTCAAATCAATAGTTTATTATACTGAACAAAACATTATGTAAGTGAATACATTTATCAATTGCATGCTCAGTGTGTATGGACTATATGAAAGCATTAATAATCAGTCCTAGAATTTTGAATTAATGTGTTGGCTTTTAGCTTAATAAATACTTTTATCTCAACCATTATATACAAAATGAGTTAAAGAAAACTGAATATGATAATACTAAATGATTTGGGGGACAGGGGATGATGATGAGTGATATGAAAATGATTTGACAATAACGAACACTATAATGAAGAAAATTCAAGCATAGCATCAAAATTTTCTTTAAATTACATACAGAGAGGGTATAAAATGAATTGAAACCTAATCATCGATGTGAGGCATATCATTTTTATGAGATATATCAGGTATGCCATGTTAGTAGATCGAAAACGTGATCTTGTAACTCAACAAATCCAAATAATTCTGTACTCATATTCGATGTAATAAGTACCCACACACACCCTCCCATTTATGGGAAATTTCAGACTAGAGAAAGACCAGTCAGTTAAACTCTTTAAATACTGAAGTGTCCGGAAAGGAAATAATTTGATATGTAGTGTCTACCTTTACTGTCAGTGCATATAACCTACATAACACAACGCATCCCACATCCTGTATCCTCATATAAAACAGGACCATACGGGGATCATTTTTATGGGACCTCTTCCAGAAAAACACTACTGCGTGACCACACTTTCCCCCACAACTAAAGCTAGCAGTGCGTTACCGCGTCAGACACGCACATCTCCTTGATAAATAACTCGCCCAATTATGCACAATTGACTTTTCCCTTTTGTGTTTCTTATCAACTCTACCAATATGCAAGAAGTTTAGATGTTATAGGAGGACTCACTGAGAGCATAGTCTATGGGTAGAATGTGACAGACCACTCCCCTCTACCTCCCCCCCCCCAATGAAACTAGGTGCCCCTGTGTTTTCATTGGTGATTTCTATAGAGGATTAGGTGGTTTATGGAGCTATGGTATTCCTTTATCAGGGTGATACTAAAGGGGAAGAAGGAATCACCTAGACCAGAAAATCCTGCTGAATCTAAATTTTGTGATCATGATTCTCAGAAATCGACTTAAAGTACCCAAAAATGAGGTTTGATGACGATAATATTTTAAAGATGTACAAAAATAATATTCAAAATGATGAGAAGCCTTTATGGACAGAACATGTAAACCAGAATTAGAACCTCAATGCACATATCCAAATGTCTACCTATCTCCCAATCTGACAACTGTCCATTACTCTGCCTATCTCACATACTGCGTATTGTTGAGCATGTCTGTGTTCTGGGATAAATGTACATACGTTAGGGTGTTATCTGATTACCTTGTCTCCAGTACCACCAATGTAGTGGGCAGTGATATCACCAGAATCAGAATCTAGTGCCTGTAGCTAATTGACCAATACGCGCTCATCTGTACTAGTCACAGAGCACTCGTGAGAGGTTAAGTGTTAATCACATCTTTATTACCATAACCACAAATACCAACCAGATGATTCTGAACATAATATAATTACCAAATAGTCTGTAATGTCTATGGGGAATGCACAGTTACTATACTCTCATCCCAATACATGCTGAGTCCAAACACAGAGTCCACACTAGTCTCCATAATCATATAGAGTGTCCAATGCCGTTGAGTCACAGAGTGGCAATCTCACAACCACTATCTCCATATAGTTCCTAGTGAGCATATGTGAGAATAATCCAAGTTCCTCTCCTGTCATGGTGTCAGTGCTGCCTCCAGTCCCACAGATCAAATGACTACATCCTTCCTCTGAGCAGCAGTCTGCCCTAAGCTTATAAAGCAGAAGGTCAAACCACCAAGTCATGAACCCACAGGTCAAAGTTAGTAGTTCATACTTGGGTCATACCTGTGTCACTCAGGGTTCATACATAAGCAGGATGAGCTCACCAGGAGCAGAAGGTTAAAGCTCCCACTCATGAACTCATAGGTCAAAGTTAGTAGTTCGTACTTGTGTCATCCCTTGGTCATCTAGGGTTCATACACGATCAGTATGATCTCTCTGCTCATCACTCACTCCCGCTGCTGGGGAGCAGTTCATCGGGTGCAGTTGGTGCACTTGTCATCAGCATATATTATGTTCTCATGTACTGTGTACTCTCTGTGCATTCCCATATCAGTGTTTCTTAGTATATAACACAATTATATACATGTATGTAATTAAGCATTCGTGTGAATTGCTCTACCTTAATAAGCTCAATCCAAGTTGTGTGTGAGTGAGTATTCCTGCTTCTCACACGTCAACACATGCGTGGGCTTTTTAGTAAAAATGATTTCATAAATCATTTTTAATTGCCTTATCTATTCGATTCATCTGATAATAATTCGATTCATCTGATAACAATACGATTTCTCTTTCACTCATCTACTTGATGTATCTACACCATTTCTTGTTCACCAGTATAGGAGTTACTTACAAGTTGCTTATTTCATTTCAGTATTTTAACCATGAGTCTCTAATTAGATATGCTCGGGTTCGAAACCTACCCCTTGAAAATCCACATTTCAGATTATGCATTAACCTTTGGAAGTTAGCAGTGCACAAGCAGTACCTCTGCCTTATTCATGTTAATGTCAGCTTTTAATGCCTCTTATCAATATCATCTGCCCAATTATAATCGCCTGTTCTATACTACAAGTCTCCTATGTGAGCTGCAGAAATTCCGAATTCAATTTGACAAATAAGTTTCATCTTTACAGTAAACCCTGTCCTAGCATAAATGCAAATGCGACATTTACCTAACAGATTTTCAGTTCAACAATTACTCTAAGAGTTAAATTGTTTCTCTTGCCCAAATGATAAAATTGGGATTCATGAAACCCTTTTCATCTTTCCTATCTATTCATTTATGCATTTATTTTATATAATCTATTTATTCAGCTATTTTTGTTATTCATAGTGGCCTCATATTGTTTTCTTGAACTGCATTTTGTTTTCTTAGTTTGATACTGTCTAATATAATTTTAGCATGGAGAAACAGTGTTTTTCTGTCAATCTTTTTTCAGCTTCCCTATCATGAAAGATCACAAAGGGTTATGGAAATGAGGCACCTCTAGTCCTGTACCATAACTGACCATTAAACATCTGCCCTCACTTAGTAAGGAGAGTGCTGAATGCATTTCATTTTATGTGTACTAATGGCAGAAAAGGGACCATACAACCACACTTTTCTGCATACTTTTTTTTTTTTATTATTTCTTCATCTAGACAAACAATTATTCATCTGTGTCAAAACTTGTATTCATTTTGAGATGCATCAATCATGCACAACTAGTGTGACCAACCTGGTTTGCACCCAGTGGTTTGCCACAGCAGGGCCCTTTTATGGGTCATAAAGGTGCAGATTCCATCTGCATGCATAATGAGATTCTGGGAATCACTGATCATTCCAGGCATTCAGCCCAGCATTGCAACACAACTGCACATGCTGGATGTGTCATAATTAGGGTTTTCCAAACTGACACGGCATGTTGCTCTTCAAGCACAGTCTATATTTTGATAGTCACATGGAATTTTATCCGGACTTATGTCACAATATTACGCAGTTCTGCCACTGGCAAGATGGCATACTGCATTTTCTTTATATAGGAATGCCATATCCAATTCCTGTAAACTGGATCAACCAGTCACTCTCAAGTCAGAGCAGTTTGTGCAAATGTGTGCATGGCCTTTTGTATGATCAAGTGTTCCCTTCTTCCCAACATGGTACCTACTCATATGTACCCAACAAACTTTCCTTAGCAACTTTCCACATTTTAAAGGCCCTAGTCCCAAATCTTGAAGTGATTTATTCTGTCCAAATTTAGCAATGTATATATTGTTATTACTTAGTCAATGTCAATATTGCAAATTTGTATTTGAAATCACAAATATCAAAATACCATGGGTTGTCATTTTTCAAAAACCAATACGTTTGATGAATTGTCAAAATGTTTTCTGTGATAATATATCTTCGATCAGTAATGCACCCTTTGTGAGGCACATATATGCTCACTATGCTACAGACATTATGACCCCATGTATTACTTTTTGGATGAAGCACTTGAGTACAGATCAAGTAAACATATTGAGTTAATCTGAATGTAAATATTTTGTAATTGCTTATTTATGCATGAGGTTATTTTTGTAATCATAAGGTAAATTTCATATCATTCTATTAGATGTTGTGATGCCACAGTGATTGGACTGGAAATGTCTTAGTTTCCTCTTCTCTTTTGGGCTAAATTTCTTGAGATCTATTCATCCCATCAGTCTTTTTTCATAACAAGTGGGTTACATTTCTTGGATGTAATCACCCTATTTTATTTATTTGATACTTATTGGGATAATCACTTGGATTTGTTCACCCCATTCATAAGTTTGTTTGTTTTTTATTTTGTGGGTTAAATCACTTTGATTTGTTCACCCTTATGGATTCTATCCATAATCATGTTTTGATTGATAGAACATTGCTATCTATGCCAATACTCATTGGAACTGGCTTTAATTTGGGTGACCACATGTTGGTCCTCTATGTTGCTTAGTCTGGCCATGACTGTTTTAGCTTGATTGAAGCTTATTTGCTTTACCTCAGATGTCTTGTTTTAGTAACCTGTTTCCATCAATATGGCTGTTACAGAGATCATCTGCACTTCTACCTGTATTATAGGTATCAGATAGTTGCATGTTTTATGCCTTATCTTTATTATGATCCATTCTTAGGGACAGTTCACTTTTTCATTTAGTTGATCATTCATTCTTTTACCAGAGATGGACTTGACCACCATGACCTTTCAATGTTATCAATTGCTCTCTCCTATTACTTCATTTATCTCTCTTTCTTTTTTTTGCTTGGTTTTGACAGCAGTGGAAGTTAAGCTTTGTGTAATGGAATGCATTGTTTTATCATATGTAAGTTTGATAACATCACATGTTTAATCAACAATTATTTGGTATCTCTATCTTATTTAGATTAGCTAAATTTCACCCTATCTGTCTGGATGATTTACTTGTGTTGTTGGATGTCAGGAGACACCCTACGTGCCATTTCAAACACTAGTTTAAGATTCTCTGGGTCAAATCATATGTGTTGTTTGAATATTAACAACTTTCTATTTAGTTATGGTTTACAGTGTATCACATTCTCATGTGTGCAAAACTTACTGGCTTGAATTGGCTTTACAAAGCCATCTATTTATCATCATGACACCTTTCATGGAATATTATTCTGAAAGTTACTGGTTAATTCTTCCTGGATATTACATACATTTGATGTATTTCTGTCCCATCTGATTTGGGTATACCAAATGCAACAGCAATACTACATGGTTAAAAAAGCTTTGCATCAATGAATCAGACCAAATCATTACCTCATTGTCTCTTTCTTGACTCTTTCAGGCAATTCCTCATCATCTCCATAAAAGCCCATTACACTGCCGTCAAAATTATCTTTCAGACATCCCTGCTGAAGGATGCAAATTAATGTGTTCCTTATCTTTTACCATTAAAATTACTTTATCGGAATTACTGATATAAAGGTAAGGGTAATATAAAGTAGAGAATCACAGTCAACCCATACATGTGTACATTATACCTCAGGTACAACTTTACCCCTGATAAGGAATATGTGTTACAGTTTCTGACAGAAACTCAGAGAATAGAGATAATACATTCATCTCTCAAACACCTCCCTCAATAGTTCTTATTAACTGCAAAATACTCCACAAAGAGCATCCTGCCTGTGATCAGACAGAAAATGGTTCTCAAAGTACAGTTTTCAACATCTTAATGTCAACCTTCCGGGTCCACTCCATCACCTGTGATATGCCCGAAACATATCAATTGCAAAACTGTCAGTAGACCTTGTGTTCTCCAAGCAGAATAGGTCTTATGTCCAAATATTCCTCTGGGTTTCCGCAATGGAAAGGACAAACCTTTTAGCATTGTCCCTGTTAAAGTGGGTTTTGATTTGTTAAGGGCAGTAGAGGTGTATCCTTTGATTACTGTTCATTTGTAGAGTCCCAGGCCTGGGGTGAGTGCTGCTGCTTGTCCCTGGATCAATAGACCGTTTAGTGAAGCCTAACACCCTGAGCTACTGCCTTTACAGACACTGCTGGCCCATGTTATAGGGTCCCCGATATAGGGTTTCGGATAGCCCCAGAGTCAGGTGATGGATATGCATTTCTTTTACAAGTGTTCTGCATTACCAATTATTCCTATAAGTTGAAGAATGACATGGGTGTTCACCAAAGTAGGCTCCCTTAATCCAACTCTTTCTCTGGGTACACACAAAGCCTCCATGTATGGAGTTTGATGTGATCCATTCAGCATCTGGGAAGTTGGTCTTTTCTGACCAAAGTAGCCAATTGATGAGTGGTAGATCATAGAGTTGTTTGACTGTGTACCACCTGACCAGCTCTATTCTGTCATGTGAAATGTGTTATATATCTGTAGACTCCAATAGGACAAACCAAGTGAGCCTTTCTATGTTGCAAGGCATGTCTAAGTATGAGAGTGTGCATGGGTTCCCTTGTAGTCAATAATCATAGTATCTATTGTTAGTTTGTGGCATGGCAGATCTCAAAGTTGTTTGGGTAACTCCACCATATGTTGAGCATGTCTGTGTTCTGGGATAAATGTACATACGTTAGGGTGTTATCTGATTACCTTGTCTCCAGTACCACCAATGTAGTGGGCAGTGATATCACCAGAATCAGAATCTAGTGCCTGTAGCTAATTGACCAATACGCGCTCATCTGTACTAGTCACAGAGCACTCGTGAGAGGTTAAGTGTTAATCACATCTTTATTACCATAACCACAAATACCAACCAGATGATTCTGAACATAATATAATTACCAAATAGTCTGTAATGTCTATGGGGAATGCACAGTTACTATACTCTCATCCCAATACATGCTGAGTCCAAACACAGAGTCCACACTAGTCTCCATAATCATATAGAGTGTCCAATGCCGTTGAGTCACAGAGTGGCAATCTCACAACCACTATCTCCATATAGTTCCTAGTGAGCATATGTGAGAATAATCCAAGTTCCTCTCCTGTCATGGTGTCAGTGCTGCCTCCAGTCCCACAGATCAAATGACTACATCCTTCCTCTGAGCAGCAGTCTGCCCTAAGCTTATAAAGCAGAAGGTCAAACCACCAAGTCATGAACCCACAGGTCAAAGTTAGTAGTTCATACTTGGGTCATACCTGTGTCACTCAGGGTTCATACATAAGCAGGATGAGCTCACCAGGAGCAGAAGGTTAAAGCTCCCACTCATGAACTCATAGGTCAAAGTTAGTAGTTCGTACTTGTGTCATCCCTTGGTCATCTAGGGTTCATACACGATCAGTATGATCTCTCTGCTCATCACTCACTCCCGCTGCTGGGGAGCAGTTCATCGGGTGCAGTTGGTGCACTTGTCATCAGCATATATTATGTTCTCATGTACTGTGTACTCTCTGTGCATTCCCATATCAGTGTTTCTTAGTATATAACACAATTATATACATGTATGTAATTAAGCATTCGTGTGAATTGCTCTACCTTAATAAGCTCAATCCAAGTTGTGTGTGAGTGAGTATTCCTGCTTCTCACACGTCAACAGTATCCCTTAGTCTACCTATCACTCATACTCCCTATCTCTTGAGTCCAAAGCATTTTTAGTTAAGGAAGGCTATCTCCCAAAAGGCCTAGATACTAAAGCTTTATACTCCTCACTTTACCTAATCTTCTCTGGTCCTAGTTTCCTATAGTTTACCTATCCTCAATCTGCCTATCATTTATTTTACCTATCCCTCATGGTGACTATCCCTCAGACCATCGTGTTTAAACTATATTGTTAATCTGTTTATTTAGGCCTTAATGGTTAACAGTACATTGCTTATCATGTCTCTCATTTTGATCCTAACTATCCTTAACAATGCCTATCATAAAGCCTACCTATCCTTCATTACACCTATGCCCTAACTCTGCATATCCCTCATATTTGACTTGCACATCTGTCCCTAGCACCCATGTTTTCTTCTTTTCTTACATTTGCTCATCTTACAAGTTACTCTCTGTGCCTATCCCTCAAACTGGATATTGCTCATGCTACCTATCCCCCTTACTACCAATCTGTTTGAATGCCTATCCCTCATGCTCTCCATTTGACTTTCTTACCATCTCAGCTCAGTCAGTCTAACCCGCTCTCTCTAGATATATCTCAGCTTGTGTTCAATTTGTTCATCCTGTCTATGCCTTGTGAAATATACCTATCCCCCATCATGCCTATCTTCCATTCATATCATTATATAGGTAAACTGAAAGATATGCAGCATGGATGATAGGGAGATGTATGAATAAGGTGGACTGTAACCAGTATGTTATGTGATAGGTTGACTAAGAAATGGTCATCATAATGAAGGTTGGTTGTGACATAGGTAGGTTAAAAGCGTTGAGATGGGTAAGAGAGTGATATAGAGAGTAGGGGGGTAGGTAAGGATGGGTAGCAAGGGGGATAGGTAGTATGAGCAATTAGCAATTTGAGGAATAGGCACAGAATACCTTGCAAGTCAAATATGAGGGATGTGCAGAGTTGGGGGATTGGCACAATGAGGGATAGGTAGGCTTCATGATAGGCATTATTAGGGATAGGTAAAATTGAAATAGTAGACATGGTAAGGAATATACTGTTAACCAACAAAAGCTTATATGGTAGGCAAACAGTGCACATTAAACATGAGGGCCTGAGGGATAGTCACCATGGGATAGGTAAAATGAATGATAGGCAGATTAAGGATAGGTAGACTAAAGGAAAGAAGGAACAAATAAGGTAAGGTGAGAGGTAAACATTATAAGTTAAGCCTTTTCAGAGATAACCAGATTTAACTGTAGATGTTTTGAATTGAAGAGAGATGCAGGATGAGTGATAGGTTCACAATTCAAATGCTGTATGTGGGATAGGCAGAGCCATGCACATGCACAAAACTTGTCTGACTGAGAGATAGGCAGGCAAAGTATGTGGATTGAGGTATTAACTCTGATTTACATGTTCTATATTTAAAGATTTCCAATAACTTTCAATATCATTTTTGTACATTTTCAAAATATTTCCCTCATCAAACATCATTTTAGGGTATGTTTGGTCAAATTCTCAGAATAAAGACCATAATTTGTGGATTTAGCAAGATTTTTTGGTTTAGATGGTCCCTTCATTTCATTTGGTATCCCATTCATGAAGATAGATGATAGCTCCATAAACCCCCTTATCCTACATAGGGCCCAATACTGAACACACAAAGCACCTAGTTTCATGGGGGGTAGAGGAGGGTTGGCCGGCGGCTGGTTGGCCTTCACTATAGGACTGTATGGAGTAACCTATCCTATACTATACAATCCTTGCAGTATGCACAGTCTATATGGAATGTTTTTCCCCTCGCAGGTGATTCGGTCCTGCAGATTTTATAATTCTGCAGGCTCGGATTGATTTTGGTAGAAAGAAATAACGAAAAACAGGAATTAGCTCACTATTTTAATCATCAAACCCTAACAAACCCATAGCAATACATATACCATGGTTATCACATTTCAGAAAGAATTTGGGTGCCCAACTGGATAATATGAGTGCTTTTATCACATGATAGAGGCACTGAGAGTTGACACTTGAATATTGACAGTGCTCTTTTTCTATACTATTATTATATGTCACAGCAGCTCAGGTTTAGCTTTGACAGTGGTTCATACAGGAAAAGCTCAGCATGGGTGGGACTAGATCCAGGGATCTTCTGATCTAAAGTGCTTCATGCTATCCATTAGGACATGGGGCTGGACAATGGTGCTGGGTTAGATGAGTCTTAGGTCTGGGTCCCTATGGATACCATATATATGTTTGTATGTCAGTGAATGCAGAATGCATTCTAATGCATCCTAAAGGTTCAGACCGTGGTATAAACGCAATGTATGATGATTATGCCTGCACGCCTGTACTTGATAGAGGCACTCGGCTCTGCCTTGTGCCTCTATCAGTACCTAAAAGGGACTAGTGCAAGAACAATCATCATATATTACATTCATAATGCAGCCAATACGAAAACATGCGGGACACCAGCTTTTGTAGGCAAAATCGCTGCCAGGCCATTCTTTTTTTCTTTTTTTCTCTTGAAAATGACAAAAACCTCGCTGGCAGATCCATAATCCAAGTTATTAGGATAAAATTGCCTAAATCCAACGTGCATGGTTTTGGTGAGAATGGTATCATATCACCTCTGTGGATACTTTAGGAGGGAAGTCTGGGACTCATCGGATCAATTGTGTACTGTTGGGGAGAGCATGCATCCGTGCCTCGTCCACTGTACAAATTACTCTTATGCAGGTTTTCCCCAAGGAATCCAAATCTACCATGGGACATCGCGAATTTTGCATATCAAGGTCACTAATCTATAGAAACAAATATATGACAAGGTAATGGAGAATTAGCCTAAAGTTTCTAAAATATATAACTACATAAACTGCATAGGAATAATTTCTAAAAACTTTGTCACATAATTGGGTTAGAAACTTATCAAAATGGACTTCTATATTATAATATTGTGTGATGACTGAAACTTGGAACAGGTTTGATTCCGGTTCTCAGACCTGCACCTCAATTTAATGTGCGCGCACCTTTCCCTGCTGTTAGGAAAAGGCGTCTTTTCCCCTCGCAATCAGAGCTATATTATGTCATTATCATTCCTTAATTATCTGTCGCCTACTATAGTCTTAAGAAAACTCTAAAAATTATACCCTATAAAATTTAGGTCTACATGAATTTTTATGCAATGTTCAAATTAATTCATGCTTTATCTCTTTTTGTAAATTCTAAGTTGTAGAAATTGTTGTAATTCAATTTTGACAAGGAGATACTGGACAAGGCTAACTTGATATTGACCACAGCCAGGCCAGACCCAGACACGAACGTGTCAGACGTGTAACCCACTCCAATTATGTTATAGACTAAAACATAAATTTCATCCCATTTCTACTTTGACACGAACGGCGATTACAAAAAGTGGCAAATGATATGCCCTTTCGGAAATCAGACTGATTACTAAACAGGTGTTTCAAGAAACATATTTGATGCATGTCCTTTAGTGGGACGTGGGATAACGATCTGCAGTACCTGGTACGTAGTGGACTGCGCTCACTGTTGTCTGGGTTGGTTTGGGCTATAGACCATTCCTTCAAGGTGAAGACAAACATGGAATTTTCCAAATTTCGGGAATTTTGGAGGCGGGGTAGATCATCATTTTTTACTGATCAATCGAGTGTTTTGATAGGAGGGAGTCCTAAAATCTGGAGGAATCAATCCCATTAATTTTCATCTCAAATACCACCAGCACAAGCACGAGAGCAGTCCCGTGCATCTATAGATTACTTTTTAATGGCCCACCAACAATTTGAAGTTTAGGGAAAACGTACTGAGCCACTGATATCAGAGTTTCTTTATTTGATAT
Source organism: Acholoe squamosa (assembly GCA_949317995.1). Lineage (NCBI taxonomy): Eukaryota > Metazoa > Annelida > Polychaeta > Phyllodocida > Polynoidae > Acholoe > Acholoe squamosa. The sequence continues at coordinate 31,368,575 of OX439039.1, read as the reverse complement.
CATAGTTTTAAAATTGATGATAGGGTTAAATTCTAACTTTGATATTACAAATAAAAACTTTGATGTCAAAAATAAAATCTATGATATTACAGCTATAGAAACATTGGTATCTGAGTTGAAAACTATGATATCAAAGTTTTTGAGAAACTAGTGTTTCACCCCGATACTTTAGTTTACACAACATGAAGAATGATGGTTGGATTCCTCTCTGTACTTCAAGCTAATTAACTGGATCACCAGTCAATTAACCCCAATTTCTGCTCCAAACTATATCATCAGCCTGATGCATGGTTTCCTCTAGAGAAACTTTGATAGCAAATCCTAAAACTGTGATATCAATGACAAAAACTGTGATATCAAATACAGAAACTCTGATATCAGGCGGGTAACATATCGCTTACAATATACAACTTGTATTACAAGTGTCTGTCTGTAAGTAGTATATATATTACCGATAGGTGCCGTCAAACTCATACGACATTCATTGTTTCTATAGTACATACAAGTAATTATCCAGGGTATTTTCTTGTTACACAGACCAATACATGTAGTCGGGGGTCGGTCGTCAGGGGGGGGGGGGTACTGTAGTTATACACGGGCTTCCCTAGCCCGCTTGAAAGGGTCTATTGCTCCTCTTTGCTATCCCCTCAGGATGTGTGTGGTGCACATATGCGCGGGCACTGACACATTCCTCTGTGAAATTGTGTACTGTAGTTCTCGCCATGAATATGACCTTAGCTGTCGAAATGGCGTTAAACATCTATTACTCACTCACTCACTCACTGTAGTTATACACGTAATCAACGTAGCTCGACGGTGATTGACACCATACATAATGGCGGGCTTCCCTAGCCCACTTAAAAGGGTCTATATCTCCTCTTTCCTATCCCCTCAGGATGTGTGTGGTGCACATATGCGCGGGCACTGACACATTCCTCTGTGAAATTGTGTACTGTAGTTCTCGCCATGAATATGACCTTAGCTGTCGAAAGGGCGTTAAACATCTATTACTCACTCACTCACTCACTCACTGTAGTTATACACGTAATCAACGTAGCTCGATGTTCCAATAACACTGTTGGGATAGCGATGTCCGTAAAGCGCTTTGCGGATCTCCGTAACACGAGTGATAAATTTACCCTATACTTTAGCATTGCAACTGATGCAATTTGCCAGAATTGGCTAGGATCTCCGTAAAGCATTTAAAAGATCTCCGTAACACGAGTGATAAATTTACCCATCAAAACTCCTGCTTGGAGCTGCACCTGGACGTGAGTGTGTCCATTCTCCTTCAGCGACAATCCTGTTTCCATGACAATAATTCTATTGCTTTGTTTTTTTTTATTAGGGGCCATCCATAAATTATGTCACCCCTTTCTTTTTTGGCCATTTTCAGCACCCACCCCCCACCCCCCTGTCACACTTTGTCACATATCAGCCAACACACCACTCGAAAATTATGTCAAACTTGGCTAGCCCCCCTCCCCCCTGACTCAGCTCAGCATTCGTTAATGATATCGCACCTGGATCTTGTTAGAATTTTATCTGAGTACCGGGGATTTGGGGTTAAAATCGGATCTTACTTGACTATGGGTGGGGGGTTGGCAGCACATCCCCCAAATTTCGCCACCATTGCAGTGCTGACCTTCTGTAGTTCCCTTCTAGCTAACATATTTAGCTTGTTTCATATGATATCTTTAATATAGGTCTTAAAAGTAATTTTTGAAAATGTGGCGTCACACAGTCCTTGACAGCCCCCCCCCAACCCTTGTCACACTTTGTCACAATCGGAAAATACCCCCACCCTCCTGTGTGACGTAATTTATGGACGGCCCCTTAGAGAGGATGGGATGGGACCAAAAATGCCTTCCATACAAAAATATATTGGCAGAAGGTCCCAGTGGGGCTTGGAGGATTGTTGCATGGGATGGCAGGTTTTGGTGCCAATAGGGAGGAATCACTTATATCAGAAGAGAGATACACGTACATAAAATGTATACAACAACATTCTTGTCACATCCAGACCTACACAGCTGGCCAACAATAGTCTTAATGAAATATATTAAATAGCATATGTTTTTTTACGCGGTGATTGACACCAACCTCGCTCATTGTGCACTTATTTGTAATTTTGTTTCATGCAACCTCTTGGGGTCGCCTTTCCCCACGGGTATTGCAATGCACTTGTTTTGCACACCCCCCCCCACCCCCCCACCATATACATGTTATATCATTTCTTCACTTATGACTAGGACATCTATGAAATTGGTCCTGTTTCCACTTTCTGTCTACCTCTATCTTTGGGGAGAGGAGGTATGCCCTGTCCATTATAAGTTCACACAACGCACTATCCATTTTGCCTGTTTACACGCTTCTATCTCCCCTCACTATTCTCATGTCTATTCATCCATTATTCTTTTCCTGTCCCTTATTTTGTTCTGGGGCTGCCCGACTGGGGCTGCCCCAGGCCTCTTATAAACCATTTTTTTATGGCAGGTCCGTCCACACTTACCGTTGAACGCCGCGTATAAGTTGACTTTGGGAGAATGTTATAAGCTGCATCTCGGGCCTAAAAAGGTTGCTAACACTTACTATAATCTATAATTATAAACATGCAATCTTAATCCCGCGTATAAGCCCAGTTTGACTGGATAATTCTATAATAAAGCCGGACCATGGGTCTAAAATGGTCTATGAGCTGCAGCTCATATGCACGGTTTTTTCGGTAATCTAATTACTACTACCTATAGACTTGCGCAAGTTTACAACTACCCCTACCCGGAACTCAGTCCCCTCTGAACAGATGATTGTCACCCGCCTCTGGCGTCGGGATCAGTGCCATAGCGATAGTATTGCAAATTAGATCAGTCCCTCATGCTAGAAGTACCTGATCTCAGGATGTTAACACAAACAAAACTGCTGATTCACTGCCAACTGATGGCCGTCAGTCACTGATCTTTGTAATTCCAATATCACTGCACACTGGTGGCCGGGAGTCGGCCAGCCGCCATTACTGCTGTGACCTTGTGACCCAATTCCACCCAGAACAAGGCTCTTCAAGATCATGGCCTCCAAGCTGAAGATCAGTGCAAGATCATGTGCCTTCAAGCATGTGATTTGCACTGATCTTGCCAGCTTGAAGTACGTGATTTCTGTTCACAGGGCTGGAACTCATGTGCATGGGCGATGGCATGGGAGGGGGTTCATTCATACAGTACTTGTTTGTGCAGTCTGGAGGGCTGTGGTCTAGGGTGCGTATTAAGAAGTGCATTTTTAACAAAGTTGCTTTGGCCTCCTTTTGAATGATGTACGAAATATGAGCATCCATGGCGAAATAATCAACGCAAAATTAAACATTCTCATAATGATATTTTGGATTATCTTTGGGAAAACAGTAACATAAGAAGGTTCATGCCATAGTGCACATTGATTTAGATACGTTTTTTTACTGTAAAATGGTTATTACGTTTTACTTTTTGACAAGACCCTTCAGAGGAAGAGACGGAAAGAGCTAGACAGAGTCAGAGACAGATAGAGAGGGGGAGGAGAGGACAGATATTGTTGTTGTTGTTGTTGAATATTTTATTGACTAAACTTCAATGCGTACAAACAGCATTCCTTTCAAAATAGCCAATATGCTGAATCAATCCCAATATCACAAATTTAATATAGTCACATACAGATACTTAAATACATCAGACAGGTAGCTTGTGTAAGACAATCACATTGGTACTGGTTCTCTATAGTTAAATTGAATACTCTCATTTAGATTTCCTTTGCAGATTTAGGCACACATAGAAGGCACTAACTGGATATTCAATTAGCCTATTGTGTTTCAGCCAAAGTTAGCACTTAGTTAGATTTCAGAAGCCGCATGAAATGATCTAAATCTAAAGCGTGTTGCTGGTCAGCCTCCAGTGCATTTCACAGAGTCTGCCCTCTATAGGCCTATAGAAATCTAGATATATGTTATTATCTATCTCTATTCATTTCTCTACTCGTGGGATATCCAAAGCACAATGAACCTTTTGAATAGGGTTAACAATGAGCAACAGGAACTTTGGAAATTTCTACGACTGAACTGTCAAGATAACACGAGCAATTCAGTATTAAGTCTGTACATAGTGTATATCTGCTTATTAGCGCACGGTCAATATTGATCCAAGCTCATGAGGCAGAGGTGTGTGTCAGTGGTGGGGTTCTTTATACCCAATACATCAATGTTGTCTCCCTGGAGATGGCGAGAACAACCCCCAGCCATGCACCATCATAATAATGACTGCTCCCCGGGGTGATGGCACTCAGGAACATGCACCCCACACAAAGGTCACGACCTTTATCTATGCCTTAAAGCTATGTGCTAGTATTTAGTACTTATATACGAACGATAGTCGTTTTGGCTGATACATTTGATCAGTGATGACATGGACCTTTAGCAGTGCATAATATATTCATACGATACATGCTCAGGTAGGTGTAGTGTTTGCATGTCAGGGGCGGCTGAATGTATGAGAAGTTGGGGGTGCCAGGGCCCAGAAATTTAGGGGTGATAGTTTGGTAGAGACCTGAATCTCCATATTGGGGCCAAAGGCCCCCGAAATGTTTTGAGTTTACCACTAAATCTCGGTGTTTTGAATGAGTTTTGGCTTGCGTCAGAGAAAATTTAGGAAAATTAATGTACCTTGATTTTTTTTTTTTTTTTGTATTGTAGGGCAATCTGAGTCCAAATTTCCTTAGTTCTCCAGAAAGTTGGGGGGGGGGGCAAAACATACTTTGCCCCCCCCCCCCTGTTCCGCCGCCTATGCATGTGTTACCTAATTGAACCACTTCCCGCACATCAAATTAAGGTGGGCCGCTACCATTGAAATTGAGCTTACTGCGCAGGTCCTTATGCATATGGACTATCTTAATTAGAATGAGACAATTTTCGGTATGCACATACCTATATAGGCCCTCAATGCTCACAACAAATATTGGGAACTTTTACTAAAAATTGTGCATTTTATGACACTTTATTTACATCTAGATTTTTTTTCATCATTATATATATGTTTATTCAGTTTTGATTGTACATAGGATAGGCTATGCACCCTTAGGTCATGCCTGTTTTTCATCCAGTGGACAATAAATGTCTCTAAATCCAGATATTTCTTTAGTTGAAGTACAATAACATGAGTTAAATATAGATCACTAGTTGTTAGTAACTTCTTTGCACAATTTAAATGGTGTTTGATGGCCTGTACCATAAATAACTGTGGTTAGTAAATGAAAGAGCATGAATTCAGTAGGTTTATTATCTATTCCACTTTAGAATTTGTTTTGATGGTGTAAAGTATGTGGAGAATTATTATAGTATTTATGGAGGCTGGATATCATCCAGCTCCCTAAGTGTCTTATCATACATCACTCTCAGCCTATCACCAAACCTTGGATATTCTTCAATTTCTCTGTATTCACTTCCAAGGGAATTCCACAATGCAGCACATTTATATTCTACTCCTTTTTGAACTTTGACTCTGCGGGTAAAGAAGGTTTTTAACAGCCTGTTATCATGTGCTCGTGTACAAAGTTGTCTATTGTCCACATAGTTTTTATCCAGACTTCTTTTAAATGCAAATTTTAGAAAGTGTTGTTCCCTTCTTAACCAGAGTGGTAATACCTTGTATTTTTGATGTAATTGTAATTTGTCTAAGAAGGGAAGGGATCTGTTGCAGATGCGTAAGCATCTGTTTAAATGTAGTTGCATTTCATCAAGTTTGCCTTTTGGGGCTGCACTATAGATGATATCGCCATAATCAATGTATGGGATTATCATTTTTGTTACAACGTCTAGGGCTGCTTTTTCTGTAAGTTGCTTTCTTACTTTACGTAACAAGTAAATCTTGTGAGATACATTTTTAGACAAGACTTGCATGTGTTTATTGAAGGTTAACTGACTATCCAGCATAACACCTAGATATTTGTACGTGGGGACGTATTTAATTTCTTGGTTTTGAACCTGCAAATTGATTTTTGGATGTTTATTGAGCATTGTCTTGGTACCGAATGTCATTAGTTTAGTTTTACCAATATTCAGTGAAAGTTTGTTTGCCTCACACCATCTTACTAAGTTAAATGTGTCATTTGTGATGTGTTGAATAATCTCAGGAGTTTGTTCTTTATAGGATATAAAAATAGCAGTGTCATCCGCATAGTGCTGTGCCTTCATGTGGTTTAGACAGGAAGCAAGATCGTTTATATAAATGATAAAAAGTAAGGGCCCTAACGTGGAACCTTGGGGTACCCCATGAGAAATTTTATGTGGTTCTGATGTGGTGTTATTGGCTCTAGTACATTGGGTTCTGTTTGTAAGATAGGATTCTAATAGTTTTTTTGCATTTTGGCTGAGACCAATTTTTTCTAGTTTTTTTAACATGATTTTATGATCTAGAGTGTCAAATGCTTTCCGAAAATCAATAAATATACAGGATGTCACAGAGTTTTTATTTAATGCTTTGTAAATGTGATCAGTGAATTTTGCAAGGCTGTGGACAGTGGAACGCTCTTCTCTAAAACCATTTTGATCCTCTGTTAATATATTATTATCTTTTAGATGTGTAGACAATTGAGTATGCAATATTTTTTCAGTAAGATTTGAGGGGAGTGGAAGGATGGAGATAGGTCTATAATTATTGACTTGAGTCTTATCACCTTCTCTAGGGATAGGAGTTACTGTAGCATTTTTCCATAAATCAGGGAAGCTTGACTTTTTGATAGTGTTGTCAATGATGTGCTTAAAGTGAAGTGGAAGCGTAGTTAGTGCATCTTTTAACACTGCAGTAGATATGTATGGTATGCCAGAGGGTTTATTTATATTTATATTTTTTATGACCTTGATAACTTCTTCATCTGTGGGTAGTCGAAAGTTAAAATGTGGGGGAAGTACATTCTGTGTATATACCCAGGGTTCAGTCATGTTTTTTGCTAGATTTGCCCCTATGTTTGAAAAATATTGATTTATGTATTCTGCCGTTTGATTATGATCCACTTGTACCCCTTCGGAATCAGTAATATTAACTATTCTACTATTCTTTTGTATCTTATAATTATGGGCCCCACATTACCAAGACAATCCTGTAGAAGTGGTAGGCTGCTCACAATGACTTAGGGCATATAATGAAGCAGTTTTGTGCCAAGAATTTTATACATTTTACCCACCATGCAGTGCTTTGAATATGGATTTTTGTCAGTTTTTTCCAATACTTTTTTTTTTATTTGATATGGCCAAAACTTCAGAATAATGCATGGGACCCCATATCAAAATTACTTTCATTCAAAGGCAAATTATCTGAACAATATTTTTAAAAAGTTTAAGAGAAATCGTGCAATGTAATGGCAATACAAACAAAAATTCTTAGCAAAAACAAATATTAGTTCATTCAATTTGTGAGGTTTCATATCTCTGGGTTTGAAAATTATCATAGAAAAAAAAATCCTCAGACTTGAGACACTTTTTGCTATTTTTTAGTTCAAAAGAAAAAACTTTTAGTTTTGAAAATTCAATATTAAAATAAAGTAGCATGAGACCCCCTACTCTCTATTCAAAATTGTATTCTAGATGTTATAAAGTACAACTGACAAAAAATGGGGAAATTCTAGGGACTTTGATTCAATGGTAGCGACCCACCTTAACACCCCATGTGATACTTGTAATATGAATCAGAACATGTGGTTGGCGAAAACCAAATGAAAATGAGTGGTGTTTTGGATTGATGATATATCATCTGTGGGTGTATTGATTTTGTACAATAAAAAGAGTAGGCCTAGTGCAGCCTGCTGTTGGGCGCGGAGAAGGGATGGCTAAACCTGCCATGTTCGCTGACTGAAGTATACGGCACATGGCTATTGTATTATTGACCAATGGGAGGCATCCCTGGCATATACTGCGGAGTCAGGAGCTGAAGGTGTTAGTCATAGTGCCGTCAGGGTCTAATGGCGGCCCCCAGCTGATAATGGCTATGTGAGCTATATGGGATTCTGAGACAACATGGTTTGTTAGCTGGTAACTGGTTGCCTAGCAGTCTGGTTAGCATATGATATGGCTTGAATATATATATATATATATATATATATATATATATATATATATATATATATATATATATATGAGAGATGTGCAGCTGCTTGTACGTCTACTCTAACCGAGGGGTTATACTTCAGCAATGAATATTAAATCCTCCTTTTTAGCTAGGTTACTTGAAAATGTTCATCCTAGAGGTTTTTATCAGGCGCCCAATCTCTCCACCGTCTGCTGATCTGGGGTCGCCTCAGACTTGAGATTGGTCACATTTATTATAATTAATTGATTATTCTGGCTTTTATTGTGATTAACGAAATATGAACGTTTGGAATGTATACTTATTCTCGGGAGCAGAACCCTGGTTGCTAGGGACCTGGGAAAGGGTCAAATTATATAGGCAATGTACTAGAAAAAGTAATCTTTTTGCTAATTATGTTCGTTGGGTATATAATAATAATAATAAATATTATAATAAATATTATATCAATATCACAAGTGGAATAAGGAAGGAGACAGTGGGTTTGGTGAGAATTGACTTAGTCAATATCAATTCTGTACATGCCTTTATTAATAAGACAATAATTTAATAATACAATACAGTAATACAATATAACAATATAACTACAATATATACAATAATAGATACAATGTAACAATATAAATACAATATACAATGATAAAGATTTAAAAATTAAAATTCCCGGCACCACCCAGCGTGGTGTGTGCCGCTCGGAGGATATACGCCAACTGACGGTTAATTTGGATCCCGCAGCTTTTATAGGCGCTAACTGTTTACCATGACGTCATACATACCAATGCGCGCCCTGGAGGAAAAGTAGATCCAACCACTGCACATATTAATTATATATATATACACGGGTGTATATAGTCCCATAAGTTAATTATGTTCGTTGGGTATATAATAATAATAATAAATATTATAATAAATATTATATCAATATCACAAGTGGAATAAGGAAGGAGACAGTGGGTTTGGTGAGAATTGACTTAGTCAATATCAATTCTGTACATGCCAAAAACCGCCAAACACAATGGATACACCATTCCACACTATAACATCACATCCAGAGCTAGTAGGTCTTGCTTAGAATCATGTAAATAATTATATCCCAGGTAGCACAGAGACATTGGCATAACGTTGGGCCAACGTTGGCCCAACCATCGGCTTTACATAGGCTGCCCATCCTGCCTACGTAGGCCCGACGGTGCCAACCAAATGCCAATGTAGGCCCAACGTTGGCTTTTGGTCGGCAAACATTAGCATCGGCAAATGGTCGGCCAGGGGCCGACCATTTGCCGATGTCCTGCCAACATTGGGCCAATGTTGGCATTTGGTTGGCAAATGCCACTGGTCGGGCCTATGTAGGCCCGATGGGCAGCCAACGTTGGCCCAATGTTGGCCCGATGCGTCGGGCCAACGTTGGCAGATTTTTTTGTGCTACCTGGGATACCACATTAGATTTCCAATTTGCTGTCTTCTTAATATCATCGACCTTTAACCCAGAGTTCTTTAGAAGTGTTGCCCCACCATGTCGGAGTGAATGAGTTGAAACTCTGTGGGGAATATCACATTTTATAGACATAGCCTTCAACCTGGTATTAATATAATTATAAGTTAACGGTTTGTTACATATATTGAACAATAATCTACCTTTAGAATTCTTACAAATTTCCAAGTATCTAGCTGGACAAAGACCAGAATAATCATTTCTCTTCAAATACACCATGTAAGGTTTCCTACCATATTGGTCAGTTTTAGAAGATTTGATATCAATGCGAATACAATCAGCAGACAACGACACATTTTTAGACTTAAGGTTATGAGGGGAGTCCACTACATGACCCACCCTGAACACACCTCGGTAACACAATAAGATAGCTGACCAGAAGACTACATCCTCATACACAGACAAATCCAAATTAGATTTGATATTTAACATATCACTGGGAGTTAATGGATATGTTTTAATAGAAGAACATTTATAATTACGTTCAATACCATCCAGTGTCTTTTTTACAATAAAACTACTACTATAATCAGAATAACCTTTTAATTTCTGATAATACCATACTGCAGACAAATAATTCCTAACAGATATAGGTTTCATTTTATCCGATAAATATACACTATACAACGAAGCTTGAGAAGGAGAACAAGGTAGGGGACTAAAGTTAAATTTCCTACAAAATTTTTTGTACCTGCCAAACTGCTGTTTGCGAACCTTACGTGTGGACTCAGCCACGCCCCTGTACAAAAACCTTCTCCTTCTCCGCTCTAGCTCCCTCAGATCTGGAAGCATAGCAACACATGTTATAACTAGTTAAAACATTTCTACATTTCAGAGGAACACTTTTGTAATTTAGTCTAGACAAATGGTCTGCTAAAACATTTTCCTCAGATTTAATATATGTTGAATATATTTCAATATTATGTATAAAACATAGCCAAAAAATTTCTCTCAACCAGGACATACACAATTTATTCCTGGATCTACCAGTGTTCAACATGGCCAAGACCTGCATGTTGTCCGTAATACAATGAACCCTAGTGTTGGAAAACTTCTTCACCCAGCGCTTAAGACCTACCATTACCGGATAGAGCTCGTACACATTAATATTTCTGTGATGAATTTTCAGATTATCAAGTTTAGGGGCATGAACAAAATGACCCACACAGTCCAACATAGGGTTAGAATCGTCCCAAGTACCATACAAATAATCCTTATCAAACCAGGCTCCAAAGCCCCGTATAGATGAATCGGAATACATAGGAGTACATTCATTATCATTCAAAATGATATTTTTACAATTGAAAATTCTACAGAAATCCCTCCACCATAGCAGGTCATTTTGGGTTTCCTCATTAAGTTTAATAACACCCCTATTCCTGGCTTTTGCACAAAGATCAAACAATCTCCTGCTGAAGGTTCTACCACCACGTACTACTTGGGAACAAAAAGACATCAAACCACCAATCTTCTGCAATGTCTTCTTAGATACGAATTTTTTACCCAAACACTCGTCTATAGCTAAAGTCATTTTATCTAACTTGTTCTGCGGGAGCGACAACTCCATAGCCGTAGAATCAATGGTTATACCTAGAAAAGTACACACCCGGCTGGGCTCAGTCACCTTCTCTTTAGATACCACAAACCCTAAATATTCCAAACACTCAATCAGGATGTTCCTTTTACGTAAACAATCCTCTTCAGTCTGGGCTATGATAATAAAATCATCCAGGTAGTTTACTATCCTATCTACACCATAAAATTTTGCAATAATAGTCAAAAAATCAGATATTCTACTAAATATATATGGAGCACACTTTAGACCAAATGTCAAACGGTTACTTTCAAAAAACTCATCTCCATTACCAAGATTCCACCTGAAGCCTTGATAGCCCACATGTGGGCCATAAACGTTAATACTTCTATATGCAGATTTTAAATCCACTACACACATAAAGTCATCTCTATCAAGTTGGCAGGTAACAGTGTTAATAGAGTTATAGGAGAAGCTTTTGGACGTTGTACTCATAAAGTTATTAATAGAGATATCCGCTGGCATACTGCAATCAGTGATGGGACGAAGTTTACCATTAGATTTTTCCACACCCCCTAGGGAGTGAATACATTTGGGCTTAGATTCAGTTTTTGTAACCAGGCCTTGGTTTTATTCCTCCACAATAATACTACACATCTCGTTATAAAATCTATCTTCTAAAATAGACTTATAATTTTTACAATCATATGTTGTATCACACCCTGGGTCAACTATTTTGAACCCCTCGGTAAAACCACACCATAGAAAATCAGACTCAATCTGATTGATGTTAATAAGGTCTGACTGCCTAAGAAAACTAGCAAGTCGACACGGGAGTATCTGAGCCCTCCTACCAAAAATGAAGTGCTCACACATACATACCCCATTCACACAACTGTCATAGACCCTGATGCTGGGTCTATTTAAACACTCCACCGTAAAAAGTGGTTCAAACTCACCCTGTACTGGGTAACTATAAGAATTAAATAAATTCTTTGACAATTCACAAGAATCATACATATTTACACTATCATTATTAATTTTATCACCCGGAATGATAGAAACGGGGGGCTTAGGCGGGTCAACTGTACATACTAAATTAAAACCAGGCATCAAATTTTCAGATTTTAAAGTAGGACCCTGCCTAAGGGCGACACACTAGTCCTTTTTGTTTTTCTGGCATTTATCCTTGCCATGGCTTGGGGAGCCACATACCTCACAAACATGACGGTATTTACAGGGGTCCTCCCTACAGCCTTCAGCTCTATTAAAAGCAAAGCAAGTACGAGCTGACCTAGATTTGAAAGACTTGGGTTTTGCCACCTGTCCTTTCTGGGCCTGAACGGTCCCGTCGTATGATAAATATCTAAGGATATCGGAGTTATCTACCCTTTCGAAAGCTTTCAAACCGTTCTTGTTTGCCCTATCCTTTACAGACTTGTCATATTTAGATAAAGCTGACACCGTATAGATTCTTGTACTAGATTTTTCGACCAACATCTCAAGGTGACCCAGTAAATGGAAAATATCCTCGCCCTCCTCATACTTGTCCTTCGCAAGACGTACATTTCCCAACATTAACCGTTCAATACAATCAATTTTGGAATTTTTCTCTAGATAATTCTTCTGATTGAACTCACCCCGATGTCTTTTACGTGTAGAATGGGTCGTATCAGTAGAGGAACTTCTTGAAAAAGACGAATCTTTATCCGAGCCCGACGAAGGAGAACGGTCCCGTCGCCATCTTGGATTCCTGTTGTCATGGCTCCCCCGGTCACTAGGCGAGCGCTGCCTACGTCTCCCCCGTTGCTTGGTTACAGCGCCTTTCGAATCCAGCGTCAAAACATCACCACGTGAGTCCGCCTGACACGCCCCTTCTACCGGATTGCTCTGTCTAGCCGCTATGGTCTCCAGAAGATCTTTGATATCAGCAAGCTGGTCTTCCATTACCGTAGTCCTCTCCTCCAGATTGATGAACGTCTGGTCAGCAGCTAGACCCAAGTTCTTTCCTGAAGCTTTTGGAACAGGTGACACCAGGTCAACCATACCTGGATCAGAGCTGCTCGAAGTCCTAGAGTTGGCCTTATTCCTCGTATTCTTTGGTATTTTCTTAGTACCAGGCTTGGTAGTAGCTCCACCCGCTGATTTCCTACCCATATTGCAGGGTATTATACCGTAATATTCGAAAAAACCAAGATTTAAAAATTAAAATTCCCGGCACCACCCAGCGTGGTGTGTGCCGCTCGGAGGATATACGCCAACTGACGGTTAATTTGGATCCCGCAGCTTTTATAGGCGCTAACTGTTTACCATGACGTCATACATACCAATGCGCGCCCTGGAGGAAAAGTAGATCCAACCACTGCACATATTAATTATATATATATACATGGGTGTATATAGTCCCATATATGAGAGATGTGCAGCTGCTTGTACGTCTACTCTAACCGAGGGGTTATACTTCAGCAATGAATATTAAATCCTCCTAGCTAGGTTACTTGAAAATGTTCATCCTAGAGGTTTTTATCAGGCGCCCAATCTCTCCACCGTCTGCTGATCTGGGGTCGCCTCAGACTTGAGATTGGTCACATTTATTATAATTAATTGATTATTCTGGCTTTTATTGTGATTAACGAAATATGAACGTTTGGAATGTATACTTATTCTCGGGAGCAGAACCCTGGTTGCTAGGGACCTGGGAAAGGGTCAAATTATATAGGCAATGTACTAGAAAAAGTAATCTTTTTGCTGTTTTCTTTTCTAATATTGGGATTAGAAAATAGTGGATCAAGTATATGTGATGCAAATTTTTAATATCTTTCAGAATTTGTAACTCATTCTGCTGTCCGATGTCTAGATCTTTTCTGATAAGGGTTTTAACACCTTTTTCTAGTACATTTCCTATTAAATTTAACCCTTCATGAGGATTCCTATCTAGTAGGAAGATAAGGCTGATAAGGGCCGCGCTGGTTGCTATGACGTCACTGCTGCTCTCAAGAATCAATTGCACTGGTACACCTTTGAATGAGTTCCTTTTATAGAGCTGAACCAATTAATGTGTAAGTGATGTACCTAGTTTGCAAATTTATCAATACAATGCATTATGAAGCCCGTAGCCTACTTACATTTTCCTAATGAGAAGGCTAGAATAGTTCAAAATAGGGTCTTGCTATAGCACGGAGGGCGGTGAAGGTGGAGCCCTGTCCTTGTTATTTCTTCATCACACATGCTTGGGCTGACATTTACATTGAGACATATGTCCTTTAGCTAGTGGTTATCATCGTGTGCACCACCTGCCATCCATTCTGCTGTAAACATCCTAATCCTACATCACACAATACTTGCCAGGCTTGACTGCCGAGAGCATACATGTATTATATGCAAATTGATTAAGTATGCCGGGAGATAACATCCCTCTTAGCACCATAACATGAGGGAAAAGGGTCCTGTTTGTGTTATTGAAAGGGATACTTGTTTTTCAATCTCTATTTGAGATATTTGATATAGATGTACTTACATGAAGAAACAATTGTGAATGAAATGGAAATACTCATAGATTGAGACTGAGAGGCGTGGTGGGTGCACCTGCACCGCACTAGATGTCTAGATCTACTCAGTTTAACCATGACAACATCATCCTGATAGAACTAGCTGTAAATAACACATGTCTGGGCTTTTTACGCCTGGACTTGCTTAGGTCTTATTCTTTTAATATGGTGACAACCAGGGTAAAGTGACCATGAGCCCTCCGCCTGGACCTCTGTGCCATCTATGGCTAATTGTAGGGTATGTGCTCTAATATGCAATGAAGGGGCCATCTGACCATGGTTATGAAAATGATCATGAAGTCTTGGTCTTCCAAGCCAATGGGGTCACAACTGCCATCATGAATGTCTAAGAGAAATATGCAAAATGGGCATTTATTACCGGCGGGATGTGGGTCTTTCATCATCAGTATTATGAATTAACCACCTATATGCACCTTCAGTCGGCCACATCACACCATATATGAGTCATCTGCTACACAAAAGAGGGTCTATTCTGTACCAGGAAACACATCTCCCACTGTATATATATATATATATATATATATATATATATATATATATATATATATATATATATATATATATGGCCCCAAAGTCAATATTATAGACACTTTGTAGCGTCAGACTGCGCCAAGCCTTTAACAGTAGATTGCTTCTATTTTTGGAAAACAGTGGGAGTAACTGTCAGTACAAATCCAAACCCAAAAGTAGCTTCTGCTATACCCACTACAGTGGTCTTTGCAGCACATTTACAATTGGGGCTTAGAGTGTACATCCAGTAAAGGACAATGGTTACGAATGGAAAGCACTATAGGATTCTAGACCTCATAAACGGTTACCGCTTTCAACCTCACAAAGCTGGATTTGCAAGCAAATCCCATAGAGTCGCAGAAATCCAGGGGTGAAAAATAAAATACTGAAATAAAATTCGTTCAGAAAGGGAACGTTTCAAAGACGTTTTGTATGTTTGTTACGTTTTGTAAGTCAAATACCTCGATTATCCTAGAAAATAAAAATATTTGTTAATGTCAAAAGAAAACACATATTGAGTGCACAATTTTACGTTCTTGACGTTCTAAAAGAACGTTAGCAAAACCATAAACACAAATATAACCCTTTTTTTCTTTCGCCAAATGGGTGATAACCAAGGGTGCCCAATAGCAGCATGTACATGTATATGTGGTGCCTCTTTATGGTGTTGCCTTTTCCTTCCTTTTCGTAGACAAGGGCACATACTGATTGCCACCTTTGTCCAGATTGCATGACCCCATAATGAGGTGACGCCCCTGGGGCCTTATCTTACCATAGGCCTACGTATAGGCCCAATGATAACACTGCAGTCACAAGTCACCGTAGAGAGGCGCATATTTTTGTCACCTCTTCTCCTAGCCTGCAGTTATTTTGTTTTGCTGCTTTGGACATTGAAGTTGAGGAAAAGCCAAGAAATGATGAATATCTTTTGATCTTTTGGTTTGTCACAGTATCATGAGCATGTGCCAGACCTATTTTGCAGCCTGGAGAATGAAACCTTTGAAAATACTACATGGACTACATGTACATGCCTATAAATAGTTGGGTAATGATTCGTCACTTTTGCTAGATTTCAAAGAAAAGCCTTGGTTGAACGATGTTTTGACATAGGAAAACATATACACGTATCAGAATAAAAGAGCAGGCTTATCTGATACATTATGACGTCACTCTTGGGTGTAACTTACTTTATTTAGAATAACAAGGATCCGTCTTTGGGGTCACTCAGTTAAAAAAATACCAAAGGAAATAAACAACTCGTGCCAAAAGAGAGCAACATAATACCTGATCTAGGTTATACATGTAGTGCAGTGCAAGCACCATGCATTTTGCCCAAAATCATAGAATGCATCAGTCTATCTTGTATATCTCTCTGTTTTCTTTTCTTTTTTTTTTCTTTTTTTTTTGTTGTTGTTTCCAAACATTTCATTTCGCTCCATCCTTCTGTAATGCCGCGACAAAGCGCGCTTGCAACGTATATTTTCTCAATGAAGACCCTTTACTCTGCCTCTCATTCTATCTGTAGTTCAAGGTTTATTGCTGCTCGTTCTGTGGGGTAAAGATATATAGGAAAGAACTGATGGCTATAATGTGTGTTTGGGCGAGGTAGCAAGGGAGGTTGCAGGGGAGTGTGTAATGTTTCCTGTAGGAATTGACCCACTGCTTGGATCTATATCGTTCTGGAAGAGGGTTCTGGGCAGGCCCTGAGATCAATACTAAGGCATACGGGCGTATTGTTAGGTATTGACTAGACCTTTGATAGACTATCTGGTTCTTTATCCTTCATCCACTCGTATTCTCTCTGTTCAATCCCATGGCTTCTGTTTGTTCTCTTCTGTATACCGTAGCTACGGCGACTTCCCCTATAGTTACTGCCGTTCCAGTATACATGTACTTCCCTATGCGTCACAAATAGGCCCCCCTAAAGGGGAGGTGTATTCAGGATATAAATGAGAACCTGGGATCAATAGGTCAAAGTTTATTTCATAGCAAAACCTATACCCTATACCTCACAAATGATTGCCGCTGAATTCCTCATGGCATAAAAGAAAATCCATTGCTGAAATTAAGATGATCCACTAAAGATCGAATCCCACATGGCGATTTTGGCCTCCAATATCTCTGCGATTTTGTCTGTTGTGTTCTATGACCCTTGCTGAGGCCATAGAACACAAGGATTGCTCAACTTATGATTCGACCTATACAGAACGTGCACACTGTGTGAATTTTTATCATTAAAAAATGATAGATGTTGCATAGTTAAAATTGATGTAGGGAATTCAGAATTGAGCTTGTGACGTTTGTAGATGGGCCATGGAGACGATGAGCACCCGAATGCCCGATAAGGGATTCTTTGGTTCAATGGCCTTTTATTAGGTTAGACCTAACTGGAACATACTTATAACTAATGTGTCCCATTATCAACAGCTACAAAGCACCACAATCTGGTTGTACAATTCCTGCTTTGGAAATGCCTTTGTAGGCCCTATAACAATAACTATTTACAATACCTCTAGGAGATTGCCAATACATCAAAGATAATGCCTATATCCTAGAGATCAATTTGTTTCTATTGGCACCCAATCAGTGAAGCCCCCGTGGCTAATATGTCTTACGAATTGGATGTGAAGAGTAATGACAACTGACACGTAAGTCCCTCATTGGAACTTTTTCTTTCGCTCACCCTGACTTCAAGTGATGTATTGTTGATCCCCAATCTGCTGCCTTTCTCTCTCTCTCTCTCTCTCTCTCTCTCTCTCTCTCTCTCTCTCTCTCTCTCTCTCTCTCTCTCTCTCTTCCCCCTCTCTCTCCATCATCCCTCCCTAATGTAGTGACTTCCCGGAGTGACTTGAAGAGTTCAAGCATTGTACTGGCATCGGGTAATTGCAAGAAGCCACACGTGAAGGCATTATGTGGCACCTGAGTTCACTGTGGGGATAGCAATTGCCGTAAAGTGCTTTACGACTCTCCATTCAGTTGAGTGACTTTAGGGCCTCCTATACTTTAGCATTGCAACTGATGCACCATAAGCATTTTTGTAAAGCAAAAGGCTATTTTCACTGATGATCTCCATGAAGCGGTCATTGTGTCCAAGTAAAGGTTCCACCTGAACATTCCAGGAACACTGCCTCCAGGTCGACTAGTAGAGGGCCATTTAGTGGGGTTTCACCATTTGTGACACGATCTGTGAAAATGGGGCTTAGTGCAAGGGGTCCTAGGACCCCTTTTCCCAGTATATGTCACATTTGCTTTATGGATTCTACATTGTCAACTTTCATCAAACCAGTATTTGACCATGTAGTGATGCAGCTCATGTCATAACATTATCAAATGTGTATGTTTAGAGCAGTAAATGCGGTATTTCCTATTCTTGTACTATAAAGCTTACTTTCATTTACAGAGATTATCACAAATTCTTGCTCCACGTCTATCGCTATCCCCACAGTGTGAGTTATTACAAAGATAAAATATCCAATTATAGGCTTAGTGTCTCACCAGGAGAAAAGTGGAATTCCACCTGCGATTTCACTAGGACATTATGTAAGCAAATGATTTCTCGTAGGGATATCTAAGTCTCAAATACTAATGAATACCTTAAGAAAATTAAATTTATCTAAGGTTCAGGATTATACAAGACTCGATTGGAGCTCCCCATTTGAACTAGGTTTATATCGATAGAAATTGAAGAGCTTCTCATTGAAATTGATCCACCCCCATGTCTTCACCACATGTATGCGCTTTGGCCTCAATGCCCTGAAATATAGGAAGCATGAAATTAGCTCTATTGTATAGCATCTTTTCATAAACGACCTGGATACTTAATTCCTATGGTACTATATATTATGTAATTGAGTTGACCTTTATACAATCAACAATATCTATGATATAAATCCTACATGAATTCGTAACTGTCATGTTAAAGAAAACCCCTACATTATTTTTATACCTGTAATTTGATGGCATCTCCATCAAATAAAAGGATTCTGGCATGATTATTGAAAAAACGTGTCACTAGAGAGGAAAGCAGCAGGTACTAAGAGGTAGAGTATAATGATACTGCACAGGGATGTCAGGACATTTGTCAAGGGAAATGGCACAAAGCTACAAAGAGCATCTGTTTGCACCCTCACAGTGCAATGCAAACTTGTACAGCTGGGATGCATTCTGGCAATTGCGACGCCATCAGATGCATTTAACCTGCTACTCTTCTGTATAGTGACACATATTACGATGGCCATGCCAGAATCTTTTTATTAGATGGAAAGTCCATCAAAATACGCTATCATGAAAATAGGGTAGGGGATTTCTTTAAGTCAGCAGTTCCTCGACGCTCATACGCTGCCTTACATCAACACTGAATCACGTATTATATTTGTATAGTGATGGTCCTGCTTTGCGACTAAGGGACCAAACAAGCAGATTACAGGTGTGGGCATGTAATATAAGAGGAAAAGTGTTTAGTCAATAAACTCATAGCGGTAATCCACCCTTAACTATCTCTATGATTGACGTAGAACTGAGGTAATCAGTCAGGCCTCTACTACAAGAGGTCCATAACGGGAGGGGGGGATCCAGATGGGTGTTATATGTTTATTACCGGTATATCATTTTTATATGTCTAAAGACTATTGTGATAGAGATATCATTGTGATAATATGAATTTAGAGAAATTCATATTTAGATCAAGTTTGTCTTAGTCTAACTAGATCTGAATTTGGGATAATGCAGGTACCGTACATGATATGTTTACATAGTGTATTACCTCGTGCACCTCACACACCCTGAGTTTGAACAGATGTATAATGGTTTTGTAACCGGGCTTGACTTTTGACGTTTTAACACTGTTATATGTACAAGCGAAACAACCACTCCATCCTAAACAACCAAGAGGATTGCTTTAGAATTAGATATGATAGAGCCACTGCAAAGTCATGTATTGTGCAGCTAAGGGAGTGATCATTTTTTAACAACAGGGGGAGGGGGCTGGTCGGTTTGAGGGGGGTCAGAATTTGATGACCCTTGACCAGGGGGGTCAAAAAAATCTCACCTGTTTTCAGCGAAAAAGCCCGCACGTTATATATTACTATAGGTTAAAATGGCACATTCACACACGTTTTTCGGCTCTTCAGGGAGTAAAAAAAATTGACCCTCGAGAAGGGGGGAGCAGAATTTTTATCGTGCATCCGCGTGCAAACCCACCAGCCCCGCTGTTGTTTAAAAAATTATCACTCCCTAAAAGCATTGATTTTCTATAAGCTTTCATGGATTGGATTTCCTGACTCACTTCCTGGCCTGCCATATTGATGGGGAATCACCTAGTACACTGTACTATAATGGGTCATCTTCCTAGAAATACCCAGTAGCTGACTCAGAGGCCTTCACCTACGCCAGGAGGTCTCCTCTACTAGGCTCTACTCTCGGAGTAGGATCTCTCGGCCGTGCTATGACAGTATTCCAACCTAGCGTGATACATTATTGACCAATGAGAAAATTCCTCTCATTCACTGCAGAATTTTTAGGGTGCATATACGTAACACCTGGTACCCATCAGCTCGCTGTTATCAGTCCTTATCTCGCAAAGTATCAGCTTCAGCAGGGGTCGACCCACTAAGGACTCCGCTAACCCGGAATAGATCTATACTGAGTGTGTGGATTTGTAATGTGTCTCCACCTTGTGTTTTAAGATGTAAAACAGGTATTAGTGATCACTAAATACACACATTTGAGGTTAATTCGTCGTTCCACTATCAGGATGTTAGGATTCGAACATTATTCATTTAGGCTTGCAGGTCAAGACGTTTTGTACAAAAAAAACCTATGAAACCCTGTGCTCTGTATTTACCTCTGTGCCAATAATTAATCAGTCGCCTTATATCCTTTGAGTAGGACATCGCTTTTAATCTAGCAAAGAGGTGGCACATCGCCATGTTGAAGAATTGATATAAATTGGACAGCTGTAGGTGACCATAGCTGATTATGAATATATGTCCATTGACCAGTGGTCCTCCCACATTGAGCAGTGGCACAGGCCTGCCCTCTGTTACAGCATTCGATAACTATGATCTATAAATACCCCTAGAATTTGTGGCTCAATGTAACCCATGGCAGATATATTGGAAAAGGTCATTGTTGCTCAAATGCAATGTATGGTATCTATACTTTAAATTCTCCACAGATATTAGGTCAGATGTGCACAGGGATGAGTGAGCAATGAATGTTTCATATATCCTCCCCCCTTTTTTTTTTGGGGGGGGGGGGTCAAAATCCTTAAAAGTTGTGTAACTTTGTCCTCATCATCATGAATGAATAATATTTTGGTGGTTTGCCTTGTTTATACGGGACTAGCACATTACTAATGATAAGAAAATCAGCCAGGTGGCTCATGTAGTCAGAGACTAAACCTACAGGTAGCCTCTTTGTACAGTTTAGTTTGATGGCCCCTTCCTCATTTACTATGAATAGTTATTCTGTAAAATTTATATCTATTGATAGCAAATACAGTCAACTTTACCAAGATAAGTTTAGTATAAATCTAATACTTTAAATACAAGAGAAATATAACTTTAAGATTTCAATAAGAGGTCACATGTCACCCACATTAAGTACACCCAGGCCTTTGTCTCTCTATCAAGCTAATCCACTCTCCTCACACCTGAGACAATGGGGAGGTACTTGGGGTGATTAAGATAAAGGGAGGGTACACCTTATATCCCCTATCAGTCTTATCAGTGACCATTGTTCTGTGGTAGATGGGGAGTGGAGATAAGAGATTACCCACAATTCACTGACAAAATCCAAGATGGTGTCGGGGGCTAAGAACAAAGATGGCGGCCTCCAGACAGGGATAGCTATGTGCCCTATAGAAGGGGGACATGTAGTAGGCTTCCCGGTGTAAAGCTCCAAGATGAATAAAAGTGGCAGCTGGTGGCTCAATATGTCCAGTAGTTGAACATGCCCCCTCTTCCCTATTACCTTTATATATGAAATATATCCTATGTTGAAGAAGTATTTCATACTGATACAGAGACTGCTTTTTCGTATGGCACTTTATTTCAACAATACCATTGTTTTCTACATAACCAAAAGATATAAATAGATACCTTTTGTGACAATTGCATTGTCATTCGTCAAAAATCTGTCACTCAGATTTATAAAGCTTACTTTAAATAACATTAGAATATCTCCATTATAGCTAGACGTATCGGTATTCTAGCACTATGAGGAAAGGATGACAATCTTGTACGATCACCGAGTAGCCCTTAGAGCTAGGGGCATTTGTAAGGGTTTTTTTGTTGTGTTTTCTTTTTCAATAAAAGATAACATCATCTTGGCGGAGATTTCAACTACGAGCTTACCGACATCCAATTCGATAATTTGTGGTTGAGGGCCATGCTTATATCCAGGGAATGGGATGTGTAAATTCATATATGTCACGAAGTTGGGATATACACACAGTAAACAGTGAACAGTATGTGTAAAATGTACAGAGCTCAGAGACTTGAGGTACTATAGGTCTGTTGGCCAGCAACGTCTTTGGCATCAGAAGCTAAATGGTTAACAAAGACAAAAGCATCTATATCATCCACATCTATGTTTCTATGGTCTAGGTTAAATCATTCTTAGTCAGGATGTCCAAAGACACTCAACCTCAAAGGTAGAGACATTATAAAAGATAATAGTTTACCAAGGCATTGTAGGCTTGTTACCTGGAAGACATTCATATTCATGTGAGACACAGCAACCCCTTGTCTGTAAGGTTCCTTGGGGTTTAGTCCCCTCTAGTTTGCTTACTTATGGATTCAAATTGAAAAGACCGAGTAACGTCCCTGCAGTCGAACCATTTAAATAAAATGAGATACTAGTAATTCTCTGTCCTAACACTCCCAGCAAATTGTTGGAAGCCTACTAGTTAATTATACCAATTGTTGCTTGGATGAAATTGTTGATTATATCAAAATTTACACGTATATTTCTACCAGAGGTTGGAAGATTGACTTACATATATTAAAGCGAACGTATTAACCAAGTTGAACATTATGTTTTGATCATGAATATAGTAGAGGCGAAGATCTCCATTCATGCCCACCATTCTATTTGACTTATGGCCAAGTGAATATTTTTATCACTTCATTTGACATGCATCACTGGACATTCCGGAATATCCTATGGATCTTCGATCTAGCGATCGGCATGAAGTATGCATGATTTATTTTCTGACAGTGATAGATTCAATCCTGGGCCATGCGTCCTACTGAAACTGCTCATAATGAACCTTATTCAGTTGAAAATCTTTGAGAATTGCTTGCCGAAGAAGATAGGTTTAAAAGCTGATGGAGTCCTTGTACGTCCCGGGGTTGCCTTGTTCGTGTCATTGGTCTTGGATGCCTTTGTCACACGTCGAGTTGGACCCTGTAAATTGGAACATATGTTATTGTAAATACATATAACGACATATATGGAATCAGACACATAATTTCTCCCCGAAAAAAGTATTCTTGCATCTGAAAAATTCATATTGCAAAAATAGCATTCAAACACAAATCTATTGTCCTCATTTTTCTATATCACTTTAAGATTATATGTTATTATCATCACCTGTGAGAATGGACTGTGCAGGTCAGGTTTGGATTCCCCCTCGGATATGAAGAGGTTCTGTAGAGGCAGTTGCCGCTCATTGATTCGGCTGATATCGCGGATGAGGTCGTGAAACACTCTTTCTACAGACTCGAACTCCTCAGCCGCTGCAGTCTCATGGATTTGACATTCATACTGTTCTGCAGCTGCACTCCCTTCTGCTTTTGTAACAGTCCTGTGTGAAATTCAATTGTATTATCAAAACGATTAATATGTTCTCAATGATTATGGACCTCAGTTAACAGAACGCTGCGCACATTTTATATGCCTCTTATTGATGTACAATTGACCATTGAATCACATTATATCACCAGATTATCTTTCATGAATAAGTCACCTGCTTATTTTCTCTCAACCTGATAAGCATATTTCACTACTAGTACATAGATAGTATGCCCTCACTGAGAGTTATTAAGGGTTTGGCCACCTTTCACCATTGTATACATGTACTACCATGCAGTAATTACAATCAGATGAGTTGATCAATGGCTTCCTCTGATTTACCTCACCTGTATCTCTCCAAGTCAAGTTTGTTGCCGACCAGCCCTATAGCCCGATCCTTGCCGGTTATCCGCAGGTATTTAGTGATGCTCTCTAAGTATGTCCTAGCCACCTCAAAACTCTCCCTGCTGGTGATGGAGTAAACGACCAAGAAGCCATGAGCCCACTTCAAGTAACGGTCAGGGCTGCTCTCCTCCTGTGGGCAAAATGTGGAGAAGGATGATGAGAAGATGATGGTTAGGGCCTATGTAAGTGGAGGGAGATCTCCAGCTATCAAGTCAACGTTGCCCCAACATAGGGGGGGGGGGGGGGTTGGCATGGCAACATTTTTTTACGTTGGCTAAAGTGCCTTTTTTTCCGGCTAGATAGCCGTTATGCCAACGTCAGCAGAAAATGATGTTGGCCCAACATTGGCCCAACATATAGCCAACATGTCAGATTTTGACATTGGCCCAATGTCTAGCCAACCAAATTTTGAGCCAAAATCTGATGTTGGGTTTTGACATTGGTACAGCGTTCACTGTAAAAAGGTAATGTATACATACAGCAAATTTTGCTGTGATCATACAGTAGAAGTTGCTGTAGTCTAAATTACGGCAAGTTTTGCTGTGCAAATAGCAACTTTGTTGCTGTAAATACAACATTATAGCAAGTGTTCTTGTAGATGTACTCTCATATATTTGCTGTAGCTCCAAATACAGCAACACCTGCTGTTCAGTTACAGAGTGTATTGTTGTAGATGCAGAATTACAGCAAGTACTGCTGTAGATATTGTAGTTCTGTGCTTTGGCACCAGGTGGCCTTAGTATTTCTTTGGAAGGGAATTTTACTCAATGCTGGATCTACTTTTATCTATGAAAAAGAAGTGAAATGCATGTGTCACATAATTGAATAATTTGCAAGGGTAAACATATTACATTTTATTTTGATAACATGTGGAACCTTTGATTTAACTATGTAAACTAAAGCTGAAACTTCCATATTCTGTCACAAACACCTTTCATGTGGCATGGAATTAAATATGAGTATACACACCCAGCTTCCTTGGGTATCAGCTAAAGTATCAGCTGCAAAGATGATGTAATACACCACACTTGCCTGTGGCTAGTTTTAAACCCATTTAGTCATAAATGATGCTACATGAGTGAGTGAGTAATAGATGTTTAACGCCATTTCGACAACTAAGGTCATATTCATGGCGAGAATTACATTACACAATTTCACAGGGGAATGTGTCAGTGCCCGCGCATATGTGCACCACACACATCCCGAGGGGATAGGAAAGAGGAGAAATAGACCCTTTTAAGTGGGCTAGGGAGGCCCGAGATGCTACATAGCTGGCTATCATGCTGACCCAACAACATTATCTCTACTTGGTCAGGCAAACCAAAATGCAATGACCATAATGTTACAATCGACTGTACATCTACAGAAAATTCCGATCCACTGTACATTTACAGCAAATTCTACTGGAACCATAGCTGCCAGCAACTTTTGCTGTACAATAACAGTAGTATGATTTACAGTAGAAGTTACTGTAGATCAACAGGAGATGCTGTACCTTTACAGCAAGTCAGTTGCTGTAGACCTACAGCAAATCTACTGGAACCATAGCTGCCAGCAACTTTTTCTGTAGATGTACAGCACTTACTATTTACAGTGAATTGGTACAACATATCTTTTCTTCCCTATTGTTATATACAGCCAACAGACGAAGGTAAGGAATATAACCCAAATGTGATTGAATGAATCTATTGAAGAAATAGCTGTCAAGAATCATCATTTCAGAGACTGTCATCTCTGTATTTTCACCTAAATCCCAGTTTTAATTACTAAGAAGTGACACAAAGCCATCTCACCTATCAGACCTTGTATTTCCACCATTCCCTACAAAATGGTGTCCTCATTGAAATGTTGGCAATATTTTGTAATTTCACAAGAAATGTTGGACATCTAATATCCTCACATACTTTATGAATTAGGTATGTTATGCTTTAAAATGCCTATAGTACACAAGAGATCTAATTCAATCGTCATTATGATAAGATAAGAAGGACATAATAAACAAATCTCTTCATATAGCCCACAATGCCCTCTGGTGGTGGTTGGATAAACATTGTTTTGTCAATGCTGGGCCAACATTTGTCAATCCCCCATTACTGGAAGGCCTGCCAATGTTGGTCCAACCATAAACTGCCAATGTTGGTACAACAGGAAATATCTGACGTCTTACAAACATGGCAAATAAATGAGAGCACTGCCAACGTTGGCCCAAAATTAATTTGCCAACGTCAGTAAGACGTCAGATTGCTAGTATCTGACAATGTCAGAATATTGCCTGCGACAGTGCCAACCATTGTTGACATTGGCCCAGCGTATCCTTGCTAGCTGGGGAAGGTTATATGGGGAAACCAGCAATAGGCATAACGCTATCTTGCTCACAAATAGATACGGAAAAAGCCTTGCCAAACGTCTTTTAATCTGTTGCATGTTGTTATTGTTTCTCTTTTTATTTATTATACTTAAGATCAGTCAGGAGTAGGTAAGTCCATATGTCGGAATCATTTGACTAGAATACCACTGAGGCATCTCTTGGCCAGATCTGTATTGCTTCACTGCTATAGACCTCTAGGTGGCAGTTCTGTGCGACCCTGCCTCCTGTCCAATGTCGACCATGGCTATATATAACCAGAACTTAATGTTCTACTTACGGCATCATAGGTGTCCATTATTCTAACCAGCATGTCCTGCCCATCGATGCTCTCATGTTTGTCGTATGTGTCCTCTGTAAAAGAAAGAAATAATTAATGTAAAACACTCACCCTTGATAGTATAAATGAAACTGTATGAAAAAAGAAAAATCTAGATATTTCAGTTTGGCTTCTGAAGTCAATTAAGGGTGATGAATTTAACTCAATTTGTTGGTTAGATTTGCTTCTCTGTGATTGTTCTCGTTTATTTCCTTCTCTCACTTTGGCTATTATGAATACCCTATTGTATCACATATGACTTGTGGCCAAATAATACTTCTGTGGTGGTCCCGCGTCGTCTTCGAGGTACCTTCGTGGTCCTCGTGGGCGACATCGAGAGCACCTCTATTGCCCGACGCCTGGGGGCGCTGGAGTCCAGCGCCACGTCACCACTTGGTCACGTGGCCCTTGACTCCGGTGTATATAAGGCCGTTGTACGGCCTTCCTCAGGGTCAGTCCAGCCCCGACTGACCATCGTGAGCGATGGTTGGCGGCTGCCCGGCTACCATATCCTAGTACTCCTCTGTGCTGCTGCACAGAGGAGGTGTATGTGGAATATCAACTGTAGACACTAGAAGGCCTAGTGTCGAACCTGTTATAGAGTTCAAACTCTGCCACCTGTAACTGTGATCGAGAACGGCTGATGCCTATGTGTTATTAGACAATAAAGTTTTAACTGGAACCTGAATAGTTGTTCTTCGTTGTTTATCGAAAGATTCGATATAACATCAAGGGGTAGAACGCTACACTGGTACCGTGACCAGTTGTTAACTTTAGTCCGCATAGGTACTGCGAGCTTAAGTTCGACATGCAGGGTCACTTGGATGAAGGTGATGACCCCAATCACCAACATCAAGTGACTACAGGCCCGTTAGTGGATAGGAATGATCCACTAATTGGTGGTGGTTTGAACCACACCCTGATATCGTCTGACCCGTTGGGCCTGTATCAAAGGAGCCGACTACTCAATTGGCGAGTATCGACTCAACTCTCTCCGGCGGCTGAGAACTTCTTAAGGACACAGAGTCTGTCCTATGTAGAAAAATCAGCCTCGCCCGTGGGAACTCCAATGGGCCTTGGCAGTTGGTCCTTCGAGGGTCCCTCGCCCGTGTCGATACAAGGAAGTATTGACAGTGGCAGGGGACTCAACGAGGAGTTGCTACAAGAGCAGCAACGCCAACTGCGCCAGGGTCGCCAGCAGTTGGACGCTCTCGCGAGTAACACCACGAAAGCTCAGGAGAAGAGTACAGAAATAGAGCTGAAATTGGAACAGCTTAGGCAGCAGGCGTTAGAGGCTTCGAACAAGACTCAGATCGCGAATAGGGAACTTAATGATCTTCAGGGGAAGGTCAAGCAGCTCTCTAGCGAAAAGGAGTCCTTGCTTGCAACGAAGTCAGAGATCGAGCGTAGTCGGTTGACAGCAGTTGAGTGTCAATCGCTAAAAGCGAAAATCGATCGCCTTGCTACTAGCCGCCGAGAATGTGTCGAGAGAGCTCGAAACGATTTTCGGGATGCCCAGCACGAGCAGACGTCCCTTAAACATAAGTTGAAACTACAAGAAGTAGAAAAGACTATGTTAGAGGAACAACTGCAAGAGTTGCGGCATGAGTTGAACCAACAATCAGCCGAGCATACTGAAGAAGTAGCTGAGCACCTAACGGCTTATGAAAAGCAGGTGAGCCAGCTACGTCAGGAACGGGAGTCGTTACTCTGTCAGATGCAAGCTGACGAGGATGCTCGAGCCAGGGACGAAGCAGAAATGCGTCGTCGCTGTGAGGAACGAATCGAACACGCAAATAAAATGGCGGAATATCAGGTCCTAATGGAACAGAAAGCGAGGCACGAGGCCGAGCTTAATTCCTTGAAGTCTGAATCCCTAGTAGCCCAGTCACTGAAAGATCAGAAGAATTCGGATACTCTGGGAGCCATGCGTGATGAAATCGATGAGCTCCGACGAGAGATATTGTCTCGCAGGAAGGCTAACGAAGCCAGGGTGAATAAAGAAGTTCGAGATGAACTCGCACTCGAAGAACGTCTGAAGGAGCAGACGGAATCGAAAGTGCGTACCGCTAGACTTCGAGATAAGCAACAAAGTAGTGAATGTAGCACTACTAAGGTTGCTATTCAAGGGGATCTAGTCGAAAACCCTGACTACAGAGAGTGGCTCGACCGTGCCATGAAGGAGGTCAAGCAACTCTTTGCCATCAGCGAGCAACGAGATCTCTCGAAGCCTGAACATACCCGCCTGGAATTCCTAGTATCGGAATTAAGGCAGGCGGAACGTTCAAAACAGCAGGCAGAGATAGATAGAATGGTGGGAGCAATCGACGACATCTCGAAAATTGATTCGAGGTCGCGTCGGACCCTACCTGTTCCTTCGATGCCACGAACCGATGGTCTAAGTGGAGTGATCGGACAGTTCTCGACCCCTACCACGACCCAACAACATGTTGATCCGCCCAAATATAGGGATATCAGATTCGAGGCTTCGCGCTTGAGTGAAGCTGATTCGGGTAATCCCTGGGGGATGAATCACAGTCGTGCAGACACGACTATGAGAAACATGGGGATGGACCATCAAATACCTAGAAGAGGCACAACATTCGCTCTCGATTAGGTCAGGAGATCAAGCAGAATGTTTGAAAACACCTCTATCGGGCATGAACCAGCCCGTACTAGGTCAGTCGAGTGCCCTCCATTTACATGGAAGGACGATTGGCTCCGTTGGTACCACGGATTCAATCACGTCCGTCGTGTAAATGTATGGACCTCGAGTATGGCATTAGCTCAACTCCTCATGTTACTCCAGAATGGCCCTGCAGCTGATACTGTGTGGCTATGGGAGGAGCATGGAGATGGGACTCTGGAGGGACTGGTCGACATGGTAATGGAAGCCATGACTTCTAGCCTTCAGGACCCCATTGTTACAATGGAGAAGAGACGCCAAGGCAAGAACGAAAGCATTAGAGCCTATGGCTTTGCTTTAAGACGTCTTGCCGGCGATGCCTATCCAGGTGTGGACTTCTCGGTTGAATGGCTCATAACCAAAGTCAACCAGTTGTTCATAGGACGATTGTATGACGTTGATTTACAACAAGACGTTCTTCGGGAGTGGCGCACTTACATGTCCCTAAAGGATCTCATGGACTTGGCAGACGAGTTGTTGCGGAAACGACAACTCCTGCCGAAGTTGGTGAATCCTACCTCGACAAATGCATTGTCGGCGCTGGCCGACGCCGCTTTGGTCGAGGAAGGGCAGGGGGAAGTGTCCTCATACTCGAAGCCCGGGGCGGGGAGTAAGACTAAGAAAGGTCAGAAATCTGCTAGTAAATCGAAAACACCAAACAAGGCCTCCAAACCAAAGGTACAGGAGCAGACCTTCTCGCTGAGTCAATTGAAGAATTTACTCAGGGTTATCGAGGGAGGGGATGTCCCTGGTACTAGCTCGGAAAAGCCGGGTACCCCTCCGTCCGACGCCAAGTGTTGGAACTGCAAGAAGCAGGGGCATTTCGCACGAACTTGCCCCGAGCCGATTAAGGGTCTACCACCTGACGCGACGGAAAACTGAGGCGGCGGCTCGACGTGGCAATTGAGCTGCCCGACCATCGAAAAGCCAAGGTATCAGCACCTCTGGCACTCCTGATCAGACGACAGTAGATTCGAGGGAACTAGGTAAGGTCCCGGTAGGGCCGTCCCAGCCCTTTACCACAGTGGCACCGGTTGATCACCGGTCGGGTTCCGAAGATGTCGGTGTAGAAAAAGCCTCAATGGCCAAGGAACAGGGCGCTGGCAGCCCGAACTCCGAGGGCGAGGGTTCGACTGGATCGAAAGTGAAAGTCGACGCCGGGAGAGAGGCCCTGATGCGGCAGCTGGCCAGAGTCTGCGCAACAGAGCTTCCCTCAGATGATCCCTGTCTCTCTTTTCTGAAGAAGAGAGGGATCGATCTGAGTACTGACGTAGGGTTGAGAATGCTAGCAGGAACCGCCCCCTTGTCGGGGAAACGATGGTACCTGTCTGCAGAGATTCGAGGACGTTCTCTAGACTTCCTGATAGATACTGGTGCCAGCCACACCATTGTCTCTCGGGAACTCGCGAAAACGTTAGTGGTGCCGTCAGATAATCTCTACGAGGGAATAACGGCGTGCACTGCGTCTGGAGCTGAAATGCGGACCTATGGTCGATTGGTTCTACCTCTTAAGGTCGCATCGACCCACTATGTGTTTAGCCCAATAGTGGCCGATGTGGCTGACGATGGCATTTTGGGGCTCGACTTCGCGGCATTATACGGTATGATCCTGAATCCAAGGACGGGTCAATTGGTCATGACCGAGCCGGTAGAAGAGCACCATCAGTGTAAACTGAAGAGAGTGTCATCGATAGCCTCAGTAGCACAGACCACTAGGATACCTGCCAGACATCGGTGCGATGTCTTGGTAAAATCCGACGGTCTGGAAAGAGACCGACAGGGCATAGTCGAACCCGACCTGAAAACTCTGAGAGCTTTCGGGTTGGTTGGTGAGGCTGCCCTTGTCAGCAATGTCCGTCGAACAGTGTTTCCCGTCTGTAATCCACTGAATCGAGACATTGTCCTGGAGAAAGGCCAGGTGGTCGGTACTGTACAATACGCTGACAGAAACGGTGAACTTTCTTCACCGGAGGTAGGATCTGTGATGACGCGTCTCGAGCAAGAAGCTGCGGACATCGAGACGGCGGAAATCGCGAGCACCCGCACGGGGGAGCTCCCTACCTGGCTGTTAGACATGTATGGCGACACCCACCTGACTCAGCCAGAAGAAAGACTAAAACTGTCCGCCTTACTACGTAAGCATGTGGACGTCTTTAAATCCCCAGATGAACCGTTAGGGCGCACCGATCGATGTCTGCATAACATCGACACGGGTGACGCACAACCAATCCGAGTCCCTTATAGAAGGATTCCGCTCAGCAAGAAAGCTGCGGCGGATGAACAACTTAAGGAGATGTTGGATACGGGGGTGGTTAGGCCAAGTACTAGTCCCTGGTCCAGTCCCGTCCAGATGGTGACGAAGAAGGATGGAACCATGAGATTCTGCGTCGACTATCGATGTCTGAATGGAGTGACTAAGAAAAATGCTTACCCCCTCCCGCGCATCGACGAATCCTTAGATGCCCTAGGAGGAAATAAGTGGTTTAGTTGTCTCGATCTCCAATCGGGATATTGGCAGATCGGGATGAATCCCGACGACGTCGAGAAAACCGCTTTTTCCTACCAGAGGGGGCTCTACGAGTTCGATCGTATGGCGTTTGGTTTGTGTAACGCCCCCGCCACATTCGAGCGAATGATGGAGGAGATGTTGAGAGGTTTGCTAGGTAAAAGTTGCCTGGTTTACCTCGATGATATCATCGTCTTCGGCAAAACGACGGATGAAGCAATGGCGAATCTGGCAGAAGTCTTCAACAGGATTCGGGCATGGGGACTGAAGCTGAAACCTAGAAAGTGTCAACTTTTTAGGACTTCAGTCGAGTACCTCGGCCGAATCGTGTCTGAACAGGGTATAGAAGCCAACCCGGGGAAAATTAGCGACGTAATGACTTGAGCTAGGCCCACTACAGTGAAGGAAATTCGATCCTTCATTGGTTTTTGTTCCTACTACCGTGAGTTCATCCCGGGGTTCGCGGAACTCGTAAGCCCTTTACAGGACTTAGTGATCCAAAAACCTAAAGGTAGTAGAGGTCGTTACGAGGCATTCGCGTGGACGGAAAGAGCCGAACATGCCTTTGTCGAGTTAAAACGAAGTTTCAGGGAGACACCTGTGCTTCGATTCCCAACATCCGACGGTCGTTTTATCTTGGACACTGACGCTAGTAATACCGCGATCGGGGCTGTTCTATCCCAAGTACAGGATGGAGTGGAGGTCCCGATCTCGTTTGCTAGCAACACTCTAAGTAAAACACAACGAAACTACTGCACCACCAAAAGAGAACTGCTGGCGGTTGTCGTGTACACCAGGAAGTTTAGGCACTACCTTTACGGTGGTAACTTCACTATCCGCACCGATCATTCGTCTTTGAAATGGCTCCTGAATTTCAAAGAGGCTGAAGGAATGATGGGTAGGTGGCTGGCCCACCTTTCGGAGTTCGGTCTCGAAAACTCTAAGATCGAACATCGAAGTGGGGCCAAGCATTTAAACGCCGATGGTCTTAGTCGTATCCCTGTGCGGCTATGCCAGAGGTCGGATTGCACAGACTGTGGCAGTCATAATGCTGTAATGGCAGCTGTAGGTGGTTTAGTAGACAGCCGGGTGGGAGTTGCATTTTGGTCTCTCGGTGAACTCATTGATGCTCAGAAAGCGGACGCGGACATCAAACGAGTTGCTGAATGGCTAGTTAAGGGGGCTAATTAGTAGGGCAATGGCCTATATTAACCTTCCGTGAAGGCTTGTTGTGTCGCTGGAAAGTCGAGGCGGGTCGAGCTAGACGCACGATTCAAGTAGTTGTACCACGCCAACTGAGGGGTGAGGTACTCTCCTTTTGCCACGGACACCGAACAGCGGCACATTTTGGTCGTAAACGAACGCTCGAAAAAGTGAAAAGGAGATATTACTGGCCCGGAATGGGAAAGGACATAGGTCGTTGGGTTCGGCACTGTCCTACCTGTTGCCTGGTAAAGCCCTGCGAGGGCATGGGCAAGTCTCCTCTGCACCAAGAGTTGTTCGGGGTGAGATTCGGGAGGATAGCTATGGATATCATCTCGGGATTTGCACCCACGCCAAACAAGAATACTTGCATGTTAGTAATCCAGGATTACTTCACCAAGTATGTACGCGCTATTCCCCTACCAAATCACACGGCAGAGACCTGTGCAGAGGCCTTCATGGACGAATGGGTTTTGACCTTTGGAGTCCCGTTGCTTCTGCATTCCGACCAAGGTCGAGAATTCGAATCTCGACTCTTCTCTGAGATGTGTGAATATTTGACGATTGTAAAACAGAGAACCAATCCATACAGACCACAGAGCGATGGTCAGGTGGAAAGGTTCAATAGAACGTTGATCCAGAGTCTGACTATGTTGGTAGACAAACATATGGACGACTGGGATGAACAGGCTAAATATGTGGTGTCCGCATATAACAGCTCTGAGCACAGTTCTACTGGATGCAGTCCAAATATGATGGTATTCGGGGAAGAAATTCTCATGCCAGCGGATGTGATTTTCGGCTCAATCGAGAACCCACTCGAAGTCCCTTGTTCCGTCACTTTCGTGGAACAACTTCGTGACCGATTGAGGGAGAGTTATAACATGGTAAGGGAAAACTTAGGTAAATCTGCGGAACGCCAGAAGGTCGGGTATGACTATGGGCTAAAGCAGAGAAGATACTCAGTTGGGGAACAGGTGGTGAGGTACCACACCCCCCAAGCAGCTATGAAGCTTGCCCCCAACTGGGATGGGCCGTTCGTAGTAGATTCTGTCCTCTCTGAGTCGACATTATTACTTCGATCATCCCGCGGACGGTTGCAAAAGAGCAATGTTGATAGAGTGCGCCGGTGGTTGGGCGTAGAGCTATCACAAACTGTCAAGTTGTTGCAACCACGACTTGATGATGATTCACCTTCTCGTAAGGCTACGAAAAGGGCTAAGTCTGTTTCTGGACAGGTCGAAATAGAGATCGAAAGGTCGCGGCCAGAAGTTCAGTCTAAAAAACTAACTACGCAGGGTCATCGAAAACGACAGCAAAAGGCTCGAAAACTGAGCGAGGTGAAGGTGTTGGATGCCAGTAAACCATCAAATCGGCGCCGTGGTCGACCGGCCCGTCGAGATAGGTCGAAAGCATCTAAACCGCCTTTGAAGGGATGTCGGAAGACCGGCCCCCCCTCGAAGGTGCGAACGACTGAACAAACTTCACATCGAAACGTCTCGATTGAAGTCAAGGATCAGTCACTCCAGTCCGGACCTATGACTCGAGCGAGGCTTAAGCGCCAAGGCTCATTAAAGGAACGGTCAGCGTGTGTCGAGGATGAAAGGAAATCCAGAGCAAACACTCTGGCTCCTACATCCACACCGTCACAAGTGATGGGAGGCAGACGCCGACAGAAACGGGTTAATAGCCCGGTCGGCCTGGCCACATCAAAGGACGGCGGGCTAGGAGTGGGTGATAGTAACCCGCCCCGAGGCTCAACACTCGTTCCTGTAGTAAAGGTTAAAATCAGGAAAAGTCCTAGATTAAACCCTACTCAGTAATCGATGTTTCGCACAATACTAAGCAGCAGCTTTACTAACCTGTGTTTTAACGAGGCTTTAAAATAACGGGTGCCGTTCTTGAGTAAATCTGTCTGTGGATGTGAGGCCGACGGTGAATAAAAAATTACACAACGAGAAGTCATGCGATAGTCTCTTAGTTTGAGACAACCTGATGCTAGAGACATGGAAATGTGGGGCGTCCGTCTTTTATTTTGACTGTGTGGAGGGGTTCCCAGCATAGGCTGTTGGATTCTGCCCGAAGGGTAGATCCATATTGGAACCATTTTTTTTAAATCCTGGTAGTCTGATGAAGGGGGGGGGTGCCCAAATTATCCATGTTAATAGTGTTGGAACCCATAGACCGCATAGGAAATAACGGCATATGCAAAAATTGCGACTGGAGAACCAGAGCGTGACGGTGAGGGGAGAGTGAGTCGTTCTAGTTTTTGAGCATTACCTTATTTGGTCATGGCGTGATGCGCTGTGGACCAATAGGGCTCGCCCTCCTCGGTCACGTAGGCCCTTCCTCCAATCAGAGGCGTGCGCCACAGGGATAAAAGGCCGCGTCGCCCACCACGGAGGTCACATCTGCGCCCTTCTCGTGAGAGTCGGACACAGATAAGCTGGACTAAGCCTAGCTTATTCCAGCTGGTACGCTCCGTCTGGGGACTTCCTACCTGAGTGTAGGAGGTCTCCCCGCCTAGTGTCGAGGGACACGACCTGCGTGAGCGCAGGTTCGTGTTCTCTCGAGGCTCCAGTCTTCGGTCCCTCGAGCCGCCTGCGTGCGGTTCGAGGTACATCGAAGGCACCTTCGAGGCTTCGACCCGCCAGAGTGCGGATCGAAAAACCTCGAAGATTCTCTTCGACGTCTCGTCCCGTCTGAGTACGGTTCGAGACCCGGAGTCTTCTCTCCCTGGTGGAACCCGGCAGTTCAGGAAGAACCATGGGGTCCTCGTCCGACGAGCAGTCAGGGTACAGCTCTTCGGCGAGCCACAAGTCGCAGAAGAAGAAGAAGAAGAAGAAGTCCAAAAGGACCAGACCCGAGCAAGAGCTCGAGTCTACCTCGGCTAAAAGTGCAGCCCTTCTGAAGCAGATCGAGGATGCACAGAAAGCCTTGGCCGAGTCCCAGGAGCGGGAGAAGGAGCTCCGCCGGAAGGCGAAAGAGGCAGCTAAGCAGCAGAAGCGCGACTTGAAGGTCGCAGCTGCTGCCGCCTCGAGAGACTCTTCTCCCGATGAGATGGAGGTCGACGAGCCGTCGACGCCTGCTCCATCGAAAAGTGCTACCCCTTCAGGTTCTAAGGGCAAGAAGCCCACTGAATCAAAGGCATCCAAGGACACCTTGAAAGATTTCAAGATCCCTAGGGTGCCCAAGAAGGAAGGTAGCAAAAAGGAATCCGCAGCCAAGAAGGCTCCGGCCCGGGAGAGGAGTAGCGAGTCTACTGCTCCACCGGAACCTGGAACCGAGCCGTCGGAGGTCGATGCAGGTGCCGTGGAGAGCACCGTATCCTCACCCCCAGACACGGCCAGGGCTGTCGACGAGTGGAAGCGACTGTCAGCGATCACTGCCAAACGACGTGCTGAGTACGTCGATGACAGGCCACTGACAAAGCTTCAGGACTACCGCAAGAATGGTCAAGTGGTACTCCCTAGTCTCGTCGGAAAGGATGGTAGTGACGACGAGGAATGGTATTCGGACGATAGTCATGCCATTGACTGGTATGTCTCGATGATCGAGAATATCACGAATGCCTCAGACTCGTCGGGGGTGTCGCTGCCCGAGCGACAGCGGATTGGGTTCGCATGGCGCATCTTCAGTCCAGGGCAGCAGTGTGCTTTCGAGAACTGCACACGTAAGGGGTTCCCCCCTCGCGTATACGCGACGGACGGCAGGTATGCTCGACACTTGGTTGAAGAGCATCGAGCCATCCGTCCGCAGTTCGGTTGTGTTAAGTTGGAAAAGACCATTCCATGTTATCAGGACCCTGATGACCCGACCTCTCCTCCTTTCGTGACTTCACGAAGGGGCTTGATGGCGCGTCATCTTAAGTCGTACAAGCAGCCCCATAAGTACAACGCCGAGGGCGCTATCCAACTAGTGGAGACGCTGGTTGGAAAGTGCGAACGGAGTGAGAAAACAGGCGCGCCGACTAGACACTGGATGCGGATGGCCCCCGCACCCCCGTCTACGAAGCGCCTGTATATCAGACCGGAGCTGATGCCCGCTTTCTACGGTGCCTACCTTGAGTTCAGGGTAGAGCAACGGAAGAAGCGGGAGGCCA
Organism: Acholoe squamosa; assembly: GCA_949317995.1. Classification (NCBI taxonomy): domain Eukaryota; kingdom Metazoa; phylum Annelida; class Polychaeta; order Phyllodocida; family Polynoidae; genus Acholoe; species Acholoe squamosa. The sequence goes on along the minus strand of OX439039.1, from coordinate 31,330,992 downwards.
GTCGTCCTCGGGACCCAGGACCGACAGCTTCAACGAGTGGGAACAAGAGGCCCCACTCTACAGAAGCTGGGAAGTCTGCCGGTTCGACTGAACCTAAGAAGCCTAAGCCGCAGGCTGCTCCCTCGAAGCCCGAAAAGGCATCGAAAGCCGCCCCGGCCCCGGCTCCTAAAAAGTCGAAGACTGCTTCGACCGGTTCAGCCAAACCAAGCACCAGTGGTGCTAAAACTGGAGGCAAGACGGTGGAATCCCAGAGTGGTCGTGATCGGCAACCCAAGGTGACCACCAACTCGTCTCCCCCTGTCAAACCCCCTGCGGCGGCGGAGGACAGCACCCCAGCTGCCACGCCGCATGTTCATGTGGGAGGTGCGACACCGACCTCGGCAGCAGGAGCTAGCTTCTCCAACGTCGTGACAGGCACCGACACCCCAACAGCAACCTTGCGTTGGGAGTTGGCACAGCCTGCCTACGGCGATGGCGTCGAACGTGGGGTCCCGAAGACGTTCGTGGAACATTGTAAGGGACTCCTACAAATGACGGGCAGCCCTGCTATCGACAAGTTCGGTGAGGCATTTCGTGAGGAAGCAAGTGCCTACTTGTTCGGCCTGTTCGACAGAACGAACATGGCCATCCGTAACGAGCTCCTTCCGGCTCTTAGGAATGAGGCGCGCCAGACCGTTCAGATGGAGATGGACTCTCGTCTGACCGATGTCCGAACGCGTCTCAATAACTTTGAGGCACAGGCCCAATATGATATTACCAAGAGGGATAGTATCATAGAAGGCTGGGAGGAAATCGACCGCGAATTCTTTAGAGTCTTCGGGGTCCAACTCTCGGAATGGATGAGGGACAAACACCATGGCGTCCGAACCCTGAAGCCTGTTCGAACCGAGCCCTCTCGCGAAGCGCAGAGGTACCTCGTCGAGGGTGGAGTGATTCCTGACGTCAGGACGCTGGCGGCTCAGACGAATCCATTGAGAGAATTGTCTCCAAAGATGGACAGTCTGAGCTCGGCTATGACGATGTTGGGCCGAGAGCAGGTGGTGCAGGACAAGCCTGACACCCCGGGTAGGTCTCTCGGTGCCTCCGTCTACCCACCAGCAGCCCCGTCTTCCTCCTCGGTTCCCTTGATAACCCTCTCGGGAACCACCGAGCCTACGCCGCCACCGGTCCAGAGAGTGGTGTCACCGGGGATCCATCCGGATCTTCAGGGCATCATTTCTCTGGCCCCGGCGAATGTAGCCGTCTGCCCGGACCCGTCGGCTTCCGCCCAAGCAGTAGAACCTGCCGCGGTGGAACAGTCGATGGATATAGACGGGGACGTCGATGTCATCGGTCACTCTCCAACGGCTCCCCCTGACCAGGGAGGCAAGGACGACCATGAAGGTCGGGAGAGCGACAACGACGACGACGGAAGCGACTCAGCAGACTCGGCTGTTCTCCACTCAGATGCTGAGGGGGACTCCCGGAATGCACCCGAGACCTCTAACGAGGCTTGGAGTACGACAATGGACCATGTGGCTCCATTGCCGGAGTCGCCGACGTTTTCAGGCCAGCTAGCCGCCAGTGCTTCACATGAGGAGGAACGCACTGACGGGGAGCAGGCTGAAATCGACGCCGCTACAGGGTCCATTTCGGGGGATCAGTAGTATGACTCTACTGTTCCTCCTCTCCAGCTTGGATCGCTGACATCGGACAGAGTCTCGATGTCAGCACGGAACCCCTGGGAACTTGTTCCCAGACGACGGTGTACCCTCCACGAGTGGGGGTACCTTTCCAGTCCCCGGACCTTCCTGCGAAGCTGTGTGGATCCGACGCCACCCAGGTCTTAGGACCCCGTGGTGCCACACATCCTCGGCCTCACGGTCGAAGGACCATCATAGTCGTACTGTACACTATGGATGGGCTTTCTACGCTGGAAGGAGCTTCTCAACGAGACAGGGAGGAAACGACACGACCCCGGTTACCATACCCGGTCGTGCCTCCCTCGGATCAACCAGGAGCAGGTCGTGAAGCAGTGTTTCGACACTGGTCTCCTACGTTGGAGGGAGCGACGCCTTATAAATTAACTGTGATAATAATTTTTTTCTACAGTACAGTAGAAACTATTTATATATATATTCCTCTACTGTTTCTGTCGACTATGTCGACAGATCCAGTAGTTCATATTATTATCTATTTGTTTAGACTGATCCGGGGTCTCTGAATTTTCGGAGACCTCGTTTCAGTCTAGTGGGGGGTGGTGTGGTGGTCCCGCGTCGTCTTCGAGGTACCTTCGTGGTCCTCGTGGGCGACATCGAGAGCACCTCTATTGCCCGACGCCTGGGGGCGCTGGAGTCCAGCGCCACGTCACCACTTGGTCACGTGGCCCTTGACTCCGGTGTATATAAGGCCGTTGTACGGCCTTCCTCAGGGTCAGTCCAGCCCCGACTGACCATCGTGAGCGATGGTTGGCGGCTGCCCGGCTACCATATCCTAGTACTCCTCTGTGCTGCTGCACAGAGGAGGTGTATGTGGAATATCAACTGTAGACACTAGAAGGCCTAGTGTCGAACCTGTTATAGAGTTCAAACTCTGCCACCTGTAACTGTGATCGAGAACGGCTGATGCCTATGTGTTATTAGACAATAAAGTTTTAACTGGAACCTGAATAGTTGTTCTTCGTTGTTTATCGAAAGATTCGATATAACATCGAGGGGTAGAACGCTACACTTCTAAAACTCAGAAAAGATTCATTTCTACAATCCTTTGTCATTCGATAGAAATTGTTTTTCTTGATGATCGTAAACTTGTCTGGGAATAAACTCATTTTCATATAGTTAGAGTAAAGCAATGCGTGATTTAATAATATGCATCATGATGTTATATGCTATTACCTTAATTAATTATCTACTCAGTATCTATATTACTTTATACAGGAGGTGCTCCTTTACAGTCATGATTTACTTTTCATGACCAACTGTCGTTATACATGGCTTTAGGCAAAAAAAAAAAAAGCTGTTTCCAGTTACCCGACCGACCCTAGCAAAACAGGGCCGTCCCTGGATGTTTTTTCTTTTTTTAATTTTTGGATATTTTCTCTCGAAATTTTCATAATTTTTATCCATTTTTCATGAAGTTAATCTTTTGGTATACAGTTGATAGCTTAGTAATTCATATCTCTTATATATGATTCAAATTTCTAATTTTCTTTTCCAGATTTCTTCCATAAACTCATTAAAATAAAATCCGACCTATCGGCCCTAGGGATTTGAGACATGTAACTGGAAACACATGATATTTTCTTTTGGCCTTATCACATATTATCTTTGCAATGAAATGTTTTCCAAATGTAGGTCTGCCTCCGTATCCATGCAGGAAATTTGGAATATCTCAGTTGCATATGAGTTCCTCTACTCAATGTAAAACGAACCTCAAGCATGTTTTATACAATGATTGTTTTCTAAGAAGGCATTATTACCATCTGCGAGAATCATTGTATATACATGTAAAAGTCCATCCCACGTCCTAAAATTGATATTAAGACTATAGAGAGCTCTAATACACTCATTATTGTTATCATTCTCTTATAGAGGCCCTGTGTGTCAAGGGCTTTCTCATAAAACAAGCCCACAGACACCGGGACAGACTCACATTCATATGTGCCAATTTAATCCCGAGTTTAAGGCCTAGCTCTGCCATCTGCCAACCCAAAATTTACGTGTCAGAGGGCTCCGACCCTGCAGCCCCTGTGCATAATTCTAAGGCTTAATTTCAATTTTCAATTCAATTCAAACTTTATTTCAGACTTCAGTTGTTGTACAAAAGGTCCTTAGGATAAAAGGCACACACAAATGTTATACAGCTATATAAAAACAGCTAAGGTACATTGAAGTGTACATACAATTCTTGATACCAACATCTCCAGATACAGGAAGTGCATTGGTAATCACCCATTGCTGGGTCCACTAAGCTTTTCATCAGCTTATTTTCTGACACTTTTAAACAACTTATAAAACTATATATAAGTCTTCTTATAGTTGCACCACAAGTCGGTAAACCGCAAACCGCAAAGGTCTCCCCAGCACTAGCGTGCCTGGGCACCCCAAGAAGCATACGCAAAGCATCATTATATGCTACTGTCAACTTTTGCATCTATGTAGAGCCCTTATTATAAATGGACCATAACTGGGCCGTATACAAAGGTATGCAATAAGCACTGAACAATTGAATATTTACCTCTATACTGTACATATGGAACTTTCGTGTAAGCATATTACCCTGTGCATATAGCATCCTCCGTTGTTGCTGAATATCACTATCATCTCTCATTATATTAGAGATAACATGTCCCAGATATTTTACCTCATGACACTCTTTGAGTATTGAACCATTTAGAGAGAACACTGGGACCTGTATCTGTTTGTCTACAGAGGAGCATACAATCATCAACATACCTTTAAGTGGGTTATAATTAATATCATTATCTTTACCATATTGGCCACAAATTTCTAACAGCCTTGCTAGCCTGAGGCTAGATGGGGTAAATATTACAAGATCACCAGCATACATTAAATGATTAACAACATTTGATCCAGTCAAACAGCCAGTATCACAAGCATTTAGCTTATTAGTCAGGTCATCCATGTATAAGTTAAACAGGTGGGGTGAAAGTATCCCACCCTGCCTTACACCATTACCAACTGTAAAATCTGCAGAAATAGCACCGCCCCATCTAACTGACACTTTCTGACAGCTATACCAGTAGACAAGTATTCTAACAATGTATCCAGGGACACCACGCTTCACTTGCTTACCAAACAACTTTGCATGATTCACTCTGTCAAATGCCTTTGATGCATCCAGAAAACACCTAAACATAGTAGCATTGAGTGAGCTGTACTTTAGAATTAGCTCTTTAAAAACATATATGCACATGTCTGTACCATGTTTTTTTTTTCTTAAAACCAAACTGGTTGTCATGAGTGATAATGTTCTCGCGATTTAAATTCTCCATCTCCAGAACCTGAGCCTTTGATACCGGGGGATAGGTCTTCTCCCCCCCACACTACAAACTTGAAATATCAAGGAGTTTTAAGGTATGTTCATGTTTTGCTGATTTGAAAAATGTTTTGAGTAATTCTATAAAACAGGTCCATCAAATCAACTACCCAGAAGAGGCCGTCACTCTAGCACACATCTCCATCCTCTCTACCTTTGCACCATCACGCGTAGGGCTACCAGATCAGACTACAACAGCTTTATTGCCATCTTTTCATTAATGAATAATAGTTGTAGAGCAAAGCCCTAAGTGCACTATTATCAGCTGCCATCACTCCTTAGTGCCCATGCGCTGCCATCCCCCTACTATCCTGACCTTGATGGCCTGATCCAGTCTTGAAACTTGAACTCCTACCAAAGGGGAGGATAACTTCCATTAGCAACCTTACGTCGCCCTAGAATTCGGGGCAGAATTCGGACGTTGCTATTGTACTAGCCCTGATCAGGATAAGAAGATATGTCAGTTTATGTAGATCAGACTGGCCTTTCTAGTCTTTTCAGGAACGAGATAAAGCCTAATGGTAGCCTACTTATACCTAACACTATGGCAGACCCGGGTTGGCAGGTAATTGAATTTAGAGATATTTTGGCAAATGCTGTCCTGTCTTATAGACCTCGATGTGTATTGCGTCTTAAATTGATACTTCATAGAGGGAAGTTCTGCAATCTAGGTTTTAGAGGATTGATATCCAGACATTTTGATCGAGAATGAGTTTATTGATTTCATAAACCTTTAATGAGTTGAGGTATCTTCAAGTATGTTTCTTTCTTTCGTCACTGCAATTAATGAAAGGAAATGGTGGGCTATTCACTGGTAATGTATCATTATAGGCTAGACATAACATGCCTCATCCACTCATTCCTTAGAGAGCAGAACACGTGCAGAGGCAACAACTATACTTATCTGTTTCATTTTGCCCGTTGTACGTTTGTTTTGGGCTTTCGGTGAAAAGCTTCATGACATGAAGCCAACTTAAACTCTTCTAGTTAGACTGAAAGGTTTCGGAAATGAAGAGTCAAGTATAGCTGCTGCTGATGTGCATGTATTGTATAGCAATGGATAACTATCTTGCCATGCATGATGGTTTACCCAGAGTAAATTCCAATGGCATTTACTCTATAGTTGCTGCTGATGTGCATGTATTGTATAGCAATGGATAACTATCTTGCCATGCATGATGGTTTACCCAGAGTAAATTCCAATGGCATTTACTCTATAGCTGCTGCTGATGTGCATGTATTGTATAGCAATGGATAACTATCTTGCCATGCATGATGGTTTACCCAGAGTAAATTCCAATGGCATTTACTCTATAGTTGCTGCTGATGTGCATGTATTGTATAGCAATGGATAACTATCTTGCCATGCATGATGGTTTACCCAGAGTAAATTCCAATGGCATTTACTCTATAGTTGCTGCTGATGTGCATGTATTGTATAGCAATGGATAACTATCTTGCCATGCATGATGGTTTACCCAGAGTAAATTCCAATGGCATTTATACTAAAGCCAGTCTTCATCCTAGATCACCCCCATACATAACCCACTTACCTCTGGTATTTTATGGAGGGACATGACCATTCACTTAGCCCCAATCCCCTCTTCACAAACTGATACCATGTCTGAGTATTGAGTAACTCAGCCACTCACCAGGGGGTGGCAGGGACGTGGTTCCTGGTAGGTGCAGCTCTGGGAGTAACTCTACCATTTCTACCTGCTTTAGGGCTTTAGTAGGACTTCAAGATGTTATAAATTAAATCCAAGAAGTAGATGTTGATTCTAACCTTTGGGTGTTTGTATTTTCATAGGTCCTACCTGTTCCCCGTCTGTCATCGTCCCTTGGCCTCCCTTCAACAGGATTCAACAGCTCACCTTTTCTCCCCATAACCTTCGAATCTCCTTGCTTTTTTCTTCACGCGTCTATAGGTTCCCTTCTTCCATTCATTACCTCTGTCCTACCCAATTTTCTTTTCCCATTTTTGCCTTCCAAACCATGCTCCAGTACCTCTCCTCTGCCTGTCTGTCTGTCATTCTTTCGATTTCTGTCTGCCTTTCTGTCTCTCTGCCTCTGTTCATGCCTGTCTATGTCTATCTCTCTCTCTCTCTTTCTTTCTTCCCTTGTCGATCCACCTCTATATTACCCCCATTGAATTTATAAATTTTGTGGTTGCTATGTTGATATGTAATGTGACGTCAATCTCACACCTCTGTCCAGAGCGTTATTGGGTCTACGCGGAAATGCAGCTGGTGTCTGGCGACACGCACTGATAAGAGCCGATAAAATTGAACCAGCTTGTTCCTGGAAGTGGTTGTTATCCAGGGACGAGGTACCCATCATAACATATCTTATCAGTGTGTTTTGCCACTTTTAGAAGAACTGGCAAACTTCAAAATGGTGGACCGACTACCGTAATCTCTTGCATAGAAGATGCACCCCAAACTCAGGAAAGGCTGGTTCGCGTATAAGACGCACCTCTTAGGGGTGATATTTGTAAGATTAGTACATTTCTATAATCAAAAAATACGCAGGAGATTACGGTAATATGGGTCTAGACTCCTATACGGCACATGGCTATTGTATTATTGACCAATGGGAGGCATCCCTGGCATAAACTGCGGAGTCAGGGGCTGAAGGTGTTAGTCATAGTGGAGTCGGGGTCTAATGGCGGCCCCCAGCTGATAATGGCTATGTGAGCTATAGATTCTTACATACTTGGCATTATCTAAGGACTTGTGTTTTTTCCCTACTGCAAATATAGGTGCTATATGCTACCTACTCACACTATGCCCAACGTGACATTTACCTGTGTGTTTCCACAACCATAAGACCAATAAAAATTGGTCACTAGCTTCAAATCCATACCTTAATCATTACTGGGGTATGTATAGTAAACATTTGAGGAGCAAATAAGTGAGACCATGCCAAGGGTCTTTGCAAAATTGCCGTTCTGACACGGGTCTGCGCGTTTAACACCCTACTATAGGTGAGGGTTGTTGTGAAACATCCCACGTTGACTTCATAGATCGAATGACCCATATGAGGTTTACAACAAATGTTCTTGCCCTAAATGCTAACTGGATAATATCTCTGTGTTGAATGACTGTGCGATGCTATGGTTCTTCCTCTAGCTGTGTATCTCGCCCATAGATAAGATACGCCTTTGGCTGATTGTGGAACATTTTCTTTATTTTTGTGCCACATCATTCATCTATACATATGTACACATGTATAATCATTATTGTAGAAATGTTAATGTTCCTGTTGTCGACAGTCTGCATGATAGAATACAGCCCAAGGATCGAATGTTACCCTGATATGAGGTGACATAATTGGGCTCAGGGTCTCCCCTGAGTCTATACCACTGGGTAGGCGGTGGCCTTTCTAAAATTTCCATTGACCACTTTCAATGCAGAATAAAAGATGTATATCACCCATCTTAGATATGGTTTTTCATTCCTACATATTTTTGAATATCTGTAAATGTATCATGTGAAATTTTGAAGGAAACAGATGTGCATAAAGTATCAAAATTTGGTGACAAAAAACTTCAATTGTTAAATTTTGTGTCAGGTAGAGAGAGACCTCTCCATAGAACCTATGGCCTTACACCTATCTAGGTCAAAGACTTCTCTCTATAATCCAATATAACTGTCTCAAAACTATTGAATTTCAGATGGTGTCGTATGTTGTATGCGCTTGAAAAAAAGCAGGGGAAGTCTCTGAGCAGGAATCCTAAACTATGATTGCACATGGCATGCTTTCTGCCTTTTGCACACGGCACCACCCTCTTCACGTCTCATACATTCCTGGTGTGGTGTGGTCCAGATCCGACCCCTGAGCCTTCTGTGCACCAATAATCCAATATAACATAAATATGGGAGCCCAGGGTTTGAATATTGAGGAATATTGCACAAGCCGAAGGTGAGTGCAATATCCTCAATATCCAAACCGTGGGCTCCCATATTTATGTCATATTAGGGTTATACCACCTTTTCCTCCATAATAACATTAATTACCTACCTGATATCCCCAGAACAAATACAGCAGAGGACATTTTGTAAGTGCCAGCGCTACTCCCCAGTTCGCTCTGTGCGAAGCCATTGTTATTCTTGGCAGGTGCTCGACTTTCCACACATTTTTCATATTGAATCCAACTGTGTCATGTTGAAATATTAAAATGGATACATCCTTAGACATTCTAGATGATCCCTCCATGCTTGATATGTCCAATATGTTCAAAATAAAGTAGAATCCAATGATTTTTCAATCATAAGCGAGTCGCGGTTCGACATTTTTAGCGTCTTCTTCAACTGCAGCGTCTTGACCTATATCCACATTCGGGCCACTGACACAATTTGTCGGACAAGGAGGCGAGTGGGAATGGCCAGACTGCGACTCGCTTACGCTTGAAAATGTATGGAATCCTTCTATATTTTGGATCTTACAGGCCAAAGAGGCATACCGTCATCCTCTACGGACCCTATACATTGTTCAGGCTGAATATTATAACATGACAAGGTTGGATTCAATACGAAAAGTGGGTGGAAACACAGCAGTACTGGTACCAGGTAGGTTTTATATACTTTAGCCTTGTAGTTTGTCACCGTTCAGTGTGGCATAATGGCTAAGGCCCCCGCATACGTCCACTGCGGCGGGGGTTCAATGCCCCTATGAGTCTGGACAGTTTTTCACATTGGAAACATGGCAAGATTTACTTAATATCTTTGCCACACATTTCCCAAAAGATCCAACTTGACCTTGTAAAAGTATATCCAAAAATGTCAAAAAAACACATGTTCTTATATGCTCTGATAAGGCACTGGTAGAGGATAGCATAACAGTAAGGGAGGTGGCAGAATAGTGGTATAATGCACAATGCCCACTAGTTCTGCTAACATGTTGTGGCGAAAGATGATAATCATTGATGAAATACTGTTACGGGATATGGAAATGGATCGGGTAGACCACATCATAACTTCATGTATGTGTTGTGAGTGATTCAACAAAAAGAGAGAAAAAAAACTGTAAGTTTTATGTTGGCTCCTGCCGGATGTATGTAAGTATACATCTAGCATCAACCATAATTATGACCGTTTGCATCCATGATTACAAATGTGATTTTCTGTATCCTTTGCAGAATTCCAAGGTATGATGAAGATGTGATAAACAAAAAAGCATATGAAACTATTTTATCTTCCACAGACTGACCTAGAATCAAAGTGTCAGCTTGATTTACCTGTAACCCAACATTAGAACCATGTGTGCCCTCGCTATTACTTTTTGATTTTTATATCTAATCATACATGGCCTGCCTCTGCTACTGCTTTACATCTGGTGCTATTTCATATGTCATCCTGAAAACGTCGCTTTTATTCTCCTGAAACTATATGCCTGCAGTCAGTGCCTGCAGGTGTTCTTTGTATCCATCTTTTACAGAATTTTACATACAAAGAAAGATCAGTGACTACGTTTGATAGTGTCAAGGGAAACCTACATAAATATACTACTCTTATGAACGTAACAGATGTGTCCCTGTTAGTATCGTGCGTCGGAATATTCAGGCCAATATTACCAAGTGCAGTATCAGATCATATTGTTTGATCTTTTGTTTGATCTTTTTTATCAGAGACCATAATGCAATTCCATCTGCTAAAGTGTATAGAGGTCTATAGGCTATTACGTAAGATGGACTCCCATTTTTGTACTATGTCACCTGAAGCACCGAATCATATATTCATGTGATTTCCACAGTAAAGGGTATGGAGGGTTGTGATTGATTAAAAATATATGCCAATTAGATGCACCTGCATGCACCACTGTCATGGTCGGGTGAAAGATGCATCTTTTTTTTTGCGTGACTTCCTACATAGCGCCCATTATGTCAGTGTCGAGCATTACATCCAGGTCGTTCAACACCGAGTGATCAGCTTGAAATGGATGATTTGTGATTATATTCCTTGAAATAAATGGAATCTAAATATTGACTTTTATTCACCTCTTGCGCAAAGAAAATGCATTTATATAGAGCATCTTTTCAAAGAGTGCATCAAGTTTACATCGAAATGCCCATTACAGCTCAATGGGATTGATCTGGGATGTCTTAACCCATCAATAGTATCTAATTAGAGAATTGAAGTAAAAACTATTTTCAAAAGAATTTGAGTCACTCAATACGAACAAATCATGAAAATCTCACACATTTTCTGCACCGGAGTCCTAACTTTAGCCTCATGCACTTAAATCAATAATGCTCTCTTATCCATTAAAATCAACACACATTATCTTCAACATACCTATTTCCTAGAATAGGTGTCCTTTTCTGCATATATAGTACCTGTTTCTCACACCATGCTCCATAATAAGTTCCTATGAAACACATGGACAGGACAAAATACCTTATATTTCCATATTCAACCATGATTTTGGTAACATACAAGTTCTTATAGTGATCCAATCATCACCAAACCTTATTAGTGCGGCGACTAGTGAGTACTACTTGTGAGATGAGCAGACTAGTGTATGGTTCACAGTTGCCAAGGTGTAAGGGATAGGGAGGTCTTGCAATCTATTTTTGTTTGTGGCTCCTCTGCTATAGACTATTCCTGCTTACTATTCTAATGTAATAACAACAGTGTGTGTACTTTACTTATCAGTGAAGGAATTTTCAGAATATATCTCATACTTTTGATTTTATTCGCAGATAAGACATTTCATCATTTGGAGCCCTATGGCAGATTAGCATTAGAGCATTTTAAGATTCAGAGATGCATCTCTGTAGCCTTTGTTTTAGAATTGTTTGTTCCGAAACTACTATATAATATGTAGTAAAGGTTTCATCTCAGTGGGTTATGGTACAATTGGATCATATTTTCTGTATTTGAACAAAGCATTCACTGTTAAAGATCTCTATGGAGAAATCATAGTGTGTGTTGCCATATGTGAATTTTTGTAAATCAGAGGAGGTTGAAGTGTAAGGACACCTTGTGGAACTGCTACATTCTTTCTGTGTAAACTTTTTTAGTTTACATTGAAATAATGCTTTCTCAGAATGTATATCTGCTATTGGTGATGAAACATTAATTTAATTACTCCTTTCATTATATAAATGATTTTGTGGAACACTGAAAACATGTATGTACACAGAGGTACTTACACTGTGTTCCCCCTCTACAGAGAGGTGGAGTGATCTGGCCGGTTTGCTGACCACTGGCTCGTGATGAGGTACAGAATATTACAAGGTGATTGGCAGTTGGGTGTGGGGGGGGGGAGGCACAGCAGGCTCCTGGCGATCTGAGACAGTGCACACTCATAATGACACACCTCTTGACTATGGCATTGAACATTGAATAAGACAGGTTCCTGTGACAGCTGAGTGATGTGCATGCAGAATGGACAGTCTACAGGCTATTAGTACTTAGCTGCAGTGGGTAGTTCGGGTTAAATTTGTGCTATATACTACCAAAAGCCCAGATGATAGTATGCCCTATTTATCAGTCTCACCAACTGAAACTAGAAACAAGATTACAAGTCGCTGCGCCATGTCTCACAGGACTATTCTCTACTATTGTATTAAAATCTACAACACTACGGTTTTATTTTGATACAGAAAATACGTGCATCTTTAGTTTAAGTCCAATAAAGTGATAAATTCTAGGTAATTTTCACTTAGAAGAAAAAAGTAATTTACCATTTTTTTTTTGCATAAATTTCCTGAGGTACAGAGTCATCTGATAAAAAACCATCCCAAAGCTCTCACTGAAGATCTCCTAAACTATCAAACAACAAACGATACTATGCATATAGAACCTTATTCTACTCTCTTCCTATCAACGGTTCAGCATTTGCAGCTTGTCAAGGAAACCCTCGATTATGTCCTGTCCAAAAACAAA